>JAODJU010000119.1:7018482-7037147 GCA_026776725.1 Gnathonemus echidnorhynchus
CATGGTGAAGTACGCTTCGTGAAAGGTTCACTGCACACTGCCACACACGGCATGGTGAAGTACGCTTCGTGAAAGGTTCACTGCACACTGCCACACACGGCATGGTGAAGTACGCTTCGTGAAAGGTAATACTGCATGAAGAAAATCTAAAATTCAAAAAATATTTCCCAGTATTTTTAAAACAATCAATAAGGCACCGTATTAATTCCTATAAATAATCTCAGGCTCGCCTTACGCTGACCGTAAAAAACTCTAAAATCACTGTTTTCTCCTACTCTCACATTTCACTGAAATGAGACGATGCTGACAGAAAGCCACTATAACTTAGACGTCCTTCAGTCAAACTGTGTGAGATGGTGTGTGTGCATGAGGGTGTACTGGGGTGCGCATCGTCGTGACTGTGGAAACATTTATATGTAAAGACGTGCGTGTCTGTATACAGGCCATCGAGAGGCAGCCCCCTGTGCTGCATAAAACTACAAGCGTTCAGGGAGCCGGCTGGAAAACTCCAGCATGCTGGGCTGTATTTTCACAGATGTGGCAGCTCAGCCCTCCAGCAGAAAGCCGTATTTTACTGGGCGCTGGAGGCCATCCAGAGAGGACAGGTAGCTGGATCACCGGACAAGACGCCACAGAGCGGCAGCCAGGGTCAAAAACCAGAGCGCCTCTGCTCTCCAAAAGCCACGGGGAACCAGGACGGCTTTGGGTCTTTGCTAAGGGTCCCCAGTGATTAACAGGAAATGTTACAGTGCTCCATAACATAGAACCTTACAGCAAGGGCGTGGTGTGGTTCCAGAAATACCATGCTAACGATGCTAATCACCTAACAGGATTCCTAAAGAACAATTTTTGTCAACAGTAACAACAGAGATGGAAAGTGTGAAGGTGCTGGAGGTGTCACGAGCCTTCAGCTTCACATCTCCATCCACAAAGCGATTCCCCTCCAAACCACATCTAAGGCGACGTTATGAAAGCGGGAGAGAATGAGGAGTATGAAAGCAAAACAGGCCAGATAATGCCAACCTACAAGAAATAGCCAGGAAGGTCTGAGGAACCTCACAGAAGGTCACTGCTAAGGATCTGGCCACAAAAACGAATAAATAAATAAATAAAAATAAAATGATCAGTCTATTTGAATCCATTCACATTAGAAATGAATATGATCATTGAGCTTTTTTTTGGACTGGAATCGGAACCAGAACGTCTGGCCAGCTTCAAAGCTGAAGGCTGTACTGTGACAGAGGCAGAATACAGATCCAGAATCGCCACAGAGGTTGTACGCGGATCAGAGGCTGATGTTGGCATAGAAGCTGTGCAGCATGACTGTCGCAGATGTGGTAAGAGGCATCAGCTCTCGTAGTCCATCTGTAATTAAATATATGATCTACCACACGGGCTACTGATGGGTCACAGAAAATAGCCCATTTAGACACCTCCAATTAAACTCTGTACATTCCCTATAGAATTTTTTCGGATTTGGTTAGTTCAAGCCATTCATATATTTCAAATAAGGTTAACCCCCCGGCGTATGATGTCTGAAACCGGTCTGTAGGTTAGGACCCCTAACGACAGCATAATTACTGCGAAACAGCACTCACTGTTTCACATGATGTTCCACCAGATCGTACCGCTACAGTGCAGCGCATGTTTTATGTAGAAACAAAATAAAAGGAACAGCTGGCGTTCAGAGCAGTTTTAGTCATGTTAGAAAAACAGATGCATTGGGAGGCTGTAACACAGGGACTCCGGATGGGAAAGCTGGGAATCAGACATACGCAAGGGCTCCAGGCTGGAATTCTTGTTAATCAGCAGCCGGGAAGTTGGGGACATTGGCGTAACAAAGCTGTTCTGAAAATGGGGATCGAGTCAAACAAGACAGGCACAAGGATGGGGGGGGGAGGACCTCTGTACAGATGGCTTTTCGGTCCCGATGCCTTTTCCAGTTATAACGCTCCTTTGAAGAGTATGAAGAGAAATTCCTATGCTGTACTGTATAATTTGACCTTTTTTTTTGCTAAATGACTCATTACATTAACTTGAAGCTTTATGTTCATCTGGACTGTATAATGCTCACATTCTATAAAACTGCTCACAGATGCCGTGGCCCACCCCCTACCCATTTTTGATGTTGGGTTTCTAAGATTTCTTTAGGGTGCATCAATAAAAATTCAAATGTATCCATCCATCAGTTTTCCATAACCAGTCATTGGGGGTGGGGCTGTAGCTCGGAGCCTATCCCAGGAGGCATGAGGCACGGGGGCGGGGCTGCAGCCAGCTCGGAGCCTATCCCAGGAGGCACAAGGCTTGGGGGTGGGGCTGCGGCAAGCTCAGCGCCAATCCCAGGAGGCATGAGGCACGGGGGCGGGGCTGCAGTCAGCTCAGAGCCTATCCTAGGAGGCACAAGGCTTGGGGGCGGGGACACCCTAGTTAGGATGCCAAGCTATCCCCAGTTGTACACAATATGGACAATTTACATCACGTGCCTTTGGACTGCAGGGGAGAACCACAGTACCCAGAAGACACCTGTACAGTCAGCGGGAGAACAAGCAAACTCCACACACAGGGGTTGAACCATAAACCTGGGAGTGTGATACCAATGTTACGTGGAGCATTGTGACACAAGCAGGCATACCAGCTGTGACAGGGACATCAAGTTATGTCACGACAGTGAAAATGGGCGGGTCTAAACCACAACGTTATTTTTACCCCCCAAAGTACCAAACCCGACACAGTATTCAGAGACAACAGAATTCAGTTCTTCATTTCAGAGCTGAAACAGATTTTTAAGGTGATGATACACGGGGCAACTTTTTGAACAGTGTTGCTGGGCAACTGCCAGGTGAGACAGAGGGCAGCTCATCTGGATCTGGGTGATCGTGAAAAGTTGCCCAATGCTAATCAAAGTTTTGTTGCCCAATGCCAATGGGAAAGTGCCCAGCATCCCTGCTCAAACAGCCCTGTGTATTGTCACCCTTACAGCCATTCATTCATACTATGAAGTAACACTTGCTTTTATATTTTCTCATTTGAAAGACCATGAGGATAGCACAGATTGGACACCCCAGCCAGGGAAGGGATCACTTTCCCACTCAGCTTACCTGTGCAAGTAGCAATACTGTGCATAGGTCGTGGGGGAGAGGTGGGACGGGGGGGTTACTGATGTGCCAAAAGATAACATATGAAGCATGAATCCAGCTGCTGCACACTGAATGGACCCCTATGTGTTTAGGCGGAACGGGGGGCCAGGAATTCACCCAGGAACACATGTCATCACAATATCATCAAGGGTAGGTGACATATATGGCCGGACGACCCGACCACAAGACCGACTCCCACCCCTGCTGCCCCGCCCCGTCTGTGGGTGTGTCTACCAGCCTTGGGCCACCCCCTTCCCCAGTAGCCTTGGTTGCCCGGGTGCCCCCTGTCCGAGGACGGCGGCTCTGCCCGTGAAGGTGTCCGGGTGTTACGATAATAAGCCGCTACCGCTATCGCTAACTTCGCGTGGCCCCCCTGTTGGCCGCGTCCCGAACAGTAGCTCTCATTCACCGGCCAGACAAAGGGGGGGCCTGTCTTTTGGATATCGGCCTGAAGAATCTCTAATACGGCAGGATAAAGGGACTTCATTTAAGCATTTTTCCTGACAGGCAGCAGCTATTGCAGGCCTATTAGCCAGTGGCTTTGCCCAGGATGGGGGGGGCGGGATAGGGTCCTTCCCCACGTCTCTGGGCCCCTTATCTTGTCACTTCTCCTGTTCTTGGGGAGGGATCCTTAAAGGAGCAATTGCACCAACAAATGCACCAACATTTAGACATTTAGTCGCTCTTTAAACATCTTGGCCTGCAACACTGGCGGATTTTTTTCCCTTTAGAGAGAAGCCAGGTCCTTTGGGGGGGGGGGGGCGGGGGGGTGATAGCAAGTCTCCCCTTATGCCAGCATTCCTGTCAAGCAATACAGCAGAAAAAAAAATAATAATCTATATATAGAAAATATAAAGTCCTCCACATGCAACAAGCATGCAGCATGAAGGAGATCAGAGTTTCGCCCTAATCCAATACACGCAGCAAAAGCCTTTAACACATACCCCCCCCCACCCATCACACAGACACAAGTTCCATTTCAGCGTGGCCATAACTCAGCGGGCAATAAAAACGTACGAGTCGGGCAGGGTACCGAGGACGTGAAGGGTGGCCTCTCTGTTTGGCAGCCCCGGTTAGTTTGGGTTCGCGGCCCGAATTTGATGGCCTGTCTGCTGGTAGCGGCCCAGCCTCCTGTGGACCATGCCGGTGGACAAAGCTGACTTTGACATCGGCTCCCCCGTGTCAGTCTGACAGGAAGGGGGGCGGTCACAGAGCCTCGTTAAGCTGGGGTTATTAACCCTCTGTCATTTCAGGGAAATGAAAAAGACTCGCCAATGTATCCAAAATAAAGCAAGTCCTGATTTACATTTGCTTGAAGAAGAGATTTTTTTGTTTTTATTACTTGGTGTTGAAACAGATATTCTGTACTCCACTGATGGAGAACTCACCATGTCTCTGTTAACGGAAGGAACGATTGAAAGATCTGCAATAAGAATGTTAAATACACACTGCTAACTAGCAGCATAATCCCTGCTCAGTGCTGGGGTCATGACAAATTTGAAATGGGGGATTTCATTGGGTAGACAGACAATCCGTGGCCACGGATTCAGGGAAGAACCTGAGCTTAGCTGGTTTTCAGAGGAATGCCTTATTAGAATATAAAATGCCGAATTCAAACTCCGTTGGCAAAATTCAAAGATGGTGTCCCTGGTTGGTGGTGTTGGGGGGGGGGGGGTGGCTCATTTGAGGGGACACAGCTCCTGAATGCCCCCCCATGACACCAACTTTGCCACTGTTATTAATTAATCACTGTCACTTTAAACCTCAGCACCTACTTGCCTTCTATTATTGCATATTCTATCTACTGTTCTTAATTATATTATATACTGTATGTTAATTTAGTCTGCAGGGAGGTTTGCATTTCATTGTACTGTATGGATGATGGATGATGAAGCCTTTGAATCCTTCTGGCTCATACATTTTAACACGAGCACGTAAAGCACAGCATCAAACGCCAGTTGCATCCACCCCCGTCTGGGGAAGCCCAGCCCGGTCCCAAGCAGGTCGGGCTCTGCACTTCGACATTATCTCTGTTTGAAATTGGGCAACCCTGCAGTGTCAAGTAACACCGGTGAAAGGCGCCCATGTGTCGATCTAATCGGCAGAACGTTTAAAGTCATTGTGGATTTAGGTTGGCTTTTGTGTTAACAGAAATGCGGCCTTTAAGGAGGCTTTTGTAAAGAGGAATCCCTGCGTTCCTTTTAATGCTCCAATCGGTGGTGACTGCTAGATTAAAGTGCACTACTTTAAACTTAACAAGGCATCAGACGGTTCATTAGATTAGAAGATAAAAATAAATCTCATGGTAGGAAAAAAGCACAGAAGAATCTGTTATATAACCTAGGCTTTGTTAATAAATGTTTAACAGAAATGCTATATTCACTCATCACTCCAATTAGCTGGCTAATTCATTGTCATGTTTTAATGAATATTTAAGCTAACTGCATACATTGGCAGAGCATGTTAAATAGCACCAAGTAACAGCAAGTTTTATTTGTGGTACTTCAAAAGGACATTTGATGATTTGTCACCCTTGTGCATTACATGCATTTTCATACTCCAGCTACTGCACAATACTGTGTTGGTTATTCAGACTGTTCTCAATTGTCCGCCACATGTATGGCAATCCGCACTGCATTCTAAATACATCCTTGTCTTGAAGTTGGAGAGCCTCGCATTCATGCACAGTTCAGGAACACATAACATAGGCCCCGCTGCAGAAAGGGATGTGTAAATGATGTGAAAAGGACATGCAAAGGATGTGCAACAGATATGCAAAGGATGTGCCCCAACTAACTTTTTACAGTAATCGCAGAGCTTGCATTTATACTGTTTGTGGGAAATAATTTGCTCGGCAGCTTCAGTAATGAAACGAATGTCTGCATATGTGCAGAAAGCAGGGAAGCCCTGCTCCTACTCAGGATGGGAGAGTGACATCACTACACCCTCAGGTCTGGCCTCATTAAAACATCACAAGCAGAGCTGCTCTCAGATCTGGGCTTCCTTGGAGCCGTCTAGACATCACAAATGAGACCAGAAGAGGAGGGGAAAATTGGGGATGCATGTGTGCAGCCCTCAAAAATCCACAGCGGAGCGGACCGCTGAAGCCCTCTGAGAGAGAGACTGAGACGGCCAACTTTTTGTATTGCAGAGCAGGAAACCTCACACAGGGTCTGCAGGACACTAAAGCTAAGCTACAGAACGCCGATTATGATCATTCAATAACATCGCTAAACAAGAAAATCTCAGTCCAAAAGTCAGAAACAAATATGTTACACTTATAGCTGTCAGTGTGGTCTTGATAACTATGGGCATAGTAGTAAAGGAAATGGTTGCTCCAAATGACAAGCAAGTTCTTTCACATTTCTCTACAAACCATCCAGGCAGCAATGATTGGCCACTTCCCTTGTCATTCACTGATTCTAATCAATATGCTTTTACATTTACTGCATTTGGCAGATGTGCTTAGACATAGCGACATACATAAGTACTTAGATGTCTCATCGGTGAATACATTCTGATACCGGCTTTATAGATCCTGGCTAACAATACAATAATCCTAAAAAACTCCGTTGGCAAGTAATATATTTTTTTCAATTAAACAATGAGTATAATCTCGGAAGTGCTAATCCAAGCACTTCCAAAAAAGGTAGGTTTTTAGTCATATATATAATTATACGACTAAATCATATATAATTATATATAATTGGCTTTTGATGAGGTCAGCCCTCCCATATGAATTATGGCCCCTCTTAGCCCCCACCTTATAATTGCCCCTGCTTGTACCAGCAGTTTAGAAAGCAGTGATAGGTGGCAATAAAGTCCACAATACCTACCGCCCCCCCACGGTTGTTTCCCTTCAACACGGTTTGTCTCCCCACCAAGTCACCCCTCCCCTAGCTGATGGCCAGATGTGGGTGTATCGATGGATTGGTAGATACTCTGCACTTCTTACACATCATTTTCCATGGTCACCATTTGCTGTTCCTCCAGGACCTTTGATAGAAGGTTAATGTCTGCTAGCAGATCGAAGGCAGGATGTGCAGAATGGAACGAAGTCCTGGAGTTAGTACTGGGAAAAGTTACTGTCAGGACACCTCAGGTCCCCCCCCCCCCCAAGTGAATTTAGTGTCAGACAATCCCCCTCATGCAATCTGTCAGAGCATTAAAAGAGACTGAATGATTTGAAACAAGAATGATTTTAAACATATCAATTAAAAAAAAGGACAAACGATGTCTTAACAAGTCTTGAGAGACATATAGACAGGAGGAATTTTAATCCAAGGACTCATCTTTCATCTGACTTGTCGCAATATATATGTATATAAGTATGAAAAATAAACAAAAAAAAAATCTTTTTTTTTTGACAGATTGTTTCACCTGAAACTTTCAGCTGAATTCATGGGCAATTGCAGTAATCAGTTGCTAAAAGACATGCATAGACAGGCAAACTCTGAGAGCTTCTCAAGAGCACCAGAAAGTGTCCACAAAGAGATTGGCGTGAGATTGGCGTGAGACTGGCGTGAGACTGGCGTGAGATTGGGAAATGGGGTGACGTTAAACGTCTATGAAACGCTGTGTGCTGATCACTGAAGGCCTCTATTCCCTCCCACTGCGACAACACAAGTCACTGGGAAAACACAATCTCAGTGACGGGGCCATAGATGGCATGGTGCCACACAGCTGGGGGGGGGAGGGGGGGGGGTGTGGCTCAGATCAGAAGGCTGCTGATTCAAGCCTTGGCAGAATAATCACATCTCCGTTGGGCCCTTAAATGGATAAATGACCAACGCAGTGCTCAGACCCCAAACATATGTGTGTGTGTGTGAAAGGAGAGCAAGATAGGATATGTAAAAAGAAGCACTGCACCTATAATTGTGTGAATAAAGCATCTAGACAACATGCAAAACACACCAAGGACCTGAAGACATGACATTTTGCCTGTGATGAGAATAAAGTGGATTTGATGAACCTCCAAGCCTCAAGGCTGCAGCGTGGTGTAGGATTCAAGGAGGTGCATCGTGGTTGAGAAGGGGAAGGAAATTTAAATCTTGTTGTGGACACTGCTGATGTCTCGTGGAGGCTGATGTTCGACCCGATTCGCCTCATTGAACGCCACCGAAGCCGTCTACCTGACCCTGAGGACACTGTGCAATAGCTCAGGTTCTCTCGGTGGCTGTTTTTCCTACATCACAAAAAAACATTCTGCCACTTTACACCTTGGCATGACCCGGGCTTCCGATCGACCAAGTATGGGCATGAACCCATAAACACCGGTGTTTTCTGCATGAGATCATCACATTACGCTCAGTGTGTGCGGTTACAAATAGTGGCTTGCATTGGTTTTTCTTGTATGCCAATAGATCAGCATTACTTGGAGGCAGACCCAGATATCTGATCCATGATCCCACTCTGTTGATGCCCGTGGATCATGTTATTGCACCACAGAAGACCAATTTTTTGTGGCACCTCAAGTACCCCTGGCAGGACCACCTCAAACAATAATTTTGCACCCTCACCAACACCATACAGCCCAGGTGTGAACACAGGAAGAATCTACAAACACACTTTATCTCCCTCAACCATCAGGCATTTAAAGGGCTTTTCAGGTCCACTGATTCCGGTGGAGAAGTAAACCAAACACGTCAACTAAACAAGACCATTAGGCTACTGCTCGTCAAATGCACAAAGAATCGTTCCTCTGTCCCGTATCACTTACGGAGAGTAAACAAAAATCAAGGGGTATTATGAGAATTAAGGATACGACGGAGATAAAAGCAGAGCTGGCAGTTTCATCGGAAGTTTACACTGGCTGAACTTAAGTGACAGAGATAAGTGAATTATCACTTTGAGTGCAAAGTGCTGGTGATGTGAAATCACCAACACATTTCCGACCTCTCTGGAAAACCAAGGAGACCTGTGTGAAGAGCTTAAAATGGGCCAACAAAAACACATTACCAGCAGATGTGATCCAGCTGACTGCATTTACCCAGCCGTGTTCCTTATAGAACATGGAAGACTTTCTTTTTCCAGCACCCCATACCCCAGTTTCCATTCAGACTAGGACCTGATGTCCAGATCTGGTTCGTCTGGGGCAATATCTGAACGTCTGCTAAGTCTGGCAAGTGAAAGCCCTGTGACTAGACCTAGAAGCCTCACGGGGGTCAGTCCCAGGTCAGCACACAGCAGACAGCAGCCCTTGAGCCCATGGGGGACCCTTCTCTAAGAGGACCAATTGAAGACCCCTAAGGTGGAACAGGAAAGGTCAACGTTGGGCAATGTTGCGTGCTGATTCACTCAAAATGGGAGAAATGAAGCGGGAAACGGTGGTCCCCAGAGAGGAATAAGTCTAACTGACATGCATGAAGACACGCTGGAGACCCTGCTTTCAGATGGGAGCCTAGGAGGATCAAGCCACACCTTTGGGGACTGCTGTCAGCTTTGATCATTATCAAAACTTTCCCACTATATTTTGCCTCTGTGGCTATGTAAATCACTCTATTAAATGAAAAGGCATCTAAATGTAAATGATTTGCATTAATATTCCATTTTCACAGATTCAAAATTTCTTCTGTAATTGCATAAATATTTTGCCAGTTTGAGACCCCCCCCCAAGGTTTGGGGCCCCCTGTTGGCCACAAACAGTCACTACACTAAATATTAAATCTTAAATAAATATTAAAAAAGAAACGCTCTTCATACTGAATCAGCATGTTTTGATAGCGAGCTATGATCTTCTGACTTTACTCACTGATTGCCAAAAACAGTTAACTAAGCTGAGCAGTTTCTTCACCACAAACGATTGGTGAGGATGCAGCAAACTTCAGAAATGCAGAAGGTGGGACCAGGGAAAGTGAAGTTGGGGTGCATTTTATTTGCATTTTATTACATAATTGATAAATAATTAAATAAGTTAAAAAATAAATAATTGATAAATAATTCAGCTGTCTAGGAATTACATCCCCTAAGCTCCTTTGATCAGTTTCCATCCACAACAATCACATCATGCCACCCAGCAACTGGTAAGTGCAGAGTCACAGTCTAAGCCAACATGCAGAATAAGAATTTGAAGAAATCCCCACCCACTGAAAAACATACAGGTAAAATAAACTTACAAGCGTGCTCTAGGCTGGATACCCTTGTGTGGACAACAAGAAAAACTCTTTGTGAAAGGACTTGAATCCTAACAACAAATATTGGTGCCTATCGGTAAGAAATCTGAAGCCAATTTCGGCCCAGAATGAATCTGAGAAATTAGCCAGCACCTCCTCTAAGGTCCTCCTCTAAGGCCAAACCTCCACATGATTTCTATCAGCAGTCTCTCACACCTGCAGTCAATCTATCAATCTTCCACCTCTCTCCGATTGACGTTTCCTAGATCTCAAGAGATTCAAGATTCTTTATTTGTCACATGCATAGTTATGCAGCTACAACGCACAGTGAAATGTATCCTAAGGTCAAGATCTCAGTCTTGGGCTTTGCTAATGCCACTCAGGCTTGGTTTGGAATCTGTTTCTTATCTCTAGGTTCTCTGGTTCTATTTATCTGATTATTTATCAGATTTTTTTCCGGCCTTGATTTCTGGTTTGCAGTATGGTTTTGCTTAACATCTTGTTTCCGGTTTGCTGCTTGTCTGACCCTGGTTTCTCCGGCGGCCCTCCTCCTCCTTGGCTATGCCCATTGTAACTGAGCATTTAAGTCCGGTTTGGCTGCCTGGGGTCTGCACCTCGCAGTCAGTGGCCCCTGGTCCTGTTGGGGTCCTCAGAGGCCCCCTATACCAAAGGGAAGTCCACAGGGTGTAGACATTCGCCTCTGTCAGCGTACTGCTTTGTACCTTGTTAATACTACTAACCTAATACCACTCTGGGTTCCCTCTATGTTCTTAGTATTCCAGCTTCTGCTCAATGAATAGGTTCTTGCTTGGTTTGGAAGCTGTTCTGTAGCTCCTGCTTACACATGTCCCTGGGCTTTCACTGGAAGCTCAGCTGAGCTGCACTCATGCTGAGTCGACTCCTCGACAGCACGTATCTGTAACATGCCATATGACACACTTTACTTTGGAGAAAAGCTTCTGCTAAATGTTAATATCACATTCAGACCTCTGCCCTGTTATTACAACAGCTGGGAAACTCACAGGTTCGTCCATCTCTATGGGAGCAGAATGACCAAAGAGAGGAAAACAAAAACAGAAATGGCAAACAATCAAACAAGGCAGCTAGTTAAAGTGTGAATTCCTGAAGGTTTAGATGCTTGCATTGTGCCGGGGGGGGTACAATAACAATTCCCCTGTTCAGCCCTGGGCTGGAATAAATTCATATGAAGTTAACAACCATTTTTCCCTCCAGGCCACCAGCATGCGGTTCTGACTCTTTAATAGAGAATAAATAAGAACCACCAGCAAGCGTAACTTTCTGCTGCTCTCACTGCAGCTGACGCAGCTGCTGAAACAGGAGCTGATTATACACAAGCACAGAGGTGTGTTATCTTAGCTTGACCTCCCATCCATTTAATAAAAAAAGTATGTAAAGGCAGCTTTCACACACCGAAGGGCTCGATGGGCCACTGAGGACGTAACGTCAGCTTGAGGTCTCGTACGTCACCCTTGACCGCGCGACCAAGAGTGACTCGTAAACGCTGGAAGCAGGATGCGAATTTCAAGAATTTTTATCTGCTGCAGGACTGAATGCATGTAGCCAGTCGCGTCTCCATTAGCATTAAGATCAGTCCAAACTGCAATCAGTCTTTCTGCCAGAAAAAAAAAAAGTTCTGGTTCGGATCTAATTTGCTCACTAATTTGCTGTCATTTGAAGTCCCGTGTTGTCGACTCAGCATTAAAGTAGCCCGCAAAGTTCGCCAGTGACCCCAAGCTGCAGCTTTTTAAGAATCATTTCTCTGTAAAAGACCAGGGAGAGGGGAGAGGACCACCTGAACCATCGGCATTGGCTCGCTGCCTCACGGTCGCCAGGTAACGCAGCTGGCCATCAGCCAATTGTCTTTCATGTAGCGATGGAACGCATGACATCGCTCATACTCCATTCATGCCGTATCTCTAACGACCGTCACGGTTGACAGACCTGAAGAGGGACCTACTTTTTTTTTTAAAGACCTACCCCCAGTGCTAAGTGTCCTTTCCAGTCCTGATGATACCACCATCAAGTGTTTGGAGAAGTGCCCCCTACTATCATAAAACAATAAAATCAAGACTAAACTACTTCTGTACCAAAGTTTCAATCCACTTAATGCCAAAAATTTTGGCTTTAAGCAGCTGGGAGGTTAGACAAAGGAAGACAGACCTCATCCAACTGAAGGGCTGCTGGAACACAGTCAAATAATGTAGCTTGTTTCCTCATGTGAAATGCTCCGGAGCCTGGATGTAATCTGTGTACGTTCCCAAGGCGATTTCTCTTGTAGTCTGTATTTAAGCTCAGGGAGGGTACTTCTCCTCATAATCAGAAGCTTTATTACAAGTTTTTTTTTTTCTGGAAAGATAATAACCCAGCCTGAATCTCCAAAAGCAATACATCACGGGGATTATAGTGTGGATGTGAATCTCTTTATTGTGTAAGAAAAGCGCCAAGTCAGCCTTAAATACAAACACACTTATATCAAATTGTGTCATTATCCCACAAGAGACAACCTGTTATAACTTAAATTAACTTAATAACTACAGATTAACGCCACTCTTCCAACACTAAAACGGGTAACTTCATTTTATGTAATTTAGCAGTTCGCGTTGGCTGGAAACTTGGGAAACACATTTTCATATAGCTGACCTGCTTAAATTAAATGAAGTAAATTAAATTATGTTTGCGTGGAAATTGCAAAAAAGGGCAATTTCTTCAGCCGGAACAATCAGACTTAATGGGAATGTATGAGCACCAAATAAACAAACAAACAGTGGCTCCACGAGATAAAACAAACCAGATTATTCTAAAATAAATAGAGGCTAGACGTGACAGACCCGATTATTAAGAAAAGGCATAATGGACATAATGAAAACGAATACAATCATAAAAACAAACTACAGACGAAAATCTAAAGCGTTTCATTTATTTGATTTGTAGTTAAACAGCCGATTTTTTTTTTTTATCAAATCCTGAAGCAAATATATGTAACCAAATCAACCCACAAGATAAACACGAAATCGGGTGGATGGCACATGGTTGTCTGAATCGATTTCGTTACATACTGTAGATCGCACATTTTATTTATCTTCTCGCCACCCTTACCTGTCATTGCAAAACCCGACCCGGTCTCTGCGGCAGCATCAGTCGGCTCCATCTCTGCAGGAGCACCGACCTCGGCGAGTACCAGCGACAGGAGGACCCACTTTGGGAACATTCTTCACTCTTTTGCTAACATTTAAATTAAATAAAAGAAACGTATCACTATTGATATCCCCCCTTGTTTATAGAGACACTGCTGTCTTGGCAGAAACGGTACATGTTTCACACTGGAAAACTTTTTAAAAGTATAATTTCGTATTTGTTCTGACGAGTCTGTGTATTTCTATACGTTTTACTATTGCCGCGTATAATAAACTGCTCTACAGCCGAGAGTATGCACTCTCCCCCCACTCCTTTCCACTTGCTCTTATATAGCCCCTGTCTCCGACGAGCGCTCATAACTTAACACGCACCTCGGCACTGAAGTGGTCGGGATTGACGCCCACGGCCCCGCTTTGTGGCCAATCAGATCGGGCCGCCGTCCGGTGCCGCACCTTAGAGGCCCCAGCGCTCACATCACCTGGGAGGTGAGGGGCGTGAACCCCCGTAACAGCTGCGGCTCCAGCGACGTCGGTAAGTAATTATCCTGAATTAAACCGGTGTTTACCCTGGTGTTTAAACGTATTCTGTTTCATGTTGCTGTGTTTATTATACACCAGCAGCCGCAATTTATTCGCTAAAGATATAAACATCATGATAATAAAAAATAATTCCGCAGCCTGTACTATTTTTTGTGTAAATGTATGCGCGCGCGTGTGTGCGCGCTACTGCAAACCTGCAATTCAATTGCTTGAAGATTTTTAAAGTACCTATAAAGTACTGTAGAATAACCCTTTTTCCTGGAGATGAACTGATTAGTGGAAGGAAGAATAACGCATAAACAGACAGCATCGCTGGAGGATTGATTGATGAATTATGACTGGACTGATAAATATTGGTATAATGCATGTGAACTACAATAAACCGCACAATATCACGAAATAACAAGACATACGTTAAATTTAATGGCAGCTTTGAGACTTTGATCACCGTCCTAGTCTAAGTCGCTCATCTACAGGTAAACGGGTTAACTGCTGTATTAAAAGCAATGAAATGTGCGTTCAACATGTACTGTAAAGCTGCCTTTCATGGTCAACCGCAAGACAACTGGACCCTGCAATTTATTAGCGGGTTTCGCATGCGTGGTTAAGACTGATGTATTGGCCGTTGCTGGAACTGAAATACTCATGTTTCTTGTTAGCACTGCAGCGATTAAATACAGCACCAGTAATTATATATCAGTTCCCGAATATGCGTTATTAAATTTTTATATTTTGGCGTTGCTTGGAAAAAAATATATTTTTCTTTCACACACAGTTTTGTTTTTGTGAATGCGTCTTTCGTGGTTTTTGGGAAATTAATGCAATTGAAAACAGAAAGGCCGTGGTTGTAAATCTGGCCCATCTTAAAGAAATGTAACAAGGTTCAATAAATATCTGCGCCGTTTTATGTCTGCTTGCACTCGCACGTCAGTGAGACGCGCTGCTGGTCCGCTCGGAGCTCGCTTTCCTACCTGGCCCGGGAAGGCATGAAATCTGATAAAAATCCAGCCATCTGATACATTTCGTAAATCCCTTATGCACCAGCCAAACGACAATTTAGGGATATTCCCCGTACTTGATAGACGAAATTACCGTATCTTCGCATCCAGTGGGTAAAAGCGGGAAAATAATCAGTATAATAACCCAAGAGAAACGGAACGAAAGTTGATCCAGTCAGTTTCAGTTCCGGTCCACAAACATAATGTCAATGTCAAATCATCATCCAAAAACAGCAATGGGAACGTTTTAATTTTGTGAAAAGCAGGCGAAGAAATCAAACTGATCTGACAGCTATTTCTCTTACACTTTTCACTGACGGCAGTAAAATACTGAGGAACAGAGCTGGCACGACAGACCACAAAGGATGAGCTCACCATGCCTTTTTTTTTTTTCTTCAAAGTTTTATTCTTGCGTCTTGTTTTAGTCCAAGGAGTACGCCTCATACAAAATATACGGTAGAAACAACGGCAGACTTATGGCCATCACACAGCAATCAGGCAGCAATCAGCGGGACAGTTACCTCTGATTCCTCTCTGTTGCCTGAAAACCTTTTTATGATGTTCAACACTGTTCATGGAATAGAAGTGTCTTTTTTCCATAAACGTCCAATTTATATCAAAGATCAGAAATCAATAACTGGTGAAGACATATTTAAAAAATGAATAAGGATATATATATATATATATTTTTTTTTACATGCACATACTTTTTTTCTCCACACATGCAAACATTGCTTTTTCAAGCTGGACGAAATAATTTAAAATAAAAAAAGTGAGGATGACTAATTTGAGGGGGGGCTAATGGCAGTAGAACAGTCACAGTAGGTAGGGGTGATTATTTGGCAGAGAAACCAAATAATTATGGCAGACTCAAACCCTCCTCATTAATAAGACGAGGAACGCTTATATGGATTAATGACCCATAAAGCAAATTCTCTGTATCACTAAGTCGTTCCTCGTTGGTTAGTGCTGAGCGTCGAATGGAGAAAAGACAAAGATAATTAAAAATGCCCATACGAGTTGTCATTATGATGATATCATTTAGCAACAGCTCTTGTGTCTCGTTTCAAAGCAACACTTCTCCTTGAGCTCCACAAGCGAGGCTGTGATAGGTGCACTTTTCCATTAAAATCACACATCCACTTGCTGATTGGTCAGATTATTATTATTGTGCCTTTACATGTCATACTTTTGCGTGTATATACAGTGTACATTTATATCCTGCAGCTCCGTAAGGGATTTGGTCAGTCATGCTACAGAGTGTCAGGTTGTGGTCCGGCCCGCGTCTGTGGTACTCGGGACTGCAATGGAGAAAACGACAACCTATCCATGGATCACAGGTGGTTCCACTCACACACGGGTGTTATCCCTAAGATCCATTTTTTGAGGGGGTGGGGGGGTAAATGGAGAAAAATACATAGCCTTGCCAGGACGGCGACGGCACACGGAACACTGCTTGGAGAGATAGACGGACAGCTACTTGCTACTTAAACCTGAGCCGGTGTTGCGGTCACAGAATCCATGTGATTCGCGACTCTCCCCTTGACTTGACACCCTACTCACCGTAAACCAGCCGGCAGCTGAGTCCAAGTGGACCAAGGACCAGCGAACGGCGCTTCCTAAAGCAAAACCGGCCACCTACGGTAAGAAAGTCCCCTTTCACGTTACTGGGATGAATGTCCCAAAAAGTGACATCGCTGACCCCATAAACCTGAACGGTTGGGGTAATCCCTTCCTCTGGAGGGAATATAACCCCAACTCTGGGCACAGGAAGAGGCTTCTGGGAGGGCGCCATCGGGGGGGATCATGGAGACTTAAGAGGAATAGAGGGACCCAGTGTCCCCGTGCCAGAGCTTGGACTCCAGCTTTTGGGACTGGTTACACGGAGGCTGACAACATATAACCTGAGCAGAGGAAGACCCTCCACACACACCAACCACAACCAGTCAGCCCACCACTCCCACACAGCTGGGCCCATCTAAGTAATTCTGGCTGTTTTAGCTGGCAGATGTGGCTTTAACCAGAAATTTCTATTATTCCAGACATGCACTATGATATCTTGATATATTCCTCTCAATTTGGCACTATTTTTATTAAAGTCCTTTATCATCTAGGTACAATATATAATTTAAAATACTAGAGAAATATCGTTACGCATCTCACAACTTACAACTAATGTCTGTATCTAACATGGTTAATAAAAATCCTTTATGACTACTTTTACACACCTCCCACCCAAATGCTAAAGCGATCAAAAAAATAAAATAAAATGAAAAGCTTGCATTGTTTCTATAAGACATTTAGAAGGTCAGGCACTTGGTAATCATCAGCTGGAGCAGGACGGGGAGACTCTTGATCTGACAATGTTACATGACACGAAAATTCACAAAGAACACTGTCCTGTTTACAGTCTACAGAAACGCACGCGATTAAAAGGTAAGGTCTACCCTAAGTTCGGAAATCAAAAGGAATTTTTATTTTCTGTCCCTTTTTGTCCTCTCCTTGTGAAATAGTTTGCTCACAAACTCTGGGGGCGTTTCCGTGAAACGGCAGCAAACTCCAGATGTCACCTACAGTGAACACTATCCTTCCTGTACATCTATTATCATAAGTTGTTCTCGCCTATAAAACTCTACAGCGTTGGAACAGAAGGAAACGTCCCAGCAGCAGTCATTGTGCTGCATCTTTAG
Organism: Gnathonemus echidnorhynchus; assembly: GCA_026776725.1. Classification (NCBI taxonomy): domain Eukaryota; kingdom Metazoa; phylum Chordata; class Actinopteri; order Osteoglossiformes; family Mormyridae; genus Gnathonemus; species Gnathonemus echidnorhynchus. The sequence goes on from JAODJU010000119.1 coordinate 7,036,115, forward strand.
GTCTCCTGTCTCCTTATAAAAAGTATCTGCATCTAAGTTCTTTCTCCCCCAGACGAGATGGGGATTTTGGCATTCCTGTTAATGACTTGTCTCTCAAAGGGGCGAATAATCAACAGAAACGCTGTATATTTTGTATCCTTCTTGTGGCCCCAAATCAGGAGAGGATATTCTTTCTCAACCACAAATAAAAGGAAAAACATTGTTTTTCTGTTGTTGAGACTCATTTCAGGTCACTGGTTGTTCAAAAAAAGATTTTGAAATGAAAAATTTGGACAATTCTTGAGATTTTCTCCCTTTTTACCCTATAACTGGATGTTTTACTTCTCTATTATGCACTTTTGAAAACAGATAAACATGCATACATACACAGAATTACCCAAAGCTAAGTGCACACACATACATACACACACACACACGCCAGTGTAAACTGCTGCCTCTGTAAAGATGATAAAACTCATCTCATCAAAACATCATTGATCTCTTGTTTTGGCATTTACGCCACACTAGCACCAATCATCCTCCTTCTCCTGATGGCGACTGCGCCCCCTGGTGGCAGAGCCGGACCCTGCTGGGATGCCCAGGGCAAAGTGGTACCCGTTGGGGACGCCCCGGCCGCGTTGGGCTGGCGGGTGCAGCGCCAGGCCCTGGGGGCCAGGAGTCTGAGTGGGGCACACCCCCTGAGAGCCAAGCGCGTCCTGGAAAACGTCTGCCTTCTCGGGCTGGGTGCCGCCACGTCGGTGGAGCGCATCCCACCCAGATGAGCTCGGGGTGGGCAGAGTGGCATGCGCCGTCCCCAGCAGCACGGGGGAGGAGTTGGCAGTCTTGTACGCCACGCTGGGTCGGGGGGTGAGGGGGGTCTGGGGCAGCTGGCGACGTCCGCGGCTGGGGGTGCTGCCCCCGGAGGTCAGGGTCACCAGGCTCCCCCTAGTGGAGCCACTGCCCTAGATGTAAATGGAAACAAAGCGAATGAAAACAGACGACGATGACAAGAGCCATGGGGGGGGGGGGGGGAGGGGGGGAATGCAAAAAGGGA
>JAODJU010000119.1:7058017-7073900 GCA_026776725.1 Gnathonemus echidnorhynchus
GGGCTTGGAACTCAGCCAGGATGGTCAGTAAGGATGCAAATGCTGTGTACTTTTAACTCACTCTCTCTCTCTCTCTCTCACACACACACACACACACACACACACACACACACACACAGATAATATATATCTTTGTGTGGACTTCATTCACAGCCATTCATTTCTATAAGGAAAACTCTAATCAGAACATGATGACCTTAACCCTTACCCAGCCCTAACCTTAACCATAAGTAATCAAACAAAATACAAGACTTCTGGCATTTTTAGTTTTTTGAGTGCATCCACAGATCTTTGTGGGGACCTGAAAAATGGTTCGCACATTAAAATAACAGGTTTTTTTCACATTATGGGGAACATTTGGTCTCCACAATGTAATATAAACAATCCACAAACACACACACAGTCGTGTATGTGTAATGTATGTACTGTATGTATATGTATGTAATGCTAACTATGACAACTTTAACCCCTACCTAACCATAAGCAACCAAACAAAATACAAGAGTTTTTGCATTTTTAGTTTTTTCATTGCAGTCATAGATTTTTTATAAAATATAGTTTTCCCATATATGGGGACCAGGGAAAACGGGTATTCATCACGTACGTTGTGGGGACATTTGGTCCGCACAAGGTAAGGTATACCTGGACCACACACGCACGGGTTGCAGTGTCGCCAGTCCATTCAGGTTCCAATGCTGAAATACTGAACGTGATCAGCAGCAAAATATTGGTTTACTTCTTTGAGATACAGTATACTGGGATTATAAATATTGGGCTAGTTTCAGCTTCCGTTGGGTGGATTTTAAGCAGACCTTGAGCTGGAGATTTTTGCTGGACCTGGCAACACTGTGCGCGGGTAATTCTGAAGAGAGGAACGGTGTGGTGTTGGATATCACGCTGCTAACCGATGATTTAAAGGTAGGAAAAATGATTTTCAATGATTAGGTTGGGTACGAGTTTCAGAATAAAGTTGTATTAAGAAAGATTAGATTAAATTGAAGACCCGGTGCTACAGTATGATTACCGGGATTGGCGGGCAATGTGTAACCGGTGTGTAGTTTTTTTTTTTTTTTTTTTCATTTTTACTAGATTTGATTATCGAGAAGACAGAATGATTAATTGTATTTTGTATGGTTTTTATAAATTTGATAAGTGGCGATTGACTGAAGCTGGCCGCCGTTCTTTGTGAGTTGCTTTAATGCGTATCATAAGTAAATATGGTATGTTTAAGAAGGAGTGGTCCTACAGGCTGAACGCTGCTGTCTGAAACTTTGTATAATATATCGGCTAAAACAGGAGGTTGTTATGAGAGTGGCTGGGTAGTTGTTTCTTTTTCTTTTTCCATTCTTTTCATCTTCATTATACTGATATTGTAGCGCCGGCGGGGTTTGCATGTCCCAGCATGACCCTCGAGTAATTGTAAATTGCCCATTGTTGTACTGTTGTTGGTTATAGTCATTTCGCAATTGTGGCGTGTATGTTTACCCGTGGCTTATGTGCACCCTGTCCGATCCTCGTGTGTCCTTAGTTTTGAATAAATTTCCCACCGTGTGTGTACCTTACAGTTCGCCGTCTGAAACCCCTGTCTATTATAAGCATATACTAACAATTGCCAGATTGTCAAATTAATCGTTAGTTTACTCTATTAATATAATCGTGACCGCCACGCACAGAAAGACATACAAACCCATGCTCCCGCTTACAATTAAATATAAGTAAGCTAACCCCCCCTCCCACCCCAAAGCCCACGTTTGTAGTTCTGATGTTCCCACACAACCACAACAACATGCAACAGTCAGGCCATCGATGCACTATATTAATCTTAGCATGCTTCTGCAGAGACTTGGGAGTTAAAGATCAGACAATTAAAGGGGAAGGGAAGATCAGACAATTAAAGGGGAAGGGAAGATCAGACATGAACAGGAGAAATAAACATCTAGCTCTCTGATAGCTTTCGACAGAAGTGGTCAATGGAGCTTGGGAGAAGGGCGTTACAGTAGCTGTGGCTGAAGGGGATCAAGACCTAGGTCTTTACGGGTCTACGGTGGGATTGGTCAAGCTCAATGTTGCCCCAAGGAGCAACTATTTTCTTTCTAATGACACAAGAAACCAGATGAGCCAACACTGTGAATGCAAGTCTGGTGGTTTACAGGTGTGACTGAGAACCTGAAATTCATAAACTCATGTGTAAGGGGAAGGGGAGCACACTTTGTCCTAGGGGAACTCTGTAGTGGAAAGATCTATTTTATTCGCTCTTAAATGTGGTGTTATTCAATTTAATCTGGATCTTCCCATTCTGAAATAGCCCTTAATATGTTTTATCCAACTTCAAGTCCACAAGTTCTTCTGTTTAAAGATCACTAGATGACTCGTAAATATTTGAATGGAAATTTTGGTAACCTGAATGAATTTGTCAATTTTGTCTACATATTGATCATGAAAGTCCTTTTACTCTTCGCAGAAATTACTACAAAGAATGAAGTAGTGTTTCTCTGGGATGAAGGTTTTTGTACACTTTTCTAATTGTACATTGCATTTTCCTATAGAAATATAGATGAATACACATTCACATCTTGCCATTGGTTCTGACAGTCCAAGAATTCTGTGCTAATGCTAAGCCATTATCCATAGAAGGAAGACCTGATCCGCAAACAGCAGGGTGCCCTGTGAAAGCTATCAGGGTGACACCTGTCCAGCTACAGCTCAGGACAGAAGGCAGTTCACTTAGGTGGACACAGGACCATTATAATCTAACAAGGAAGGAAGTAAGGGGGCATTTTTGGAAGAGTGGGGTAAGAAAGGGGAGGTCCCCACCTGGTCACATTTTGTTGAGATCTAATGAAGGAAAGCAATGATTAAGAACAAAAACATATAAAGAAGCAATTATGGCAGGTTTGCAAACAAACAAAAACTATGCATAAGCAAATCATGAGAATATAACAACACATAAAAGCAACGGAGAGAGAATAATTCAATGAATACACAGCTCCTGAGGAATAATAAAAACACGTCACAAAACGACAGAATGGTCACAATGACTCTCTGACTCTTGAAGAGGGTCATATTGATAAGAGAAACCTGGTCAGGAGGGAAAGCACCCCCTCAATGAGGGTGTCTGCTTCAGATTCAGGATGGAATGGGAGGTCGTCTGATAGTCTGAAACTCACTGCAGTCATCACTGCATTACTGTGACTGGAGGCCATCTTCATAAGCTCAAAACTCCCAGTTAATCCAAAGCTCTAACAGATCAAAGTCTCATTTTGTGCTATGATGTCTACAAACTTGAGTCCAGATGTATGGACATATGGAGATCCATCTGTGAAGTTCTAGTATTCCAGTCTTGGCCTCTGTCTAGTTTAAATATGTGGAGCTTATTAGGAAGCTGCAAAGGATGCAAGCAAGGGACCCTATCATGATTATATAACAGACTCTGATGATGAAGACTTTGGTTGAAGAGGCAGCGGACGCTTCAACTTAGATGAACGAAGGTGGATGTAAACAGATGAGATACGAGATCAACTATGATAGCTGAAAATGAAGTAAGGAGGCATGAGTATAGACACTGCAGTGCTTTAGCCCAACCCTAAGCACGCCCCTGCCACATGCACGCACACACACACATACAGACGTGCAGAGAGAATGACAAGGAGCGAGTGACGGTGGGAGACAAGCAGTAAGATAGACAGTGTGAAGCATTACCCCATGAAACTCCTGAAAGTCATCCAGAGCCACGAGGAAATAAAGGGAGAGTAAGAGTCAGCAAGATACAAGACAGCAACAAAACAGTTACTACTGACAGAAAGATGCAGAGAGAGAGAGAGAGAGCGAGCAAGTGATCATCAACGTCATGGCCCACTTGGGCAACAATGTACTGTGGTCTTTTGGAGGACCTCACTGCAACGAGAAAAAAAATAACTGAAGAGAATTGTCAAACGTCACGGTAACCCATCCTAGCAGCAAAAAGCATACATTACTTGCAACACAGAACACTGAAAAAAAACATCTTATGTTGGCTTGTTGGTTTGCTTGTGCAGCAATGATGAAATGTACTTATCATTGTGGCTACATGACTAATATCAACAGCAAAGAAGGGTCTCCAAATGACCTGCCAGAACAATTTGAAGATTACAACTTCTAAGGAAAGAACACTGCAAGGTCATGTGACATAAGGGTGGGGCTTACGTGTCACCTTTTCTCAACGCTTCAGGGATCATAAATGAACAGCAGTAGAAGAAAATATTTTACAAAATTAAAATTCCAACCGAAACTGTAAACTGGTATTCCCGCATGACCTGTGAGACTGACAAACACTTGGAACTATAATTAGTTTTTATCTACGTAATAATCATAATTATATATCCAAGGACAACAAAGGTTGTACTGTTACATTAAAAAAGAATATGCAACAACAGTGTACATTGACTTATGCCCCACAGCGTTATTTAGATGGTGACGGATGCAATATTCATAGAAGTGAAGCAGATTATTAAGGGTCTGTCAAGAGACAACTGACTACTTTACCCCATGGAAAACCACATCACAACAGCTCACCACATAATTGTTGTTGTTGCACTTTCTGATGGCCTGGCATCAATTTTGTGGCATGACCAGGTATAAACATGACTTTTGCTCCACTACACATTCATATGTTCAATAATAATAATAATAATAGATACTTTATTGATCCCTATGGGTAAATTCTCCTTGCCTCCCCCACCTGGCCATGAAGGATAGCCACCCTTAGCAAGACCCAATCAAAGACCTGCCGATGTAGTGAGGCCAGACTCGAACCAGTGACCTTCTAATCAAAGGCACAGAGGCTTATCCACTGAGCCACATGCTGCCCGCAAAAAGCCTCACTTGAAGCAAAACTAACAGGCTCCTTTTCTGTTGTGCTATTGTTTTTGTTTTCAGCAACTGAAGGAATAAACAAACTAAGGATTTCATTGTGTAGGCACTTCGCATATGACAACAAATCGCTTGAATCTTGAATGTTTGTTTTGGTATGACACGCCTAATGGTCGCTGACTGTAAGGGACACTGAATTCTCTGTATCCCGCTTACTTACGTGCACGCGAAGGCCACCAGGGCACCGCTGACCACAATGAAGTCCAGAATGTTCCACAGGTCCCGGAAGTAAGAGCCAGGGTGAAGCAAGAGGCCCAGATCAATCATCTTGAAGGATATAGAATGAAGATGAGTGTGATGTACATCCTTATAGTACCAAGTTGCATTCTACTGATCTTCCATCTTCCCATGATGATTTATCAGAGACCTCTGCCAGTCCTAGTAGGACTGATTTACTTATTCACAATAAATAAGGTCAGCTGGGCAGATGTGGGAAACTGCTGAGGGAGAGGTGTGAAGGATTTATGTTTGAGTGTGGCATCATTATGACCTTACAATGACGTAACAAGACAGAGGGCAGAAACCAGGCTTTCACCACCAGCTACAATCTAATGAAGGAAAGCCATGATTAAAAACAAAACATATAGAGCAATTATACCAGGCTTCACAATCCTTAGAACGCTTTCCATTTAAAGGGGTCATGGTGGCATTTTGTGATTTGAGTCTAATTAGTCATTAACTGCTGTCACACACCACAATCCCGCCCTTGTGGCTGACCTTCAGCTCTGACCCAGCCACGCCATGTTGAAGACTAGCAGACCGGTGGAAACCTCTGCTAGAAAGCTTTCTACTTGTTTCCTAGCTTGTTGTCAGCACATACACATATTTTTAATATTTGTTTGTTTATTTAGCTCTCCTTGGCTCAAGATGATTTTACAAAATCTGTCACAGGTTGCAGGCAGGGGATCTGGCACCCTGCTGGTCTGAATGGATTTCCGGGACAGTGGTCTTTATTCCCCAGCTCAGAAATGTAGGATGATCAGAAACTCAACTGAAATCGTTCATTTCTGACACATACAGAAAGCTGGTTTTGCACAAGGCTACACATTCTGCAGAACTTGAAATACTTAACTGCTGAAGTGGGATGGGGGGGGCATGGGCTTTCAGCCCCCGCTGAGCTCGTAACCAGCCACTTAACCATCCTCGTTATAGACGGGCAATTGAACCACGTTCTGCTTAACCTGAAGCAAATTCTAGCAGTTTTAATTAAGACAAGCAGATCGCTCCTGACTGTAAAGCGGCATGGTGATTAAACCATTCAACTTCTACACTGCATTCTAAAATCCCTGGCGAGGTTCCACGGCGGTCCTAAGTGCCACAGTAAACATCCAGCAGTATCCACGGATATGAGCAGGAAAGTACAAATTATACAAATGAAAGCTGGCAGCAGTCGAACTTTATTATAACGTACTGTAAGAATGAACGACCCAAGAAACTGACGATTTTGTGGTCAATGGGAACAATCAGTGGCAAGAATTTACCTTAATCACCATCTCAAAAGTGAAGACGCCTGTGAAGATGTAGTCTAGGTACTTGAGCACCTGAGTGAAAAAATATTTTACTTTAAGAACTGAAGCTAACGAATGTGTAAAGTATACAGGTGTTCATGATCACTCAAGCCGCACATTCACATAGGACGTGTGAGGTTTGGGCCCAAGAGACGTTTTGCGTGGGCCCCAGAAATGACAAACCTGCCCCTGACACTATATATACAGCAAATACATCAGGAACAAATCAGCAGTGTCTCGAAAACATAAGACGTTACTTTGGCCCCCATTAAGTAATTTTATAATTTTACATATTCAAGGAAAGTGCTGGGCCCCCTGAATCTTCTAGGGTATCCATGCCCCCACTGCGCCCCTGTGCTTTAGATGAAATGAACTGCAAATCACTCCAAAACCCCCAGCCCAAACATGACCTGTGATATCTACCCCTACTGCCTCCACAAAAGATCCACAAACTTCCCTGCTAACGAATGACCGTGTGTTTCTGACATACAGTGGAAACTTCCTGGTGGGACCAGACTCACATTGTTGCGTGGAGAAGTGGCCTGCACGGGGTCCTCAGCGGCCAGTGCGATGCTGCTCATCGTGATGACCATCAGGATGCACATCTCAAAGTAGCGCAGCGTCACCATGTAATGGCACAAGCGGCGAACCCTGCAGAACGACACACAGGGGTAGAGGTACCACTGAAAGATTACCCTTTCCTGAAAGTAGGGGGAAGATTTAGGACCCTGAGTGTGACTGAGAATTTTGGGAAGGAACACCCACGGGTTGTTCTGGCCAAACATAAACATGGATCTGTAGGATGGGATCTGCTGGGGACTGTTCACTGTCTGGTCCTCCAGGATCTTCTTCTCTTCATTTGGTGGGAGGGATTCACAGTCAATGTTGTTCACTGAGAAGAGACAAAGGTAGGTGGGAAGGAAGGGAGAGATACTGAGCTGGGGGATCTAGTCTTTTACGCTAAACATTTCAGAGCTCATTACCATTCATTAATTGAGATGATCTAAAACAAGAAACAGGATCTGACTGGCTCAATAAAGAAGCAGGTGAGCAGTGATTTAGTATATGTATGGCTTGATGGATGCTTGTGTGGGTTTCATCTGGGTGTTCCAGGCTCTTCCCACTAATCTAAGGAAGGGTGGTTAGGGTATTTGCTAAATGTGTGTTTTGCAGCCCAGTCCTAAGGGACCCCCAGACAGTCCACATTTTTGCTCCCTCCCCAGCCCCCAGCACACCATTGCCAGGTATTTAATGTTCTTGATTGGCAGGGAGCTGAAAGGAACCAAAAACGTGGACTGGGTTGAGAAACACTATACTGAGTGGAATAACACTTTTATAGGATCTTGTAGGAAATATCTCAGGTACTTTGTCCATAAAAGAACTTCTTCCCAAGGATCACCATGAACATTTGTCTCTTGCTGGTACTGACTAGGTATGATGGTAGTCTCCACAGGGGGGCCAGTGATGGTGACTGGGATGTGGACAGCAGTCTGGCTGGAACGCAGGATGTTCTTTTGATTGTCGACATCTTCCTGCTTGTCTCCAGCAGCTGGGTGAAGGCTGAGAGGGGGTACACTCACCATAATATCCACTTGTCTTTCCCTGCAGGAGAAACAGTGGCAAGTTCTGAACCACACACTTTGCAGATTGAATTTTCATTCTCCAGAGGGAAATTTGGGATAAAATGGTACAGAACTATTTTGTAACTTTTTTTTTTTTTTGCCTGTGACTAGATATCACTAGCCTGTGGTCAGAGTAACCAAAACAGCCACGTAAATGCATTTTTTAAAAAAGTACAGTCATGCTCGTTTTCTGAGACAGACATGATACTGGGGATCAGCCCAAAGCACACATTTATCTGATGCTTACATCCAAAAGGACTTAGAGTAGATTTAATTTTTGTGTGTGCTCCCAGGGAATATAATTGTTAGTGCAGTGCTCTATTTGGTGAGTTATAGGAGATAATATTTGAAAATGCCATTCATGGAGGTGTTTCTGCAAGGCCCTGGTGTATGTTCCCCACCCTCAAGATATATAAATGACCACACAGCTCCACTCTCTTTTTACCCTGCATATCATCAGCAACATTACGGGCACCTTGGCATGTCGGATGGCCAGTTGGTCCCTCCCTTCGAACGGAAACATGCCAAGGACACTATGCTGCCCTGAACCCCAGCTCCAGATTGGTCTGTGGACTCCCATGGTGAGGCTTACCTGTGCCGGCGGGCCTTGGTGCCATCCCTCTGCCCGTTGTCTTTGCTCTCCTCCCCATCGATGGTAGACTGGGCTTTGATGTGTCGGACCCTATGTCTCCTCCTTTCTCCATTCCCTTCGGCCTCCCCTTGGTGCTCTGCCGACGTCCTCTCAACCTCCCTGTGCCGCCCGCGGTGCTCCGCCTTGCCTCCCCCGCTGAGCATACCATTACCCTCCTTGGGTTGACGGTGGCCGTGGTGCCGGCGGTGCTCCCTCTCATTGGCTCCGCCCCCTCTGTCTGGTGCGCCGTGGTGATGGTGCCGCCGTTGGCCAGCATGGCCCTGTTCCGCCTTGCTCTCCCCACCGCGGCCGTGGTGGGCATGACGCCGGCCATCCTTCCCCACACCCGCCTCTCCAGCACCATCGTCTTCACCAGGAGGATGCTCCCGCCGCCGATGGTGTTTGCGAGGGTGGTGGGAGGACAGTGGCTCCCTGGGAGTCCCCTTCTCACTTCCCCCCACCCAATCATCCTCCTTCGGCACATCCCCGTTGCTGCCACTGCTGCCTCCGCTGCTGTCACAGGTTTCGCCGTTGTGTGGCTCTACCACCAGGGGGCGCTCCAGGTGAGTCTTCATATCAGGCCTGATGTGCAGGGTGGAGGACAAACGGCGGCGGTCCTCAGGATCCAATTCACTGTACAGAGCCTCATTGCTGGCGCGCAGGTTGTGCCTGCGAAGCTGAGTCGTTCGCTGCTCCCACACTGACATCATCCGCATGGATTTCGGCTGCTCTTTGCTGTATGGCGGTATGGAAACAGGGAGAAGGTCAGCCCTATAATGGGTGACTCGTAGCCTGTCTATGGCAACTTTCATCCTGTCAACGGACATCTTTACTGTGTCATTTCCTCGCTCACTTCAGAGAATGGAAAACAAAAAAAACCTGCATTTGCATCCATATGCATGACCACCTTTTGCTGCCCATCCTGTCAGCCCACATAGTGACAGAGAAGAAGTGCTATCAAGCCATTCTTTTGTCTTAATGCTCCCGGGGCATCAAAAGCTGCAGGCATGCAGATAAAGGACAATGTCTCCTGTTAACATGAGAAAATGAGTGGCTTTGTTTCACCGGGTTTCATGTCACCAGGCCTTTGCTGTTATTGCATGGGGGACAGTCTCTGGTACCTCAAACAGTAGAGGACGGCCAGCAAGCTCCCAGGACACCCTCTGCCTCAGACACCACGTTCCCGACAACAGAAAAAGATGGTCGCTATGGATGTGCCCGTGTGAAAGGTCACCATGGCAACGCTCCAGCCGTCATGGACCAGTGCGTGACCCTTCCCGAGGGACTGGGATGATTAAATTATCTCCCCTCTGCTAGACAGGCGGGGTTTTAATTACAGATTGCAATCAGATTGGGGAGGGCGGTGTGGGGGGGGGGGGGGGNNNGGCAGAGTATAGTGAATTCGGGGAACTGAGGACATGCTGGACTGCTCAGGGTCTAAAAGCAATGTGTGGGGCGGAATGGGGGGATTATGGCTGACATTTCCTTATGTGAACACAGGGGTCTGAGGTCTTACAAACATGCAGGCCAGTTTCTGTTAAACATGGCGCGGTTCTAGGCTCTATCCAATACGGACCGCTGAAACACGTTCAAGGTTGGTAAAAGTCAGACTGCATTCCATCCTGATGGGCCCCCGAGGAAGATGTGGCGTCTGTCAGATTGGGGGCCTATCAGCTGTGATGGGAGAAGTGGGTGCACCCTCCACATGCCCCATCCTTAGCGTGCAGTAATGGAGATGAGCAGAGTGCAGCGTGCCTCCTCATGCCCCCCCCCCCCCCAGAAGCATCTTTGGACCCATATTCTGGACGGGTGGCTCAGCCTGGCCCGGCTTTCAGCGCCGTAGGGTCACAGTTGGGGGGGCAACTGCAATGGAAGTGAGGGTACAGGGGAGTCCAGGGGCTTGGGTCTCGCAGTGTAGCCTGGGAATCTTGATCCCACTGCCTAGAACTCAAAGACCATGGTGCTGCAGAATCTCCCTTTAGCTCATGCTCTCTAAAGAGATGCTAGGTATTTGGGAATAAAGCCTAAAACTCTATGGGGGTGTACTGGGATTAAGAGCTCGAGAACGTCACATCCATCCATCCATCTTCTATACCAGGGTTCTTCAAATCTGGACCTCGATTACAAATCCAGGCCTTGTTTTCAGTTCTCCCAGGTAGTTAGTTTAATAATTACTGATTCTGATTGGTCAGAGGCTTCACACCTGGCTCACAGGTAAAGGATGGCTGGAAAACCAGCAGTGCTCGGACCTCGAGGACCGTGATTTGAATAATAGGGTTCTATACCAATGTCTCTCAAACCAGTCCTCTGCGACCCCCAGATGGTCCACATTTTTGCCCTTTCCTAATTCCCTGGGAGTTGGGAGGGAGCGAAAACATGGACTGTCTGGGGGTCCCTAAGGACTGGTTTGAGAAGCACCATCCTATGCAGTCACAGGTATCCGGAGCCTATCCTGGAAGCTGCAGACACAAGGCAAGGAAAGACCCAGGATTCATCCATTAAGCCCTTATCCAATACCAGGTTGTGACAGGGGGTCAGCAGCCCATCCCTGGAAGCCCAAGGCAGGGAACACCCTGGATGGGTGACCAGTTCATCATGAGACTCTTAGTTCAATGGACAGGGTGTTAATATAAGAACAATGACTGGGGTGACACAGCTGCCTACTGTTCATGATGTAAATAGCACAGTGACAAATAACTACCCTTCAAGTGCATGTTCTAAACACCTGTGTCTGTGAGGACCGTATGAATCTTATAGCCGTGGATGGAGTGTGAATGGAGGAGGATCCATCGATGGCCGCTTTGTTGGGTTGGAATATGAGTGGGAGACCCACCGGCTCTCGGAAAGCTTGATGGATGGAGATACACACTGGCGTGTTTGCGGGTGTTCGCGTGTTTGTGAGATTTCATTCATGCGCTTGTCATGATCACAAGCCGCGTGTTTCTGGTACCTCAATACTCGATGGGCAGGAGAGAGGAAAAAACGCCTAAAAACATACACACAGAGAGCATCAAATAAATGCAGTTACATTACAGACAGAGGTTAACAGCAGTTGCGTGGGGGGGTGGGGTCAGAGGATTGATAGGAAACACAGGCACAACTACATAGAGGGAAAACACACAACATATGCACTTCAAAACGCTGTTGAGGACGTGAGAACATAGAAACACAAGACACAGGAAGGGAAAATGTCAGAAACAAGCCCAGATGTTGGTGTTGCATAATGTTAAATTTTCACTGTTCCCACTTCACAACCAAAGATAAGAGCTACAACGTAGCTAAAACTACAGTCTAAGTGATTCTACTTGTACTCATTAGAGAAGCCAGTGTCCGTCAAACCAAGAGCTCATCCTAATATCTCAAGTTTTTTTTTTGTTTTATTGCTGTTGATTTTAAACAAATATAACACATGATCAAATTACATAAACAGTCAATTCCAGGTGATAATTATGTTGTATATTTTATGTCCCTTGCAATAAAAACATTTCCTCTGTTGGGAAAACTGCATGATGACATGTATGATGACATCTACAACATGATTAACAGTATCAAGCACACGCAATGTGTTAAATGGATATAAAGTCTTTTACAGGATAAATTTTAGTCACTTGCTAGAAAAACGTGTGTGTTTTCAGAATGGAATAGGCACCCCTCAGCCCTGGTCTCTGTTATGTTGACCTTCTATTGGCCTCAGACATTGTCTACTTAACGTAATGTAGACACCCACTGCCAGAACACCAGTGCCTGTGGATTCTGCTTCAAAGGTGTTCTGGTTGGTGGGGGGGTGGGCACAAAATGAAGTATTTTAGGGTACTGGCAGCCACCCTAACTGTTTTTCAGATCTGTGATTAGGACTAAGAATCAAGACACAAGAGCACTCCTAGAATTTGCTCTACGACCAACATGAGAGATACCTGACCTGAGACTGCAGCAGGAGGAGAACACAACTGGTTAATCCTTTTAAAGAGTCTTTGAGAAAATCAGAGCAACTATTAGAAATGTTTTTCCTAAATTTAATTCTATATTATCTCTAGGGTTTAAGGTTATCAAGGGGTTAATGCATTAGTTAAAGGTTTAAGATTATTAAGGCATTAAGCTGACATTGGTTAATGCAAGGTTAAGTAGTTAAAAAGTTCCTACTTAATGTTAAATCTTCAGCATCAGTAAGGAAACATCTCAACACCCTGGATACAGCATGTTCCTATTTTGAAATTTTAACGGAACCAAAGACAAGAGAGACTGATTTTGTTCAACCTCTGCTTTTTGGTAATGGGACAGAATGATTCATCAAAACTGGTCGCCAAAAGGGGGCAACAAACACCACTGGGTGAAACATTATTATTTTTTAAAAGTTTCCTGGGTCATGTTAAAATAACACCTGAGGAACTTAAAAGCATCAGGGTCCCAAAGAGCATGCCAGCAATGTTTTTAGACTGACTTGCTGAGATGGGATATGGGACGGGGTCATAAAGCCATCAAGAACCAGCCAAGAGAAGGACACTGGGGACTAAGATCATACGATAACACTGACAAGTTGCCATCTGTCGAAGCCCTTGTGTTCTACCGCAGAAAGTACACCAAAGAACGAACCCTTAACATCTCCCCAAAGAAATGTGTGTGCTGCACAGTTTAAACCATTTATCATACCCATACTCACCCCCCAGAAAGAAAGCATAGAATATACCTTACATGACTGGGGAAGGGGGAGGGTCACAATGGTGATGTCAGGGTATTTAAAGAGAAAGTGGGAAATAGGGAAATGCGGGGGGGTAGTATCATAACAGAGATCAGAAACTCACGGTGAATTAACGCTGGAGAGGGAGGAGCTGAGAGAGAGCGCACCTTGATTTTGCTTTACAAAACTGCACATGCAGAAAAGGGAAACAACAATGAGAGAAAAAAAACGGTCAAAGGTCAGCCAAGAGGACTTTTCAAGGACCGTCTGTCCTCCCGCCTGACCATCCTTCAGTCTCCCTCCACCTCCACAATCTTACCTTGGAAGTCAAAAATACATAGAACTGAAAACATCTCCTCAGGCTAACCAAATGATTATATAAATGTGCCAGGAATTTAAAAATCTTAAAAATGACAAAAAGAATAAGGGGATTTACAAAGCCTTCTGACTCACAGGATCAGGGATCAGTACCTCCTCAACTAAGTCAAATCTGATCCGTGGAGCTTTAAGTCTTCTTTTTTGAGTCTTGAAGGTTTTTTTTTTTGAAGTTACTTTGACTTGCAATGAATCTTTGTAAATGACCAAATTCTTTAAAAACAGCTTTAAAAGACTCACTTTTCAACAGTTGAAATAGTGCTTTGTAAAAGGCTACAAATCATTTTTAGAAATTTTTACTGTGTAAACCAGTTTTAAAAATGATCTGGGGACTTGATCTCGGTCAAGATGTTCCTCATCATGACACACTTTCAAATACAATGCAATTAAAAGATTAAACGACACTGTTAACTACAAGCCCAACGCCTGATTGCAGGTTTCCGCTGTATGACTTTCAAGTGCTGTAATCAAGACTGACATAAATAACTACAGTTTCTATACTAAAATTGTTTATAGCACAGTATTGAACTGGGTTACGGCTGTAGGCGAGAAATGTACCCAAAGCACTATTTCATGTCCCTTAAAAGACAGAGAGCTAATGGAGCTGTACAATCATTAAACAGATGCATTGCCATTTTCCTCTTGCACTTAAAGATGCCTGCAGTACTTACCGACATTCAGACTCAGGACTGATTCATTTGGGACCAAGGCCCCATTTGGCGATTGTGAAAAACTACAGTTGGGCTTTAATCATACAAATATGGAGAAATCAGTGTTTGAATTGAGGGAGATCTGGGGAGTCCCCATAGCTTAGGGATAAGAGAGAAGAGAGAGTTCAAGGAATATGTGCCCTGAGGGTCCCCCTCCTCCGACACTTTGACAATTTTTACTCTTCCCCCCACCCACCAATTTTTTTTTCACTTCATGGTCAGACTGCCCACCAGAAAACCCCCCAAGACCTCTGACACAATTCGAACACTGGGAGGAATGTCTGTTTACTTGCTCCATTTCTGTCAATATTCAGAAATCTTGTGTCTTAACATCTCCCCTTCCTGTCTGCATGGGGATGTTAAGGCAGTGAGCTACACCCTCCACATTGTCCTGTGGCATCCCTAGCCAGCAGGACCTTACAGCGCCCCCTGGAGCTGGAACTGATCTACGCTGAACTGGCAGCCTGTGTCTAACATGACATGATGTATCAAATCACATACGGTTTCTCCAATGAATTGTCAGTTTCAAATCCAACATGGGAGGAGGAGCAGTAGAGGGTTTGGGGGTGGGGGAGAAGATAGATAACACCAATAACACATCTTAGAAAGTGCAAAACCAACAAATGGACCAATTGACAGTTGGGACACAGACATGTACTGGAAACAGGAACAGTTACATACAGGATGACTGACAGCAGACAGGAACACCTACAATCATTTGGACATTTACTGAGATACAGCTGGACAAAGGCTTGGCAGAGGATATGCACACATAGAACTATGCAAAGACATCTGTGCGGACAAAGGAATATAGGAGAAAAGAAAGGGCGGGGGGTAGAGATAGGTTGGAGGGAACTGGGATGCTGCACAAGTCAACTTACGTTGAAATTGAAATGTTTGCTGCCGACATGGGGCTGACTTCCTTTACCTCCATGGCCTTCTGGAGAGCAAGCTTTTTATTGGCTGCTTCCTCCTGCTCTTCTTCATCCTAACCAATAAGAAGACAGTTACTGGAGGAGCATGTGTGGACTAATGGCAAGGTCCCGTTCAGTCTACAGAATGTGGGGGATTAGCTGTGCCTGATGCAGATCTTAAATGGAGGTCCCTAGAATGTACACTTACTAAAATGTCATACTTATTCTGACGTGCCAGGTATAGTGGTGTCTGCAAAGTGTGGAAAGCCTGCTGGTAAAAAGTAGTGAAGGAGCAAGCCTCACCTTTGTGAGCTCCTGCGCATTGGCCAGGTTGTCAACAGCGATGGCTAAGAAGACATTGAGAAGCGTGTCTGATTGGGAGAGAGCGCTCAGGAAACCAAATGCACAACGTGGGATCCTATTCCCAAAACAATGGTGGAAACAAGCCGTCTATCCTCAGGAAACCAAACAATTTATCTCTTTTTTCTTCCAGCTGTGAGAGATAAAGTACAGCTGAGCTTTACATTCAGTGACCCCCCC
>JAODJU010000119.1:7074000-7111713 GCA_026776725.1 Gnathonemus echidnorhynchus
TTCAGGGACCCCCCCCCCCCCCCCCGTGCTTGTGCAATTATACGGTCTATATAGCTTCATTAACATGTATCTACACTCTGAAAATAGTTACGTCTCAATAAATCAACTCAGTTAATCATGCATTCGGCAAAAGGTCCAAGTAGGTGAGGGTATGTCAATCGGTTCTGCTTAATTAGCCAGAGAATGAGATTAGAACAGAAGCAACAAGATAAAAATAATTCCCACAAATGAGATTATGTTCAAACAGCACATCATGCTGCAAGAGAGGATACAGTTTCCAAAAAGCGTGAGGACAATGAAGTAGATGGATGAGAACATCCCCCGACTGACTCCTCCCTGGGACTCTATCCCATGATACATCACTGCATTCCAGTCTTCTCCAGTCAGAATCTGAGGGTCAAAAAGCAGGATGGCTTCAGATATAACCACACCACACTGAATACTGTTATATGCAGTGTGTGTTTGTGTGTGTGTGTATTCTTTGCATTTTAGAATAAAGACATCAAAACTATGAAATAACATATACGGATTATGCATTGACCAAAAAGGTATTATGCAAAATAAAATAATTTGTTTGGGGATGGTAGAGCAGCTCTGTGGGTTGGGACTCAGAAGTTTGCTGGTTCAGACCCTGTGATCGGCAGTGTGATGCCACCATTGGGCCCTTGAGCAAGGCCCTTAACCCCAGTTGCTCCGGGGACTGGCTGACCCTACTGTCTCCTCTACGCTAGTTCCATGAGGTGGCCTCCTGGGATGCTTTTCCAGCTGTCCTGAAGGAGGTCCCACATATATGAAGAGCACTTCACTCTCCGGTCAAACTCCTCCAAAACCTTCTCTACTGGGTTTAGGTCAGGTAGCCAGGTTATGTGATGCTACACTATCACTCTTTGTAGGCGGCTTGGCGTGTTCAAACTTTTGACTGGTACTGTTTCTGTGTGTGTCTATACACACAGAATGCTACTAAACAGGTTTAATTCTCGACAGAGAAATTAAATTCTTGATATTTTTGAGCACAAAACATCCCCACCAAAAACAGCAGTTTTTCCCATTAAAATAAACCACATGCATATGCACACACCTGGAAAACAGTGAGGATAGCGGCAGGAAAGGTATCAAAGTTTGTTGTTGGGGTCTCCTGTTCGAAGTTAAACCTTAAGGGAAAAAAACAACATTGGGCTGAATGGCTCCAATCAACACAGGGCAAGAATGAAAACCCAAAAATGACCCATTGAGGAGTAGACGGAATGATATAGGCACTGCATCCATGGTGGGGATTTCACGGAAAGGAGCAGAGATTTCTGCATCGAAACTCATCGTCTAAGGTTACTACACCTCATGAGCAGGTCTTATCAGCCTTAAAAGCTCTCCTGCTAAATTGCCTAAAGTGTGCGCATGTGTGTGTGAGAGAGAGAGACACAAAGAGAATCCGGTCTCAGTTGCCATTAATGGACTGACTGTTTAATGAGCAGTACAGATGCAACAGTAAATGTGTCTGCAATACAAATCACAGCCAGTTCAAGTTACACTGCTTTCCTCAGTGATCTTAAAGCACAGCTGTAACTGGAAGGTCTGTGATATCACACCAAGCATGTATAAAATATGTTCTATGGCACAAAACTGAAAACATGTCATACAGAGGATCTGTCTCTGAGCTTCAGCAGCCCAATTGGAACCAAAGTCTATCTTCCTGTGTGTGGAGAGCAACGTCTGTCTTCTGGAGTGGGGAGCCGGTGGGGCATCATGAACAGGCCAAAGTGGATTCTTAATGTCGCTACGGGGGGCTACAGCGGTTTGCCAGCCACTCTCACAAACATGAAGGCTGCCCTCCAAGCTCAAAGCTTCCATTTGGTTTGCATGTCCCCTTGTACGCTAGGGGTGGCTTCTACCCAGTACATGGAATGCACTGATGATTCGGGAAAACAGCTGGGTTTTTACCAAAGAAGCAGTAAGCCATTGAGGAGAACATGCCCGCCCCTGCTCCCCTGCAAGGCAGGCCAACTGCTACAGAGCCAGCATCAGCAGGCTTTGTGAGCCATGACCCACTGGAGCTGTCCAGTTAGCCCTGGTGGCCATGCCCAGGGAGTTCCTGTCCTCTAGCCAGCACCGAACCCAAGGATTCAACAAGTTGTCCTAAGCAAATCCATCTAACTACATCGCTGGGCTTTTAAATGCACAACAACTCAGATGGATGTTTCTAGACAGGGCACTTTGGCCCTGTAAGTAAATATTTCTGTGACAGACTCTTCAGGGCAGTTTGTACTGAAGGCAGTGCATTTGTCAGATAAATCACATCAGCTTGGGTCTATCCACTTGTGCCTCATATTAAAAGGTGTACCCCTCTGTGAGGCTGCAGGGAGTTTTGGTGTTTATCTTGAAATTGCATTTTAAATGTGGTGTTTTAGAGGAAGTATTTTTAAAAAGTACACAGCCATACTGCTGACTAGACAATACAATATACCACAGTAGTACTACCCTTTACAGGATCAAATAAGACAATATAAAAAGAGCCAATACCTGTGATATCAATTGTCTACACCAGTGCCAAATTTTCAGTTAAATTAGTCCATTAGCAACAGAGAACTTTGTTTTAGGGGAAGGAGGAGGGGTTATAATGTGGGGGCAGAGCCTATAAATAAAGGAGGATTTGTAATTAGAGGAGGGGCTCGTATATGAAGTGGGTCGAGAGCAAGAGGGCAGAAGGACACTCACTGGCCTCCAAAGAGCTGCATGCCCAAGAGAGCAAAGACCACGATGAAGAGAAAGAGGAGGAAGAGCAGGCTGATGATGGACTTCATGGAGCTGAGCAGAGAGACGACCAGGTTTCTCAAGGAGTTCCAGTACCTGCACAGGCAGAGAGGTGGAGACACTAGGATACTTCTGGTTTGATCAATTTTCCTGAAGGGGGCTAGGATGTGACCTAGCATGGACTGTAACGTGTCACAGCCAGAGTAAAACAAGACAAACTTTATTTCTCATTATTCATTAGCAACCATTGTTGATGTTCTCTTAATTATAGCTCTGCTGTCTGATTTTTGTACTTCCTTGTAAATTCGCGCTTTGGCAACACTAATGTCATTTACAAAGAACAAACAACAAGCCAAGATTTCATCAAACTGTCAGAGAGACACAAAAAGCTGATTATACTGCACATTTGTGAATGTCACAAAAGTTTCCTACACTATTGTATAGTTTCATATATCAGTTGATGTGTGGCAGACCTTCATATATGGCTTGTCACAGGATCACTGGAGAGTTGGATACTGAAGCAGGGAAATCTAGCAGATTATACTGGAGAGCAAATTTGGAAGCAAAGCCAAGTTGCAGAGTCTTGCTGTCACTGGCATGACTGGCAACACGGATCTCTTCAAACACACTCACTTTGTGACCTTGAAGATCCGGAGCAAGCGGAGGGCTCTCAGGACACTGATGCCAAATGAGGCACCAGGCTTGATAAGGGACCAAACCACCTCAAAGATGCTTCCCGCAATCACCTAGATGGGGCGGAGGTGTAGAAGGGGTGAAGAAACTGGACAGTTATTTCAATGTCCACGATTGTTACTGATTTCATACTCTTATGAAATGGCTCACAAAACAGAGAATTCATGGTTATATATAGTAGGTCATATGTAAGATGACATAGATACAGATGTTTGCTACTGTATATGATGATGCGGGAATATCTTGTCCATTTCAGCTCACCCCAAAGTCAAAGCAGTTGAAGGAAGAATGGAAGTAGTTTCGAGGCCCAAGTCCATACATCTTCAGGGTCATCTCCATCAAAAACAGGCCCAAGAACACAAACTCAGTCAAGTCTGCCAGAGGGGTGAGGTAACAGGGTCAGGTTGGGTGGAGGCACCCATTCTAGAATATGATTCATGATCCCTTTGTGGTCAGGTATCGATAGATGTTGGGCATGTCATTACACACTATAATTAAACTTTTCTGGTGAAATGCCAGTGATCATAAAACCAAGAAGGAATGCATTTTCTTTCACACATTTCCTTCATGTTCGCGGTAAATCACACATTGTCCTGGACAGAGAATCAATGGTGATAACAAGATATCTAACACCACATTGATTTCATAAATATTTCATTAGTTGTGTGGGGAGAGAACGTCATAATTAATATGCTATGGAAGTGGGATGCTAAAGACTAGAACTAAAAATGTTAGACATTTTTGTATTGCGTGGTGAAAAGCAAATATCAAAAGTAAAGCTGGATTTGATTGTTCTGAGTTCATAACATGTTTTATAAATCAGCACCATCCATAAATTTATACATTTTAAATTTATAAAAAATCTTATTATGCAAAACTAAACCAGAAACAGAATCACAAATTTCTCTCTTCCCAGACCAATAGAAAGGTGAACAGGAAGGTCATCTCATAATGTCAAAGGAGAAAATTCTCAGGAATCATATATTCTCTGCTTGAGATAAACCAATGGATATAGTCTAGGGAGGTCATCAATTTCTGGATGTAGTCTCCTTTAAAAGGCGGGACCCCACCCAGGCCCCACCCATTGACCAGCCCTGTAATGTGTATAACAGGGAGGAATGGGCAGACTCACACAAGGCGTTGCTGAGCCATTCTGGCTGGTCATAATGCACGATGGCTACACACAGCGTGTTGAGCCCCACCACGCACAGCACGATCCAGTAAAAGCTCTGGGCCTTCACCATGCGGCGGATGAAGAATCGAAGACGCTTCTCCTTGCGCCGGAAGTAGGAGGAGCTGTCGTTCTTCGTGCTCTTCACACTGGTCCGGGCAAAGGGAGTTCCTGAAGTATATTCAGGGGACAGACACACTCAGGTGATAAAGTAGATGATTCTAGAACTTCTTAACATGGGGGACATAAGAGGGGCCGCAATTCATACAGAGGGGCCAACCTTATCATTAGCTAATGATATGTTTTGAGTGACAGAGGAGGGAGCACTCCAGTGGCCAATCAGCTTTCAGCTGGGGCCAGTGCCCCCATTACCCTGACCCAATATATGCCAGTCTGACAAATACCTGTATGTGCCTTATTTTCTGTACTGCCCAGCTTTATCTAGAAAGTATAGAGTAACTAATTATCTGAAGTGTTCACAACCCTTCCACTGTAGAGAACAAGCCTCCTGTAAGCTCCCATAATAAATAATAATAATTGGGGAAATTGTCTTTATGCCTCCCTCAACTTGCTCTTTGTAGAGTAAGCTGTCCGTGAAGGGCAGCCACCCATAGCAGCACCCAGGGAGCTGAGGGTTAAGGGCCTTGCTCAAGGACCCGTAGACGTGCTGAGGCTGGGTTTGAACCGGCAACCTTGTGATTAGCCTATTTCTGCAGCTCTTGACATTGCCAGTCCCAGCTGTACGGGGAGTATGCATGACGTGCCGGGGCGTGGGAGGAGTCTCGTCTTGGGGCCTGTGGATGTCTTCCTCTGTCTTGCTGTCATTTCCCTGACACTGCTTACTGCCAAGGCGGGGGGGGGGGGTTTGGCTGTGTCCCTCCTGTGGATCAAATGAATCAAAGGGGATCTCCTTGTCCCTAGTGGGTGACATTTTGCCTGTCAAAGGGAACATCGCCTCTGGGAGGCTTGCTCAGTGAGATACTTGAAGCTTTCTAATGAATGTCAGGGATGGAGAATGGGGGGGGGGGGGGGGGCTGGGTTGCTTAGAGCTACTGCTTCTGAGATCATCCCTCGTAGAAGGCACTGGATGGGTTCCCCCTTTCGTCTTTGCATTTCTAGCAGTGCTGCCACCGTCCTAAGCCAGAGCTAAATTGAGGACAAAGGTCATCAGTTGTGTTTTAGCAACAAGCTAAAATTGGGGGCGAAGTTGTTCAAAGGGAAATAGAGGCATAACAAAAAATGATTACTGGTTAATTGTCCCTCCTTTCAGATCACGTCTGCAGCTCTCAGTAAGAGAAGTGATACTTTTGTGGGATATGAGCATGGAATTAGGTCCCAGCAAGGCGTGACATAAAGCAGCCATCGTCCAGCTATAATCCTCCCTCCCCAGCACAACCACCCCCCTACACACCCATCTACTACTTTGTCAGTGTCTCTCTTTAATAAAACTGGAGCTCGTTCGCCTCCTCGTTAAGGCTCCTTGAAGTATGTATAATTGCCGAGCGCAGAACCACTTAGGCAGCAGATCTCAAAGTTCACCGTAGCGGTGAACGGAGGGAGACGAGTAGAGCAAAAAAAAAAAAAAAAAAAAAAACACTTTGGCTGCATAATGTCATCATGAATATTCTTCCACATTCTGCACAGTGCTGTATGCTAATTACGGTTAAACACACTGAAGCTCCATCACTCATTCGGTACTTTGGTTCTCTCACAATTTATTCCACCCTGGTATCAAAGACACATCCTGTACTGTATTCCCAAAATGCTACCCTTATCTATTACTGCTGCATAGAACTACTGTACAGCTCAAAATGCTATAAAGTGAGAGCAGTGTTTCTGAACCTAGTCTTCGGGGACCACCAGACAGTCTACATTTTTGATCCCATCCAGCTTCCAGCTCTGAAACAGAACACAATTGTGGACTGTCTGGGGGTTCCCAAGAACTAGGTTCAGAAACATTGATCTAGAGTTTCCGCAAATACACTATATTGCCAAAAGTATTGGAACACCTGTCTTTGCACACACATGAACTTTAATGACATCCCATTCTTAGTACATAGGTTTTAATATGGAGTTGGCCCACCCTTTGCAGCTATAACAGCTTCAACTCTTCTGGGAAGGCTGTCCACAAGGTTTAGGAGTGTGTTTATGGGAATTTTTGAGCGTTCTTCCAGGAGAGCATTTGTAAGGTCAATGACTGATGTTGGACGAGAAGCCCTGGCTCGCAGTCTTCGTTCTAATTCATCCCAAAGGTGTTCTGTTAGGTTGAGGTCAGGGCTCTGTGCAGGCCAGTCAACTTCCTCCACACCACTCGCTCTTCCATGTCCTTATGGACCTTGATTGTGTCATGTTGGAACAGGAAGGGGCCATCCCCAAACTGTTCCCACAAAGCTGAGAGCATGAAATTGTCCAAAATGGCTTCAAATGCTGCAGCATTGAGTTCCTTTCACTGGAACTAAGGGGCCACGCCCAACCCCTGAAAAACAACCCCACACCATAACCCCCCCTCCAACAAACTTTACACTTGGCACAATGTAGTGAGGCAAGTACCATTTTCCTGGCAACTGCCAAACCCAGACTCATCCATCGGATTGATAGACAGAGAAGCGTGATTCGTCACTCCAGAGAACGTCTCCACTGCTCTAGAATCCAGTGGCCGTGTTCTTTACACCACTGCATCCGACACTTTGCACTGCACTTGGTGATATAAGGCTTGGATGCCACTGCTCAGCCATGGAAACCTGTTCCATGAAGTTCTCTACACATTGTTCTTGAGCTAATCTGAAGGTCACACGGAGGTCTGTAGCTATTGACTCTGCAGACTGTTGCCGATTTCTGCACACTGTGCACCTCAGCATGCATTGTCCCCGCTCTGTGATTTTACATGGTCTGCCACTTTGTGAGTTGCTGTTGTTCCCAGTTCCTTCCATTTTGTTATAATACCACTAACAGTTGACTGTGGAATATTTAGTAGTGAGGAAATTTCACAAATGGACTTATTGCACAGGTGGCATCCTATCACAGAACCACACTTGAATTCACTGAGCTCCTGAGAGCGACCCATTCTTTCACAAATGTTTGTAGAAGCAGTCTGCATGCCTAGGTGCTTGATTTTATACACCTGTGGCTATGGTAGTGATTGGAACACCCAAATTCAATGATTTGGAGGGGTGTCCCAATACTTCTGGCAATATAATGTATATGTTTACGGTTAACTGAGTTAAGAGCCTAATCAAACTTGTGTTCCCTCAAACTTGGCAGAGAATAATTGAATGTGTCTGAGAGGACCAAATGTCTAACCCTTCTTCCTGTTTTGTTTGAGACTCTTACCGACTGAGGTGATGTCCGTGAAATGCTCCTCACCCTCTTCAGCACTGATGAGGTCGTTTTTATTCTTCTTGGCCTTTGTTCTTTTCAGCACTGGGAACAGAGAGACAAATCTTAGTTGGGGTACTTCCTGACATGTGACCTGGGTGTTAACTACGTACTTCCTGACATGTGATCTGGGTGTTAGTTACTTCCTGTTACTACAGTGGTCTGCAGGCTGCAAGGCAAAGGTAGACTTCTATCACCTACATGGATGCGGAATGTCACCTAGTCTAGATCTGTTGTGGAAACAGCCACACCTCCAGCTGGAACTGAATCTTACATCTGGTGGCTTAAATCATGACAAACATTATCAATAATATCAGTAATATATCAGTAATATCACTTATTTTAGTGGCGGAACTTCACTCATAACAGACATGGATGATTACTTATACACGAATGATGAAGTTTCAAAAACCCAAACAACAGCATCCATACAGAAGTCCCAGTCTAACCACTGTACTCAAGCACAAACAGGCAAGTACAGCCACACTTTTGGACAATGGGCACAGAGATCAGTGGACAAAATTTTGCAAAATGTCTACCATTTCAAGTCTGGTCAGCTGAGACCTCCCAGTTCCTTCCTAGATAAACACACCCAGCTCAGTTCTCTTTTGAAAGTAAGCCATCTCCATAACTACGATAAAGTCAGCACGAATGAGCAGCAAGTCACGTGATTTATTCTTAGCTGCTTGTGTAACGGCTATCTTAATGAGCACAGAGGCAATTTGGCTTAATTGGATTACGATAAACTATCCAGTTTTACAGTAATTGTGACCAATGAGTGCCTGCAGATAACTCAGACCAGGAGACTACAGGGCAGCACAGTATGTTATGGTCAGACCATCACCGTACCCTGTGCTGACACACTGCAGCCCCTCCTCCTGTAATCCTCTGGCAGGTGTTCATTATCATTATCAGAAGTCATAATCATTTTGTGAAAATGTTATTCCAGGCTGCCCTTGCAGTGCCTCCCGTGGGGCATTTGCTGGCACGGTGGTTGAGAGGCTGTAAAGAGCGGCTTTACTAAACATCAGAAAAGTGATTTAAATTGTCTCTCTAGATGCGGGACATCTGATGCTACTGCAGGTAAGCAATAAGAGAGTCAGTACTGCAGCGGGTAAACAATAAGAGTCAGTACTGCAGTGGGTAAGCAATGAGAGAGTCAGTACTGCAGCGGGTAAGGAGTAAGAGTCAGTACTGCAGCGGGTAAGCAATAAGAGTCAGTACTGCAGCGGGTAAGCAATAAGAGTCAGTACTGCAGCGGGTAAGCAATAAGAGTCAGTACTGCAGTGGGTAAGCAATGAGAGAGTCAGCACTGCAGCAGGTCTCGCTCAGACCAATGGAATCTGATGGGGGCCAGTCATATTCACAGCTTAAGACAAGAGTTTGACGGGAGTCTATTTTGGCATCTCGTAGGGTTAAAAAACAAACAGAATTTTTAAAAAAGTAAGGAACTGCTTAATTACTTAAATTATCCTCTAACACACTAGATAAGCTGTGGTAGTGTGGTAATGCTTGCGCTCAAACTTACATCCTCCCTATTCACTCGACGCATCCCAGTTCCAGTGTTTATCGCAGGAAAAGGCGTGTGCGGCAGACAGGAAGGACATTTCCAAACAGGCTGCATGTGTTTCTGCCAGCACTGACTATGTGTTCTTCAGCACCCTCCCCCATTGGCTGTGAAATGCCACCCCCACCCCCCTATAATCCAATTAAAATGTCTGTCTAATCCCCCAATTAGCCGCATCTCCAAAGACAGGCCTTAATTATGCACCCTCATTATTCGGGGAGGGGTTGCCTCGCTAGCAGAGAAAGGGGGAGATGTGGTACATATGTGCAAGCCAAGGTCTGACAGTTTGACGGCATGATGGACGTTTAAAAGCGACAGGGGTGTCAATGAAATATTATAATCATCCCTCAAGTGAAGAGGGGTGACAAGGCCCCTCCCTAAAATGGAGTGTCTTGTGTTTTCTTTCATATTTGTTTAACCAGCCCTCTCATAAGTCCGTGGGTAAAATATAAACTGATTAGGTTAATGTAACAAGGGCCCAATTAGAGGAAAATGTGACAATTTAGCAGGTTATCTTGTCCCCGCCCCCAGCTGAAAACCCTCATCAACAGCAGTGCAGTTTCAGCATCCAGGTCAGACACCCGTCTCAATCCTCACCTGGGTTGATCTGATTCTTCTTGTACCAGGAGTCATCTACAGGAGCCTTCTCCTCTGCGTTCCTGTCTTCTTCAGCTAGTAGAACCTCCTCTGAAACCAAGAAAATCGACCTTCAGGTGAGGGGGACGAACACACACACACACACACACACGGATACATACGTGCATCAATACCTGCGTGTTAAGGCACTCTAATGAACGCAGAGATAAACAAAAATTCACAGATGCAAAAGCAGACCTACGATTCTGCATGCAAACTAGCCCTAAAAGGTATTCAAATACACATCAATAACAACCTGGGGAACATTTAAAGTGGCCTAACGGGGGAAAAAAAAAAATCACGGAACAACCATTCGCTAAAGCCACGTGTCGGTGAGCCATTCAGTACCACAAAGGAGAAATCATGGCCGCCGACTTGGACCCCCGGCCGCGTTTATATGCGTACGGACGTGCAGTGCGGACGTCCTGCTGCATGTCACTTTATTTACCAGATGGCAGATAGGTGGGGGGGTGATAGGGGCGGGGCGGGAGGCAGATACATGCAAACTGCTGCCATCTGGCACACGAGTACGAATGCTTTGGGCGAGCCACCATGAGGCGAAATACTCGCTGAACAGAACCACAGGACCCGTCTCCATAGAACTCGGCGAAATCAACAGCTGCCAGTCACCAGATGCAAGCATCACATTGGTAATGAGTGTACAAGGTGTAAACCGAAGGGGGCGTGGCTATTGAGGAAGGGGGAGGAGCCAGCCTGACCTGCCTTACATATCCACTCCAGGTACCCGGTCAGCTCCCGCTCAATCTGCTGCTGCCTCCGCAGCTTCAGGAACTCCTGGCGTTTCTCCACGCGCTCACGCTCCTTGGCGAACTCCCTGCAGACAGCGGGGGGGCAGTACTTGCACATGCACACATCACTCATGCAATTGTGCCAGGGCTTGTATGGTCTGGCTGGTGTCGCTCACTCACAGCCGGGGTCACACTACAGTTACATGGGTATGCTTATAAAGACATGGGCACCTGCCCACGGCCATACAGACACGATCACATGGACTGAGTACAATACAGGGAAGAAAGCAATCAGGATGGTCTTTATTGAAGCTGGAAGGTACTGAAATGGTACCACTGAAAAGCAAGTCATTTCTGTTCTTGGCTCAGTATTGAGTGATGTGTCACATTTGTCACACGTTGATGGGAAATACTATATTTTTAGCATAGCCATTAAGGGTGTGAGTGTGTTCCCTGAGATGGGCTGGTGTGCCCTCCAGGGGCTCCCCCCTGCCTGGACCCTGCTCTGGAGAAGCCATGATGGATTACAGATGCATGGAGTGCAGAAACCCCAGCTGCTGAAGGCCCTGCTCATATATTTTCTGGACTGTTCAGTCGCTACTAATATTAATGATAATTGCTTATAGTACAGCCACAAAAGTCTCCATAATCTTATCACAGACCTTCACTGGAACTCAATGCCATTCATGCAAATTGCTACCTTGACCAAAAACGCTCTGAAGATTGACGCGGCCACACAGCTGTCTGGCGTAGCCCTAACTAGCCCACGCTAGTGGCTGGCTCACAACAAACAGCACATTTAAATTACATTTAAATTTTTACTCATAAACAATCCTATCATTAATAATACAGTAATCAAGCTTCTGTCTGGGTCACAAAATGCTGGACTCAGCCCTTGGGTCCAGGATCTCAGAAGGCTGGAGGACCAGTGCCGTGTCCAGGCCATGCTCGACCCCGCCCTGTCCATCTGCCTTAATGCTGGGTGGGGTTTCAGGGTCCCAGCATAGGTGCTCAGTGGCGGGTACATGCAGGAACGAGATCTGTCATAAATGAGACATCCCTAGTGACTAATCACTCAGGCTAGGGTAATTAATCTTGCTTTTTTCGTTCCTGGCTCCTCATTGGCCGAGTCATGTGTCCGTTTTGCTTCACCGGGCTGTAAATATTTACCTGGAGCATGGGGCCCCTGTCACACTCATGTGTGATGACACCCCACAGACGCCACTAATGACAGCGGGAAAGATTTCTGAGCAGCCATGGATTCACTGGGGTCCCCTGGTGCTACGAGCTTCGGTGTGCCATCCCACTCCCCCCCAATTAATCTCTGACCTCTGAGGAGATGGATGGAGCGTGACTGATGGGGGCATCCAGGTTGATGTCACGCAGACAGATTCGGGACACCGCGAGCCCATAGCTTTAAAGCTACAAAGGCATATTTGTTTCCAGTCGTTTATTGTCTTTTATTTATTAATCACCTCTGTCACGTCGCTTTCTGATGTCTCGCCCGCATGCCCTCGGCTTCGTGCTGTCATTCTGTCCGGATCGATTTCCAGCCGTGAGGGCCCCCCCCGAATCCCTCGATAATTCCAGTGTGAAGAAGTCACAGATAAACACTACAGAAAATTCAGTTAAAGGACTGATTGATTAGGGAAGACACATCCAGTAGCTTTAAATGCGGTCGGCCTAACGAATCGTGACAGTGCGCCGCAACGGCAGAGGCACGCAGAACGACCCTCATCTGTGACTCAACTATAGTCATTATGTTGATGATGCCACAGAAGCACGAAAGCTTCGGACCGTTACATCTGTGTTTTTGCAGTCTCATTAAAACAAGGTGACCTGACACAAAGACTTGCGATGTTTGTTCTTTTTATGTTCATCAGAAACACAACACATAGGAACAGCGTTAGCCTTAACATCATTGTTCAGTGTAATGTGCTGTTTAAATCCTTCTGGCTGTACAGCTTAGTCTGGCTGGGAGCACTTCCTTCTGTCATGTATCAGGTATTTGCTGATGAAGTCTTTGTTTAGTTGTACTGCTGTAGGGTTGTCTGCGGCCTATCAGCTATGGACATGAGGGCCCTCTAAGCAACTGAAAGTCCAATGAGAAGCGAGCACAGGGACAGCCATGGCCCTAGTGCATGCTGGGAGCGCTCGGTTTTTCCTCAGGAGCACGACTAACTTTGACACTGCAGTAAATTGTACTGCATGTTGGGCTGGGGTTGAAGCATTCATCTCCCCCACACTCAAGAAAATTAAGCATTCATGGTTCCTAACAACAGGCACCAAAAAAAAAAAAAACTCCAAGAAACTGATCTCAAAACAATGACAGAACAGAGCAGAATGTACGCAAAAATATAATGCTAGGGTTTATCTGTGTGTGTGTGTGTTCCTAACAGAGAAAGAATATTTGCCCCTTGGCTACAGAGAGATTACAAGAACCACATCCCAAATGCTGTAATTCTGTTTTGGCGGAGCTCTGCGCAATCAAATTGAGATTTAATTTAGCATCGATAGATTAGCACGCTGGGGGGGGTGGGGGTGGGGAGATACAAGGTCTAGGAATTAGGAACCGAAGTATTAGGGGAGTTTGTCTGAACAGATGATGGGTATGAACCAGAGGCAATTCTATAATTTTTAAAACTGCGGTATATAAGACCATCCATAATTCATACAGTGCAGTCAGTCTCATCATTAGCCAGTGATGTGTTTTGAATTGGTGAGTGACAGGAGAAGGGCACTCCAGGGGCCAATCAGCTTTCAGCTGGGGTCAGTGACCCTGTGACCCCGCCCCTATATACACCTTCTGGTCTGGACCCTGTCGGGCCAGCAGGGGCCCAACCAGCACTGTGGTGACTGTGATGGTGCTGATAGCTCCATCGAGTTCTGTGCTACCCATATATCCAAATGAGCCCGGAACTGCGTCTTACCCGGACAGGACACCAAGAACCAGGTTCAGCATGAAGAAGGACCCGATGATGATGAGGGGGATGAAGTACATCCAGTTCCACATGTTTCCTGAGGCGTCATTGGCCTGCGGACACGGAGACAGAGGTGGAATGAGGCAGAGAGACAGAAAAGTAAACCCATCGCATCCCTCATTTCTGTGAAATACCAGAGCAAAAGTAACAGGTCTGACTGAGACAGTGGGTTGGAAGTTGAAAGAGGCTTAGTTCCAAAGACATTTGGAGTTCAGTTACGGTGACAGGTGCGTGTTCAGGTACTGATACTGCAGAGAAAAGAAAGATCTAACAATGTTCCCCTTCCAACAGGAACGGCTTTGTTCTTTTGTTCACTTGGGGGGTCATAAGCACATTTCAGTCTAGCGCTGACCATATAACAAAAGCTGGGAGGCATCAGGGCAATAAACAACAGAGTCTTTCTTATGAAAATGACAGCAGCCCAACTACACTGAGGGAATCATTATTACATTAATGCTGCCGTATCCCATCATCATTCATACCACTCTCTGAGATCCAGGTCCTATAAAACACAGGCCGAACTTGGGCCACGAGGCAGACAACCAGGACAATCATACAGCCTAAACACCTGCAGAGCTCTGAACCACAAAGCGATCTGGACAATGGACTAAGAGCATTACTAAACCCTTCATGGGTAATTCAAATGCAACTCTAACCCTTTAACCTAGGTAACCTCAGTAACCACGTAAACAAAGTTAATTGGGGTGACCTGCCTAGCATACAACTTCAGCGCATATTACGCCAGAGTCCGAACAGCAACGGCACCAACCGATAGACTGCAAAACTGAAGACACACCATTCACCCAATGGTGACAGATCGGCAGCAGTCATCATTTGCTGATCCGTCCATCCGATCAGATTACCAGTCTCCCTACATTTACGATTCTATAAAAATAGTGCTCGAAAGATCTGTGATCAGTGATATGTCTCTGTTAGTAATAATGGGCTTCTCTTTTAGTTCACCAGATTTTTCTGGGTGGAGCTTTTCTCCATTCCTTGTGTCAGGAATTGGCTTAATTTTAGCAGAATGACATGTTGGGTCCATCAAACCAATCTGAGCAACACTGAACAGTCATGAATTATAATGTCTGTTCCCAGACAGCCCTGATTGCATGCTAATTTAGGCTAACGATTTAAAAAACAACACATGGGAGGTTTGACTTTACAAGAGATAAATTAAAACTGACAGTTAACCAGCTGCAGGGGGTCTTTAACAAGCATTTAGATCCTGGGGCTTGGAGCCATTTTCCCGCCTCATCGAACGTTCTGGTCGATCAGTGATCAGCTTGAACGCAAGCTGCAGCCAATCAAATGATACCTCCCTGAGCTATGCACATTGCTCATTAAATGAAGCGTTTAAACGGGGGAGTGAGTGTGAGGCACTAAGTCCACGGATATTCACAAAAGCCAGCAGACAGGTTCTCGTGGCAAAGGGGGCAGTGTTATGATAGGGCACCATCAACATGAGGTAGTTACCATGACAACATGGGGAAAAAAAACACACAGAGATAAGAAATGTGGATTACAGGGTTCCACTCTGGCAACCCAGCCTGAATACTTCTGCTGCTTCTCTGCAACAAGCGAACACACAATTTTCATCCATCTGGGGAACAGCTACCCAGCCGAGAAGGTTTGGATGACGTCTTCGCACAGGCACCACACCGTTCCAGCAGGATCGGCACGGCTGGGCTGATAATTACTCCACACGGTGCCTCATTTTGAAAAGCAGGCGGGACAGGACAGGCAGAAAGGCAGCTTTAATGGACAGATGGAGGTGGCGTTAAGGAACTTTCAGGAAATATATGAAGTCTGTGAATAAATCTGCTCAGGTTTTGGATGAAAATCAGTTTTATGGCTCTACTTGTCCAGAACTGCTCTGGAATTTTAACTGTTAACGCCATACGGATGAGGTCTGTCACTATTTCAAAGGATGGATTTGACCCAACGACCTCCTGTGCGTAACGCAAGATGACATAATGCTGTTATGCTACTTATAGTCATAACAATGACTTTTTAAACTGGGGACTCAACACATCATCATGCATGAAAAAGTATGATACAGAAAAAAAGATCTTTTCATATGTAGACACCATAGTGTCTGGATTGAACAGGCAGATTCTCAGTCCAGATCCCAGGTACTGGTTATTCTGGTACTTCCAAACAACCAGGTAAGTGATGGCTGCCAGGTTAATAATATGCCAATACCTCCAACTTCTGAAGCTTGTAGCGAGTTTGTAATGTCAATTATATGGTCTAGAATTAATTTATGAGGAGGACTGCATGAGGTGTTCTGTTGTGACAGACAACTTGATAAGTTGGTGTCTCAGAGCCACTGCATTCATCAAAACACAGGCAGGCAGGCAGTTCCTCTTAAAATTGTATTGTCTATGCATGTTCTTGCCTGAAACACACACACAGGTTCGTATTCATAGCTGTGTGGAGACCATCTGGGAAAAATCCTAATCCCAACAATGACAATCTTAACCCCTACCCAGCCCTAACCTTAACCATAATCATAAGTAACCAAACAAATTACATGACATTTTGCTTTTTTATTTTTTTGACTACAGTCAGAAATCTTTTTTTTTTGAGCTTCTCAAGGCCTTCATAAGGCATCACCTGAAATACTTACATTGCTGAATTTAAACCGTCTCCCAAGCTCTAACTACACTATACGCTTCTCCCCCAGCTGTTATAACAGCAACCAGTGTGCAGCCTTAACTGGCTTTTCTCTCATTTGGTTTGTACCCACCCACCACCCCACCTGGGTCAGTTGCTCAGTGTGATGCAAGCAGCCAGCCCCCAAGGTCACCACCAGGTGAAGAGAATCACTAAATTTCCCAGCAGCACCCCATCCAGTTGATGTTTGGAATGCCTATCCCCCCCCACCCCAAGTTAATATCCAGAAAATTAACAGAAAATTGCTTTTTCCAGCAATTTCCCGAACATTGCAGGTGCGCGGTTTTCTGTGTACTATAATGAGATCACTACACTTCTGCATGAGCCCTGACTGAGTTGATAAATACTGGACACTACGGTCAGTGTTCCTTGGCAGGGAGGGGGTGGTAGGCCTGGTCCTCCAGCAGACAGAGGACAGGTTCACCGTGGTCTCCAACACTCCATAGCAGCAGGCTCTCGGATGATCATAGGCCCCTTACTGCTGAAATGGGCCACCTCACAGTGAGACCTGTCAGCAGAAACCAGCTCTCAGCAGATATAAACTACAGGTCATGTGACCTTCCTGTGAAACACATAATGAGACCTTGAAGCCCACTGCATGCATTTAATGACCTTATACCTGTGCAGACAGTGCTGCTAACACAGAACCTATGGGCTCCTGAAAAACCTCACATTCGCTAAAATCCTGAAATAAACTGCACATATCCAATGGGAAATATAGGGCCAGGGCAATGTGACTCCACAACTTAGTAACTCATGCCAAACAAAACGAATCGAATAATAAAACCAGTGATATCAATGGCCACTAATGTAATTATATGCATTTTAAATAATAACACACCAGCAAATTATATCAAACATCTCCTTTGGGTTTTATAAGGCTCACGAGAATTGCCTAGTAACAGCTTCAGCCAAATGTGCCAAACTCACTAATGTGTCAATTGCCGAGGGTCAGGAGTAGAGATGGCCAAGACGACACTTCAGGGACCATTTGCCGTATTTTCTGACTCCCACTAAATGGTGCGCTTGGTTTACTTAGGGCATGCTTTAAGCCGTTTTTTGAACATAGAGCACCATCTAGTGGGGTTAGAAAATACAGCAGACGGTTCATGAAGTGTCGTTTTGGCCATCATTAGTCAGGAATAGCGCCACAGCCACCATGCAGCCGGGCTTGCACACAGCACTAATACATTGGACTGTGGTATGCCCATCCATTTGGATGGTATTTGACCTCAATTAATGCTTTTTACCCATATGCAGACAAATTTAGAAAGGTTAATATTATATAACATTAAAGACATAAGAAGGGGAGAGGGAAAGGAGAAGTGGCCGTTTCTCCCGCCCCTGTCGATCGATCGCTCCAGTCATACGCTGCTAATTCCGTTACTTCCACATCTTAACTGAGCTGTCGTTATTCCACTAGCACACCATTTCAGCAATGACAGTATTCCATGTTAAATTAATATTGCCCAGGGGCAGAGGGCAATGAACTAAGCAGGAGACGAATGAGAAAGGGGGGTGGGGGGGATTGGGCTGCTCCACAGGCAGGTATAAAAGAGGGCCCCCCCTACCTCCCCTCCCCCATCCATCATGATGTCACCCACTTAGGTGGAAAAAAAAATTTGTATTTTATTGATCTTCATGAGGAAATTCTCTTTTCACCTACCCCATCTTGCTCTCCATAGGTGAGAGCAAGCTCGGCAGCAAGGAGGGGGAGCCACAAATACCTCACCCCCATGTGACAGATGCAGGTGCGTGTGTGTGGTGGTGGGGGGGGCAGCTGTTCTGCTTTAGCTCTACCACAGCAAGCGCTGACTCACGCTCCCCACTTTGATCTCCCACTGCCGGTGTCAGCCACCTGAAGCCCCCCCCAGCAGCCTACCCACACCTCCTCTGCCGCCGTAGGAAGCAGCAGCTTCAGCACTCAGGTAGAGCAGAAGCCTGGACTGCAGTGGCCTGCCGGCACTTGGATGGGGAAGCTCCGTTCTAAAGCAGGAAACCCACTCAAGGTGAAACCAACGTGGAAGACCCTCTGATTTAACATCCATATCTAGGTCAGAATGACCTCTGTCAAGGCTGTCTAGTCTAGCAACTCAAGTGATTATCAGGTTAATTTATATTCAAATTGCAACAGCGGCCTATTTATAAATTTTGTTTATTATTATCAATTCATTTTCTTCCTCAAAGTGACTTGTGATGTTAATTACAGACATTTTTACCTGTTTTGGGGGAAAAATATCACTGAACTGTCAGATCTTCAACCACTGCACCACCTGCTGGCTCTAACATTTTTGAAGAAACCTTAAATAAGTATAACGCAACTGCAGCCATGGAGCAAGAGTTCAAATTAAGGTCAATAGATACAGTACTTAAAACCAAATGATCCACAAAGCGATAGGCACTGGGGTTGACTGTATATCAGAGTTAGGGTTTACCTGAGTAAAAGGCACCCCCTACGTATTTATTGGTGTGAGCTGGACACTCCAGACATGCAGTGTGTGGCTCAGAGGGTTAGGACCCCTGTAGCCTGCACTACAAAGTGGGGTTACTGGTTTATCAAGGTAACTTGTCAGATTTAAGGTACCACAGTTTAAATGGACTTCATATTCGGTCACTTACATTTCGCCCAGACTACCTTAAATCCGACAAGTTACCCCGATAAGCCAGTAACCCCGCTTCATAGTACAGGCCACTGATCGGAAGCTCACTGGCTCAAATCCCAGGGTTGGCACATAACCCTGGTTGTTCACATAACCACAGTTACTCCAGGGACTGCCCAAAAGGTCTTTTTCACTGAGGGATACGGGTGCTGCACATACCATGGTACTTACACCAGAGCCCTCGTGCAACCACTAGGCAGAAGACGTGAAGGTACTTGCATTTGGACATGAGTTGTTAAAACCAGGTGCATGCCCTTTATGCATGCAGGAGAGCATTTGCTGTCCTTCTCAGTCGTACATTGCTTTGGATAAAAGCTAAGTAATTATATAGAATATTTATATAAAGATGACGTATGCCTCCCTGAGATGGTCTGGATTCACCAGAATAAGTGTCAGTGAGGACCATAGCGCCCACTGGCCTGGCACAGTCGATCTCTACTCCAGCAGAGTCAACTTTCCATCAAGGGAGCCACGTTGCAGGGTACGAAAGGCCCCATCACTGGCTGACAGGCGATAATGGACAGATCGCTTCTGCTGCAGTAATAAATGGCTCCCAGTTGGCCTTCTGGATGGGCTCTCACCTGTCAGACCAAAACAGGAAGGGCTGCAAGATGAAGGCTGATTGGACCAGGGATGAAGTAGCTAAATGCTTATTGAGGAATGCAAATGTGTATGAGCTTCACTTAGGTTACAACTGAGCCCTTTTGGCACACTGGCAGAAGCTACAGTCATGTCACTGTCCAAGTTACCTGACATACACAATCCCCCACTGATGGGTTCCAACAAAGATTTCTTTAAAAGTAGCAAGGAGCTTTGAAATTGACATTCCCCCAAGACTTCAGGCAGTAATCATGAGAAAAATGTGCAAACAACTCCCTTCCAAGCACTATGAAAATAAATGTCTTGTCTCTGGTCG
Organism: Gnathonemus echidnorhynchus; assembly: GCA_026776725.1. Taxonomy (NCBI): domain Eukaryota; kingdom Metazoa; phylum Chordata; class Actinopteri; order Osteoglossiformes; family Mormyridae; genus Gnathonemus; species Gnathonemus echidnorhynchus. The sequence continues at coordinate 7,094,173 of JAODJU010000119.1, forward strand.
TCCAACATGCAGTGCAGCGAGAAATTCACAGCAAAACAGGGAAAAGAAAATAAAGCAAAGGGAGTCAAAGCAAAGTAAAAGCAAGGTAAACAAAAAAAACTAGAAAGCTGGAAAAAAGAAACATACAAAACAAAAGGAAGCAAAACAAAAAGCAAAGCAAACAAAAAGAAGCAAAGCCAAAACAGAGGCAAATGAAAGCAATAGTGAGTGTGTAAATTTTCATGAACCCACATAATCAGGACTAACCCCTTTGGAGCAATGTAGGCCATACTGATCTGATGTCAAAGTTATCGAGAAACCAGTGAAACCAGCCTGAGGCCGACACACAGTCCAGCGGCTAAGCGGGTATTTGTAATCTGGGGGGACCTGCAGTAATTCACGCCTTACTGAAAGGGACACTGAGCCAGCTGGGCCATTTGGAAACAGCAGGTACCCGTCTACCACCCAGACCTGCAAACATTGCCCTGGACTCTGACAGACAGAGACACAGGGAGGATGGTCACAGAAAATACTCTGTGGGGGGAGGGGGGTGTAAAGCACTGTAACATCCAAGGTTATTTTTTTTGTTTGTGTGGAGATTTCCTCCAGGTACTCCTGTTACTTCTGACTACTTTAAACGAACTGCTGAGCAGTTTAACTGATGACTGCATTGTCAGTATTGTGTGGATGAATGGGGTGACATGTAGCTCAGGCGTATTAGGACACTGTGCCTATGATTGGAAGGTTGCTGGTTCAAATCCCAGGGTTGGCAGAGGGATTACATGAGCAAGGCCCTTAACCCCCAGTTGCTTCAGGGATGATCTGTCCCTGTTTTCTCAGTGGCTCAGCTGACCGTGGTTCCTGAAAATATCAGAGAAAGCCTGAATGTGTAAGGCATCTTGGCCAAAGTGCTCTTCTGCTATGAGCTTCCTGGGCTCAGAGTCACTGTGGCCCATCCTGGATAAATATCATTATGGAAGATGGATGGATATCATGATAGAAGGAAAAAGGAGGAAAAAGAACAAGATGGAGAATCCCTGCTGCCTTCATCTGCAGGGCAGCTGTGAACGCGATCGCTATTGTGATCACAATCTGTGAAGCAGCGATTGTCACGCTTCTCCCGCTAATGGATAAACGGAAGAGAAAATGTAACTTTAATTACCTGTGGGTTGCAAATTTAAAACATGTTAATCGCATATTACTCAGCCCGCCAGCCTTCATTTGATAAGTGGAACGGTGAGCTTTTCTTTCGTCTGCAAAAACTGTTATCGGAATCAGCTACCCGGCTTAACGCCAGCTGTCATAAAAATTGGGGATTTCTCGGCCATATGAGAAGACGTGGAAATGAGGCAGATACTGGAGCCTGGATGAGGAGATTTCTGTAAAGGATATCTGAGGCGCTGCGGGTCTACAGTAATATCCTGAGCCACCCTCGAGGGCTCAAAGAGGCGAGCTGGGAGAACTGTGGGATGGCTTCTAACGAAAACAGAGGGGCGGCGCAGGGCTACGGAAACCCAGAGGACCTGCAGCCAGTGGAGGAGGAGACCGACAGGGTTAAACCCGCCGGAGCGCCTCGTAAGACACGCACTGGACCGCACATCCACTGAGAGTAACGCAGCCAGAACTGCAGCGGCGAAAGGCAGGGCTCTTATTCTGAAATATTGGCACCTATTTCTTTTTAGAATAAAAGCCTTTATAAAAAGAGCTTGTATCTGGGTTTCTGCCCCAGGCATAGTGCCCAGTGTCTGACTGTACCAACATCGTCCACAGCAAGTGTCCCACACTGCATTACGCTGCCCCAGTGCGTGTCTGCATCTGCCCGTGTGCGTCTCTGTGCATGCATGGGCCTGTGTCTATGTGGTGACTGTGTGTGTGTCTGTGTCTGCGTGCATGTGTCTGTGTGTGGTTAGAGTATGAGTATATGTGTGTGTGTGTGTGTGTGTTTCTGACAGTGTGTCTGTGTGTAGATATGGTGCGTGTGTGTCTCTGTGTGTGGTTACAGTGCACACAGTCACCCAAGCAGATCAAATCTGTGCCCAAAGAGCAGAAAGCAGATGTCAGATTTTAAAGGACGATGGAAGGCAGAGAGAGAGAGAGCGAGAGAGAGCGACCCACGGCAGCTGTCAATCGCCGAGCTGCTCTCAAAGCAGGGAGCCTCACCAGAGCCGCTCGCAGACCGAGCTTCAAGGAGCCGGTGGGGTGAGACAGACACGCTTTTACAGACGTGGTCTTTGGGACACGAGACCCCGGGGTAACCATACCACAGGTACAGTGTTTACCACAGAACAGGGACATAAGACTTAGATAAGAAATCTGATCAAATAGTGAAAAGAGCCAAACAGCATCGTGCGTAGATGCCCCGCCCCGCCCCCCCCCCCTGCACGAGAGCAAAACACAGTAACATAGATACAATATAAGAGCTGCATCCCATCTACCTGCCTGCTACCCCACTGCCCCAAAGAAAAAAAAATAATCCTATAATCCCAAACCAAGAAAACTTGGCTTTCAGATTTCAGGTTTTATCCAAATTGGTTGGATCTTGAGGCTTGGAGCTACGGACAATTTCAGGAAGCCAGTGTGCGTGCAGCTATATCGTCACAGTCCTGTGGAGTGGGATCGGACACGATCGGACCTACACCAGCTTCACTGCGAGCGTCCAAATTCCGAACAGCCTGCTGAAATTCCCCTGCCCCCCCCCCCACCCCCCGCCGAAGCGGGACTGACAGCTGGCAACTCACATTGTAAAGGATGTCCACCCAGCCCTCCATGGTGATGCACTGAAAGACAGTGAGCACAGCGAACAGGATGTTGTCGAAGTTGGTGATTCCGAAGTTGGGGCCGATCCAGTACTCTCTGCATTCCGTGCCGTTGGGGCACGTTCTTGCTGGGGCCTCGGTGCCACACGGGAATTCCTCTACCCGCTCCTCTGTAGACACACACACACACAGGCACAGGTTTGTGGGGACTCGCCATTCATTTCTATGGGGAAAACTCTAATCCCAGCATGACAAACTTAACCCCTACCCAGCCCTAACCTTAACCAAAAGTAACCAAAGAAAATACAAGACTTCTGGATTTTTAACTTTTTTGATTGCATTCACAGATTGAATGGTCCCCATCACATAAAAACAGGTTTTTTCTACATTGGTCCCCCACAATGTAATATAAACCTAATCCACACACACACACACACACACACACACACACACACACATATATACACAGAGCATCCAGTCGATGACTCATTCTGGGGATTTTTAACAGAGGGAAGACCATTTGCAGTTCTGGTCGTCATGTCCCACAGCCAACTCCTAAAATAACCACATATGCCACCTTCAACAGCGACTTGTCAGCACCTCTCATGCCACCAACACGCACCGCCAGCCAAACGTGCAATGCCCCCCCCCTCCCCCCCCCCCACACACACACACACTTGCCCATGCAGTAGAAGTGCCTCAATTTGCTCCATTAACTCCTGCCTGACAAGAATCCCCTCTCCCTCCTCAGACGTCCCATGAGGGATTATGCTCCGGGTCGCAGAACCCGGCTCCGGGGCCAGGAGTACCGGAGATCCGAGATTTAAGCAAGGAGCGTTGAATCAGACAAATATAAGCTGCATTTATTCCTTTTCTGATATGCAAAATACTTACTATTAACATAAAAATCCCTCCCTGTCAAAGGTTTTGCATCCTTTAGCTCTGCTGCACGCTCATGACCTTCTCTGTCTGACGGAGGATATTCAGCTGGCTTGTCGTCATCATTTCGAATCTATTGTGCTTCGATTCAGCATCTTCCCAACACGGTCGCCCCTAAAGCTCAGCGCTCTGATTTGACACGAAGTCAGAAGGGCATGTCAGTCCGGACAGAGGTTGACGTTATGCACCTTCGACAGTCAGTGTGGGGGAGAAGAGGCCAGGTCACCGCGGCGGAGAGGAGCCAGAAACTCCCACGGCGGATACAGAAGGAAGCACCCCAGACATGATAAACTTATATAATCCAGGAATGACTCTGACACAGGACCATTAAATTCAGCTGACACCCCCCTTCTGCAAGTGCTTGATAAAGATTGATGCTTAAGTCAATACACAGAATCAACAGCAGCTCACCCAAGGATCTGACAAAGTTTTATACAATAATAAATATATTTGCCATTTATACAAATACTGAATTCTGTGTTTCTTTATCTTATACAGATACACATGCATATAAATGAATATATACAGATATTTGGGGTCAGAGTGCATAGATCCTTAAATCACAGTCAGAGCGTAATATTGCATATAGCTCAAAATCACATCCAATCATAGATTTTAATTGCAGTACAACAAAGCTACGGAGTTAACGGTGTTACAGTCAAACCTCCCAGATGGTAATTATGTGTCAGATCGTAATGGGTGACGGGTGAGAGGTCTAGAGGTCAAAAGTTGAATTCTGTCATTTCCTGGCAATTTAATCGCAGCCCAAGAAAATGCCTGACAATGTAAATTCTGCAACAGCAGGTACCAGCTGTCAGTGGATGTCCGGAGAGGAGTAAACGTCACTAAGCACCAGGACCTTTGGATAGCCAGATAGGTGCTTTGCTGTAAAAAAAAAAAAATGATTCACTGAAGGGGGATAAAGAGCAGAGCTGAAGTACTGTGGCTTATGATAGGCTGACAGGAAGTGAAAGGCGATACAATCGGAACAAAGCAAACAGCTTCGCCTGAGGTGAGGATTCCTGTTTTTCCCCCAACCTGTCATACATGGTTATGAGGCACATCTCAACCAGCACGCTGTCATCTCGACAAAAAAAACTAAGCCCAGAATCGTGGGGGAGTGGGTGTTTGGATAAATATCGCACGAACCGGCAAATCGGCTTAGCGGTGGCTGGCCCAGAGTCCACGCTTACGTGACACCGGCTTTGCAGGGGATGACAGCGATCGCCTGGGTGTCTCCAACAAGCCCGAATGGTAAAAAAAAAACCTGATGATGTCTGAGAGATGCTAGTTTGTGAAGACCCTCCCCAGAGACCCAACAGGAAAGCATCGTAAAAGGACGCTTCAGTCCTGAATTGAATTCTAGGATTTTTTAAGATGGGGGCGTAAGAGGGGCTATAATTTACACTGAGCATCCAACCTCATTATTCAATAATATGTTTTGAATTGGTGAGTGACAGGAGAGGAGGCACTCCACGGGCCAATCAGCTTTCAGCCCCTGCGGCCCCGCCCCTGTTAATGCCCCTGCATCTACAGCCAGGTAGCCCCTTATTAGGGGTATGGCTTGTTGGCTTGTCACATGACTTGTCATCACAATTTAGGTGGTGATGTGTCTTTTTTGTACTCCTCATCAAATCTAATTGAATGTCTAGGCTGGTTCGGGTGGCGGGGGGGTATATATGATGCAGAGTGGTGCTATACAGCAGCTACACCCCCTGCCCACGACTCAGCCACGCCCTCGTGTGGCGGTCACAGTCCCACAGCCACACCTCGCCGGGTCAGTCCTGCATCTCAATGCCAGGTTCTGACAGCGAACATCGAACAGTGACCGCGGCCAGCAACCAGTGACTCAGAAAGTCTGGAGAAGGGTGCAGGAAACAAAGCACTTAATCCGCCCACGGTCAAACCCTGAATCCCTAATTGGTGAGTAATATCTAAGCCGGTAACTGCTTAAGTGAAAAAATGCACAGTTTAATAACAATGTCTAATCCCACAGCGGCACCCTGAAGGGAAGCTCTGGACCTAGAAATCTGTACTTCTGCTCTCAGCCCTCTCACTTGGAGGCCTCTGGCTTTTTAAACAAATGTATAACACGCTTCTGCCTGCCTGCCTTATCAGTGCATTAAAAATGTTGTCTTGCAAACAGCCGTGCCTCCCACACACAAAATGCCCCCCAGAAAAAGGACTGAACGGGGACTAACAAGAGGGCGATGAGACTATGATGTCCATTTCCTGCTCTGACTCAGCGCAGATAAACTGTTTATATTTAAAGCTGAACAGTTAATGTGTCATCAAATATCTACCCTGTTCTTTTAATAGTCCATTGCTATTTGCGCTGAATGTTTTTTATTGTTTTGTTACAAAATATTCAGTGCGATAAACACTGAAAAAGCGCACATCTAGTATCTGACGGATAACAGATCGCAGTACACATCCCACACGCGCACAGACACACACTCACAGGTACACAGGTCTGTCCGTCACCATATTTAGCTGCTATCAGTATGACTGATATTCTGGAGTCACATGGGGGAAAAAATAACTGATGTGCAGAAAGCTTGGAGGTGGAGTCTCCCCCAGACCCTCCCCCAAGCACAAGCTATGTAGCACCTGTGCAATTCCACTGACACTTCATCCATAAACCAAGATCATCGGGTTCTGATGAATTTTAAAACTGGCGCCTTCGCTGGTCATGCAGGAGTGTATAATCTGGGGGCAGGGCGGAACCGTACTTGTGTCTAACTTGAAGCAGGTATGGTGGAACTTGCCCATGTAGAACTCCACACCGATGATAGCGAACATGACGATGGCGAAAAAGAGCAGCAGGCCGATCTGCAGGAGTGGCACCATAGCCTTCATGATTGACTTCAGCACCACCTGCAGGCCTGGAGGTAGAAGAGCAGGTTTCACACATCGACAGAGGCCCCAACAGAAACACACACGCTCACCAGGCTTTAGAAGCTCATAATCTACTTTACTTCATTCTGTAACCCAAACTGTGCTCCTGTCCATTCCTGAGTTTCAAGCTCATAAACGTCGTGAACTTGAAATGAACTTGGTGATTGTCTTTGTGTCTTCGGCCGTGTCTTCGAGAACGTGCTTCCTACATTCTCCATGGGCGTAATCTTTGCCTGGAAATTACCCGGAGTATCTCGCGGGGGAATATAGGCCATGGAAACATGACTAATCTCATCTTTCCCTGGAAAGAGGCAATGGCTTCAGGAGAACTATACAGACAGTCTCCATGGCTCCCACGCCATGGCAACCACAACACCCAGGACTGGATCGGTTGTAATTACTCGTCTGCCTCTGAACACCCTTCCCAGAAGCCTTTGCTCTCAGTCTAGCAAAGCTGCAAGAACCTGCATACCCCTACCTAAGCTTCAGGGTCTTCTAACTCCACCAGACCTGATCAGACCTGCATCACACACTCACCTTTTTAAATATGACCTGTTCAATGAACCGAGATGACAATATGTTTGTTTATCTCGTCAATCTAAAGCCATTCTTCATACTGTTCAGTGGCTAGGCTGCCCTTTAAATTCATGGTGTTTAATATCTGAACCTTCAGATCAACAGTATTAAAAAAGCAAGTGATATATAATACATACAATTGCAATGCATGTTAATAATTACATTAGTTGTGTTATCTCTTTTGCAGCTTTTTGCTTAATTACAATTCTTTTGTTTTATTACATTGAGAACTAATTAATTACTGTACTTAATCTGTCCAAAACTGGCATAAGCGTGGTACTGCAAACACTTAATTGCAGTAATTATTACTCCAAGGTTTTAAAGCTTTTCTTTCACTGCAAAACTAATGCGTTGTTTTCCAAATTGGTGAGTCAGTGTAGCTGGGAACTGGTCGTCCTTTGTAAGTCGGCGGTGAGCCCCGTGGTGACCATCGCACATGACTTACTGGGAATCCCTGACACCAGTTTCAGTGGCCTCAGCACACGCACCGCCCTCAGTGTCCTCAAGTCAAACTGCGACCCCACAGTAGTCAGAATCCTGCAAGGACACAAACAGAGTTTTGTTAGCGATGCCAGGTCCCAACATGAAGGGCAGCCATACCTGTGACCAAGGGGTCGTCACCAAGTGGACATGTATATGAAAAGCACGGTTATGAGGGCAGTAGGAAATGGCCTCTTCCTATTGGACAATTCCCTCTGAGGACTTCCCTTCAATGATCAACTCCTCCACACCTGATTGGGTGGTTCAACCGCTCATCCAAAATGCCAGGCAGCCATTTTGATGGCTTTGAGCTTTCCGGAGGGAAAATGTTCTCCGGCTCAATTTTGACCACGATAACTGTGATGAGTCACTGGTGGACAATAAATAGTAAGAATCAATAAAAGTCACCATATGAAATCACTCAATCATTCATCCACTGTAATAACCTCACATCCAGTGTAGGGCTGTGGTGAGTCAGGACCCTATCCAACACGGGACACCCCGTCTGGGGACACCCCGTCTGGGCACCAGTCCCCCACAAGTCATACACTCATACAATTGATTGAACAGAAACACAGAACAAATTTAAAAGATGATAAAAGAACAACTATTCATTTTCGGTCAGTTCTGCCTTTGGCTCTGTGGCGCTGACAGACAGACAGTAAGACCCAACACCAATTTGGCGACACCTCAGGACACACCGATCCCCAGTGCCTGTTTCCGCTGGCCGCGGAAATAGACGGGACTGCGACTCACATTCCCTGGAGGTCCAAACGCTCTGGATTTCTTTGGAGAATCGTTAGCTTACAAGTTAAACGAAGGTGTATGCGTGTTTTAGACAAAGGGGTCAAAGAAGATGAGGCCAGAGACCGAAGATCACCAGGTCACATCGGGGGAGGGGCCCTGTTACTGAACCACAATTAACAATTCCAGTAGGTAAATTCATAGTGGCTTTGTAATTAAGTGTCAGTCAAGCAACAGATTTCTGAAATTAAAAACAGTGCATATTAAGACAGCAATTTTATTGCCCAACAATAATCACTTTGCAAGAAACATTTTCCATCCACAAACAGAGGTTATTATTTTACTGGAGCACTTTGGGCAAAGCAGTCTACTCAACGATTCAACAGCATCACCCTCTGGGATGTAAATGGATGTACTTAACCACAGCGCCTCCTCTTGGTACAAGCTGGAACAGAGCTGAGTCATCCATCCAGGAACTTAAAGAGTGTGGGGCATACTACCATAACATGGTGTTAGCCCGAATCATCTTAGGTGGCCTTTGGGTTAAAACCACAGTTATCAGGGAACGGACTGAAAGGCTGCACATAACATCCAGGGGGGAACGGAAAGAAAAAAAAAGACAAAAAGAGAGGGAAGAGATAAGCGCAGCGAAGGGTTGATCTAATCCCGTCACGCACACGCAAATCTGACAGGAATGAGCGAGGCCAGGGGGAGAAGACAGAGGTCAAAGTCCAAACGATAAGCCCAGACTAAACTAGCCGAATTCCCATCCCACAGCAAGCGAGTGTGCGCGTGCTGTCCGTCAGCAGAGCCCAGACCCTCACGACATGTGGCCTATCAGGATCAGGTCCCCATGTCCCAGTACCTCTGAAGCATCTTCAATCCTCACACAGTTAAAAAGCACTTCCTTACTTTCCATGACAACAGTGTCATGCGTGTCAGAGATCATATGAGGTAATGGGTGTGGGGCGGGGTTGCACCACCTCATAAGCATTGCCAGTGATCACCCCCCGCCCCCCTCCAGGAATCTTCAACACGGACAAATGTGTCCGTGGCGAGACTGACCTGTATCCTTAGTATAAAGCTACGTAGCCTATGTTTCTCGATACCATGTCTGCAGTAAACAATTAAATTGATCACAATGTTCGTGAGAATTCACCACGGTGTTGACCTCTGCCACCCTCTCATATTCTGAACCTACCCCCCCCTGCCCCCACCAAAAACCCAGTCCACATCTGTCAGCAAAAGATGGCAGGGAAGCACACTGCAGTGCCGTTTGGCCACGCTCCGTTGCCGTGGAGCTGCCAGATACAGCCAGGGGACCACAGCTGGCGGGTCGCATTAGGGCCAGTGAAAGGGACACACACACACACACACACAGACACACACACACACACTGGGCACCACAGATGATACGACAGTTGGCAGAAGAAATGCAATGACGCAGGATGGACAGTCGAGCGCAAAGAGAAGCTGCATGTGAGCATCAAAGCCGTGTAAAAACATAAAGAGCTAAAAGCATCTCAGCGTGTCTGAAGGGGGACTGTAAGCTTACATTTACACTTATTTGTGCACACATTCTAAACGGAGGAACAGCACCAACCGCAGAGCCCCCTGGTGGTCAGCTGTGATCACACAAGCATGGCGGCTGCATGCGGGAGATGACGTTACCAAGCTCACGTCACGTCAGGTACGATGAATCATTAAGAATTAATGGTTAAAAACAGAGGTTAATGTTCTCCAGCAGCAAACCTGCAGGTGATTCCAAAGAACCTGTCACCATCATATTATTCAAGCTTTCATTTTATTTGTTCAGTATTTTGACTATATCTCTAGCACACAAAAGAAACACATAAAAATAAAAGGCCAGCCACAGGCTGTACCCGAACTTTCTCAGTCAGAGATCCATCAAACACACAGATTGCTTCCTCAAACTGAAGACTTTAAGGCATCCCAGCACAGAATATATGGAATTTTATCGCTTTTTATTTATGATAAAAAAATAAAATAAAATTATTTTCCTACACCCTACTAGATTTCAAGGGCAGTATCACCCTGGCTCCCTCTCTTGTGAGCCTTGGTTGCCCTCATCTTGGAGGGGGGGCACTGTGTGGCATAGCATACTAGGCTTGTCTGCATGAGATCAGAAGGTCATTGAAGGTTTGAATCCCATCCTTGACTGATTAGTCACATCTCCAGTAGGCCCTTACAACAAAATGAAATGGTGCACCCCTGTGTTCAGACCACAAGCTTTACTCCTGTGTGTCTCTCAAAGAAGGGGGTATGCAAAAACTAAGGAATTCCTTTAATTTCCTTAAAACTGCACTTTCCCACAGACCCAGTGCTAACCAGTACCTCATATTTACCTAAAATGGGCCTTAAGTCAACCACCCGCGAGTGCAGACAGAGCAGAAAGGGTTAACGCGTTAGGGTTGATGTCCACCCCCGACAGACGTGACCCAGCTCGCCGTTGTCATGGATACAGCCAAGCGGGGCAGTTTCGGCGTGCCGTCCGAGGTGGCGGCGCGGGGGCCTCGCGGCATCGACAGCCGCTGCGTCAGCGTTCAGGCTGCCTTTTACTCCAGGGCGGATAAAATATCCCGCACGTATTGAAGAGACACGCGGTGCGTTACCAAGGGAACCACCGAGCAATATGCCAGAAAAATAAATAATCCCGAGGTTAATTTAATATACTACAGAGGGACCACAACACCTTTATTTACTGTCAGTGCAGTAATATCCCGACTGGTGAGAATGTAAATATATTTCAGGCAGCTGAGGGTCATCTTACATAAAGAACCACAGGACGCAGTGAATATCACAGACAACCTACAGGAACTGTCAGGACTACCAGTAAACATACAAAATGTCCTAAAGGAACCACATGGACACAAGCAGGGAATGTGGAAGAACACATAAATAAAATGTAAAAAAAGCAGATACTTTTATCCACTTTTTTTGAGAAAGCAGGATCAAACAGTCCCTGGAGTAGCTGGCAATTATGCGCCTCGCTCAGAGGTGCGATGCTAAAATCATTCTCCCGATTGGGATTCAAACCAGCGACCTTCAGATGCCTTCATGCGCTGAGCCACACACACCAACCCCCAGGAGGATATCAGTTAGAACACAGAGTCGCAAATGGGACAGAAAGGACTCCTGTCCTCCCCCAATGTCACCCATCCCTTACCCTCTGATCTCTGGCTTTCCCTAAAGCCAATCCACCCCTTTCCATGCTAATGTTTCACTGTCATGTACACGAGCTCATTCATTGCTCTCAAATCCCCGTCTGGATCCGGGTCCCGGGGGGGGAGGGTTACCCGCACCACCCTCTGCATTAAATAAAGGCCCTCCCCAGCTGTGCTGAACTTCCCCATAGAGCCGCAGCGTTTTTCTTGCCTTCAGCTATTCTCCATCTGCCCCGGAAATGTGCATGACATGCGTACCCTTTCACCCGGTTCCAAGCAGGAGCCCAGACCTCTGCCAGACCTTCTTGGATTTTACCAGAAGGGTTCCTACGTCTATTGATGTTCCTTCACCCCTCCGCCCTGTAATCAAAATCTTAATGTAAGAGATGCGGGTGAGAGCCGGCGTCTTTATGCCTCAGAGAGCAGACAGAAGCAGCGGGGACGCTGGTATCGATCCCGACGGGCTTGGCCTCTCGGACAAAAACTTGTGTCAAAGGCTGCAAATGCCCTTTTGTGGTCAGTCACTTCATCTATTCCTTGTTCCCAGTCTTTTGATTACACTGAGCTCACTAAAAAGTCACCTCTATTAAAGTGATCAGACCCTGATACCCAATCCAGCTGCAGTCTATCTATGACCCAACACCCTTCCGTCTTTAGCGTATGCCCACATTCTTACAGGGCAATGGCTGCCTGTCCATATCCAATCCCCAAAGCAAGGGAGCAGTCCCTTCCACCAATCCCTGCGACACGTGACTCACTGTTCCTTACTCGGGGTGAGCTTTTCCCAAAAGAGGACCTCAGTGCTGATTAAAGGAGCTTAACCTCAATCTAACACAGGTGGTCTCGGTTCATTGGGTGAAGGCTGAAGCCTTAGGATCCTGCATTAATACACAGCCCAATTAGCAAGAGTTCAAGCTCAATTTTCTATACCTCACTGACATTGTTCTGCCAGCACCCAATCAAAAACCAAGGTTGTTGCATTACAACACACCACCGTAGCAAGGCTGATGGCTAGAACTGTGTCCTGGAGCCCAATCAGGACAGGTGGTCAGTCATGTTGCTGATGCAATGACAAACCAGCACCGATCTGGCTGAAAGAATGCACGTCTCCGTGGGAACATCTGCCAACGTTCTCTTCAGGCACAGTGCTCCTGCTCCAGTGCACCTGCTGAGCGAGTCACAAGACTGATGGCAGTGTACCAAGGGTCATGTAAGCAGTTATGTAAGCAGTTTACAAGTCATACATTTAGGAGCAGGTACTAGTTCGTTGACCTTGTTTGAGTGGGTGCTGAATGGCAGAAATGGAACACTCCTGTCAGTGGTCAAGTTGAAAAAATATTTGGAGGAGGATGGTATTTTTGCATCCCATGACAAATCAAGCCCTGACTATAGTCACCAGACGAAACAAACCAGACCAGGAGCCTGCATTGTGAAGCTGGGTTACTGAGTTAGCAAGATAACTCTCTGAATTTAAGGTAGTCTGTTCTAAACACAAGTGGACAGAAAGTCCATTTAAACTGAGGTACCTTAATTCTGATGTTATCTAGCTAATCAACAAATCTTGCTTGGAGATACAGGCTCCTGGTTTTCACACCAGAACCGTGAGCCTCAATTTGAGGCCGTGGAAATAGGGGTTGAGGTATGACCCCCACAAACAAACAACATAACCCACGTAGGTTTAAAAACTGATCCAATGTGTGACATGTAGCTAAGTGTACCCGCATGGCATGTGCCCGCGGGCTGTGGTCTGTTTGTTTGTTTATTTTGTAAATGAAAGCTGGAGTTTGAGGGCTCTGGTTTGTGCCCGGGGCTCCCCTGGGTCGCCTCTCATCGGAAACACCACACAAACAACGGGGGGGGGGGGGGGGGGGGGGGGCTAAAAATCTCTTGCTTTCCTGTGAGGGAACCAAGAACTTTAATTGCCGTCGTGCACGTGGCAGGAAAGGCCTGTGATTTGCAGGAGTGGAGGTGACACACTCCCTCACACGCACCACCCTCCCTTCCAACCTTCCCCCACATCACATTCCCAGTCACCCAGACTGGGCTCCACCCCCACCTACTCATTCTGCCACTCCCCCTCAATCCCTAAGCTCAACCTATGGCCCAGTCACTGCACCATATTGCCCCCTGCTGCCCAAATGAAGCTTGCATGTGGGGGCCTGAAATTACTATGTTATGGGGTTTCCACTGCCACTGGGGATGAGGGGGCACATTAATTAGGAATTAGGATCTTATTTAGTGGCCCCTTCATGTTCTGAAGTAGCTGTAGGACTCTACACCCCCAGCCACCATGAAGTGCACCACTGTGGTCACACCCTCACGCAGCTCAGGAAGAGCAAGCAAGGGCTTCTGACTTCCTGAGAAGGGAAACACCCCCCCACCCCCTGCCAGCAGAAGAATCCAGCTTTAATTATCTAAGGGGGGGGGGGCATAGATTATACTGATTATGGCACTAAGTAGTAGAAGGCAGAGGAATACCAACACTCCAGGCTGAAGCTCCAGTAATGGCCTGTATCTGCTAGTGAAACTATTCAATGTGACATTTACCAAGGACACAAAAAAACGTCCACGGCAGGCTGGCAACCGGGAGCCCTGGCTCTCACCTGGCCGACGTCCGCTATAGATGTCTGCCCGCTTTTTTCCATAAGCGCGATTCTCTCATTTGCAAAACCACTATGCATATTTATGTGATGAAGCTAACATCTAAAACAAAGTCGGGTAGTATATTTCAATTCCTCCACTCTGCAGAGATCCCTTATTTGATAAAAAAAAAAAAAAAACTTCCTGTTTAATTAAGGTTTTTCTGCCAAGTACCTTAATCAGAAATCAATACGGTCTGTCACAGAAAACAGGCAAATTCTCCAACCCCCTTTGGAAATAAAATGAAATTTCCTGAAAGCAAGGCAAGGAGCAAACGGAAAGCGCTGACTGCGGTGATGCCGTCTGCGCTGACAAACGCAATGGGAAAGGCGCTTAGTTCCTTACAAGAGTTAGACCAGAGTGTGCGCCAGTCTGAGCCTCATTCTACTGCGGCTCTTAAATTCAGATGCAAACAAAAATACAGAATCAGAACCAGGTAAAACGCACATCAGTTTTAGACTATGGTTAATTCGTTTTTACAATTTCACATTAATGTTTATTGATCAGATATTTGCAAGGCAGATAGCACTCAATGATCTATAATCAGCAAACCATGAATTTTTCCAGCATGGTCTGTGATCACCACACCAAACAGTTTGCACATTTTAAAGTGAATATAGGGGAATATGGCTGACTCCGGTGTCCTGGGGTACACGGTAAAAGGCCATGGTATTTGGTACGGCTACCGGTCGTGATTCCAGCGATCAAAATGTCTTATGTCTGAAATTACTTGCCTAGAAAATGGCAATGCTGTCTCAACCCCCCCGCCCCGAGCCAGCCTGGATGTTAATTAACACCACACTGCTAACGTGTCCCCAGTCACTCCTACGCTAATTGAGGGCTGGGATGAAAAAGGCGCTGAGTCATCAGCTTCCACCACCTTCCCCCCCCCAACCCCCCAACCCTACATGTCAGATAATAGCATGACCCTAACCACAGGAAGGACTGTAGGCCAAATCGCGACCAATCTGCTCATCTCTACTTAAAAGCATATAAATAGTAACCCTTCCCTCTACCGTAAGTCACTTTGGATAAAAGTGTCAGATAAAACTAATAAACGTAAATGACAAAATACCATACAGAAATCATTGATTATCATCTTTGACCCTTTGACTTTGGGTGAATTTATAATTTATCATTGTGGTCACGTGGTTGAGTATGTAACATGTAATTTTTTGCCAGTGATAACATATAAAATGCACAGAATTCAAAAATCACATGAGTGTCAGATGTCCCATAGCAGCCAATCAGAAACTCAGACACCACTAGTACCTGCTCTTGGCCTGTTGGCGCCAAAGTAAGCCGTTATGGAAGGGAAAGCGGGTGGGGGAGGGACTCATCAAGCATGTGGAATAAAATGGCTCTGGCTAAACATCACATGGTTTCCAAAAAGCTTCATATGCCAGTGTTCTGTTTGATCTGCATCGTTTAACTGGTGTCGTCGGCAGGCTGGATACGGACAAAGGCCTGAGCAAATACAGCACGGGGAGCGGCTGAATAGCTCGCCACGAGAGACACAAAGGAGCCCAGCTGTTTAAGCCAGCTGCCCCTCTTCTCACTCATTATCTGAATTTCCTAAGACACCTAACCCCATTCAGCGGCCCGTATGCTTCTCAGCACTAACAGGTCCTGCTTTAAATCGTCCTGTAATTTTTGCTACTGCTGAATCGTTAATCACTTTCACTATACAGGGGCGGGAAACTGATGTCAGCGATTCGCCGCCATTGTTAGCTCCATTCTTAAAGGCCCCATTCTGAGGTTTGTCCGTGAGGAAGCCGGAAGCGTTGTAATATTAAGGTCAAAGCACCCCCCCCCCCCCCCCCAACAAGAAACCTTGTGTTGTCTCTGAAGATACTCGTAGCTACTGAAGCGTGATGCCCAGCTTGTCTGTTGGCATCATGACGGCATGACCGAGAGGCTAAGGTCAGCTAGCGGGCAGATTTGGACCACTGCACCAAGCCCCCCTCCGTGCACTCACCATATGCCCCTACGTTGGCTAAACTCTGAACCCCGACTTATACCAGTTAACAACAGATACAGCCCACAGTGCTCTGCCCTTTTTCCCTGCCTATTAACTTTGCCAGACCCATTTGACACCAATGCAATGATTAAGCTAAACCAGTGTTTCTCAACCTAGTCCTCAGCGACCCCGAGACAGTTAACATTTTTGCTCCCTCCCAGCTGCCAATGCGCCTGTACCAGGTATTCGGTGTTCTTCATTGGCTGGGAGTTCAGAGGGAGTAAAAACATGGACTATATGGGGGTCCCCGCGGACTGGGTTGCGAAACACGGAGCTAAACCACATGACCTGCTGCGTAAGCACTGAGCTTGATGTACTGTTGTCATTATTAGGCTGGACCATAATTACAACCCTACTGTCACTGTCTTATCTTTCTCTGTGACAGACAACCCCGGCAGATTTCTGAATGTGAAGGATGTTCCCCTGTCACTGTCACTGTTGAATATTACATACAGTATATAGAACTCCAGTGGAGGACTCTTGGTTTACTGGGGATATTCATCCGACACACCCACCTTAATGCAGGTCTTTCACCAGCGAGCCCCCGTTCTGCGCTCTCTGCAGAAGCCTAACATCACGCTTCCCGATCACCAGCGGTGACTCATAGCACCCAGTGACGGCCCGGCTTGCCCGTCAGGATGAACGGCAGCAACGGCTCAACTCGTCCATCAAAGATGGCGGCATTTCATCCTAACGGCCGATGGGGTCCAGCAGTGTCTGGGCAGAAGGCCTGACCAGCACAGCTTAACTGTATCACGTCATACCAATCTGTGTTATTCTGTCCATTTAGTAACCCCTGCTTAAGATGACAGAGATCACTAAAAAAAAACCCAGTCGATTGGTTAATTGATTGATTGGCAGACAAAAGGCCCAGTGAAGGCCATCCTCAGTGTCCCTCGCCCCCATACTGAGATCTGCAGATTGCACTTTAGGTATGAATAATGAATTAATAAATGATCTAAAGTCGTAGATGGGGAGTGACCAACAACCCCCCAGTAGAGGCTTGGCGCCCGCCCCCCACCCCTGGTCCCCTTAGATAAACCCCTCAGCATTTCAAAGCCGGAGCAGAACCTGCTGCTGAAATGCATAAACTTCTATCAAACAGACAGAAACAGCTCCAGAAGTCCCAGGCTCCATTTTTTATTCCCCCCTCGTCCACCCCCGCGTTACATCCCAGTGTGTCTAAAAGCAATTAAGACAAAATATTCCTCTGCCCCTATCCCTGCTGGGTATGTTGCTCTTATTTTAAGTAAATTGACAGCCAGAGAGAGAGAGAGAGAGAGAGGGATGTGCTTCTGTAGCTGCCCCCCCCCCCCCCCCCACC
>JAODJU010000119.1:7128320-7157849 GCA_026776725.1 Gnathonemus echidnorhynchus
GGGGGGGGGGGGGGGGGGGGGGGGGGGGGGGGGGGGGGGGGGGGGGGGGGGGGGGGGGGGGGGGGGGGGGGGGCAGACACTGAGCCCCAACCTCAAATGCACCAAACCATTTTCTTTTATGAACCTGATTGAGTAAGCAGTTGTTGACGATGTTGGCCTGTACAGTTGTTTATCAGGAGCTCTTATTGAATGTGACGTACAGCTATGGAGTTTTACACAGTTCTGAGATTCTTCCCACTTCATAACAGAATATCGACTGATGCGCTTTACTCCCGAAAACTGCAGGGGCTTAAATGTATGAAGCTGTGTTGATTGGAACCCTAGTGTGGCACCATGCCAGGCCAGCGACTGAAGCAAGCTCTCCTGCTTCTGAAGCTGGCCAGATGATCACGGAACGTGACGTCTTACGGACACACTTACCAGGCGTTCAGACATGGGAGTCTTGTCCGAGGCGGGAAGGTGCTGTTCCAGGGCCAAGACGATGCAGTTGGCGATGATGGTGGCCAAGATCATGTATTCAAAGGGAGTGAACGGGTCAAGGATTCCATTTCTAGGTTTGGATCAACGATCTTCACATCAATAATGAGATCACAGTCTGATTGCAATGTTATCATCGGCATTTTGCTCAACTGACACTTTTATCCAGAAAACTACACTTCCATTCACCAAAACCTGTATTTCATCACCAGATCTATTGCACTCGGCCCCTACCAAGACTTAAATGAGCAACCTACAATTTACAAGACCGTCGTCAGAAAGCTTCAACAGCTTCAGCAGTATACCTACAGACATTGCTGACTTGCCAGTTTTCATAGAGGGATTCTGGTTGCACTCAAGGGTGGCTGGCATTTGAAATCTAAGCTCTTTGATCCATGCAATAGTGCAATACACCCCACACCTCACTATATTTAAGCTTAAATACAATAAATATACATCCCACACCTCACTATATTACAGGTGAATTACAATAAATGTCACATACAGTACAATAACAATACCTATACAGCAAATATGTATACCCACCCACGTAAACACAAAGCCAACTTCCACCCTTCTTTACAATACACACACACATATTTTACACTCATGTAAACTCATAGACAACATTCAAATCCGTGATGAGGAATGACATGAGGCAGAGTTTCATCAGACAGGTACACTGCTACCCATGTATAATAACTACTAATTACATCTGTAAAATTTGCTTAAGGGGACAAAAAAAAGCCACCCATGAGAACATGTGATCTCAAAAATCACGACATCACTTCCTGTTCTTCATATAGGGAGGCTCTGTGAAAGTCGTCTGTGGAAGACAAAGGGCTGCCTGTCCAGCACAGGACCTACAATCTCAAAATAGTGCTGGAGCAGGAACGATTTCTTACCATCATATTGACATGAGCCACTGGTGCTACACGAAGGCCTAAGATTATGGATCCTCATTCCGAAGTCCAGCTCTTCTGCTGTTATTTTCCATCCAGCTACAAGTCCTGATATGTGACTCATTTTCACTCACCCCTTTTTTTGCATGACAAGCAGAGCGATGTGAGAGTGGGCTGGGAGGCAAAGGCGACTGAGGCCTCCTCTCTGGATTCGTGAACACGGGTCAGAATAAGGGGCCAAAACGACATTAGCTGCATGCATGAAGATGCAGTTTCAGCCAATGTGAAAATGAATCAGTCAGTTTGGGCAGGTGCGTCAGGGAATCAGCTGCAGGGGCGTCAGAGGGCAGCCTGTCGCTGCGATTCTCTAAGGCCTCCTACTCTGCAGAATCTCCCCAGCCTGGTTCCCGCGTTTCTCTGGATCGACTTTGTCGGGGGGCTCAGAATTCCTAACTATGCCCCTGATTCAACCACATGCTAACTTTAAGAGTGCGTGAAGTGTACTAAGGAGTTGGGGGGGGGGGGGGGGGGGCAATTTTGGAACATGGAAGCCAGGAGTGTAGTTTGACCCTCACATTCCCCCCCCAAAAGAAAAACAAAAAAAATGACAACACATCACATTTCCTGCTAATACTGAACTGGCTTCCTCCTAAAATTATTCACCTGGTCTCTCTCGCGACCATCGACGAGGACTGGCGTCCCACAACCGCCTCACAGCAAAATTCTCCGTGTGGCTCCCTCGCGTTTCACTCTGCCGCTTTAATCTTTGGCCTCGGGGGGGGGGGGATGGGGCAAAGCAGCTGAAGGTGCGTGGTGGCATTTCAGCAAGCCGTGGGACACAAACAAACGTGAGGCACCAGAATGCCAGCTCAGGAATCATACACATCCGCCTGCCATTCTCCATCATTCCTGACAAAAGGCGGCATTGCAAGCAGTGGCAAACACACACACACACACACACACACACACACACACACACAACCATGGGAACTCAGAGAAAGCTGACATTTCATCTATTGCGACAGAAACTTTACATTATTGCAGACACACCAAGATTATTTGGACTTAAAATATTAAAACGTCAAGATGCATCAGACAAAACATTGCAGTTAGAATCATTCTTTAGATCTTTTTTTTTTTGTTTGTTTAGCTGATTCTGATTCTGAAGAAAGCAGGGCCAGATGCCTAATGAGCACACAGCAGAAAGATGGCCAAGTGTGCACTGCTCTATGTTTATCACTTAGATGTTAAGAGGCCTCCCATAACCTTATCCATGGTTCTCTTTTGGAAGGGCACTGGAGGTATGCACGGTTCTTGTCTCTGTACGAATAAGCCCATCATACCCATTCGCTGTCTAACATTTGAACTTTAAGGAGAAGAAATAATAGGAATCAACTCCCAATTTAAAAATAATGAACCCCTGCAGTTCACAGTTCAAACCTGAGTTTCATGCATCCAGTCCACAGGATGTTTAAATCCCTCATTCAGCCATTGGTTGGGCAGTAAAGCCAGTGCCAGCTCTGCTTAGCTGGAGCTAAACGGCAATGCTTCCATGGTGGGTGTTCTGTCTGTGGGCTCCCAGCATGCACCATGTTTGCAGTGGTGGCTGCCCTGTCAGTCTCCCCCAGAATAAAGAGCAATCTGAATACAGCTAGGTCACGTTTTTGTTGGGTGGAGGGGGTCTTGTCAAATCAAACCATTTCACAATCATAAACCTAGTGTTGTTAAAACTACACTGTCAGTCGAATGAGTCACGTTACTAGTGGCCATTACTATATCCTGTTATAAATGCATCCAGTGCCTTTTTAAGTAAAAGAAACGTATATGCTGTGGACCAAACTGCACGCCATTTAAAATCATATTGACTTTTTTTAAATCCTTGCATTCTGTATTATCGACAAATCCAGTTCTCCAAAACAGTAGGAAAACCAAGGCGAAATCGCGATCACTCAAAGCAGCTACCAAGAGGACTTCGATCTCCCTTAAAAGTTCAGAAGGGTATTGTCTTTCGGCCGACGCCGACGTGGACGCGGTGTTTCGGGCAGGCAGCCGATTTCCGTAACTCGGACCGGAGCATCGCTGCTGGGGTCAGCGGCGCAGACGAAAGAGCACGAAAAGTGCCGAAGCACCTGAGCGAGCGACTTCCGTGCACGACAGCGTGCAAGCCAGATGCGAACAAGAGCATCCAAAGAAAAAAAACGAGACTCGATTAATCGACATTTAAAAAGCGAAACGCTTTTTTTAACGTCATATATATCGCATGCTTGCATACGTTTGGTGGAGCGAATGAAACGCGTTGAGAACGCAGGTTAAAATATGCAATTTTCACACAATTTTCTAGATAAGAAGACTATTATAAAACAGCAGTGACGCCCTATATCACGTTTAACAACACAACATATTTTCTAACGCTACACTCCTACTATTTCACTCATGAATCCCCGTAATCCAACATTTAAATTCTACAAGTAGAGAACGTAGATTTATACGTTGTCTACATAAATCAAAAGAAAACAAAAATACATAAACCCATCTTGGTATATACGTCTTCCTACAAATTTCACATTTACAGGAAGGAATAAAGCGTTAATATTATTAAAGCATACTTCAGTGCATTATTAAAACCATTCGTCGTGCTGGCTCTTCCAGTTCAGAGCATCGTTGACAATGTAATAAAACAACGCTATCTGTGCCCAGATAGTGTGCAATATTCATTGCTTTTCCATGTACGTACGGATAAAAAGGTGAACCCACCCAGAAAATACGAGGTATTGTACTTTGTGTTTGATAAGACTGGAAAAGACACTGTTGCACATTATATAGGGTCTTGGGTGTAATATTTTTTGCAATAAAGACAAACGAAATCAGAACGGCATGTGTATGTATCTGTATGAGCTCGAAACATGTGGTGGAGAAAAAAACACTAGCGGCTGTCAAGTTGTTAAACGTATACACATTTTTGTTGGCTCTTTAACTTGTTAATTTTGGGGAAAGACAACGGAGATCTAAAAATCATCTGTAATAACAACCACGGTTAACACAGCCTCAAAAGGATATGGCCATTCGATTATTCTCTTCGCATATTTCCGTATGATATTGTCTTCGCTAAAGATAAAAAGGGATCGATTGACAGTGAAGCAGTTCTGTTTGACAGGAATAGGGTTGTATATGGCCATTGTCCTGGCTCTCTGGGCCATCGATTGCTTGTACATCCTCTGGCCGCCTGGGGGACCTCCTTGCCGGGCTGCTCCTCGCCCGGCGCCCGCTGGACCGCCGCCTCCATAGCGGGTAGGTAAATCGTCTCCGAAGCGTGCCATTCTAGAAACGTACAGATCCAACAGGAAAAACCCAAACTGACATCAGAGAAAGCAGAGGGAAGAAGCATCACACCAAAGACAGTTATTCCAATCAAGAGTCTGCATTGAGTGCGATTCTCTTTTTTCTCCTTTTAATATCAAGTAATTCAAAGAAGCGAAAATAGGAGTCTACTCGGAATTAAATTGTCTTCCCATCCTTTCCGTCTTCTTCGTTCACTACATGACAGGTTATAAAAAGAAAGTTTATATCATAACGTTACAGAACCAGTGCAAGGTGCCTTCAGTCTCCCCACTGAAGATACATTTTCCCATTCATGCAAGATGTAAAACCAAAACCGCCAGACTACGATGAGAAGCGAAGCAAAAAACAAATTATTCTTCAGTACCAAATGTGCCAACAGTTAAAATGCCATGATAAAAATACATATCACCCATAAAAGAGCACGCATTCAGCTGCCAATTGTATTTTTTCCGTTTGATTCCTAAAAAGGTGAGTTTTTGGCTTTGCTTGATCCAACCCTTTTCCGTAGAAATACAAGTCAACGGGAAGGTATCCAACAGTGCCAAGCGCTCGTGTTTCTCTTTCGATCAGCAACGCACAAGTGCAATCACTTGCACAGGCTCCGTCCCTTATGAACCCCGTACGTGTGATTAAAAGAAGGCGAAGGCAGACTCCACCTGTACCGTAATCTCTGGTATTGAGCGAATGAACAAAAAAAAAATGTTTGCTTGTGGTTATTGGACCGAAGGAAGAAAAAAAATGTTTGCTTGTGGCTACTAAAATGACTTTAATCACAAGGAAAATGAAATGGCTCAGCCCATTATTTTTTGTGACGCACAAAATCATTTCAACGATGCATATAAAATATGCGAGACTTTTTGGCCGTTTGGTTTTTATGGCTAAAATGCCATGAATGAGGTTCCATAAATCAGATCGAGCAGGTACCCTAATATGTATTGATGTTATCAAATGAACACAAAAATAAATGAACGCCGGAAGTTTATGTATATCTTTATAAAATATTTTTTTCTATCAGACTAAGTTAATAGTCCATTAATCAGACTAAAAGGAGATTATGTTCTGGAGTGTTTTACTGCTAAAATTTCTTGCGAAAAAAGAAGGATTTTGCTTATTTGCACGACTTGATCCCCACTGACCGGTTAAATCAAATAAAATACAATTTCCAGTGCATGCCTATAAATTAATACGTCTTTCAGTCTCGTCTTTAAACAAGTGACGTGATTTTCATTTCATACACGAGGAAAAACGGCCACATAGTGCACACCAAGTCATTCTTATAACCCCTAAAAGTCCATTGGAAATTTTGTATTCGTTCAACAGCAGGATGTTTAACTCAACGGAGACAAGGGAGTCAACCCCACAGACCAAGAACAGTCGGTCGGACCGAACCTTTCGGACTTTCATCATCGGCACAGTGAGGTCAGCTGAGAATCAAGGATGCGGACCCTCATGATTGTAAAATAGGTTTAAAATGTATCGGCAATAAAATGATACCAGCTATGACCAATCAGAATGCCTATAAGTGATATATTTAAGAAACTACTATCCAAATCATTTGACTTAATTGATACACGTTCCTGATATAAAAGGTTTATAGTGTTCTTTGGGGTCTCTGAAAGCAGCAGCAAAACAACTTATAAAGCATGTAGCACTGAATTTAAGGAACCGCACTCCATGTTATAAGCATTTTGAGAGCGGCTCCCTGAGCCCCGCGAATGATGCGCGATCTTCTGGAAGTTTTTGTTCCAATATTCAGCAACAGTTAAATTGTCGGCAAGCAATTTTACCGCCCACAGAACCGGTCTACAAATTATATCGCCATCATCTTACATGCCCCGATCAGCAAATATTACCGGCATCACCCCCTAGCCGACAAATCTTGCCGCCAGCTCGATCTGGGGCAGGGGCAGTCGAGGGGAAGGTGGGGTCGGCAAATTTTAGTGCCGTCACCCCAACAACCCCATCTCCTCCCAATGGAAATATCGCAGTGAACCCCAAATGCCAAACATACCACAGTATACGATATAACCATAATACTGGCCAAGCAGAGCCAGCGCCCCCCACAGCTCCGTCATCCATCATCTATCTCGCAGTAATCCATATGTCTAAGGTGGGATGTGTGACGTGAGCAATCACCCAGCTACATAAACAAGTGTAGAAGTTGGTGTCACTGTAAATGAAGACGACTTCCTGCGCTCCTGATACAATGAATGCATCGTTTGGAGGATTTGAAGCAGAGCATCCAACCAGGCTATATAGTAGCAGCCATCTGGTTAACCCTATGACCCTTAGAGCTCAGATAAAGCACTCAGCAGTCAGGGACAAGAAGGCCTCAGAGACCAGCATGGCTGCTACGTCCGTCCCCCCCCCCCCCACACACACACACGTGGCAACGGACCCCTCCTCTGACAACGCCATTTACACGTTATCTCTTGTGTATCTCCTAAACGACGACTCATCCTCTGGCTCCATCTCTGCTACATGGAAAAAAAAGTGTGTGTGTTTGGGGGTGGGGGAGGGGGGGGGCAAAACTCCAGAGGCTAGAGACCGTAGAGAAGAGGAAAGGGAGTGTGACACAGCAGCTGAACCGAGTGGCAGATGAGCGGCATCTTGGCTCAGCCACACTGGACCTTCTCATGGGCTTCAGCAGACCATCCAGATCTGCACCTCAGTACCAATGAGAGTAATCCATAAAAAATTACCCCAAAAGTCTGATGGTCGTAGATTTCATAAATGTGGAGGGACATGCCACTCCCAATAACTAAATTTACTGGGAGTGGTGGGCAGTGTTGGCTTAATGGTTAGGGAAGCGCACTTGTAATTGAAAGATTGCTGGTTTGAATCCCTGACCAGCGAGGTACCGCCCCCAAGCTCTGCTCCCCGGGTGCTGAAATAGCTGCCCCCTGCTATGTCACGGTCACATGTGGGTTAAATGCAGAGGACACATTTCGTTTTTGTGCACTGTGGTGTGTCATCACTGATCACTGGATTCTAAA
Organism: Gnathonemus echidnorhynchus; assembly: GCA_026776725.1. NCBI lineage: Eukaryota > Metazoa > Chordata > Actinopteri > Osteoglossiformes > Mormyridae > Gnathonemus > Gnathonemus echidnorhynchus. The sequence goes on from JAODJU010000119.1 coordinate 7,136,035, forward strand.
TCTATGCCTACTTTATAAACGCATAATGTCCAGCCAAAAAAATGACAGGACACGTTTATAGGGGAGCGGTATGCTGGTCAGCACTGCTGCCTCACATCTCTGGGACTGGGGTTCGAGTCTGCGGCCGGTTTCCATGTGTGTGGATTTTGCATGTTCTCTCTGCGTCATCATGGGTTCTCTGGTCCCCCCCCCCAGGTCCCATGTGTGTGAACGGTGTGTGTGCCCTGCAATGGCAAGTTCAGGGTCTCTGTGATGTCATCATTATCCATTACAGGTTCCCCAAAGGGCTATCACATGGTTTGTTTATGTCGGAGATTCTCAGCCAAACCTGTAACAGTGATCTTGGCCCATGCAACAATATATCGGTGTCTAATAATAGAAATTCCAGTTCAACTTATCCCTCCACTCAATAGTCAATCTGACATTTTAGACTGCCATTTAGTTTTTAAACTAGCTTATCAGCCTAAACCCAACAAATACTTCCAAAAAAGATCCTGAGAATGAAGCCATACCTTTGAATACAGATTGACAGATCAGTCATCTATAGGTTAACTGGGGAGGGGGGGAATGTAACATTATACACCACATAGAGGGTTTCCAAATAACATAGGACAATGAATGCGTGTTCAGCGAATGTCATACTGGTCCAGCCATCCTTGTTGAGATTTCTACTTGCTTTTCCCCATTCCTTCATGACCTCCCCCTTATTTTGAGGCACCAGGAAGGATCAGAGAGGCAAGGCTGTGATTTATTTTTTAGTTAAAAACCGCTTTGAACATCATATACTAACTGCATAAATCAAGCACGAGTTAGCAGGCAAGATCAGCTACCAAGTGACGAAATACTACTTGTTTCCACTACCCCTTGCTGTTGTTGAAATAAAAGGGGAAAAAAAACCATTTACCCGTCACCCTGACTAATCCACGGATTCACAGAAAATGGATGACTAGGGGAGGCAAAGGGAGGTCCCCACATCTGAACATAAGGGAGCCTCCACACCAGGAGCCAGAGCCGCCCATACTTTCTGCAGTCCGCCCCAGCGGGCCTGCTGCACTGCTGTCACGAGGCTGATTTCCTAGGATACTGGGAGTGGGGTTTCCCAGCCTCAGCTCTGCGACAGCACCCTGCAGATTAAACAACACTCTGCCTGCCAGCATCTTACCCAATGGCCACATTCCCCGCCCACACCCACGGATAAAATTTCCCACTTACTTTCAATTCGATTTATCGCACAGCATCAAAAACGCGCACGCCTGTAATCTGGGTTTGCATGTTCTTAAAAGGCGGACTTTCAGGGTTGTCAGGGTGACATCGAGCTTAGATGCACGTGGGCGCATTTTGCAGGAAAACAGCACAGGACTGGCAAACGTGCCAGAGCCGAACCTAGGGGAGCGACACCAGCAACACTCCAGGGCTTCTCAAAAAGATGGAATTACAAGCTGAGCTCACACGGTGTAATTCATTAACGACAGCCGGTCGTTACTGTAGATTACACAGCCTTGGACAGACTCGGATGACAGGATTTGAGAGACTGGACTGGTCTGGTGGGCGGTTCCTCCCTCTGGTTACTGTCACACTGCCTCTCAGCATTTTTGTAAAAACATAAGTGGGTGTGGAACCAACAGCTTTCTCCCACGAGGGCAGAAATCTAAACAAAGCTAATGTGCTCATCACTTTATTTTCGCTTTGTTGGAGCACATTCACCCAAACCGATCTGAACAACCAACGCTTTTGAAGCTTTATTCCACTGTGTGTTCAGTTCACTTGGTTCAGGCTCAGCGTTTTGCTCAGCAGCCCACCGCCAGTGTGCTTGGAGTTCTTTGCTCTTGTGATAATCTCGCCCAGTGGTGTCAAACTCCAGTCCTGGGGGACCGGAGCCTGGCACATTTTTGGGTTTCCTCTCATTTAACACACCTGATTCAGGTCCTTGTGCTAATTGAGCTGAATCATTTGTGGTGGAACAGGGAAAGAGCTAAACTACACAGGGCTCCAGCCCCCCAGGACTGGAGTTTGACACCCCTGATCTAGCCCCAAATCCAGAAGCTGTAAACATCAGAGCAACTGCTCTACGTAAAATGCCAGAGGCGGACATTTCAGGTCCAGAAAGTAAAAATCCAAACCAGGATTTTGTTTCAACCAGCCAGTTGAATATAAAGAGTCACATTCACAGAGTACTCAACTGGTTGGTTGAAACAAAATCCTGGTTTGGATTTTTACTTTCTGGACCTGAAATGTCCACCTCTGTAAAATGCAGGAAGCACCTGCTAACGCTGCCGTTGGATAAAAACACAAAGGGATGCCATTGATAAGTCTAGAGCTCCGGCACCATTCCACTACCCTCTCACCAGCACCCCGCAAACAGAATGGCTCGGGGAAGGGGTGGGGAGGGACGCCACAGCACCCAGTCCCCCACCAAATGGGCTACGCACGCCCACACATTCCAGCCATTTTCATATGTGAACTGAGAGACTATGAAAAACACAGAACTGAAGGCATTTTGTTGAGTGCTATCAAAATCCAAAAACCACTAAATCAGTTATGAGATGAGAAGTGACGTTACCTATGTATGGGAATTCTAGAAGAAACTGCTAAACTGTGATTTCACTCCCTCTGAAGGTTATGCGAGTGTATTGCAAGTTCTTAATGCCCTATCAGTGAGAGATACTGTGGTCAACGAAAGGCATCAAACAACATCTTGATAGTGGCAGTATCTGCTCTTGTCCAGTCAACAGCAGCAGGAGGCGCTAGACCCAGTGGTTTCGCTCGTGTCACCAGGACTAAGTTGCTCGTGACGCCAGGATTAAATTGATTTTTAGTTGTGAGTCCACCAGAACAAAGCACACCTTTCTGTCAGTTGGGTTGCTATTCTCTCATTAGAGCATAATTTGGGCGAAGGTGGGAAGTTGGCAGCCCACCCCGCTCATTAGACGTCTGTGGACCGGGACCGAGGAGTTCTTCAGAAGATGTTTAAAATATACCTTCCGAATACCAGCTTGGATAGACATCTTAAGCGATCAATGACATTTTAGCCTCTGTACCCCGTCATTACAAGTCGTACCTCAAGTAATAACAGCGTGTATTAAGTGACTCAAAACCTAAGCGCTTATTACGTCTTAAATGCTACTAAAGACTTCAACGATCAATCATGATCAAGTCTACCAGTTTTAATCCAAGTAATCTGAGAATTATCGTGCGCTTAGAAACAAGCGAGATAATCTTACCTGTGCTGTCAAACGTCTTACCTGTTTATGAAGCACAGCGGGGGGTGGGAAAGTTCATCCTGCAAAGATTCATGAAGATCGACAATACTCCAAGGACCTTCATCCAGTCTAATCGCCTCTGCGTTTTGCGCACCGTAATGGGACTGAGGCCTATATAAGCTGTTTTTATCTTCACCGGCTACCGGTAAGGTATCGGCATTTTCCTTCAGTTTGATCACCTTGCTGTAGTACTGCGGATCTTCGTCTGCGCACGCTTTCGGGCTCGATTGCTCCGCCGCGGCGACGCCGTCAGGGTCCGAGGCGTTTTCCGTGCCCCCCCGCCGGGACTGCTCTCTGCCCGGCGCGGCTGGGCTCTGAGACCACGAGTTGTACTCCACTCCGAGGGTCAGCATCCTCCAGCTGCTGAAGGTGGCTGAGCGTAGGGCTGTTCAGTGCCAGATACATCACGTCAGTCTCGTTGCTTTATTGCACTTAAAAGACGTATGTATATATATTTCCGTGTGAAAACTCAATTTTTGTTTTGTTACTTTCTTCTTAACGAAGAACAAGCGGTTCTCATGAAATGATTGCAATTATACGAAGCGACTCGAACACAGCTAATACAGTGTTCTAAGAACCTCAGCTAGACTTAAGGCTAATTAAGGCCGAAACGGGGAACTTACACGTGTGTCAATTAAGCGAAATGCAATAACGTGAAAACAATGGAGCAGACAGCCGAGGGGAACCCCTCCGATCAGGATTATTTCAACTGATCTTGCATAATCACAAACATATAACACGCTGGCACATCAGTATTGTTTATTACAACTGGTGTTTTGACAAATTAAGAACATTTCAAAGCACCTGTCAAAAATTTTAAGCTTACTTCTGATGCACTTCACACGCATTTATCTTAGGCCTGGAGCTCTTGTTAGGAAAAATAATATACACGTCATTTTTATTAATATGCCCACTTGTTTATTTGGAATAACACCCAAAATTTTGCGTCGATTCAATAACAATTATACATAGGATTTGAATCCGGTTCTGGTAATTGGGGTATGTGTATCGATCGACAGGCTGTCATTAACGAAACGAAATTAAGTATTAAAGTGATAAAATACGCAACATATTACGAAGGATGTTTAAAAGGCGGTGTTAAAATATGAAATATTAAATTTAGTGGAAGTAATGATATTGGATAGCAATCAGTCCCAATACTTATTTTATATAAATATTTCCCCTCAGTCTAGATGGTCTTACCATATACAAGAGTAGATCGTCTTTCGGCCCATTTTGAATATTGCGGCGTTGTCCTGTTCATTTTGGTACCAGTAGGCGCGGATCAAACAGAAAGACAGAACCAACTTTGGCCGCGTCTGTGTGCCGAGCTGCATACACTGCGCCCGCTCTGGAGCCGCAAAGGGTCCGGGTGCCGCGGAATGCGGAAAGGCCGTTTCCGTTCAGTTGCTTAAAAGCACTTTATCTGCCTAGAGGTCCACAGTCTTCATCAGGTCGCTTTTAACCCAAACCGACTCCCACCCAGAGAAAACCAAAACTCTGATTAAATTACGGACTTCTGCGGTAATCAGGAAGGGGCCGATTATCACTATAGTTCACCAGAATTAAAAGCCTGCAAAGATGCAATCAAGTGGGCGAGTTTTGCTTAATTTTCCTGAAGAATTGGACAAAAGATGTTTTTTTCAGCACTCTGCACGTAAGAGATTTTATGTTTGGATTTTGAATTCTGGAACCAATAAAATCCTCTTCAGACGGTACAAAATGGTAAGCATGAATGGATGACAAGAAAAATTAATCCAGTACAGTGAAAGATGTTGGTATTTAGTAGGTTGTCATATCATGCTCCAGATTAAGACCCCTGGTACTGTCATTCATGTGGGGTTTGGGGGTTAAAGACTTTGGGGAGCATGAAAAGAAACAGAGGAGGGTCTTGGGCACAATATTGGGAGTTTGAGTCTCTCCTCTACTGTATGTGAAGTTTGCATGTTGTTCTCTCATGGTTCAAAGACAGGCCAATCGTTTATACTGTGAATGTATGTGCCTTGTGTGAGACTGGCATCCCGTCCAGGGCGTACCGCAGCCTTATGCCCCGTGAGGGACTGGCATCCCGTCCAGGGCGTACCCCAGCCTTATGCCCCGTGAGGGACTGGCATCCCGTCCAGGGCGTGACGCAGCCCCATGCGGGACTGGCATCCCGTCCAGGGCGTACCCCAGCCTTATGCCCAGTGAGGGACTGGCATCCCGTCCAGGGTGTACCCCAGCCTTATGCTCTGTGTGGCACTAGCTGTGTGCTGGCTAAACCAAAGGGAAGGCTGCTCTAGTCACATCTATACAGCATCACGCTTGACGTCACATTAAGTGTTTTGTAAATAAATCTGATTTATTAGTAGTAATTTTATTGAAAAAGGATACAGCCAGTTAGACCGAGCATCATATTTCACTGTCAAGAAATATGCAAGTCTTATTTTTTTTTTTTTTGCTTTAAGCCATAGGTGGGAATTAGCACAAGATTCTACAATATACTAACCATACTAACCACATTTAAAATGACAGAATTATGCATACTTTTACAGTCAACATAGAATTATGAAACAGTTGATAGGCTAACTAGTTACTACAGTAAGAAAACTGGAGGTAAAATTAAATGTGAAAAAAAAAAATCCACAATCTTTTCCACATCTTATTTTACAAGTTGTATTCACTTGGTGAGTAATACAAAATAATAATAAAAAAAAATATCAGCACCATTTTCAGTTTTCCTCAGTGAGTTCTGACCGGCTTGATTTTCCCACCACCCGACAAAAGAAAGAAAAAAAAGATGTTCAATTAGTCTTGGCTGAGTGGCCTTTTCCTCACAAAACATGCTTCTCTCCACACCCTGTGTTTGATTGGTACAGACATTTTTAAAAAGGTATGAAATCTAGTGCAGTCATGTCTTCCACATCTTTTGGCAATCCTCCTGGAGTCTCGAACTGATGAGATGGGTCCTCCATGGCTGGCCACGGTCGCTTTCCCTGGGGGGGGGGGGTGACTCCGCCTCACCAGCTTCAGCCCAAGTGTGACGGTCGACACCCAGATCTGCTCTAAAGCTCAGCTAGAACAGTCTCCACCGTGCTCTGACACTGAGGGCACTACAGTGTGCACAAAACCATGACACCCCCCCCAACGTTACAGGCTGCATGAGTTCTTACTAAATGTAACTAAAAAACAATTAACCTAATAATTAAATCTAACAAAGGACATTTGCTTTTAAAATGGCTGTCATGAGCGGTTTGCCTTCTTCGAGAGAGATGTCAGAATGCCAGAGGGCCTCTGGGAACACACAGCTCCTTAACCTACTGCCTCAAGTATCCAGTGGCAGTAGGTTCATGGTTCAAGGTTCATGACCACATCCCAAAAAAAAAATAAAAAATACGAATCTCATTTTGTTTATTGGAAATAAATGAGTGAAGGGGGAACATGACAATTAACTACTTATTGGTCCAATTAAACTGTGAGAAATTAAACCAGTGGCCATCAAGGAACCAAAAAGCCCTGATTTACATGTCAGTATTTTCCTCAAAGGAATACCTGGTCGTGAATATTTCCTATCAGAAATCTCACTTTTCCTTGCAACAGAGAAAGGTTATGAAGTTATGGCCCAATCAAATGCTACAGATTCCTGCCAGGAAAGACTGAAAACCTTACACTACCCTCATGAAATGATCAACTCCCCTTTAAAAACCGCTACCCAAGGAAATACTTTCAAGTAGAAAACCCTGAAAAGCTGTCCACTTTGACCCATATTGCACAGGGAAGCAATACGATACCAGACGGCCTTCTCTCGCCACGTCACGGAAACTATCGAAATCTTTGTTGGGAAAGTTGCCAAACATCCAGTTTTCAGGGTTCCATTCAGTGGGGGGGGGGGGCAGCGCCAAAAGCCTGGAGGGCGATGGGTTCCACTGTACCCGATGAGTCTCGGTTAGAATGGCAAGGTGGAGTGAGTGCGGAGTCCCGCTGAAAGGGGCGGAGTTTTGTGCTGGTGTGGGTGGTGCTCGGGCCGCAGGGTGGGATGGGAGGGGTGCGATTCAGCAGGGGCTGGAGGGCGTGGTAGAGGAGCTGGTGTCAGGGAGGGCGCCGGGCTGCTGCCCCCCCGGCGTGCTGTCTGCCTGCCTCTGGGCAAGGGCGGCCGCGGAGTGCCGGCACGCCGACGAGCCGCACTGGCAGCTGAACTGCTTGCCCTTGATCTCCCAGAAGTGGTCGCCGTAGTCGAACCTGCGCGGGTACAGAGATCCAGATGAGAATGCAAGCAAATGCAGAGGACCTCAGAAAGAACCAGGTGGGTTAAACAGAAATGTAATTCCATCTAGCTTCCACTGGCTCCAGGAGTAGAGCGCTGCACTAACAGCACAAAGGTCGTAGGCTCAGATCCCAGTGTAAGCCTTCCCTCTACTGCAAGTCGTTTTGGATAAATCAATCAGATCAATGCATCAATGTAAGAAATATATCCACAACTGGCAACAATCATGCAGCAGAAATCCACAATATGTGAGTCTTATTTCGTTGATTATCTTTTCTTGAAGTGGCCTGGGGGGGTTTCGCCTTACCCGATCTCATCGCCAGCACTGATGTTCTTGCTGGCAAAGAAGGCGATGTGGGGGAAGCGGAGGTCCTGGTGCGTGGTGAAGACGCGGACGGGGAACAGGTTGGGCTCGCACATGTGGTTGATGAACCGGCTGATGTTGCCATAGAAGCGGGCATCGATGCAGTATACGTCCCCCACCTGCAGGGGGTGTGTTTGAGCAGAGGACAGCCTTGGGCACCAATCGAGTGGATCGAGCTGACAGAAAGCTCAGAGGTTTCAAAGCAGTAGCGCCAAGAAATTCTCCAAAGATGTCCTCTGATTTGCACGGACTTTATACTCCCGCTATAATATGAGATTGCATCTCTTTCTCTAGCATCCTTTAGCCACTTGCTGGGCCAAACAAAAAGGACTCACACATTGCCCAAATTACATTTCAACACATTATGTATGCAGTGTTTTATATTAAAGTGCAATGACAAAGAGCTCCTAGACTAACGGTTCACACGCACAATTCTGATTCATTTCAGAGCGTCGTTTCATGCAAACTTTAAAAAAGGCACTTAGCGTTCATTTAACCTTTGGCCACAAGAACCGGCTGTGGACTGGCCTAGCGAATGGCCAAACCTCTGTACCCTGGCTACCAATCCATCTCATCGCCACCCCCCACCCCCAAATCAGCTTCAAGAGATCGGGGGGGGGCTATGACAACACATTTATCACCATGACAATCAGCAATGGCAAGGCTATTTTTAGGGCTCTTCGGCACAGGGATGCACGGACCGGCCATGAGGCAGGCGGACCAGAAGTAATAAGCCAAGACAAGCCAACAAGCCATCCCCCACCCCACAAGGGCACTGGCAAGGGGGGGGGAGACTGCCCTACAACAGCAGGCCAAAACAGCAGGAAACAGTGGGATAGCAAGGGCCAACAGGTACACAAAACCCATGGGAAAAGTCCACGGCCGCAGGTCCCCTCTTAACCTCAAACGGCGCAGGCCGGGTGCAGCTGCCCCGTAAGCAGTTTTTGGGCAACGGCTGAGTGGAGAAAATGATGGACGCCAGTGAAGCAACATGTAAACACCCAGCAGACTGCCACCCGCAGGCCAGCGGGGGCATTAGCACAGAGGGAGCCTGCAAAGGCCACCGTGGACAAACTGCCCAGCTGACATCTTTGCACCATGTGTTGATGTCCATGCTAGCTGACTGACGGAGATCAGCATGACGCAAACCTCACTGGCAAACTTCAAGCCCAGGCGTCTTACAGAAATAAATCCAAGATAACAGCAGCTCTTTTCCAAACCGTAGATTTATTCCCTGCTTCAGTGAGATTCTCACCTCCAAGGGCATCAAAGATCCAATAAGATACAGACTATACCCCACAAGATACTTAAATTCATCCCTAAAAAATGAGTAAATTGACCTAACCAAGGAAATTTAATGGCCATTTCATTTTGAAAGAATGACTCTGACTGGTCGTCCCTTTGATCATCGATGGAGTTACCTTGTTGTCCAGATTGAAGAGGTACGAGTCATTCTCCCTGACATCTGCTTCGGCGTCAGTGATGATCTCGCCCACGTACCTGCAGACAGCGGGACTGTCACCCACTGGGGACCTTTTTGAACTTTTTAAACTGAAAAAAATGACACTTGCGACTGGAATTTTCCCAGAGAAAAATTACCGCGGCTAATGTGTGAAAAATCACCAAGTTCCATGTATCTTTCAAGCTCATCTGCATATATTCTTTCTCTGATCTTAACCCTGATCTTTTTAATCTTTTACTGTACAAACTTGGTCAGAATACAGTGAAAAGATGGAAATACACCTCCAACAGCCCAACTACTTTACTTGCCAATCAACAGCTGCTACATCGGAGGGCTGAGATCTGATTGGAGGAGCACATGACCATCATCAGTAACTGGTGCCCTCCATAAAACTGCATTTTGCAGGTAGCAAAATGAATCCTTTCCAGTTTTCACCCCCAGCAAAACAAACTGAGAATTTCCAGGCCATAACAATACATTTATATAAGGTTTCTTACACTTGCTGTGATTGAAATGTATAAATGTTGATTATTTTGTTTTTCGTTGCATTTTTAATTTTCCATTTCTGGACACAAGCCAGTACAATTTACAGCCAGAATTTCACCATCTGTGCTTTACATTCCCACAACACCAAGGAGTCATGGGAATTCACAAAAAAAAGTGGATTCAAAAATTGTGTTGACAGCACATGCCTGGGGTTTGCGAGCAAAAATTTCAGTGATGTCATGTGAATAAACCACCTATATCAAGTCACCTTGTCTAATGATACCCAGCTGACCCCAACCGGAAAATGTCGACAACTAAACTGGCCCAGTTGGACGACTAGTGCTTTGATAGGAACCAGAGACAAGCAGTGGTCAATTCCTATTCATGAAAACTATGCCATTTAAACGTTTTGAGTCTAATGTTCGATTTTCTGTAACAAAAGACACTGTTTGAAAGCCAGTGGTCGCAGACTGACTTGTCATGTGCTGAACAAAGATTGCTGTCGATCAGGATTAGGGGTTGCTACCGCGATCGGAAAAAGGCCGAGAACTGCAGTGTGTGTGAAATCTACTCCAGACTCCAGATAGAAATCAGAATACGAAAAAATCAGTTCTTTGTTCAGGGTGTAGGCAGTAGAATTTCCTAGGCATATATAAATGTTTTAGGGAAGGACCACATTAACTCATGGTACATGCATTATCAGTCTGAGACCACAGACCTCAAACACCTTGCACATTCTTCTCATCTAGAATTCCTTTTGTCCTTTACGATGGACAGGACAAACTACGGGACTCACTCGCAGACAAAGGTTCCCTGGGGGACGTCCTGAAGGGCTCGAACTCCCCAACCAGTCTTTGCTGTCCGGAAGAGCTGTAGCCGCATCCTAGAATGAGAGTGTTCAAAATCGTAGGGGGTCCAACTATGTGACATGAACACTGCACCATCCACAGGCACCCAACCCTACTTATGAAACTTATAACACATCCTGTATTGCATTATGACCCAGATTGCCTTCCGAAGTGGGTTGGAGCTTGTTTGACAGAAGGATTCTGCCACTTCCGCCATTCGTAGTTGACCTGCTCATCTTAGTGACTCAAGATAAGCATGCCACGTCAATTACCCAATCTTGCAGACACTCGAATTCAACTCAAGACACTGCTGAGGCGGAAAGTGGCCGGAGAACCTTTGGAGAACACCTGAGAGAACATTCTACTTTCCAACCACTATCACTGAGACCAAGAGGTGGGACCTGAAGGCATCATGTTGCAGATGGTGCTACCTGACTTACAGGTTATCTGCAAAGTAGCTGGACACCATGTAACTAATCATCCTGCCACCTACCACCCAAAACAGGCAGGTCAGAAGAGACCCAAGATGACACAGCTAATAGTGCCATCCATTTAGTCATGTTGCCAGGACTCCAGAGAGAGATGATCAGGAGCCTTTTGGGTAGGTCTTGCATCGCATTGGTGCAACAGTAGCTGGCGATAAGTTAAGGGACTAGAAGCTATTTGGAAACAAGTCCACACTCTTCACCCTGAAGATACCTCAGGCCATTCTGAACAACACGATTCTTGCAGGTCCTCCAGCACGAGCAGGCATGATTGCACTCGAAGATGAGTGGTGGCTCCTCGCGGCAGAACTCTGGAAGGAGACGTCCCTCCTGTCCAGAAAGAAAAAGCAACCTGAATCAGTTGGGGGCAGACCTCACCTGAACATTCTGAGCCTGTGTGAGAACTACTGCAAAAACCACACTGTCTTCTTTCTTTCTGGTGAGTGGTGGCAGGACGTACCTTGTCGTACCAGCAGCGCAGGCTGAGCTGCCCACACATGCAGGTGTTGGAGGAGCAGTCATCTTTGCACACACAGTACTGTTGACCACAACAGGTTGAGGTAGAAAGTCAGCACAGTAAGTACCTCAAAGTACCTCAATTTAAGTACCTCAAAATCAGCACAAACCTCCGATACCAGGCGAATGTTTGCTGAATGCTAAATTAAGCCCAAAATATGTAACAGTAAGCACAAAATTTTTTTTTTTTAACACATGTAAAATCTCTTGTAGGAAGTAAACATAACTGGAGGGCTGGCAACCTCTTGACCCCTTATATGTATTAAAGGAGATTCCACCCACTTTGTAACTACAGACCTCACTGGTCATACTGACTGGAGATACCGTTCCTTTAAATCTGCTCAAATTTGGTGGGACTGTTTAGTAGAGCACTACACAGAAATTAAACCAAACTAAAACCTGGAGAACTCACAAGACTGAATTGCTCCCAGACGTACTTCTACTCAGTATAGGCGATTGAGACCACACAGCCAAAGCCACCCACCTGCAAGTGAGTGATGTTCTTGTCGATGTTCATGGGTGAAGTGACGCAGTTGACAGGGACGTATTTATAGTTGTCAGGACAGGGCTCTGCATCCACCCCATTCACACACGGAACAGGGACCTTCTCGTAGCCACGTGCAATGTCCCTGGTGTTTGGAATGAATGATGTTCATAGACAAAAGCTGAGGACTTGCATAACATGTTCAGGTTTTGCTACCTCATGACAAATCCTTGTTTTGAAAAGAGGAGTTTTTGGCTATATTCTTTTGTTTTTTTTTTTAACAAGTATGATCAAAGAGAACTGGACATTTAGGTGCTTTCTGAAAGTAGGAATTGAGTTATACCTACTGAAATGTCAGATTATCTAAGCCCTACTGAACTGGTCAACAATGCTAAAGGGGGAAAAAATTAAGTGGAAAAACAGTGACAAATTATCTGAATGCTTTATTGGGTAAGAAAAAGTGGGAACCAGCAATATACCTGTTGAGGACCTTTTCCTCCTGTAGCGCCTGGGTGCCTGCGGCTTCCTTCAGCTTCCGGTTGGTCTGAAGGGTGCTCCATACTTTGGAGTTGTGACTACAGCACTCCAGCGGGGTCTCCCCTTCGCGGTTCTTAAGGTTCACGTTGGCACCGCGTGACAGGAAGAGTCTACAAGTATTTAGGTGGGAGGGGCTGATGCCAAGTGACTAAGCTTAATGGGTTATCATAGTCATGCAACCATGCATTAGCGTGATCCAAGGAACATATCACACATCTATGGGTGATGAAGTCAGATTTTGCAGGGTCAGCTCGAACTCACGTCACGCAGTCCAGCCGGTCCTCCCGCGCCGCAATATGAAGGGGTGAGTCGCCGTGCATGTTGACGGCGTGGAGATCGCACCTCGCGCCCAGCAGGAGCTCGGCGATTTCCACGCAGCCAGAGAAGGCTGCCCAGTGCAGGCAGATGTTCTCCTCCTGTGCCCAGCCACCACAGCGATCATTAATGTGTGGTCAGGAAGGTCTTGAGCAGCATAAATATCCTGACTCCAATTAATAAACAGCCAGCTGCATAAACAGGGATATAACTAAAATCCACAACATATATATATTAAAAAAAAAAAAAAACCCTCCTACAGGTGTGGGTTCAGGGATTCTCTGGTGATGCTGAATATTTGAGTATCAAGCTTTGAATTAGTGGACAGAACAAACCTGCAACAGTAATGGATGAGATTAGCAGAAAATGCTGAAAATCCTACGATCAAAACCTCACTGACCTTGTCTCTGATGTTAATGTCGGCGCCCCTGGAGAGCAGCAGCTTCACCTGGTCCACGTGCTTGTACTCCGTGGCCCAGATCACAGCTGTCCACCCACCGTCATCCTGAAATTGACTATATCAATTCACAGCTGCCTATGGCTCACTTGCACCATAGTCAATTTTTTATTACATCAAAAAACGCTTTCATTTATTACAGAAATTAGTCGAGGACGCCACCGAGATTTGAATTTCCGGAAATTATACTGGCAAGTATGACTACAACAGAATTTAAAAAGAAATCAATGAAACCCGTTGAAGGAACGGCAGCTCAGTGTAGGCCAGACTGTGAAGGACTGTGATGGGTTCATGTACATGAATGTATGGTGGGAACTGGCCAGCAGCCATGACCACAGCACACGCCAGCAACAAGGATGAAGGAGCCAGAGCATCTTCCCACCTGACAGTTGATATCTATCGAGCAGGTATCCAGCAGGTGTCGTACAATGTCATAGTGTCCTATTTTAGCAGCCAGGTGCAGACAGGTGGAGCCTTCCACATCCTGAAACGGATGGTCCGATTACTCGAGGATAGCATGCTACAGGAAACCACCCCATCACAGCTGAATGAGGGCCCAATGAAAGCCAGGCTGCCTTCCTTAATGGTGCTATTTTAATAACCCTCATTAAATTCTAAGAACTCCTCAGATTCCATTAACATGAACTAAAGACTCATGGGATGTTTAGAACCCTTCTGTATTCTGAAGCGCAAATATTCGTGATCTCTTAAGCAAAGTTCTAGGGTACCGCAGCTCATTGCAGCATAAATTCACAAGGGGGAAAGTGTCGAGGAGTCAGGACTGACCTTGTGGCTGACGATGGCACCAGCCCTGAGAAGATACCGGACTGTCTCCAAGTGGTTGTTCTCACAGGCATCCATGAGAGGTGTTCTCTGGTCGTCGTCACACATGTCAAGGTTTGCACCAGCCTAGAACAGAATGGGTCAGACTATTTTTCAGCCTCCTACCTCTCTTTACTGCCCACAGAAGATCCATTTGGAAAGCAGTTCATGGTAGCAATGGCAACAAGTCTGTGCTCTATTGCATGCTGTTGGCGCAAACATCTGAGAAATTAAATCCAAATCCTATGCATTAGCAAAATCACCACACTCCTGATCCCAAATGAAACTGTACAGAAAACCTTACCTGCACAAGCAGGTGACAGACATCCTGATGTCCTGCTTCAGCAGCTACATGCAGGGGTGTGCGTTTGCTCTGGCTCTCCATCTTGTAGTTGGGGTCTATTCCATCCACTAAGGGCAAGAAATGGAATCATTGAAATGGAAAGACTAGGGTAAATAACAGGGCTTTCCTTCTGCTAAAGTTCAATTTAAATCTGCTTTTAAAGTTCAATGACTGAGGACAACCTTAGACAGGGGGGCAGGGAAATCATACCCCCCCAAAAAACCTACCTAGCATCAGCAGGACCTTCTGGAGTTCCCCTTGTTTGGCTGAAATATACAGCTGCTTTGGGTGGAATCTCAGTTTCTTAGGCCTTGAACAGAGCAAAATAAGACTATTACTCTCTGCCTATAGAACAACATTTTCAAGAAGGGAGATGACTAAAACATTGGGAGTATGCAGAACATCTTCTATGGGAAGTGACCATTAACATCAATGTGCTTCAAACCTACTTCTCTGCATCCAAAGCAAGGAGTACGCTCTCCAGAGTCTCTTTGGGTGGTCCTGGCGCCGGCGCGGATCCGACCCCCAGTCCCATGGCCACGGCAGCCTTGGACCCAGGTGACTGAGTGTCAGACATCTCTGGGGTTCTTGGCAAAGAGCTGTCTGCTCGGTGGTCGTTAGACCTGGGCACATGAGCTAGACTGTAATGGGAGGATAATAGCGCCTTTAAGCCAATCGCTCAAGTTATAATGATGATATGACATTGATAACGGTAAACAATATTTTCACAATTTGAGAACTGCAGCAGAGACAGACCCCCCAGTGGTGGTGTCGGCCTTGCCCTCCGACACAGTGGGCATCTTCGGGCCTGGGGAGAGGGGTACCATGGAGGTTGTGTCTGCCTTGGCGATAGTTACTTCCTTGGCCTTGCCCGCATCCTCGCCACAGTGCGGGCAGAAGGTCTGACCCTTCAGCACGGAGGCACAGGCCCGATGGAAGCGGTGAGAGATGTTGCTGTCCGGCTGGCACTCCATGAAGGTCCCCTTCACCGTCCAACATAAACAAACCAAGATGCGGGAGTTAACAACCCGCCACTAGCTCACCCTCTCGCGTTGAAGGAGGGTATCTTGTCAAGCCCAGAACCTCTACTTCGGTAGTTCCAGAGACACAGGAAGAGCCAGATGTGGTGGTAACAATGAAACGGGGTACGATTAGACCCCATGACACAATACCCCTGAGAGAGGAATGAGGTGGGGAAATATACAACCCCACCATTTCCTTTGATCCCCAAAATCCCAAACAGCACTGACCAAAAGTGGATTCCGGCAAAGTCTGAAATGCTTGAAGCACAAGACTAGAAATGGGCTCATGAGAGACGTCGACTTACCGCCCGGCAGAAGAAGCCACAACCGGGGCAGCACTGGTGCTTGACCATGCCGGCTCGATGGTCCTCGCACAGAACCAGGAGCTGTACCGTGTTGGAGGGCCGCATCATCTCGTGTTTTGTCACACTGCTCTGACAGCGACTTAGCTACGAGGACACAAATGCTCATGTTGATGGTTCGGAGACAGTGTTGAAGGTGAGAATTATGTTCATTTGCATAAAAACTAGGACCTGTTCTTGGTTGTTGTATTTATTACCAAGGAGAGAGTGGCCTAGGGTTCAAGGAAATTAAAAAAACAAAAGCAAAGAGAGCTACGTGTTAGAAGGAAAACCAGATTTGACATTGACAGAGTCCAGTCTACCTGCCCATCCACGCTCTCTGTAGCCATGCACTTCCTGTTAGCTAGCGTGAGGATCTCTCGACTCTTTGGCGTCTCCATTCGGCAGCTGCACAGGGGTAGTTCCTGCACCAGGTCCGTCTCCACCCCTCCTGGACCTCCAGGCAGACCTAGACATAAACAATACTGCTTACTCTCTTTCTGTATGGAAGGAGGCCAAAACAAGCATTTTCTTGAAAGCTCAACAAGCAGATGACACCCACAGACAAATACATGAGAACCCACAGCAGCAAATCAAACATCCAGATGAGAAACACATTCTCCTGAAACCTGTAATCACCAAGGGACTTTAAAACTGCTCTCTAACAGATTCATATTTCAGTCTTACAGCAAACCCAAGTGATGTGCAACATTCTCGTCTGACTAAAGTACAGAATGAGGTTCGAGGCACTGCATGACAAACTTCCAAATTCTTCAGTCTGTTACGCAACAGTGTTTTAAGTCACCACCAGGGGGAGCCCATCCCACCAAGAAATATATCATTTAGCCGGATGAGTAGGGAGGTCAAGATCAACAGCAGTAAGGTTCACATCCTTCCCCAGATGACAACTTTTTGGAGACCACAGAATAGACAATGTGGTAAAAAAAATTATATAGTTACCAACTAGTTTGTTTACCACACCAAGTCAATGAAGCAACAATTTCCGGTTGCTTCATGAAGCAACGGTTATCCAAAGAAAGCCAAATTTACACGGTCCTCTTGCCATTTATACGTCTCCGGAACAATTCTGGACAATTGTACAATATTTTGGTTATATACTTTGAAAGAAGACTTCAAATTAAGATGGAAAAATTCTACCTTGAGCCTTAACCTTAACGTCGACATGCAACTCCCCATTTGTCAGTATTTTTTAACCACCCAATGAAGTTTGATTGCCTGGAACAAAAGTCTACACAGTAGGTCCTGCTTTTAGCACATATCCACACATATCCACAAAGGAGCCTCAAGGGCGGCCATGTCTTGACAGTAACTGTTGCTTGTATTTATCCTGACTCTACAAAGAGGACCAACAGAAACAAAGACCCTCAAGCCTCTCACCTGATTGCTGGGACACAAGAAACTCCTCTTGGACTTCAAGGTTCAAGGAGACCAGAGGCACCTCTGTGTACTCCTTACTGGTGTTTATCTGTGACTCGACCTCCGTCTCATTACCTGTTTGGATCAAAGCATGTGGCAACGATCAACATGATATCCAAAACCATTTAAAAGCTTCCTGGCTAAACATAACTTTGATCAAGACACTCCATAAAACCCAGAATTCCTTTCAATTTACACCCCAAGAATCACCACAGATGTGACGGATGCGAAAGTATTTTATTTTCATATTCTGAAAACTAAGAGAGTAAGTGGCGTGAAGTAATGAAGACTAAAGGCAGGAAGTATATAAACTCATAGTGTGAAAGTCATCCAGCAGCTCAAGACATGTCTGTCGAGAAGCAGCTCCCAAATCTACAAGCTACTGTCAGTGGCCCCACAAGTTATATAATTACCTCTCATGTCAGGGCGATCCCTGCCGGTCTGGCACTTTAAAATTAAAGTCCCGAAAAAGAATACTTTGAATAATAATGAACCTCAGAGTCACTGCAGAAAAGCAACTCAGATCCACAGCTTCTCTGAACTTGGTAACATTTATATAGATATTCATTCAATTTAACCTCAAATATGGATCTGTAAAACTCCGAATTAAAATCCAGATCTGACTCATGTCTCAAACAATACTTCTAGCTAATATAACGAACTGAACAGAGTTGAAAATTGCCTACTGAAATTAAGCACGAATAAAACTCCAATACCATAAGAAGTTCTCATGTTACTTAATATGCAACTAGAAGTAGGAGGGAATGGTACATTGTGTCCTGCTGGCTAGTGGGGGGGTTGCCATATACATATCCCAAAACTACCAACACTATCATTTTTCCCTCAAGGGATCAACAGCACCTCTCGGGACTCGAACAGGAAATTCTTCCTCGCTTCCAGGGAAGCTAATCTGCTGTCTCACACCAAACGGTCGCGGTAGGAAGCCACTGGGGGGGCACAGCAGCCAGCCTTAAACACTCCATACCCGTTTAGACATTCCATTTATCAGTGGGATTTACCAAAAGGACGTACCTGGGAGGCCCTCGGCTTTCGACTGCTTCTTTCTTTTACGTTTCCTGGATGTTTGCAGCCAGGGCTTGTCTCCTTTCATTTTCTTTTTCATCCTTTTTTTTAGGCTGGACTCTGAGCTCTGAAGGGCCGTGAGGCATAAGACATGGGGGTGACACATTAAAAACTCAAAGGGCATTTGATGTAGCACCCAAAAAAAAACTGCTCCATATCTCAAACTGTTTTCTGGCTACTGTGGCACCGGTCTGAGGAAACCGTGCAAAAACAGCTCTAATCTATGACTGGTAGCTAAACACAACACACACACATAGAAGTACACAGACTGTTCAAGCATGCAATGCACAATATTTATATGTTTTCCTATTTATCACGTTTGGTTTTTTTTTTTTTTTGCGCAGATGCATTTATCCGAAGTCACATAGAACTGAGAAAGTAAGGTCAGACAGTCCCTGGAGCAATCAAGGGCTAAGGGCCTTGCTCAGGCGTCTAATGCTGAAATTACTCTGCCAACCATGGGATTTGAACCAATAACCTTCTGATCACGGGCAGGTCTGAATTAAAGCAGATTCGGTGAAATATTACCAGGTCCGAGTCATTGCCCTCCTCCTCTCCTTCGTCGTCACCAGATTCCTCAGATTCCTGTTCCCCTACAAGCTGGCCCTTCGTTTAGAGTTATGATCCGAAATCAGTGTCTTTGACACACTCATAACACGGTTCAGAACATGTTCAATCTATTACACCCGGTGATGTTATCCATCACGATATCCATAATTTGAATTGCACAGTGTTTTTCATTCATAAACTAGTATATATAGAAACAGTATGAAAGATGGAATCTCATTTCCAGGCTTTGCCGTCGGAGCTTAATGTCTTACCGGGCCACAATCCTCAAACGAGGAGCCTGCAGCTTTTGCTCCGGGCAGACCGACCTGAAGAGCGGCGTCAGGAGTTCCCGGCTCCTCTCGGGAAACGGCGCCAGCCTCATCGCCGACCTGCTCGTCCTCTTCCTCGGAATCCTCGCCCTCCTCAGACTCCTCTTCAGACTCGTTTTCCACGCTCTCGCCATTCACTCGGAGCCCTTTCTGCTGATGAGTGCAGACGGCAGATTAGCTATGACTCAGCTGACATAACAGAAGCCTCCGTTTCATTAATAATGGCCCAAACTCAAGAGCTAATATTCTGACCCTTTAATCAATGATAAACAAGAATGTTCTGCATGGATTAAGGTCACCGAGACCCAATAATCTCACATCTCAAACACCTCCCAATAATTTCCATCCAGACTAATTTTCATGAAGCCATCAACTGAATGAAAGGTGATTATAGCTCCTTCAAGCTGCACATTTTGTCTTAAGACAATACTGGAAAAGCCCCAGGACTGGTGTAGCATAAACTCGCAGGTACTTCCTGTGAACCCGCAGAGGAAGCCAAACCGCGGTGAGGTCGAGCGCAGTCTGACCTGGGCCTGGATGGCCTTCCGCGACAGGTCCTTGAACAGATCCAGCACGGAGCGCTGCTTCAGTACTTTGGTTTTCTTCTTGGGAACGAGACTGTACGTCCCCATCTTCCTCTTCTTTTTCCGGGAGATGCCGGTGGCTGCTGGGACAGCAGGGTGGTGGTTAAGTGACTGAGGGGTCTCCGCCTCATGTGGAGAAGGAGCCCCTCGGGAATAGTAAGTACAGCCAGCTGAAGAAGCTGCTTTTTTAACCTTCAGCACCAAGACGCCTCCCTCCTCTACATAAACAGGAAGACGCTGGTTTGGAAGCCACATGGTGAGTGAATGAGCTGCTTAAGGTGTGTGAAAGAATATGGCACCTCTACGAAACAAATGCACAACAAACCATTTGGCATACCCAAACTTTACTTTCAGTGTGAAAGAATGAAGATATTTCCCTACTTCAACTTAAAGAACACAAAAAAACCTTCAATTGCTCTCTAAAAAACAAACAGTTCCTCCATCTGATTAGTTATTGTCATTAAATCTGCCTCCATCTCAGAGATCTACTGATCTGAGACGCATTAATTCACCCCTAGAATTAATACAGCTAGTTTGGTCTGAAGCGACAGCAAATAGCAAGTACTGAAGACGGGCCCAGGACCCGAATCAGCTCTTCAAACCAGAGCAACCCAAGCAAGGAAGACTGAAGGAAAACTGTAGGAATGTTGGACCCAGAGTGGGGGGTTTTCGGAGGAGCGGGTGGTCCAAGCGGGGTCTGACCGGGCTGAGGCTTGCTGGGGGGCGCCGGTGCGTCGCTTTGGCTCTGAGGTAGCTGAGGTTGAGGGGGTAGGACAGGGGGAGGCCTCCCCGCCTCCAATCCACTCCGAGTCTCATCTTTTGCACCATTTGGTTCTTGAGATTCCCTGTTTAGAAGCTAGAGGACAGAGAAAATACTTCACTACACATAGTTTAAAGTCCCTGTACGGGAAATTGGGTGATTAAAACACTTTCCCATCATAAATGAGCAACTCGCAGCTAAACAAGATTTAAACAAATGCAGGCATTTAAAGGTTTTAGTGGGTGGCAGGATGCAATGTTTGGGCAGCAAGAGAGAGGAAATATGGATAAGAGATGTGACAGAAATGCAACCAAAGATATATTTTGTAGGTGGAAGCATTTGTATTACATTAAAATTAACCCTAGAGTACTGCTGATTTTTCATGCATCAGTACTGGTTTGGTTAACACTACTGTTCAACATGCTACAGGTCAGTTACTTGCAAGTTGATTAGTGGAAGGAAATAACTTTGGGTTGAGCTTGGGGGGAGGGGGGGATCTCCACCCATTTAAAGGGGTCCAGGGGGTTGTATTGGCTGGTTTTGATTGTTACACCCATGGATTAATAGTTATATTTTTTGCAAGGTTAAACAGAGGGGGTCTTAGGTTCACAGTTTCCTGTCATGTTGGTTTGGGTAACAAAGAAAATCAAATGCCAGATTGGAAAAGACTTGAATATGGAAACTGTCCCCAACTAAAGGACTGGATTCCATTCCGACGGGCAGGTTATACGTCGAAACGGACGTATAAAAGAGGAGCAGGATAAAGTCACACTGAGTTTCAGGTGTGAGGATGAGACTGGGAGATGCGTGAGGCTGGGAAGGTCTCACTGCCATACAGTACAGGGCTATTCCCACCATCTATTTACATAAACTTGCTTAAAAAAAAAAAAAAATCAGTTGTATGTGCAAGTTGTCATAAGTTGTCCTAAGTTGCATAGATTGTAATTTGGGGACAGTCTTTAAATTGAATAAAATTAGAGATGTAACTATTCTTTAAATCCACAGTTCATCTAAGATTTAAATTTTTGAACCATGGTTCGTTTCACATCTAACTTACTTTTTTTTTTTTTTGGGGGGGGGGGGGGGGG
>JAODJU010000119.1:7157949-7187115 GCA_026776725.1 Gnathonemus echidnorhynchus
AGCAGTGAATCAGTGTACAGTCACATATTATTATTTGATGCTTATTTTTTCATGATATTGATTCAGAAATGGATGTAGAATCTTTCGTATGCCACTGCGATCCATGTTGAGACGTCGTCTTCTGAAACTAGCCTGGCTTTTACCGCAGGCGTGAACTCGAGCATGATTGGATCAAAAGAGTCACGTGACACACAAGTGGAAGACAATAGGTGCAATGTATATCCATTCATTTTCCAACCCGCTTATCCTTCTGGGGAGCAATCCAGGAGAGAGGGCCAGCCAATCACAGGTCACACTCACACACCATTCACCCACACCTATGGGCAATTTAGTAAACTCCAATTAGCCTCAGCATGTCTTTGGACTACGGGGGGGAAAGTGGAGTGCCTAGAGGAAACCCCACAATGACACGGGGAGAACATGCAAACTCCACACACATGCAACCCAGGCGGAGACTCGAACCCGGGCCCCAGAGGTGTGAGGCAACAGTGCTAACCACCGCACCACCATACCCCCATAATGTATAATATTCTCAAAATATACAGTTTGCCCTAACTTTAAATAGAATTATTCTGTGATTTACATGTATTACAGTGTTGTAACTGAAAATTAAAACGAGTTTTGTAACATTAGTAAGTTAATTGAGAGCTCAGCAGGTTACACCTGTGGCATTGGGAGGGGATATCGCAGTTCTGTCTTCCGGAACTGAGCATGAGATCATAAACGTTTGTATCGCAGTTTCGGTCTGGGTTTCGTAACCATTACACCATTAATAAAATACTTCATTAACGATGTAAAAACCTGACTTGCATTACCTTGTAGGCTGAACCAACTGCAGTTCTCACAGTTGTTTTTCATTGTTTATGCTCATATATAAATCACACATGGCCATTTTTGTCATCAGATACAAAACTATAAGAAAAATGTACTTAACAGGCCATACATTTTTGGGTGAACGTGCAGCTCTGGACACTGCTAATGATCGATTTGCTAGCGACCATTTTAAATACCAACATGGGTGCTTTTGATGAGCGTTGGGGTAGTCTGACAATCCTACAGAGTATTTACAAGGTAATAAAACCGTTACATGCATGTAAATGCGTGTGCATGTGTGTGCAGACTTCTCACCACAAGTTGGCAACCTGATGACCTGGCTCTCTCAATTAGTAAAACAGAGAAACTGACACAAACCTCACTGCTAGGGTTGTAAAGGGGTGGAAAGTTTCTGGAAACTTTCCAATAACTTCCCATAGAATGGAAAGTTAAGCTGGGGAATTTTGGAAATATTCCAAGTTGGAAACTTTCCATGAGAATTAATGGGAATATATGGGAATTAACAAGGAAAATTCCCAGAATTTTACAACAATACTCACTGCTATGGTACATGTGCTGGGAATATAATAATAATAATATTAGACACGTGCACATGTGCAAAGTCTGCGGCTTCACCATAGAACCATGAACATTTCCATGTCCACATACATCACTATGAACCACTCTTTGCAGTGGTTAACTCAGTGAAGACAGCTAATGCATAGCAGAAAACATTGCAGTGAACCCTTTAAAGTCATAACTGTTTAACCGACGTCAGCAGGTGAAAGTGTGTTGATTTAACAGTAAATCCTGCCATGACAATGTTACTATACCTCTTTAAAACAAAGATTTACATTCAGAAGCTTATGTCTTGGAGACTAATGACTTGTACCCACACAGACATCTAGATGCATTTACTTTTCAATGGTGCTGCATCACTCTCTGGGATTTGAAGCAACACCTTTCCAGGTTACAAGCTCACATCCTTCCAAGCTTCCCTGTCCGGAACCAAATCAAAACCCATTACCATGGTGAGTAGCATATTTTGCATGATACCAGTGGATCTTTCAGTCAATGATATGGGTGGTCAGACTGAACAGCTTGGTGCCCAATAAATTTGATACCAACATCAATGGGTCAAGACAGCAGCAGAGCCTCCTTTATCAACACACACCATGTAATAGACAATGTTAGGAGAAACCAGACATGCATAGAATCTACAAAAGGCTGTAGTGGTGCATGTTCATTGTGTACTCTTTGGTACATCAGTTTTGGTTCAGTGGGGACAATGAAACATGAATACATTTGACACAGGCGGAACCTAAATTCACAAGTACATGCTCAACACGGAAAATATTATGCTAATTGTGGCTGTGAGCTGGTTACAGCTAATGCCAGTTAGTCAGTCATAATCGGCGGTTTTGTAACATTTTGGTTTCCCACTAAATTACACCAGCACTGGAGAAAGTGTAGACGACAAGATACGTTGCTGGAAACACATCCAACATGCTTACTTAACTGAGACAAAATCATCCAAGTATTTGTAGGACTGGAGCAGGGCAGAAACGCCTCTGCAAATGAGTTTCTCCATGTTTTTCCTGCGGAACCAAAATTGCAGCGAATCCCGAAGCCAAAACCAGAGTTCGTTACAAACCGTGAATTTTGTGTTCCACTGCACCCCCAAAATGCACCTTCTAGGTTTGGGAGGTGTTACAGTATACTGTGGTATTCTGGGTGTACCGTGCCATTATGTAATCTAGGTGACGGTATTTGGTGAAATTTACTAGCTCAGCAGAAAATTTTCTCCCCCCCCCCCCCCCCCCAGCAAATCTTAGCGCCAAGACTTCACAATACAGGAATAACGTTGCTTTTGAAAGTAAGCTCACAATACCACATACAGCGATTTGGATGGTTTGAACATTAAACATCGGCCAAGCCCAATACCGTCAAGTCTCCTTGTTTCATTCCAGTTACTAGCATCATTACCGTAACGTTAGAAAATCATCAGGAATGAAAGGGTTTTTGTTGATCGATCGGACAGCACTGAGCACGTCAGAAATGCTTCGTGTGCACGATGCTGACTGGCGTTACCTTTAGTGTTGACTGGTTGGAGGCTGGTCTAGCCATGGTTTTGCGAGCCCGGTGTATAGTCACTGGCGGAGGGTCCTGGCTCGTGCCATTTTTAGTCTCTGACTCCGCCCGGCCGTCTGTGGCCGCACCCATCCCCGCACCTCCATCAGTCTTTACGGATCCCACATTCCTGGCCCGTGCCGAGGACGGGGGCAGTGTTTTGGCGGCGTGTCCCACCAAAGCGCCACCTACGGGTGACCCACTAGTCCTGTTTGTGGTGCCCCCTTCTGGCTGCTGCTTGGCCAAAACGAAGCCGTTGCTACCAGTTACGGAGCCGTGGGGGGCCTCGTTTTCCGGTAGCCCGTTCTCGCTGATGCGCGCCCGCGGGCCGCACTCCGACTGCCTCCCTGCCTTGCTGTCCTGAGGGAGATGGGGCCCAGAGCTTTGGTGGCCCTTTCCAAGCTCCAGCCTTTCACAGATCCCGTTCACCTCCTTCTCATTCTTGGGGGCATGTCCTCTCTTGTCCACTGCCATGTCATCGTTACCTGAAGAGTAAGAAAGAAAATAAATCATAGCTACCAAGAAATTCCTGCATTACTCAAGAGTCATACAACTTGCTGAATAGAGTATGGCATGGGACGCTGGGGGGGTGGGGGATGGGGTTTTGCCTCTTACTCACCCCCCTCTTTAATGCAGAGAGGTTCCTTCATCACATCAGTCTTCATGGAATCACCCCTCCCCAGGACAGCCTTGGCCAAACCTGAGGGCTGAGAGGAATGTGGAACGTCAAATTTTGGAAGGATTCAAGCATGTAAGATAGACATATTCTGAAACTGCACCCCCCATCTACCAGGGCACAGTCAGGGCCAGGAAGGACAGGAGTTTCGGGAATGGAGGAAGCAGGGGTTCAACTCAGAGTCACAAAAAAACAACCCAGACATAAATGCATTGGATTCGTTTCCACACGGACGGCTGTCATCCTCTTCAGCTCAGGGATGCATCACTTATTTCCACTGAGAATCACTATAATCAAAACGCAAACCCATGTGGCCTACAATACGTCAAGCTTAAAAGCTCATGCAGAGTCTGAACATGTTGCTGAAACCTATAAATGATCTGGTCACCTGGTTTAAAAAGCTTTGAAATGCATAACAGCTCTAGATATACTCCTTGCTAGCAGAAACTACAACCGTTACAGCTCAGTTGGATGGACCTTTTACCATATTCACTCTATGTCCTTCTTGTTTTCTACCAAAGGAGGGAGCTAGAGATATAGCTATTGAGCAAGTTCTGAATTTCGTAATTCGTTGCAAAGGAATTTCTGCCAGTCTGACACAGGTCTGTCTGGACATACCGAGAGGGACAATGATTGGCCGTCAGGCGTCGAGCCACAGAGAGCCACTGACTGCATTACAGGAACTTATCCGCAACAAAAGGAAGTTCGGGAAGATGAAGTTTGGGAAGAAAAGGACAAAGAAGTGTGTTCTCTCTCATGCTGTTATAAGTGTTTGTCATCCAGTGAGTCCAACCAATGGCTAAACAAGTCAATGATGATAGCGGGGATTTTTAAGCAGGCAGAAATGCAAGATGGCCGCTCTCTCTCTTGATCTCTCTCTCTTGCTCTCTCACACACACACACACTTTTGAAAAAGCCACATTTCCATTCCTCTGAAACAGGAGTCCAGCCTCAGGAGACGTCTGAGAGAAACAAGCACAACAACTGAAAAGCAGAGGCCTTCGTATCAGATTAATCTTATCAGCATTCTTAGGTAGGGAAAGGAACAGAGTCCTAGCAAAGGCCTTCATTCCCCATCTCAGGCCTGCCGCTGCCAGATCGCTGGCCTTTTACAGAAAGCAAGAAAACAAACTGAACAGGAGTAAGGGAACACAAATGAAGCCAAACTCAAGGAAAGCCGGAGACAGAGACGACGGTGCCATCTTTGCCTGTATTTATAAGTTCTTGAGTTCCAGCAATGGATCAACATTGAATAAGGACAACTGGAACAGGCATTTTGATATAAGGATGACCACACTGCCGCATTCCCGGGCCACGAACGCAAGCCCCCCACTCGGCCTTCTGGCTATGACACAGCTGTCTCTGGCGCTAAGAATGAAGGCCACACTTCGGAACAGCAGGAAACCGGCCCCCCGAATGCAGCGAGGGCAGCAGGCTGCGGGGATGCGTCGAAACACCCGGCTGCACTGCGTACCCCTTGAAAGGCGTCCCAGCCGTAGGTGTGCACAGCATTCGAATACTAATCCAGCTGAACTACAGAGACATTTTCCAGAATCAAAGAAGACAAACAATGGGGACCTTTCCTTCATTTCTATGGGAAAAAACCCTAATCCCACCATGACACCCATAAGCCCCACCCAGCCCTAACCTTAACTATATGACTTAACTACAAGTCTTTTAGCATGTTTAGGTTTTTGATTGCAGTCACACATTTTTATAAAACCAAGGTTATCCAAATTGGGACCTGAAAAATTTCCCCAAAAGTAAGAAAGTTTTACCACATCTTGGTCCCCAAATGTGATCTATGTAACCATCACATCCCCCACCCCCCCACACGATAGCACAACACAAACACATCAACACATCAATCCTCCACTGGACTACAGCCCTACTCATGTAAAAGCAAGGATATGCTTCAAGAAAACCAGACTTGTTCTGCAATTCTCCTCATCTTCTGGAATTTACTATCAAAGCACCACATCAAAACACTGACGACCGTATAGCATTAATCTCACGTGCGCTGTGCCTATCAAAACGGTTGATCTTGAGATGAGAAAGACAGACAGAGAGGGAGGCAGGAGGTTATGAGGCAGCCACCAGGAGACTGGCCTTTAAGGGCTGCCATCCGTCCCGGAAATGCCCGCTGCCACGTCAGGACTGCCCATGACTGTTAGCATTGCCAATTCCTGCACCCACACATACCACAACCTTACCTGGCTGCCCTTGATGCCTCCTGGTGACACATACTAGTACTAAATACTGCAAACTACAGCTCCACCCGCAGTACGAACAGGTTATGGCGTGAAAAAGTATTTAAAAAAAAGCGTCTCAGGTGAGGAAATTAGCCGTATGAAATGAGTGACAAACGGGCCAGATCGAGAGCTGGTGACTACACTCCGCCTCTGTGGACACAGAGGTCCACTGTCAGCACCTCCGTTTAGGTGGATTCACACGCTAACAGGACCTTCATCTTAGAAAAGGGTCATGGAAAGGGAGGGGCAAACAAAACAAAAACAAAAAAAAACACGATACAGGAAGTCAAAACAGAAGCGAAAAATAAAACCCACCACCAGTACATCAAGAATAGCTTTGGTAAGTGCTTATGCCAGACTAGGGGCGCCATCAATAGCGCCATCTATAGCGTCTGTTTGCAAATGGCTCCCATGACAAAAGCAGGCTTGCCAGACGGAGAAGCCGCTTCACAGTAAAAGTCCCCCACCCCCACTCACAATAAAGAATAGATAGCAGCTTGCGTGTCCTACATATTCCCAACAGTGGTGTTTAAATCCTATAGTTCTACACAAAATCACCACCTCATGAGCACACGGACCAGTACATCAAGCCCGTGCTACTCCACAGAGGAGGAACATGCATCGCAGCATGCGAAGATTCCCCCACAGCACCCCCTGGGTCATTAGGGGTGAAATTATATTAACCTCACCATGTAGCTTAAAGATGGTTTTTGTTGTTGGGCATTTCCCGCCCCCACTAGCCCGCAACACCAGCCCCCCTAGGGATCTGCCATTCAGACCGGTGTCGCCCGATCAGATCCGTGACTCCGCTACATGCAGCCACAGCTGAAACTGGAAGATCACTGGTTACCGCTACCAGTTACAGCCTCCGCCATCCCACAGATACCCCGCTGGTTAACTGGCTTCCCAGAGGTAATCCAGCGAGAACACCCTTCATTTTGACTCTGACTAGCTATTTATAAATGCACGCTCTTCACAACTGTTACATAATCCCCCACCCCCGTCAGAGACGAGAGACTGTTCCCAGTAGTGGCACCATTTCTGGGGGGGGGTTTAAATAGCTAATGTACTGAAGAAACCTTGCATATTGCGTTGACAAGGCCCAACACTTGACAAAATGCACACAGAAAAAATAAAGGTTTTCAAATTATTTTTTAAAACGGCATAGTTATCTAGTAGCTGTATATGATGTTGCACATGAATTCAAGAAAACTCAACCAGTTGGACAAAAAAAAAAAAAAAAATGAACCACTGGGGGGTCTGAGAACATTCTGGAGTAGTTATCTTTGCCACTGCAGACTAATGGATTCCAGGGTATAACATCCTTATTCAGTCCTAGACAAGACGTCCTATTCTGAAACTCTCAGGTCAGCCTGAAGGGGCTCAGCTTTTGGGATGCCAGTCTTGTATGGAGGGGGGGCAAGCCACCACTGGCAGCTCACCACACCCTTTCCGGCATTGCAGGGCACCCGCTCTGCGGGCAAACGCACAGGCATGCAGGGAGTGCCCTAACATCGACCATGGAAACATCTGGAATCGGAGCGTAAACACAAACGGCTAAGATCAGCTAGTCCGGCCAGCCGTGAGCAGGCTTATCCTTCAGAAGAGGGCAAACCTGGATTCAGTGTGGCTCCAAGGCCACAGACAACAGAAACATGGATCCCAGACAACAGTCAGGCCTGGAAAATGCTAAAAAGAAAAGCAACGCAAAAGGAGGGAGTACTCTCCAGCTGTAGTCCTGGGGACACGAACGTAAGCATGTCTTCTGTGTGCCCAAGCCCTCCCCCTAGAGGCCGCCTGCAGGAGCATGCTCAGTAGAGGGGAAGGGAGGCCATTTTGTGACCATTCACTAACACGCAGACAACATGCTGTTTCCCCCCCCCCCCCCCACCAATGTGGGGGAGGGGAATAAGGGCGGTGATGGGGTAGCTTAAAAACAGAGCTTATGCTAAGCAACCCTGATCAATTTAACCAAGCCAGACAGGGAGAAGAGAGCAGCTGCCAATGTTATTATAATAAACTACTGAGTATAATAAAAAATAATACCCACAAGTACCGGCAAGGATCTAAACTTTTAATATTCAATTTTAAAAATCAAAGCATGTTCACTTCCCATGTGAACCTCAGCGTCCAAGCGGATCCCGAATTTTATTCAGACTGTCAGCGGCTATGCTAGCTGTAAACCTAGAGCTAAAGAAACCGTCTTATATCCAAACAATCCATTACAAGCTTATTTTGCGCCCCAGGGCACTGGATTAGCTATTTTAAGACGTTTTCTGCGATTGTAGCATTGGCACATTGGCTGGTATAGAGGCGTACTGTTAAATTTACCTGTTTATGACCTCACAGGTGAAGACGCAGAAGGCCTGGTCTGTCAGCTGCAAACTTTCGCAATGGGGTTATGCCGCAGGACTCTCGAATGCAAATGAAAAGGTGTCCTATCCTTGTCCCCTTTCTTTACAGAATCGAATGAGAAGAGAATAAGCACATCCATGTTTGAAAATGTGTGTATGTGTGGGGGGGTGGCCCTACACGAGCGAAATTGGTGTCAAATCCATGTACAATATCAATTTTAGTGCGAGGAGCCTAAAACCAGCAGCGGCAGTGAGACGCCCACAGACTGAACACCAAAGCTCAGCACAGCAGTGTTCAGAGCAGCAGAACACCACGAATAACCAGGCGGAGTAGGAGCCATCTATCATCAATGCCCAGTCCATAGAATGCCGGTCATTTCTGCAAGTGTTTTCAAGAGGGTAACCCAATCACTTTTTTCCCCCCATTCTCTTATTCCACAGATTATAGGCTTTCGAATGCACCATTAGTCTGATAAACTGAAATGGAAGAAACTGAAAGGTAAAATCCACAGCTAGCATAGAGAATGACTGTATGCAGAAAATCATTACCATGTAATGACAGTAACAAAGACTGCGGAGTTTTAGGCAGATCAGTTGAATAGTATCTAGAAGACAAAATATGTAAACAATCAAATTCGCAAAAAACAAACTCATCAATAAAGGACTGATTATTAACAAAAAAAGCAGCACAAGAAACTCTGTTATAGATGCCAAGGATCCTTAAAATCTTTCATCCTCTGCTGAAAATCCAGTCCACATCTGGGCATTACTAAAAACCAGGAGTCCATCAATCTAAAAAAAACAGGAATCCATCTTAAAAAAAACAGGAAACAAAAAAAAAAACCAGGCCCATTAACAATTTACGGTAACAGTCTACCAGGTTAAGGGTCCGTGCAAAGTACCTGTCCGTCATGTCTCTCCCTCAAGGCCTAAAAGCGGATTTCAGTCATCAAGCTTTAGAAACGTCATTATTGCCACTGGCTGGCCAGAAAAAAAACATTTATCCGTTTTGCAGGCTACAAGCTATAGCCTCTTACCTCACAGGATACATCAAGACCCCTTAGATCTTACAGAGTGTTCAAAAGCGAGACCCACCAACTGGACACTGAGCAAAGCCCCCCCACATACTGCCCCCAGGAAGGTTTTAGTGTCCTGCTGAAGGATTCCCCCTAATTTTCTCCTTCGATTTCGCCAACCCTGACTACCACACCTAGACTGCTGAATGACGCCAGAAACACCAAGAAAAGCACCGAAAGCTGTATGATTCCATCAAAGGCCTCTAAACGTAGTCGGGGCATCAAGCAAATAGCGGAATAAATGCTGTTTCTCACACTAAGGACACCAATCAACAACTGACTCTCCCCTTCCAGGACTTTTATGGCCTAAAAGGACTGCAAAATGTAAGAGAAACTGATAATTGCGTGATTTCGGTTTGTTTGATCCTCCATCAACATGGCTGGTAATTCCCTGTGGTATGGGTCCATGTTCTGATTCGATCACGCTCTTCAAGCTCTGTCCCGGTGCATGTGTTTGCGAGCTCTCACGATCTTCTTCCATTTCTTCGTGTCCTCCTAACTGTGGAGGACCTGGCAAGTCAGGGTTGAAGGACGACAGAGTAAGTAGGGGGCCGCCTGGTATCCACAGAGCCGGGCCGGGGTTCTGAGGAAGGTGCTGCAAGTTTTGGTGGGAAAGCCAAGTTGAAGATGACGTGGTCTTGGCTTGAACCACATGGTGATGACACCTCCCCCAGAGCCATTGCTCTCTACTCCTGGTCTTAATCCTAAAGCAGGGCCGAGGATTAAACACGTCAACCGAATGCAATACAACCCTAACTGGTACAGCTCCCCCCCATGGAAGCCACGGGAATAGCCATTTTTGCTGCAATTTCTGACATCCTTGCTTTAATTAAAAATAAACAAAGGTCGAGTAGATCAGGAACCTCAGAAAAGCCCCCGGACGAGGCATCGGAGCCACCTCTGACATCCCCGGACCAATCGGCACGACCGCCGCTACCTGGTTTCTCTTTGCAAAGGAAAAGAGGCCTTGATTAGGGGGGTTATGCCAAGACATTTACACTAACCTGCAGTCTGGAGCCCAGAGACGGCTCGCAGAGCTATGATCAAAAAAACAAAAAAAGAACGCTCTAATTCAAACACCAGGAGTGGAAATGTCATTTAATGGATTAAACCTGAAAAGTAACAAATAAGAGATTATAAAGCAAAACACCAAAAAATGAGTCAATATATCTCAAAGGAAGGAGACAGATGCTTCGAAAAGGTAAATCAGGCCTCTAGCCTTAAGTAAAATCGGTCTACTAGGCTCAGTCGTACCTTTCCCTTGATGGCTTCCATTGAAGAGAAAGGAGAGAAGGAGTCTCGAACAGATTGTTCCTCTTCCCTTCTCCTCCCCGCATGCACATTCACCCAGCTCCGGTCATGTGACCCACCGGCTCCCTCTGTTGGTTCCTTTCGCGCAGTTTCAGACCGAGCATGCTCAGTGAGTTCGAATTTCAGTGGCTGTTTTTTTTCCTCTCTCCCCCTCTCTCTCCCTCTGCCGCTGCTGCTCCGTGCTGGTGAATGCGAGCAGCCATTTCAGGACGAGCAAGGTATGAGGGGGGCCCTACGATCGAGGCCTCGATCTGCTGAGCTCGAGGACCAGTAGGCAAGGCTCCTTGAAGAGGAATCCTTCAGCTTCCATGAATCTCCCCAGGAGCTTTTAGCAAGACTGAGCCTAAGAGGAAACAGGTCTCCAGGAACTGAACCATTAGTCCTGCCAAGCCAAGCACGACGGACACGTTAAAGGAACACATTACAGGAGCCTCAGAAAAAGCTCCAAGACTGATTACAGTACAAGCATCCCAACAAAAGATGGAGTTCTTTGTAGACTGGCTGATGAATTGCTTATTTTATGCTAGAAAAAAAAAAAAAAAACTGACATGCAGATTTGAGTAAAAAAAAAAAAAAAAAAAAAAGACCGATTTATGTTGCACATTAGTGTCAGAAGTAATTATATTATTTTGCCATGAGCATTTTCAAAATTTTACACCCAAAGGGAAACATAGCCTGCAATTGGCAGAATGGGGAACATGTCTCACCAGCAGAGGGCGAGCTAAAAGAAAAGATGTCTTCTTGCCAAACAAAACCACTCACTGCAAGACAGTGAAATGCACTGCATGCTTTTTTCACTGCTACTTTGGAGTTGGTTTCCCCTCAAAAATATCCAGTTACAGAACAGATCCAAGTTATACCCTCACACGTTTCGCTCTCACGCTTGACGAGAAAGAGGAAACCCACCCATTAGGCGGAAATCCCACTGACATCAGCTCTGATGTCACAGCTCAGCTGAAAGGTGTGTCAGGGCCCCAAGCTCCCTAATCAACCAGGATCTTTAGGTAAAACTGCACCCAGATGCATGCAGCTGGACACTGAGAATGACCCCCCAGGTTGGTGTGTGGCAATATGAGGACAATGTCCAACACTGACATGTCTATGAAAAAAAAAACAACAGGTACCTACAGCCAACCAGCCCTGCTTTCCTAGTCTCATATAATTGCTTGCAAAACAAAGAAAATCATTTGCTTCACTCTTCAAAACTAACGACTGCAAATAGCCAAAAGAAAACTTGACAGAGGTTTCACAAGCAGGCTTGCGCCCGGCTCTCGAACTTTAACCCTCGACAAAGGTCCCGTTTGCTGACTGCTATGCTATCAATGAAAGTCCATGACCACCGCAAAACTCCAGGTGGCGCTGCAGCGGTCCCTGGCTTCTGGCTTTCCCCTCACATCCCGTTTTCCACCCAAGGACACAGGCTTTGTGTGTGTGTCTGCGCATGAGCACACAGACGATACCATCAGATGCTTTGGGTACACCTCTACTTGCAACAAGTCTTTAAAAGATCAAGACTGCGTTTAAAGACGCACTAAAGTCAGAGAGCATCGACCTCTGATTGGGGCGGACATCAATGTCAGTTAAAATTAAACTGATTTGTGACATTTCTGCTAGGCCGCTGGGAAACGGCCAGATGGCGTTCTAAGACCATGGCTACCCCTCGCTGCTGTCCATGTCACAAATAGCCCCCCCACACAGACTCCTGTGGCCCTCTGGGACACTCCCTGAAGCACGATCGTCCTAACCAGCCCCTTGTGACAAGCAGTGAGCCTCCCGTAGTCAATGACCCAGCTCCCCCCCTCCCAGACTGCACCTGCATACGTTTCACAGGGGTCACCATGCAGAGACTGACCATCGCCACCTAACACAAGGCCTCACTGTTTATAGGTCGTTCCTATCTTCGGCCATTACACTCTACCTGTCACCATTGGCCATTCACTGGCCATTCAATTTGTTCACTCTGCAATACTATTTATTTGAGCCGTCACTACAGAATTTCATACTAACTGTTCCTTGCACTTACTGTTCATTGTCGTCTATTAATGTTGAAATGTCAAGTTTACTGTCTGTGCGTCTTGAACTATTGTAAGTAGGAATGTCCCAATCCACTTTGAGTACCCCGATCCATTTAATATTTATATCTGCCGATTCACAGTCCCAATCCGATCTTTTAATAAATATTTTAAAATACAGACACATACAGCAGGTGGTAGAGTAAGACTTGTGATTTTGCAGTATTCTTCATTATGGTGTTTCTGCAAGTAGAGAATTAGATTTATTATATTAAATGACGCTGTGATGCTACTTCCTCTCAAAAGAATGTCACTGTAAACACGGCAGGTAGCCGTTGGGCTACTTTGAGCTTCCAGGATTTCCACATGGCTGACATTACAATAGTTTGTAGCTTCAAGCCTCGTGCTTCAGGCTCAGTGCAGCGCGTGACAGAACCTTTCAATCCGTGCAACTGACATAAACTGGCTGGATGCGGGAAATTAAATAGACGGGGCGGTGGAAGCCGATATCGATCAATTAAAAAATGCCCGGATCGGGCCCGATTCCGATCTTGACTCAGAACGTCGCTGATAATAAACCTGCAATTTCCTTCGGGGAAAAACGTGTGTTTGTTTCTATATATCCATTTCTAAATTGTCCCCATGTTTATGATGGAAGAAAAAAAAAAATTACATTTAATGCCCCCACCCCTGCAGCCCCCTAACACACACACTACTCCCACAATATCAGCAGGGACACATCGCTACTGGCCAATATCCAAAGCTACTCCCATGGCATTTAAGCTTATCCTGTAGACTTCTGAGAAGTAACTACTCCTTCCACGCTGATAGAACAGGCTT
Organism: Gnathonemus echidnorhynchus; assembly: GCA_026776725.1. Classification (NCBI taxonomy): domain Eukaryota; kingdom Metazoa; phylum Chordata; class Actinopteri; order Osteoglossiformes; family Mormyridae; genus Gnathonemus; species Gnathonemus echidnorhynchus. The sequence goes on from JAODJU010000119.1 coordinate 7,171,414, forward strand.
CATAGCTCCTTCAGTAAGACGAAGTACTTCAGTGTGCTGAGGCATCAATATCTTCCCGGTCAAGCGATAGCTGCTGTACAGCCCTACGATGGCTAGAGTGATGATCTTTAATATAGATCAGCAATTTAAGGGGTAAGAGATGCTCCGTATCAGCAACCAGACAGAGGAGGCATGAATCTGAAGGTGTGGCACTGCGGCGCTAAGTGATATTTAGCCGCGGCACCATTTCCGTTTAGTAGCCAGCCTAGAGCCATAAGGCCGTGTAAGCCAGCCTGGGAAAGACCGAAAACGGGCCTCAACAGAAAGCGTGACAACATACATTTGAAGCAGAAGATTCTGGAGCATGCTCAGTAGGGAACCTTTCCGCCATTTTGGAGCAGCAGAGATCATCTGACAGAAGCTCTCTGAAAACAAGGCTTTTCTCCGTGTAATATATTCATTTTCTTTGTCAGCAAAGCCAGCATTGTTCTGCAGTACTTCTAAGCTCTCAATACCCCCCCTTAACCTCGGTAACTACATCCCCCTACCTCCTGGCCAAAAATAAATATAACCTTTCCAGTTTTCCCATCTGGAGAGAAATCAAGGCGCGTTCGGCGCTGCGGCTCGCGTTCGGCGCAGGTCGGCCTGTTCGACTCGCCCCAGAGGATCCCGTCAACATGGCGGTTTTGACCAATAATGTGCAGTTTTTGGGCCTTTGCGACCAAAAGACCATTTTTCAGAGGGAGTGGGGGCTGGCTTCCGGGAAAACCCTGGTGTTTTTAACCTCCTGTAACCCCCCCCCCCCCCCCCCCCAAAAAAAAAAGCAGACAGGAGGTCTGCAGTGTATCCAAGCGACCTGTCATCATGTAACTGAGCTCATATCTGCCCGCATCATGTTTGCACAGAGTAAAACCAGATTTTTTAAAACAGGCAAAATAAATAAATTGGAAAAATAAAAAATCGCCCTTTCTCCGCCCCACAAAACACTTAATCCTGCAAGAACAGACACTCCTGAGAGCCCAGGAAGCAGTATCTCCTTTTCCAGCATCACTAAGGGCGACGCACAGGGGGGCACCAATGAGTAGGTGTAAGATTTGCGCCCCCCCTCAGATGGCAAACAGCACCGGAGCCCCAGACCGGCACCAGCTACTCGGAGCAGCTCCACCGACACTCCAAGCAAGGACAGGCTTTGATGATTTAACCCAACATGCTCTGCAAATACACAGAAAGATACGTAATCCAAAGTCCTTGTACTTTAGCCTAAAATGGCCTCTCAAGAGTTCTACGAGCACACCTGATTTCACCGCTGTGCTCTTGCGTTGCGTGCTTGGTCATCATTCTCCACCCACGGAGATCATCTGCGTACAACCAGCCTTTGGAATTGGTTCTAGCCTCCCTGCTAATAAAAGGAGGGCTGGGTTCCACTTTGAGAGCCTAATGATGCAGGAAGTCAGCAGGTGTTTGGGTCAGTACCTTCCAGCACCAAAACTACAGCACCCTCGAACCAACAACTGAATGCAGAAGCTCCTCTACTGGGGGCGGGAAACGTTTGGGAGCACAGAAAATGGCGCTAACGTCGGCCTCATCAACCATCACGGACAAAGCAAACGTTTGGGAGCACAGAAAATGGCAGTAACGTCGGCCTCACCAAGAATCACGGACTAAGCAAGCAAGTGAAGAGGAATGCCAAGCTGCAGTGTTAGGCACACACCGAAAACTAGACAGAAAAGGAGATTATTAATTCTGGCCAAGCTCTAAAGAAAAAAGTATAAAGTCAAATAAAGCCACGTTCCTTCCAGCATCCAGACAATGCCAGAATGATTCCATGGAATCCTGTTAATGGGGGGATGGATAGATATGAGATATGAGAGAGAGAGAGAGAGAGAGAGAGAGGCAGGCTCCACACTTACATCCAGCTTCCAACACATACACAGCCCCAACTCCGGTCACATGATCAATCTAGTAGATTCACTGACATAGGCTGCACTGGGCATGCTCAGTAAGCTGCTCTGCTGTTCCCAATAGAAGAGCAAGAGGGAGGAAGTTTGCAGCCATTTCATGAGAAGGGATCGTGGACTGAACAATGGGAATGTCGACCGGAGCTGAATATTCTCAGATTTCTTTTAAAAATGAAAGTTCCGGAAAGCAGCCTGGCGTAGCTCCTGTTCGCTCTCTTATTTCAACCAAAGTCAGACAGAGTGAACAAACTATATTTAGAAAATGTGATCAAACTGCTTCTCTTTGTAGTATATTGAACTTCCACCAATTATTTTGCACAAAAAATAAACTCGGACAGGGGATGGAGCTGGAGAGCAACAAATGACAGTTTAGGTTTAGGGGACTCGAGGAACGCGAGTATACATTACTCTGAGCGTGAGGACAGCGTGATGCTTCGCGATCGTCAATGACGTTCATGCAGAAAATGAGGTCAGTTCTTGGATACCATGAGGAGAAGACAGAGAGGAACAAAACAACTCAATCAGACCTACAATCGAGTTCTGAAGAAATGCCTGACAAGACCTGGATTAATGACCAAAGCCAGACAGGAAATCGAGCCTGGGGGGGGGAGTGGGGGTGGGTAATCTAACAGACAGCAATTAAACCATGGTCTGTTCAAAGAGAGTCATGTGATATATATCACATTGCATTGGAGATACCAGGGCAGTCAACAGTGCAGCTCGCACATCGCATTTCAGCCACGCAAATATGAAAGCCTGCATAAATCAGGAGGGCAATGTGCTCATTCCACGAAATCTGGAATGAAACCTCATTCCAAGCTATTTCTGACTGGGAAAGAACCGCTGCCACAAAAATGTTCTTAATCTATGCTGCACCAGATGAATTTCATAGTAATATTAGTCAGTTGCAGAAGGGGAGAGATGCGGAGACCACACCGTAACCACAAGACTCACCAAGGATTTACAGGGAGCAACAATAGATAAGAATCAATTATATTGTTTTTAGAGTCGGACTGGGGTAGCAGCCAGTGATTACGGTCCTGATGGGGGGGGGGGGGCACTGGGAAATTCAGCAAACACAGCAACACTCCTAGAGTGTCCGTGGGTCCTTTTTGCACCTTCCTGGTGCCATCACCAACACACCGGTCCCAAACCCTCAGGAGGGTATGTGGTTTAGTCCCACAAGGAAAACACTCATAAAAACTACAGGGTCAAGACACACAAATTACCATTTCAATTCAGTAACGATGGGAATTCTGAGACAGAGCTTACGACCAACACTTCAGATAACACCGCCCCCCCCCTCCCCCCCATTAAACAGGACTATTTCCCCAGTGCTTGGCCTTAATTTCACCCCATTGGCTTGCAAGGTACTAAATTAAAGGACATGCAATTTCATACGAATTCCATAGATTAATTTTTAAATCAGTGATGTAACAGAGCGGCCTGATAAGGCCAGTGCCCTTGGAAACAGGAATTTTAAGTATTTTAAGGCAGCCAGTGGCAGAAACACGCAAGGCCACAGAATCAGGAACAGCGGCACCTCAAGGTATGAAAACTTCACTGGAAAAATTAAGCATCCATTTCCTATAACTGCTCTTCCAGCACATGGCTGCAGTGAGCCAGGGTGCCAGTCCGTCACGAGGCACACGCCGACACGGGCACAAGGGAAGACGACGTCAACTTAGCTGCATGTTTTTGGAAGAAAGCAGAATCCAGTGGACAGCACGTCGACTCCAAACAGGATGGAGGGGATGGAAATTAAACTGGATATGTAACTGTCCAGGTGTGAGGCTACAGTGGTACTGACTGAACCACCGATGCACGCCATTACCGAAGGACACGTATGTTTTCATTCGCGCAGCAGGTTTCCTGTGGCGGCCCGCAGTTGGACACACCGCAAGAATCACAGAACTAGCTAATTATCATCACTAGTTACAGCTACTGACTAGTTTTGAGGTTAATGCCAGCATCCTTCAGCGTCTACGTTAGTCCTCTGGCTAATTTCATCATTCCTTATTTAGGTTTGGTCTTCAGTCATAGAGATGCACTTCTGTTTTGCAGTACAGACCAACACTCGTTTTATAGCCTAGCTGGAGCAGAACATTGATACGGGCCCCTGGTATTTCGGGGCAGATGGGGAGATTGTGCCGAGTCGCGTCAGAGCCAGCGGCGCGCCGTCATATCAGCGAGCAAAGTCCGCTTGCGGTTCATGCTTTTAAGCAAACTCATGAGCGAGACATGAAACCACAGCAAATGACAGCTCTACGCGGCGCAAAGGTCGCCATTGAGGACGGCTGGGGAACGCGGAGACGACAGGACGGGGCCCCGCCGACCGCAGAGTAGCGGCATGTGGAGTAACAGTCAGGATGCGGCTGCTGTCATCAGAAGGTGGGCGTCTAAGTGCAGACGCTCAGCTGCAGACCGCCAGCATGCAAAATGTAAACACTCAGCAGCAACGATTAGATAATACAGGCCTGGACACCGACTTCCTGTGAAGGGCCAAATCCGAGCTTCGCCTTGTCAGCTGGGGCCAATTTTTAATAATCGCTGTCATGCCTTGCGGAAAAAAAAAATCTGTTGTACTTTTTAGGGCTGTCGTGGTCGACGTCGTAAATGACGTTGACGGTGGAGAACCACAGCGGCAGTAGCGCCTGAAGAAAAAACAGACAGGCGCTATTCTGGATGACGGAGCCCCAGAAATGGCAAAACCACCATGTTGTCTATTTATGTCTATTAAATTACCATTAGTACGGAGAGCTCCGAATATCTTGTGTCCTTGTTGGTGCTAAATATACTCATTATTAAAACCATAAAGTTGCCCCCCTGCTACCTTAGAATCTCCACTGAATAAGTGTTTGAGAAAACATTTAGGCTAAAATCTGAGGTTATTCTGCATCGAGTGACAGTGCCAGCGTGAGTATTAATGAGCAAAACTTAAAATGAAACAAACTTAAATGGAAATGGACACTAATTTTAAAAAAAATTTGTGAACCGAAATATGAAAACCGTCATACTTCAAACTGCAGAAAGTACCGCCAACTTTTGACCTTTATCCACAATACCTCCTCTTTCACAAAGTGTTGCTGTTGAGTTGTCCCTTTCTTCGCCAGCACTTCAGGGCTTATCGCTTTCACGATTTACCAAAACAGTAGCATGTGTCATACAGTTTGTTGTTGTCAAAATAAAATTAACTTAAACGAAATGGTCAATCTCATTTTCTGGAGGGAAATTAATCATTTAGGTTAACCCACCAGTCAATAAATAATTGATAGATTAATTGAAAAATAGTCGTAATAGTGGCAGCCCTAGTAATTTTCCTTTTTCCATAAGTAAATGCAGAAATCAACAGAACTTCACTCATACATTTATGATCATTTTAACGATCATGTCGGTCAATAAAATACCCCCTTGGAAAACTTTTACATTCTGTTTAAGACGCCTTATTTTCATACAAACAAATGGACTAAATGGTCTCGTCCACCAGCTACACAATTTAGTAACAGATTTAAGGTACCCCAGGTTAAATGGACTTTATCCTCATTCACTTACATTTAGCCCAGACTACCTTACATCTGACAAGTTATCTGGCTAAGAAAGAAATCCTGACTCATGATACAACCCCTTGGTATCTCGCAGCCTTGGCCAAAATAAGCCAGTGAAAAGCCTTCTGAGGCTCACAGCCCAGACCACAGGGGAGCAGAGCCACACGGCAGGTGGGGGGGTGGGAGTGAGAGGTGGGACGTAGCCCAGCCCCCAGATGCTCTCTCACCAGCCAGAGAGGAGCTCTAGTCCTGATATGTGTCCCTCCACTGCTCAATCAACAGCCCCTGCTGGGGGAAGCCAGACCCACCACTGGGAGAAATGGCGCCCCCCACAGGCTACGAAGCATGCCAGCTGTGTTCCCCCTCAGACAGCATGTCGACTTAGAGCTGCCCCCCCAAGACATTCCCTTTACGCAGCCTGATATTTACTTTGTTAAATGACAAAAACGTTGGCAAAAAAAAATTAAATAAAAAGACACAGGTTGAAGAGACAAGAGGCCAACAGGCCTGAGGGAAAGGAAATACAAAGAAGGGAAAGAGAGATATGACTGTTAGTATGGCTGATATTTATTTCCCCAAAGGAATGAATTGGGCAGGTTTATCAAATTGCTCTCTGTGGAGACACACACAGAGGAAACTAAGTATTAGGGCGAGGGTGCAGGGTCAGCAAGGGTCTAGCCCCCCTGGTAAAACTGGTGCCAAGGGGCTTGATCCAGGGCCCGATGGTGGCATTCCTCGTGTGACTACAGGATTTGAACCAGCAACCTTCTGATCACGGCCACAGAATCCGAAGCTGCAGAGCCACAGATCTCCCCTGCTGACCCTGACAGGGCTATGCTGCTCCCCCCACTTCCAGAAAGGGACGAGACTGGGTTTTAACCCATATACTCCTGCTTCCACATAAGTGCAAATATCCAGCCCCACTGTCGAGGGAATCGGACAGCACGCGACCCTGTCCCCACACTCCCACACTGACTGCTGTCACTGACCGCACGCGGGGCGCGACCCTGTCCCCACACTGACTGCTGTCACTGACCGCACGCGGGGCGCGACCCTGTCTCCACACTGACTGCTGTCACTGACTGCACGCGGGGCGCGACCCTGTCTCCACACTGACTGCTGTCACTGACCGCACGCGGGGCGCGACCCTGTCTCCACACTGACTGCTGTCACTGACAGCATGCGGGGCGCGACCCTGTCTCCACACTGACTGCTGTCACTGACCGCACGCGGGGCGCGACCCTGTCCCCCGCACTGCACTTTTCCAGCTACAGGAAGTAAATAATTCAGAAAGAAAACAGCAGGATGAGAAACCAGCCTGTCTCTCGACCACAAGCTGTTGCCGAGTAATTTGTGCCACGCCTAGATGAAAGACGATACTCAACATGGAGTCGGACTGGGGATAAACAGAGGAGGGCAACACGAGACCTGGGTCATTCACAATAAAGGGGAGGTTCTACCAACCGGCCCCCTCACCTTGACATAACGTGCATCTGTAGTCAAGCAAGATTCGCCATCCAGAAGCATTTCTCTGGCACACGACTGTGGATATAAGAACTTTGTGAAGCGTCAAAAGCAGCCAAAAACATCTGGAAACAGATACAAAAGTCCATCGTCTTCTCCTGAAAGGGGTTTTTCTTCTATTTGCATGTCACTACATATAAATTGAAAAATATCCAAAATAGTGAAAAATCAGATCAAACGGAACAAGGAAATCTAATGCAACATGAATGTTTCAATACTGAGTCACCTGAGCAACTGGAGAAAGGCCAAACTGACCAAGGCCACGGTCTGTATCTCATTAAAATTAATTCAGAGTATTCCATCACGTCACAGCTTCAAATACTAATCGTGAAAAGGTGTGCGATTCTCACAAGTGTTTACTAGAAGCTGCGGCGAGTCGGCTGTGCTTGGGAAATTACGCCAGGGAGGTGGAGGAATTTCCAGCGACTCGCGGGCGCCCTCTGTCGATAGATTATTGGCCATTGCAGAATAATTGAAAACCGACGAATCAATGAAAATGCGATTAATGGGAACAGAATGCCACTGGAAGAAAGGCCTTTAAATAACGGGAGGCGGCAAAACAGAACAACAAAGCTTCTGCGACTCACATCATGCGGAAAATTCTTAACATACATTCCTAATTAAAATCAGTTAATTGCCAAATCATTTTCAACACTAATTCATGAAGTATAGATTTTTAGGATTCTCTAATGCAACAACTGCGTGCAGACGGCATTCCACGACTATCATATGAATCACGTTTCTGATGACTATCGGGTGCACGTTAAATCACATCGCAATAACAAATTGGATTGTGGGTTTTACATTAACGTCGACAGTTGGATTCCAGCATGTTGTCCCCCGCCATCAGTAAAATTCATTTGTGACGCACAGTTATAATCACTGGGGATAGCAGGTGATATGATGGGTAAGAATAAAGATATAAAAGGTGGAAGATTCTCTGTTCAAATCCTTGCAGGGGCTATGCCGTTATGCTTCTTAGTTAGGGCCCTGGATTTGATCTGATCTAAGAAAACATCCAGGTTTACAAACACAAGAATTGGAAAAGTGTTTTACTAGAGTCTCACAAAAAGGGGTCAACTAATTCCGCTCATTAGACTTGGTGATTAAATCACGCCACAAAAAAGAAAGTAGCTTTGAAGCACTGGGCAGCTCCAGCGTGTAAATCTTATTTCTGTACTCAGGATGTTGCATGAACTGCGGTGTGAGATGCGTTAGGTGATTACATAGCTACTGTAACTGGAGGGGCTTTCTGCTGCTTACAAGCAACCCAGCCAGCTGAAAAGTTGGCCAGCTAACCAAAACTCAACGAAATCAGCTTGGATCTATTTGAGTGAGCAGACATCACATCATCAATGTGTAAATACGTTAGAAAGTGCCGCTAGCTGCGTGCTACGGGCTGTCGCTTTGTGTTAATCTTACTCCAAGACCCCCTTGGCCCGTTGCGGAGGAAGGCCATCCGAGTGTCCGCAGACTGCCCCGGAGGCTCCCCCCATACCGAGCCCCATCGGTCCCGTTTGGATCCCCGGGCCCGGACCCCAATGTGCCGGTCGGCTAACTTCAGCTAGCCAGCTAGCCGTGTACACAAACAAAGGAAGAAACTAATGCATGTTTCACAGTAGAGGATAAGCCCCGTCAGGTATACGCGAGAACCTGCTGAAGTTAAACGGTGCGCAAAATAAAGGCCAGTTTTCAGCAGGATGCGATTCCCATTTCCCCCAATTTTCCAATGAAAAAAGGTGGCATTGCATGGCCGGATGGTGGGTGCCGGGCCCCTGGAACTAGCATAGCCGAAACACGCTCCGTGGACACATGCATTCTCCACAGAGATGACAAAGGCCCCGAAACGATCCGTTTGAGAAGCACTCCCCTGCTCATCGTGCCCCCCACATTCATGCACGCACAGTCAGTCGCGGGATCCCCGCATAAATCGCACTTTCCCGAAATCGCAGAAGCCCAGGCGGGCAGTTTGAAAAAAATGAAGGTGCATTGGGATGGATCAGAGATGTGTAGAGGGGGGGCTGCTTAGCCGCGGCTCGGTTCGGCCCCGTCGCGGATTTGGGCGAGCCTCCCTCCCACCTCGATCTCACAGGCTCCGGTTCGGCCCGTTAGCCCGGCGACACGAGAGCGAAATCGGCGGCGGCGGAAAAGTTAAAGCGAAAAGCGCTCCCCTCTTACCTCGGCTTTCACTGAAGCCATGGTTCCTCAGCCTGCGCCCAGTCCCCGCCCACCGCCGCCGTGACGTCAGCGCGCTCACTTTCCGGCCCAGTTAAAATTACGCACATGTTAGCCCCTCCCCCTACATTTAAATATCGCTCACCGTCGCCTTGCTGACTCTAACTAGCGGACGCCGAAATCCGGCTATTATACAGCTACGATGTAGGCTGGTGGAACGCGCAGTTAAAAATTGATTTATGAAGATGAAAGCTATGTAGTCGTCTATTGTTTTACACGGCATCCGCAACTGAGTGTTACATCGTTAGATATATAGATATAGGAATAATTATGATCAATTATTTAGACTAATATCGAAATATAAACGTAATTCTTTACATGCAGAAAATGTATGCTTTCGGTTGTGCAACCTCCAGTCTACCAATTTTTAATACATTCAGGTTACGAAACACATTTGGGGGACCTTTGGCCAGTTTTTATTGCTCCAGTATATTAAGCAGCAATATGAACCACGGTCTGCGGCAGCTTTGCCCTCGATTCCTCTGGTAGGTACGAAGGGTTGAAGTCCATGTCCGTGCCTGACACTGGGAGGCTGACGGATCTGGATCCAGTTTCCATGGAAATAGGAAAGGAATGGTGGAGTGAGAGACAGCTCTGGAAATGCCGTCTGTTTGCCCGAATGCTCTCCTCATCAGTCCGTGGCTCCATCGAAACTGTTAATATGTCTGTACAGAAAATGTGGCTAGCTACAAATACTCCCACTACCCAGACAAAGACCCACCATGCGTCGCTGTCTCTGTATGCTCTGCTCTAGGGCACTGCATGGGTCTGATTCACAGAGTGAGATTAGGTGACCTTTGACTGGGGACTGCATATTGTACGTTAACCTCATTTCACATACCCAGAAGCTTTAGCAGCAAATGCACTGATTACATTATTACTAAAGCAAAATTTAATTGTGATGCTTCAGTCAGCTTATGTGGCAATTCTATGGGTCAAGGTGTGACACTGGGTTGTAGACTCAGAGGAAAAGTACTGTATCATCAATTTAATTTCATTTATTCATCTCTCATAGCCGCAAGTCCACTACAAGCTGCAAGTTTACAGGGGGTCTAGAGCCTATCCGAGGAAGTACAGGACACAAGGCAGGAGACAATCTGGATGAGGGATCAGAATTCCATTCCCTCCAAAACTGTACCACACTTCCTGGAAGCGAGGAAAACCCCTCTGAAAAGCACCATGGGGGTGGGGAATTTACACTTTCGATTCGCCACCTAACAACCATGGCCTGGAGATTAGCAGCAGTCTGGCAAACCTCATAACTAGCAGGGAGAAATGAACACGAAAGCATAAAAACTGTGAGCTCACTCAGCCGAGGGAGCTGCAGCAGGTTTACTGTTCTGCCATCTTTGGGAGGCAGAGCTGTGGAGACCCAAGCTTCATATTAAAAGTCCCCCCATCATCATAAACATCGCTCACTATAGAAGTGTGCATTTGTTGACCTTTGAAGATAACAGGGATAGTATAACATTTGAGGATTTAATTCTTATGTAAAAGAAATACATGTTGTAGTTTATTCATTTGCTCCCCAATAGTCCTTTTCATCATTTATGTAGGTAAGAATTATGCTTCTTGATATATGGCTTTTAATTTCCCAGTGGTTTCCTTTTTATCATAGTATGATATGTATAGTTAAAAGGGTTAGGGGGGAGTTTCTCCCTTTTCAATAGTATTTAAAACAACTCAAGATTAAATCCAAAAAAAGTGAGTTATGTTAATTGAAGATTAGAACCACACATTTTAAAACAATTTTATTAATACCATTTACATGTTTGATTTGAAACAATTTGTTGCTGAGATTTAACATTGATTCACTAAGGTGCTCTTGACAAATCAGTGTCTGGGGGGGGGGGGGGGGGGTAGCAATCCGGGTCACAGATAGAAAACAGCTATCACTATGCAAAAAAAAAATACAAAACCACAAACCATCTACATGAACTGAAGAAAAAACTGACAAGGTGAAATTAATAAAGCTATCAAACATTCTGAGATGAAAAATGAAACACGGTCAAAGGGATTTTTACACAGTAAGACTATAGAATAAAAGTGTAAAATGCCTTTCACATGAGATTTGTCTAAAAAATCATGAGTGTGTTAGTAGTTTCTATTTAACAAGAACAGCAGTAGCAAAATGAGCATTCTGTGGCTGACCTTGAAAAAGACCAGGAGCTAGATGGGCATGCATCTCCATCGCTTGGGCGATCTGGCTTACCACTCCAAAAGCAGTGGAGATCCCTTTTCAGCAAAGGACGACAGCTCACTGCATCCTAAACGCAGGCCCCGGAACATGCGACCATATGGGATTTTAAGGCATTTCTTCACAAAATGTTGGGGGTCCATGAGGAACAGCAGTCATGTTGCAAGCTGATCGACCGGTCAAGCAAAACGTCAGCATAACCATGGCAAAGACAGTCCACCAGGAATATGGCTGAAAACCAGGAAAAACGCCCACACCAGAAGTCTATGGAACCTTCCAGAACAAACTGAAGGTACGTACTGTATGGTGGCCTGCATGATGACCCATAGGCAAGACTTACATTGCAGTTGCCTAACATTCAGCTGCTACGCACCAGGGCACCCAGAAAAAATTAGCGTTCGATCAACTAAACCAAACAAACCGCTCGTTTCAATTTCCAGGTCAGCAGCAGCTCGAACACCTGGATACGCCTTACTAACCAGCCGTCAGGGACCTCTGCCCCGCCAAAGACATAAGGCTCAGGACCCTGAGCTTTGATGGACACGTCTGGTCAGAAGGCCGAGAATCGGCCAGGACCTCGTATCATCCATCCCCTCGCAATATGGCTCTGCTGACTTCACATATTACAAAAAAAAAACAGGGAAAGGAGACGAGCAGGAAGTGGGGGCATGCACGTCTTCTTAACGCCGTTTCTATATACACGTCTGCCCAAATGAACCGGCGACAAGTGTCGATGTGGTCGTGTGTTGCACGAGAGAGGGACAGAGCACCATTTCATGGCAAAGAGTACCTTTGAATCTCTAAACGGCTGAGCGATGCTAATCCCAGCAGGTGTCAGAGAGCGGAGCAGGTGGAAGCCCGTTGATATGTGGCGTGGTACGGAATTATCATCATTGACGCCCAAGGTTACTGCATGTCATTCTGGGACACGGTGACGAAGCAGCAGTGATGTGCCATCTCGAAGAACGGAGGGACACGAAAAGGGAGTGATTCACATAGATATCCGCTAGGCACGTGCGACAGGACAGAGTTATGGGCAGGACAGGAATGTCCGATTTGATGATGGATTAACCACTTTTATAAAGTAATGAGACCAAATGTAAGTAAAAAACATGCTAGCATGTCCACACACACACACACACACACACACAAGCTCACTCACAGTATTCAATTTTTCCAAAGTGCTCTCTGTGCTTTCCAATTTCGTCAGCTACTACGAAAACCCAGCAAGTTAATCAATTCTGACCTTTCTAAAACTGAAACACGAGGTGGGGGGGGGGAATGCCAGGGGAATGGTGAAGGATAAGGCGTTACAGCAAACCCAGCAGATGGTACCCCCCCACCTCCTGCGGTGTGAACTTGCGAAGAGGGGGGGTCTGAATTCATCCCGGCTCACCACACACCCTCATGGCACCTGTGGTTGGACCACGAATCCAGGGAGGCCCCATGTGGCATTTCATCAGCTGGGGGGGGGGGATCCCTTAAGGTTTCATAGAGAAGGGTGTCAGACCTGACAGTTCGGTAAGCCTCATGTGGTGATGATACTCCCCCTAGTGGCCAGAGCACACGGTCATCGGCATGGTCACCCACAGTCTCTCTTTTCAGAGGCCTTGGTTACTTTCGCTCGCTTTTTTGGTGCAAGTCGCTTCTCAAACACACACACACAGAAGGCCAGCTTTGGTCACAACAGGAGTGAAAACAGAACTGAGAAACCAAGAGACTCTACAGCCGGATCTGAGCCCTGACTTAAGGCATCACAGATGCTATCATCCAAGCTACATTTCTGTGCACGTTCTTCTCGCTGTCTACTTGCGGTGACAAAGGACAAATGGGAGAAAAGTACAAAGGGGGAAAAAAGGAAGCCACAATCCTTTTCCAGGAGTATTAAAAAAGATTCTTTTTAGTCAAAGGTTGCAATGCCCCATCTGTCCTGTAGGGGGACGTAAGACCTTGCAGGGAGAGAATGGTAGTGATACTGTCTTTCATTTCAGCTGTAAGTCTAACTCCGGCTGTTGAAACTGGAGTTGTCACTGCTGCAGCTTTCTTCGTAGCTAGGAGGAGGCTCTGCAGAGGAAAAAATATGAAGAAAGGGAAAAGCCGTCAGACTGATTATCATTAACAAAAACTAAAACTATTAGAAATCATTTTCGTAAACAAGTTAAATAAGAAGATAAAACAAATAGTTATAAAATAAAAAATATAAATCAAAAACTTACTGAAATAAAATAAAAACAAAGGTCAAGTACCTTCCATTACCATTCTTTAATGCTATTTAGCTAAAGTAATGATTTATACTTAATTATCATTAATAATACCTGGAGTTTGTTTTGCCCATTTGGAGGACATTAGTATATAATGTGCACTGTGTATTCAGGTAGGATTCTCTAAGGATCACACACAAAAATAGGTCTATAACTAAAATATATAAAAACTAAATAGAAAGACTTAAGATAAAAGCTAATAGAAACTAATAACACGAAAGCTAACTGGAGATGAAATCAAAATACAATATGAAAACAAAAACTAAATTAAATAACTCAAAACAACTTGAATGCGACCCGGTGTGAACCTGCCAAAGACCTTTTGGCAAAGGAAGGACAAACGGGTGTCGTGCCAAATAACAAAGACAGTTTATCGCCCGATTACCTCACAAAAAAGGGAAGTTAACTTCCCAGCCACAACCTCCAGCAGTCCAGACGATAAGCTACACATCAGCTTCTCATGCGGATTTTACTACGGGTTCAAGACAGGACATTGTCCTCCTTCTTGTCAGCCTTTAAATTAAACGTCGTCCCTGAAGTTCTCACCGTGCGGGTAGTGTGAACTGCTGTACTCTGGCGGCAGGATGAGGGAACAGGAAGTGGGCACAGGGTTCACGGCGCCCTCGGAGAAGAAAGGGATGGTGGCCCCCGTGGACACACAGAAGAGGGGCCCCGGCCCGTCGGCACAGCGCTGGCTCTGGGGGAAGGTGAGTCCCGGCGCGTAGCTGAAGGCGTTTGGGGACACGGTGGTCTGCTGGCCTGAGGGGTCCTGCTGAGAGTGGCTCTTAGTCGGGATCTCCTCGCTGGCCAGACCCCCTGCGGCCATCTCCTCCTCCAGGTCGTCCTCTACCGGGGGGGCGCTGGGCATCACAGCCCCGGGGCTGGCGGTGGGCGTCGAGTGCGAGACCGGCCGCGGGGGACAGCGAGGCACCGGGGTGGTGGGTGGTGCAGACCGCGAGGGACTCAGATTGATGGCGATGTTCCCAATCCAGATGGGCAGGGTCACCACCACCTCGGGTGACTTCAGAGAAACCTGTGACACAGGCAGCAGGGCGTGGAGGAGGTGGGGACACTCGTCAAGGGCACAGAACATGACACCGTCACAGTAACGTGTGACACAGCCTTCTCAGACACATTCCTGTCGTTTCACCATGCAAACATCTCAGCAACGTCAACTGTCTGTTACATCCATGTTCAAAAGCATCCTGGGTGAAACCCAAGAGATACTGACTCATATCGACTGTGCTGATAACAGACGCTTTTATCCAAAACTGCACACAATTGAGAAATTGGGGTCAGACATTACAGTCAGTATTGACGGCTGTCGTTGCTCTTTATTTTTTATTATGTGGATCAGACTGCCATACAATGAAGTATAATAACAATGATATTTACTAGAATCTTCATCACACTGTAGTCACCGTGTCTCAGTTTAAACCAGCTGTGTGGGTAGCCTGTCTGAATAACCATTACATTAAATTTTATTTATCAGTAGACTCAGTCCCTGGAGTCATTGGGGATTAAGGGCCTTGGCTCAAGGACCCAACCGTGAAATTACCCTGTCTACCCTGGGATTTGAACCGGTGACCTTCTGACTATGGGCATAGAATCAACCCACTAAGCCAGAGACAATGCTTTTGCGACGACAAAAATATTAACGAGGTTTATGTCAGGTTCCCCCCCGCCTAAAGGGAGGGGCATATTACATGGTGAGGCATGCCAGGAATATGGCTCGCCCTTTCAAGGGTGAACCACAAACCCCGAAGTTGAGGTGTGAGTATTTTTCGACTTGCAGAAGGCCCCCTGGGTGTTGGTTTGGATCCACGCGATCATGGGGAGCTGACCTGGATGAAGTAGTCGATCTCGATAAGCCTGCAGCCGGCCAGGACAGACTGAGGCAAAGGAGGTACGATGATCTGCTCCTTCCACTCCGCGTGTTTCCCCGCCTTCACTCCCGCCCCCTCTACCTCGGCAATCGTCCGCAGGTCATAGATCACTCGCTT
>JAODJU010000119.1:7188628-7202009 GCA_026776725.1 Gnathonemus echidnorhynchus
CTATTACCGGGGGAGCATATGATCAAG
Organism: Gnathonemus echidnorhynchus; assembly: GCA_026776725.1. Lineage (NCBI taxonomy): Eukaryota > Metazoa > Chordata > Actinopteri > Osteoglossiformes > Mormyridae > Gnathonemus > Gnathonemus echidnorhynchus. The sequence goes on from JAODJU010000119.1 coordinate 7,188,656, forward strand.
TTTATATGGGATGAGGAGAAGGTATAACAGTTCTTCCGCTCTCAAAAGGGTGAACAGCAAAAAAGGTCTGAGAACCAGGAATGCTGCTAGAGATTTTGAAATGAAAACAATCACCCAAGACCAATCAAATTATGTTGCAAATTTTTTTAGGGCCCCTGTCACTTGGGGCCCATGGAATCATCCTAACACCCCCCAGGCCCTTCACAGCGCCCCCGTTAAGAACCTCTGGTTTTGATAAACAAGCCGTTTCAAGAGCAGAGCCAGCAAATTAAATTAATCCGGGTCTTTTATTAACCTTTCTAAGCTTGTTCTTTAATGTAAATGCTCGTGCGCAGGGCTTTATTAAGCGTGTCATATAACCATATACCAGAAAAAAAAACCTGAAATGGTTTAAGGGGCACGAGGGAGACATCTGCCATCTGTGAAGGTAGAAGACAGAGCGTGACATTTCACACGGCACCTGGGGATTCCTGCGGAACCTCACCTCAATGTCAGGCACGTCATTCAGGTTGAAGAGATTCAGCAGGTAGAAGGACTTCTGTGCCTTGTAGTCCTTGGAGAAGCGAGGCGTGTCTATGACGGCTTTCATCTTGTACTCGATTTTCCCGAAAGGCCCTTCGTAAGAGGTTGGGGCTGCAGCTGTAATTTGTGGGGGGGGGGGGGGGGGGGAGGGGGGGGGGCTGGGGGGAAGGTTAGCGACTGTGAGGACACTGCATATAGATATCTAGCCAAATAATTACAGGCTAAATTCCATCACCCAGGGGTCTGACAGACACTCAGTACAACTAGTACTGTGGCCCAAACCTTTAAGCTGTAATTTTTAAAAATCAGGGATGTCCTAAAAACTAACACATTTCAAAATTACACATATAGATAGTACAGCAATACTGAGCTAACAGTTAGCAGAAATTTAACCAGCACCATTGAACTACTGTAAATAAATGTATCCAGTCATACAATCAATACATAAATACAGCCATGAGACCTTTATCATTTGGGGGAGATGGTAATTTATACAGCAATATCTACCCTGTTTATCAGAGAAATTAGCTAAATGAGGATGCTGGTGCATCGCTAAGGGGCTGGGCTATCTACAGAGCAGAGGAATTCATCTTCATTTTCTGTCTGCAGATCACAGCCTACAATCACATACAACCAGCCTCTCCACAAATCTCGCTCCAGCTAATAAAAACAAATGATGTTAGCATAACGCTAATGCTAATGCTAGCTTTTTTTTTTTTTTGATTCAGACAAAGGGTTCGTTATGTTCTGCCAAGACAAAAAAACATTCCTGTTATCAAATGAACGTTCATTAACCTTCGGGAGATCCAGATTGTTCTCGCTCTTTTTTTAACGATGCTATGTAGACCGCACAATAGGAGACCAACAAGAGGTCTTCCCCTTCAGGGCAAACAACCTCCACAGTGTGGGCCGACCGCCAGCCGTGGCAGAGATGCAGCGCTTTGTGTTGCTCTAGACAATGGCCCAAAATGTTTGCATTAATTAGCCGGGGTTAACGGCCCTCTTTTGTGCAATGCCGCTATCTGAAACCATAGTTGCGCATAATGACATCATAGAGAATCATATTTTGACGGCAGGGATCCTGGGGTAATGGGGGTGGGGGGGGGGCGGCGAGCCAGCAGGGCGTTGGCCGTTGTCATGTTACCAAGAGCGGATTTGGCCAGTGTCCACAAGCAGCCTTAGGGAGCGGTCTGTGTGCGCTCATGTGTGTCTGTGCGGCGCTCGTGAAGCTAGATGTGGGGTGAGCAGTCTCTAGCTATCGGATTACAGGACAGCGCGCAGAAAATCCCAGCACGAGAGCTACAGATACGTGCTGTAAAATATGTATGATATACATAACTGGACAGGAACACATCCTACACAGAGATGGCTTAAATTGAAGTCAAGTCTCACGCAATTCCAGCAATTCATTCGTTTCCGCCACAGAGGACATTACAGTTTTTGGTCATATCGCTCATAATAAACATGCCGCTCTATTAAGTCTTGTTGTTCATAAAGAGGATGTTTAGGACTATAAGATGACATCACATGTGCTGGGGCGTGACCATGCCAACTTCCTTTTCCTCTCAAATCACAAAACTCCCCCACCCAGATCTCAGGAGGATATTTTGATGATTTGCTGTGTCACAGAGAGTCAGCTCAGTGTTACCCGGGTATGAAACGAGCCGCGCGCTGAACCGCGAGGAGCCGGAGCGTCTTGGCGGGACACGACGGCGGCTTCCGGCTAATGCTACGCGGCTGCAGCGTTTATCGGCCCCTTACGGACTCGTATACCATTTTGTTGCCAAATTACTGCCGCAAAATGATCCCCGGGTGCCCAGTAAATTCTGCCGCCTGCTCTTACGACAGGAAGCAGGACGAGGACTCCCTACCTCTTGGGGGAAAGTGTTTTTGAGTGTCTGGGACACTCTTCACATGATCAAAATTTCTGATTCATTTTACCGATATTTAATCACAATTAATTATGATATATATGACCAAAACTTCTGATTCATTTCTGAATCATTCTACTTATATTTCATCATTAATTAAGATAAGATTAAGATATACATATATATATATATATATATATATATATATATATATATATACACAGTATGCACACTGTTTATATAAACACTAAAATGACATCATAATACAGGACAGCAGGAATTCAGACTGAATGAATCTTTGAATGACTCTTTATGGGATAAACAGCTCCATGCACATTAACGTGGCTTGAGTTCAGCCCTGTGTGACGGGGGATCAGCCGCACTTTGTTGACATGCGACTGACTATAACACCACATATAATAACACCGCATAAAGGAATAATGCGTCGGCTGGATAATGATCCCGGTCATTTTCCCCTCGGAGCGGAGCAGTGGTGTGCTTGTTTGTTCACGGCTTGTGTTGAAATGCCCCCGAGTGTCAGGTGCAGGAATGCAGGCAGGGCGGCGGAGTGGGCAGGGTTACCTGGAATGAGGAACTGGAAGGGAAAGCTGTGGGTGCCCTGTGTCAGCGTACCTGTGAGAGACAGACAGACATCGGGCATTTAGTGACCGGCGGGTGGGAGGGGTGACAAACAACAGATCAAGGTCAAAGGTCAAACTAAGGTAGGGCCCATGATGTTGTAACTGAGTTGAACTGCTTCAATAAAAACACTGCACACTGGGTAGATATAAACAAATATGCTAAATGGCTAAAAGCTTGTGTTCATTGGAGGAACTGGCTAATTTAGCCACACCCATTGGTAACACAGGTACATAGTTAAGCACACAGCCATGCAATCACTCCAGCAGTAAATATTAGCAGCAGAATGAGTGGCTGAACAGGAGAGGTTAGTGCAGGGGGGACATAATGGGGGGGGGGGGGGTGATTCCAAGGGCCCCCCGAGTGAAAAGGAGCATAAGGACATTTGGATTGTAGTTGGACTGCACTGGGTTTGGAACCCAATATGATGTGATTTCATAGGGCCTAAAACCTCTAGCGGTGCCTCTGTGTTTGTGACTGTCAGCTTGGCGCTATGTCAGGACGCTGCCTTCCTAACAAGCCAGTTCCCAGAATTTCCGCCCTGCCGGAGCTGCCCCGGTCAACCGCAAGTGACGTGAATGAAGATAACATTAGTTATCTGGAAAATTCAAACAAATAGACAGCAGCCCTCCTTCCCAGCTGTACATAAAACACACGTGGACGCCTTCTGAGGGAGTGGCAAGCACACCTTGCCAAGATGGAGGCTGATAAGAGGCAAAGCAGGAGCGCTGAGACGCACCCTGGTGGACAAAATGGGAAGAGAAGAAGCCCGAACCAGGAGGAGTGGAAGGAGGCGGATGGGGGAGAAGTAGAGGCCGCGCTGCACCCCGCCCTGCGCCAGGGGCCCAAACTCATTCCTTCCACTGACTCATAATACCCATATAAACAGCGATGCCGGCGACCGGTTATCAACTGGTTATGGCAGGGGCGTGGAGGGAGGGAGGGGGAGAGAGAGAGAGAGAGAGAGCGAGAGACACGCCCCTCCCCCCCAGCACAGGCCAACACTCCCCAGAAGTCTGCCAGTTCGCCTGGGGAGCTGCACCGGAGTCCAGCCTCTGCAGGTGCCGGCGGCCGTGACGCAGTGACCTGCTCTGTCCACTGTTGCAGTGACCTGCTCTGTCCACTGTTGCAGTGACCTGCTCTGTCCACTGTTGCAGTGACCTGCTCTGTCCAGCCGAGCTGTGATTAGAACATCGTTATCCCCTGAGTGACGCGCTCCACATGCACCGCCACAGACGTCGGGCTCACCTCACACGTCCTTTGTCTTTAGCACTAATTAATTACTGTCGCCTTTCCCGTCACATAACACCGCCCCCCCCAAGCCTGCACTGCACTTCCTCATTTCAGATTCAGGCCATCAGGGTGAGAGGTGCCCTGTTATATTACTACACTCCGGGTTGATTTCCGTCGGATTAATCAGCTCTGCTGATACCGGCTCTGTGCTGGTCTTTGTCCTGCACTTTGTCGATTGGTCATTTTAACCCGCAGCCCAGCAAACCCCGATGTCCTGCACTGAGACTCTGAGACAGGAGATTCCACTCAGGACTACGCTTGATGACAAATAGTATAACAGTTATGGTTAAGGACAGTAAGGTTCTGATTCGTCTACATTTCTGCTATAAAGATTAGTTGCGGCTTGGCTGCAGTGACCTGACCTGTTCCAGTAGAGCAGATGAGTAATAGTTGCACTGGATAAAGTTAATAAGATCAATGTAAACAAAAGGAGTGCAGTAAAGGGGAATAAACCGAAGCTCTGTGGGCTGAAAAGCACCTGATTCATATGTTGCTCACTTTTTCTCTTAAAGGGATTGTTCACGACAGGTGCCACACGTCCTGAGTTGGCCTCGCCCCCAATCCCCTTTAAGAAGCCAGGCGTTCCTCGCAAACAGCGTCATGTGACCAGGCACCAGCTGCAGGAGCCTTGTGTCGAAACAGCTGGGTCTCCCCTAAACGTAATAAATTCCATTATTTCATGGACTTTTCAAAAAACAGGAGGATGGAGCGCGTGAACGTGGCTGGGGCTGGTGTTTCCCACGCGTCTCTGGAAGCGAAGGCCACAAGCTGGAAATAGCTGCGCTGCTGTAGAAGCGTTTAGGAGAAGCACTGAAGGTTCAGCATTTTCATTGCCCAGGCTGAGATTCGCACCCAGTCAAATTAATGACTCAGAGACTCTTTTTTAGATAAGCAAAACGAACAACAAAACTTAAAAGTCTAATGGATTTGTGATGTGTTTGACTTTCAGTGCCATTAGTGCAGGATTTTTTTTTTTGAATATTCCAGCCAAAAAACTACAAGCAAAGAAGGGTTGCTAGTTTAAGTCCCAGGAAGACCTTGTGCTTGTGTATTGCTCAGTGAGGAATATCATCTGAAAAATGATTCCTGTAACACGAAGAAGCTTAAAAGCCACTATAGCGAGGTTGGATAGAGAGCCATTGCCAGGCAACCGAAACTTAAAATGTCGGACACATACTGGGTTTGAATTCTGTCCAGGTGCACACCCAGGCGTGTTCGATCCTCGTTCCCGAGCCAGATTGGGCTTCTTACGGCTGCCAAGCTGAGAGAGGTGCCCACGGTGAGGCGGAAATCACCGCGGAGGAGACAGACGGCATGTGGTCCTTTCAAATCAGGTTTCAAAGAGGGGTTTTGAGAGAGCGGCCCTCAAAAGGTGCGTCCAGCCCCCATCAAATGGTGGATTAAGGCTTTGCTCACGCCTTAAATCTGCACGGCACGCTGGACCCAAAACGACACATCCTGCACTTGTGACATTTAAGCCTGTATTTTTTTTAGGAGATATTTTTTTAGTTTAAGTTTTAAAACCATCAACGCAGGACGAGAGCCCCAAGACCAGATGCCAATTTACGCAGCAGGTAAATAAATATGTGATAAGCAACATCTGATTAAAAATCGCGTGGAAGAGCGGGTAATTTGGGCGGAATATTTCCTTTGGGTGGTAGTGTGTGGCTGGGTGGGTTAGGACACTGTGACTGTAATCAGAACGTCGCTGGTTCAAATCCCATGGTTGGCATAGTATTTTCATCATTGGGTCTTTGAGCAAGGTCCTCAATGGTCCTAGTGATTTATTTGACCATGCATTCTCAGTTACGTGTCACTTTGGAGAAAAGCATTTCCTAAATAAAGGAAATTGTATGTAATAGCTACACAAACAGGCTATATGGATGACTGGTTTAAACAGAGGCACACAGTGACTGTAGCTCCTAGTCAATTTCCAGGTTATTGGACTTTGATGTACAGCAGTCTGATCCACATCAATAAAAACACAGCAGGTATCAATACTAAGGGGAGACTTTGGGCTAAGCGATATCCAGGGAAGTAAAATACCCAGCTATGTATAAAAAAGATAACCCTATAGGAAATGTAAGCATGTAGAATGAATGACCAAGACGTGCGGCGCAGCACTGCATTGTGGGAACTGAACCACGAGGTCGTCTTCAGAACCTCTGGGCCCACTGCTAAACGTGAAACTCACAGGAGAACCTCAGGGTGCAGAAGCTTAGCTGAGCACCTGTAACCCTGATGACGCATGGAGGGCAGACAACAGAGCCACCGTCATCAGAAAGTGTAACCGACGAGGCCCGGATGTGCCAGGTCCAGTGGAGACCAGCATAACAGAGCTTGAGCAGAGTTTGATTTTTGCTGAACAAGCTGGCTGCCTGCTTATCACAAAGACCCAAGACTTCCCAGGTTATGGCGGGCGAGCGACAGCCCGATCTGAGGCTGTCACTTGCGGTGTTAACATCTGCATGTTCCGCAACACAAATCAAGGTCTGCAGCACATGACCTGTCTGATGATGAGACTTCCTGTTAACATCCACATTTTGGTATGTTGGTAAGACCTGCTTAACCAGAAACAGTATTTTGCAACGCGTGGGAAAAAATTCTTCGGGTGATTTGACACTGAACAGGAACATCACCGAACAACAGTGATTTTTTTTTTGTTTTGGTTATGAGGCTACAGCATTTAAGGAAGCAGGAATGCAGGGGAAGTCTACCCACTCTGGAAGAGATCCCTACTCCGGGCTATCAGAGCTAACTGTTGTTATTGCTGGATGGAGACAGATAAATACATCCAAAGGTATTTCTCCATCCTGCCGCTGGCAAAACTGCCGGAAGATAACAGGAGGGGTTAGAAACAGCCCAGGGCAGACTCACTGCGACAGAGCATCAGCAGATGTAGCCTGCACGCTACATGCAAAACCCCTCCGTCATGCAAAGGGTAAAAAAAAAAAAATCCAGAATTCCACCTCGTCGGATTACGAGCTTGGCCGTGCATCACCTGCAGCTGGAATTCCCTGGAATTAGTCTGTCCCGTAATGCAGAAACGAAAGTCATTGTTGGAGCCCAGCCGAGGATCACAGCAAGACTAGGGAAGGGCACGGAAACAGCGAGAATCAGGAACTGTACATCTGCATGTATAGGCCCCCCCCGCCCCAGGGGAAATACTGACATGTGTCAAAAACTCCTGTCGATACTGCTGACCAGCTGAGGCATGGTGCTGCCTCGAGGCAGACAGAGGAGGCTCGTTACGTGGTGGCTCTGAAATGTTTCAGGAGCACTGACAAAGGAGCGGACTTCCTGTCCCTGTACAGTACATCCTGCATCCGAAGCATTAAATGAACGAGGCCGTTTCCCTCTTACATTAACGGGGCAGGGGCCAAGATTTAAAACCCAGTGTGCAGCAGCTAGTTAAAAAGCCAGTAATTCCCATAGATGACTGCGGAGGGTTGGAGAAGGTACAGGGGAGGGAAGGAGAGGACACACACACACACACACACACACACAGCGGAGCCATCGATGTGTGAAGAACCAGGCAGAGCAGCTGACTGGCCTGTGAGAAGATGGGGAGGATTCAGGTCACCAACAGCCTTTCAGGCTCATCTGCCGTACCAGCAGGAGGTGACCACACACACACACACACACACACACACACACACACACACACACAGAGAGGGTTACTTCTTCCCCACCTGGTGGTCTGGCTTACCCCAAAATGAACTTGCAGATGTGCAGGAGCATTGAGGACATTTGTGAGCCATCAGCAGTTGTAGCATCGCGTGCCCCCCCGCCCTGCCCGCCAACCCCGCGCTCACTGCCCAGGGCCTCCCCATGAGGCGCTGACTGACCATCCCGCATTAGCCTCTGGCACAAATAGCCACTGGTGTTTCAGCCTGGCTCACGGGTCCCTCAGGCGAGGAGCGTGGCCCTGTCACCATGCCAACGAGGCTCCCCGGCACGGTCTGGTAAGACAAGCCGAGCAACTCCCACTAACAAATGCCCCCCAGCCAGGACCTGTCAGCTCACACTCCTCCAGGTGTCCTGGCAGAAGGGTAGAGGATGTTCCGGCCGCGCCGAAAATCTGACTACGCAGCACTGGTGGGGTGACGGCTGCCCCTCGCTGCCCCATCTCATCACGCAGCGAGCCCAGCGCCACCAGACCATATGCCGCCATGTTGAGCAATAGAGATTATAAATTATGAAGTGACGGCCCAAGCGGAGAGCCCCGCCCCCTGGATAAGATAAGAGGCCAATCGGAGCCGGGCACCTGCCAGTCGGTGTTCGGCTTCCCTGTGATTCGCACACGCAGCCCAGGATTTAACGAGGACGACCTGCCATGCACTGATGTAACAAGGTCATTGTCATCAACCAAAAAATCACTGTACTCTGGTTTTGTGCCCATGTGTTTCTGTCCGATTATCTGTTTGTCTGTCTGTGGCTGTTTGTCTACCCATGTGTGGTCCATGTGTCCGTGGTCTGTCTACCTGCACTCGCTCTGTCTGTCTGTCTGTGTGTGTGTGTGTGTGTGTGTGTGTGTGTGATCCACACGGCTCACCTTTATCTGCCACTGACAGCGTGCTGTTGAAGTACTGCTCCTCCACCGCCCACGAGGTGTCGTTCATCTTGTTGGAGACCCCACAGGAACCTGTACAGCTCACTTTGACAGCTGGGGGGGGGGGGGGGGGGGGGGGAGATATGGCACTCATTAGGGATGGGATGGAGTAAACAAACATAATCGGTGTTATTAACGAAAGGCACTCGAAGGAAGCAGCGTCTCGTTCTAGGATTCGCTGACCTACTTCTTTGTTGCGGGATGATTTGGATTTGGGTTCCTAGATCTCCAGTATAGAACCGAGGTTCTGCTCACTGGACACGTCACAAAGCACGCAGTCAGCACCAGCTACATCTCTGCTGATTCAGATGACTTCTAAATTAAAGCCTGCGTGGTATGTAGACACGCAGCACGGTGCCTCACACCCCCACAGCTGCAGGACTGAATGGACCCCCCCCCCCCATAAAGACCGCACGTTCTCCATGTATTGTGTGGGTTTCCTCACACAAGTCAAAAAAACAAACTGCTGTGAGTGTGTGACCTGCTATGAACCAGCTTCCCGCCCATGACGCCCCCCCCACCACAGAAACACACCCCCACCGCGGCAGGCAGCGTGCAGAACCTCCCTCTCTTTATTTTGACTCACACCCCCTTTTCCTCGAGATGGACTGATTCGGAGCGGATGCTGGTTGGTGGACCCCCCCAGGCGGGGGCTTCTGGGAAGGCAGCAAGTGGACAGCAGCTTGTGAGCCAACACACAGCTTCAGAAGGTAACTGCTCTCATGGTGTGCCACCCCTAATGACTGCACACCCCCCGCATTCATTAGCCTGCCAAAGGGCTGGGCTCAGGGTGGTGGGGGCAGGTCTGTTTATTTGTGCCAGTGACTGTAAAATTCCTAGCAGGGAAATCCAGCGGGCAGTGCCAAGCAGAACTGCACAGGGACGCTTTCGCTGTGATTTAGAGCGCGGCGCATGGCCTAATCCGTCATCCCATAATAAGCCCTAAATGACGAGGCCACTGGGTCAGGCGAGGTGCCGAGCCGGAGCCCCAGGAAATCCCTCCCCAGTCGATAAGCGCAGGGAGGCGTAAGGTTTCATCCGCAGGGACCGGCAGGTGGATGTGGTGTGTGATGGATGGATGGACACAGAGCCCGTCTCTGCTGAAGGACGAATCTGTCTGAAGCCGTTATTCATTAAGAAGCATATAAAAACCAATTAGAAACTTATATGTACATAGCAAGGTACAGGTGATGCTGTGCGGCTAATATGGGTTCAAGTCTCTGTGGGGGGGCAGCTCACAGTGGTAGCTTTAATAACCCTGAACCAGATGTCCTTGCTGTGACAGGATGAGAATGCAGACATGGATGGTGTTTAGGGTGAAAAGGCCACCTAAGTGGGTTAAAGCGGCAGATCTGGCTTCTGTGTCCCCCCACGCGCCCGGCCTCCCTTTGGTGTTTCGGGGGACCTAAGTGGTCCGAGGCTCCCTGAAAGTCAATATCCTACCTTCTGGGCCGGCGTCTTGGAGAGCAGAGGCAGAGTGCCTGATCAATCACCCTAATGACCGCCATTCAGAGTGATGCAGGCGCACTTCAGGCGCGGCGGAGATGGACCTGGATAACTCAGACCACCGAGAGACGGACCGCTCTCCCTGGTCCGGCCACCAGTCGGGCGCTGATGCCTGGTTGGTCAGCTTCCCCACAATGCTGGAGCTGTGACCAATCACATCATCCCAGCAATCACCTGCCTCTTCATCCCACTGTATGTCAAATCTAGTTCTCGATCGCTATTCTCACAAAGTGAGCAAAACTAAAGAAATATCTCTGTCAATATTTAAAGACTGATATCACCTAGAAATAACTTCAGACTTGGATCTGTTCATGCATCTTTCAGGTCAGCAGCCCTTCAGCCACTACGCCACCTGCTGGTCCAAACAAGCCTGATGAAAAGCAGGTGTCTAATTACCTCCCTTGGAACAAACGTCACAGGTCTTTCTCATAGTGAGAGACTACGAAAGCCTCAAATCAGCAAAAAGTAACATTCTGAAACAGGCCTCAAACACAATAACATGGCAAATAATTATCCAGCATTTACCATCAGCCTTAATAACGACAGTGCTAGCAGCAATTATGTCAATTACCACTACAGCAATTATAAAAGCGATCATACTGATCTTTAACAAAGCCAGTCACTACAGGGCTGCTTCCTGCACACATCTTTGTAATAAAGGGTTTAACGGTGCTGAGGACAGATGAGGATCAGGGTACTGGGGGGGGGGGGCAGGAGTAAGACGCTCTTCACAGCAGGTGAAAGGGGAGAAGGCGAAGGGGCCTGCATCCTGGAGAGAGTTGGGGAACAGGGTTTGTAAAATCCAAGGTGACTGCTGGCTGGCAGGGGGGATTGTACCGGACTCCGACGACACCCAGCCGGGCACGGACCAGCAGGGGGGGCCATGGAGTGGAGCGAAGATGGGGGATGGGAGGTGTGTGTGTGAGGTACTTACACTGACAAATTAAGAAATAGAAGTAAAATACAATCAAATGTAAACAAAAGCACACAAATGAGCTGTAACCCCCCCCCCGCTGGCCTCATCCCAGCAGGGGCCACCTGTCCACTTGGTGTGCTCTGGCCCCCGGGTTAAACGCCGGCAGCACGCTCAGCAGCAAAGTGGGGGGGTGGACACACCGCTGTGGTCAGCATATGTCTGCACCACCTGCAAAAAGGCCGGCGTGTGGCCCGATCGTCGCCAGCGCAACAGAGCGGCACTGCGTTACACGCCGCGACCCTCAGGGATTTCATCAAGGGGACATTCAGAGTTTGCTGCGCCAGAGTGCTGGAAACACCACCACCACCCCCCCCCCACCCCAGGGAAGAGTGAAAACCTAATTGAAAGGTTCATCTGAAATACTGCAGCTTCGGGAGAGGAGGCCGAACTGCCACATTCTGCAATTTCTAGGTGCATTTCCTACACGGGGAAAAGAATTCTCCTTTCATACTGACTCACTGCAAAAAGAGAGTTTTTTAACAAAACAATAGGCTAACTGGTGCCACCGGACACGGCTGACAGCACACTGCAGCGGCTGGAATGGTGATTAATCTACCGCTCATGGAGCCGTGTGCGTACATGTGTAACCAGCTTAAATGACAGAGTCAGTTAGTTTTGGGGAAAATGACATGCTTTATACATGACGGACTGGTTTAGCTTTTGATAATCTTGCTCAGGGGTGCATTTCCCAAAAGCATAACTGCAAAATACATTAGTAACTTACATAGTTGCAACTATGCAACTGAATGGGTCCAACTATATCAGTTGCTAACGAGAGCTTAGGAAACAGACCCCAGAGCACTAATCCAGATGGAATGAAGACTCTGACAATATACTGAGCCTCGGCGAAATTCGCTTCTTAACGAGCGTTTCTGTCCACAGCGGTGTTCCTCCTGGTTCCACGGCTGGATATTTTTACCGGGGCAATTCGAGGTTAAATGCCCCACCAAGAGGCTTGGACGTGGGGATATCAGGTCACAGGGCCACGTTCTCTACTGCCGCATGGCCTTCAGCCCCAAGAGAGACAGAAGGAGGCGGTGCGGAAAAAAACACTGGTAGGCCCGTGAAACAGAGATGAAAGAGAGGGGGGGGGGGGGACCAAAATCAAAAATAAGCTGAAATACCCACTTGTGATGAATGGCCTGCGGCAACCTTTAATTCCCGGTGTACTGTTAGCGGAGATGAAGGAGGAATGGTAGGCTAGCCATGGCAATGCTAGGCTAGCAATGGTGAATGCTAAGCTAGGAATGGTAATACTAGGCTAATAATGATGGATGCTGGGTTAGCAATGGTGAACACTAGGCTAGTAGTGATGGATGCTTGGCTAGCAATGGTGAATGCTAGCAATTGTGAATGCTAAGCTAGGAATGGTAATGCTAGGCTAGTAATGATGGATGCTAGGCTAACAATGGCGAACGCTTGGTTAGCAATTGCAAATGCTAAGCTAGGAATGGTAATGCTAAACTAGTAACTATGGATGCTAGGCTAGAAATAGTGCATGATAGGGTAGGAATAGTGGAGGCTAGGCTAACCCATGGAAGGGTAGAACAAACAGTCAACCACAAGAATGCAGGTTACTTGGGAACGTCACCAACAATAATGTTCATGTGACTTTACAAGTTCTTTACCCGAACATTCTGAAATACCGCATAACTCGCGGTTACCGGTAATGACTTTGCACAAAGGCTGGTGGTGCAGTAAGTCATCGCCACTCAGCTGCCACGCTTCACGTTTCGTTTAATGCAGCCCAAGGGCACGTTTAACCTTTGGATGGGCTTAACACCCCAGCATCAGCCTCGCAAGCCCATGTGACGGAGAATTCTGTAAACCGAGGAACAGGGGCACACAGCTGCAAGAGGTCATGTGACCTCGCCACCTGCAACGGCCTGCACTTCCTAGGTGTGGAAGAAAACCGCCAGGTGCTGGATGTGATGT
>JAODJU010000119.1:7211253-7222537 GCA_026776725.1 Gnathonemus echidnorhynchus
ATATGGACCAAAACGCGTTGGGGGGCGCTACAGCGCCCCCATCTGACTGACTGGGACAGGTCGGAGTATCTGAGTAGTGGGTAGGAATAGGAATCTTGGTGCCAAATTTGGTAGGCCTAGGAGTTACGGTTTAGGCTGGGCAAGCAGTTTTAGGGAGGAAAAATAATAATAATAATCCTAACAAAAACAATAAGGTTCCATAGCACTACGTGCTTTGGACCCTTAATAAATAACTGCATCGTCCATGACTCACGCAGTACGTTAGTAACTGTGAGTGTTTAAGGAGAAGCGGAAGGCAGCACATGCAGTGAGCAATGCTATGCTTGTTGGAAGGAACAGCCTCACACATGGTTGAAGCAGGACTGACGTTCAACGGGCTGCCAAACCCCTTGTCCAAGCTTCCATCCATCATCCAAACCATTTATCCAGCACACAATCACGGTGACCTCACATTCAGCCTGGGGTAAACATTTATACAACATCCTCATATGTCCGATCCACTGTAGGTCGGCCACGAACTAGCCTTTGTTATTAAGAAGTGGTCTGTTTTATGGGGCTGTTAGCATGGCTGTGATGTTCTTTACTTCTTGGTGGGGGGGGGGGGGGGGGCTAGCAGCTTCATGCAAATGTAGACAGTTGCAAGGATCATTTCCAAAAGGCCACCATCGTTATCCTGGTAGAAAGCCAACGCGTTTCAGAGGTCGAACAGGGAAAGGCGGTTCTCAGCCAGCAGAGGTCTGGGAGGTAGATATGGAGCCAATTTCAGGTCAGTTGAATCTCAGTTTCTGGGGAGATGGTTTTGGCTCTTGTGACATCTGCTTAAGCAGAAGCTTTTAAAAGCACAAAGCTAAGATGTTAGCATGGACTCAGGCTGTTGCCCAGAAACACAAAGCAGAGGGAGGGGTGGTTTGGGCAGAGGCCACAAGTACGGTCGTTAGCTGACGGAAAAGCAACAGCTAGTATCTACAAGGGTTTGCTGCGGTGTGGAAACATAATGTGGCAAATCAAGAAGAACCTTGAAAAGAAACATCTCAGGATTCTCTCAACAGTGATCGTCCCTAACATCAAGATACCAACAGTCCAGGAGGAAAGCACCAGTCAAAACCAGCCCACTGGAGACCACTGAATAGTAGAAAAGAAAATCATCTAGTAGTCAAACACTCATCCAGTTAATAATAATTTACATACAAACATAACTAAGGTCAAAAGTGTAAGTGACCACCAGTAATCACCAGAACTACAAGTCACTGACAAATCAGGCATCAGGGAGGTCATGTGCTGAAGGTTCAGCATCACCCAAAGCAACAGAAACTCTCACCCTGGATCTTCAGATGTGATGTAGGTTAAAAATAGGCCGTAATGTTCTGTGTTTATCACGGCCAGAGGTCTTCTAACAGCTGGCAAACCGCCTGTCCAATCTCAAGCGTTTGGCTTCAACTGGTCGACCTCTGAAAACAGCCCATATGTAGTGAGTGGCAAGAGCACAGAATTACTTGCGTATTCAGTATCCATGCCACACATAGACCTTTGTTCCCTCAGATCATAACCCCAGACACTGAATACACTATAATCTGACAGGAATTCTGACCCTATTAGTATGATGGAGTGGGGCACGGCAGTGAAGATATTAACGTTGTGACCTTAAGGTTGTCATTATAATCCCAAATGGGCGACTGCTTTTGTAATATTGAGAGGAGTACTTTTTTGCACAACTTTAACAGCAGTAGACATTATAAACTAGCATTAATTCTGACCTAGGTGTGCACTCCTCCCTATCAAATGGTTTACATGGGTTATGACAGCCAGGGCCTGTTGGAGTCAGGAGCCCTTGGCACACTCACCATTGGCGTGCTCTGTCCACGGCAAAGCCAAACTTTGGCTCTGACAACACAGACTATCTGAAAGGTGACTGGGTCAAATAAGCTGAGCCTTGGAAAAAAAAAAACTGTTCAAAACAGAGAAAACACTATACGACTGAGGTTTTCTGACCATTTTTAAAAAATAAAAAAAACTGAGCAAAACATCTCAGATTCGAAATTATCAAAATTTAATGAAATTACGCGATTAAACATACTTAGGGCCAGACTTAGTAAAAATCACATTTTATTTTTTGTTTTTCCAAACAGAGAAACAGGTAGTCAGATGTACTTGTTCCCACAAACGGCTGGCAACAGTCGCTGTGTTTGCATACCTCAGCCTTGGCAAAACTGAAGACCAGCCAGCCAAGAAAAAATTAATTATTCCACTCCGATTTTCTGCCCTCCCAGCGTGAAGCGACCGTGGCACAGCAGGCTTATCGAGTGCAATAATAAAATATTTTTAAAAAAGCAGAAAAAACTGTCAACAAACACCTGACGCTCTTTTCACAGAAAAGCCAATGCGAAAGCTTTCACATTCACTTTATATCAACTGTAAACAGGAATTAGAATGAAACGTAAAATATTTACTGTGTATAAACTATGGCGTACGCTTAAGAAGATAACTGTCTGAAACTTTGGCAAGCGATTTTACCTTGGCAGGTACAACTTATTATAACTGAAGGAAAAAATTCAGGTTTCATAAGGAATTGCTAGGGCGTTCTGAATATACTCATTCGTTCCCCACACGTGCCAGTTTATGAATACTTCTCCAAGCCTAAAATTGCTTTCATCAGAAAACAACAACAGCTCGTTCTTAATATTGCTCTAAGCAACTTAAACTTACTAACAGAATGCCTACTAAGTCAGATCTTGTTTTCCGATCGGCTACCCGCATATTATAATGCACACCTGTATACTATAGACTTGCAGACTATGGCGGTAGGAAAGGTCATCTACCAGTGCCTGCATCCAGAGACGGGTGTTAACCCATTGCATTTTTCCTTGTAAACAAACCGCCGAGATCGTTTCTGCACACTCAGCGGATCTGAGTGACAGACAGGAGAGAGGATGTATACGAAAACAGAATCAGATGAGCTGAATCATGCGCGGCTACCACGGGATTGATGAGTAATTCGTACATGAAACTTATACACCCTTTTTGGGCACCCGTCGGATTTCACACTTCAGAAACGCCGCAGAGAACTGCAACGCCGGCCACGTCTTCCCGAAAGCCCAAAACCCACGTCCCAGTCCGGGGAGGAGCTGCGATCGGCTCCGCAGCGCTCCGAAGTCTGTAAGGTGGTCGGGGCGGGGCAGTTTCGGGTTCAGCCGGGTCACTTCCCGGCAGGAGCGAAACCCTGCATACAATACGCCCTTTGTAGAAACCTGAGCTGCTCCGAAGCATACCTGCTCCATGTCTAACCTTCCTTCCAGAGCCAACATTTATCTCTGCGGCTTTGTTTGTTGCGTCATTCCGGTACGCAGTTAGTCCCTTATCCTCGGATTACGTGACTAACATTAATTCAGCCCAAAACGTGCCTCATTCATTTGTTCTGCCTATTAACGTTCTTGCTCTATTTTTACCGAGAACAAGGAAATTAATTGCTTACATATTCCCAAGCTCTGCTGCTTAGATAACAGGAAATGCACACGTTTAGATGAACAGCAACATTGACATTAACAACACTATTACAAATAAGTCCCAAATCTATATCTTTGATTTCGATCTATGTGTTCGGATATAGGATGGTTTTGTCCTGTCGGGCACAGACCCCATACACCTGTTGAAGTGTATATGCTTATCTATGCATCACTTTTTAAACCATATAGTATCATATAAGTAAAATTGTATCGCGATTACGCCAGTGGAATTGGGTAATTGTTTCAACACATACATAAGTCGGATTAATGCCTATAAAGGTTTAAAGGAAAAATAGGCTACAGCCTGTATCAACTGAATGCCACAATGGCACGGTCCG
Organism: Gnathonemus echidnorhynchus; assembly: GCA_026776725.1. NCBI lineage: Eukaryota > Metazoa > Chordata > Actinopteri > Osteoglossiformes > Mormyridae > Gnathonemus > Gnathonemus echidnorhynchus. Next base: position 7,215,092 of record JAODJU010000119.1, read on the forward strand.
TATTGAATGTCACCCTTCGTGGACGCTATTGTAGGACATTAAATGTCCCCTGTAATAATCTGAACACATTTATTTTTCAAACAGACCTGGTTTCTCTCAGACTCGAATGCGCAGCCACATACGTGCCGAAAGGTTCCCCTTTCTCCGTGTATGCAGACGGATCTCCGCTTCAAAACTATGTAAGACTTCTATCTGTCAGTCGAACGCAATCCACAGCCTTACTCAAGATGTCAGAAAAGAAAACTTGTTATGAACTAAACGCAATTTTAGGACTGACATGTTTCCTGTATACTCCGTATCCCACAAATTAAACTTTCCTCACTGCTACCTCAGCATATAATATCCATAAGTAGCGAAGGGGCGACAATCCGGGGACTATAGTACCGATCGCAGATAAATCGTAAGAAAAACCCGTTCCTCCCTTACCTTTACATTGCAGAGGGTGGCTAGTTGTGATCTTCACGGTTCCCGATATGGACTCGCCAGGACTGTACACCACCTTGTTGTTGGTAAAAGCGATATCAAATTCTTGGAGCTTCCCCATGTCGTCTGGAGCGGTGGAGATACGGCTGTGGGTAAGAAAGCGCACGGCAGCGCCGCTGCACACCTGCTCCCGGTCCCCGCGCGGCTCCCACGGCCTGACGTCACGCCCGATACGGACCGGAGCACTGCCTCGTCTGCCGCGCTCACGGCTGCTGCGATTCACTCCGTTTCCAGCACGCCTCCTGCGGCGTGATCCCTCTTGTCTGCAAGATAAAAGCATTTGGAAGAAGCTGCAATTATTCTAAGCGGAGGATGTCTCACGTTAATACCCCCGCTCAGTATTTCAGTTTTAGACCATGTCGTGTCAAATACCACATTCAGCATAAAACTGTGCAATTAATAAGAGTTTTTTTCCCTCAAAAAAACTGGCTCGCCTGATCACTCACGCCGTATAATCAATAATAAATAATTTTAACATCGTTGGATCTTTTCCATGGCCTGAAGTCAGAGTGTGTAGTTGGAGCAATTGATCCTGAGCTTTTCCAAAGCAGAACAGGGCACAACTGAAGTGTATACCCTGGATAGGGTGCCAAGAATTTCCCTTTAAGCTAAATTTGTTTTACTCTCCTCCAATGTGAATACAACAGCTGAAATGTGTTTTTTTTTTTACTTGACAGCTTTTTTTCTACTGTCTGTCAGTAGAACTAAACGCTCTTTGCAGAAAATGACACTTCTTAAGTCCAATATGGCTGCTGCTGACTCCCACAAAGCCTGCCTTTTGCTGTTCATTTCTGCTCCATGCTCCACTGAGGGATTAACATTAACTTGCTTCAGAGATCATTCAGCCATCCTCTACATTTACAATGATGTAACGCCCAGTAGTCAAAGTAAAAGCCCCTTTGAATCCCTTTACTGGCTCACAGGGACAGGTATGTATATTAACCGCTTAATAGGCCTATATCTGTTGTAAGCAGGCTCAACCCTTCAGAATGTGTATTTGATTTCCACTTGGGCAGCAGTATGAGCTGGGTTTGTATACGACGTTAAATTACAGTTTTAATGAGAATCAGGACTGGGGGCTCCAGGTTTGAAGCCGACACTCAGAATCAATACAATCAGTTTAAATCTAAGCACCCCCCCCATGTAATCAAGTTCAACATTCTTTCTCAGTGTCAATGTTGTTCATTGTTTAAATGAGCGGGTGAAGGAAATGTGCACAAATGGTGTCCTTCAAGGAGAGCCACTGGAGATCTACCCTGTGTTCTCTCAAATACTCACTTGGAGAAGATGGAGAAGATGCAGCCAGAAATAAATTGGCAAAGCCCTTTAGGTCTTCCAGAATTGTACTTTTGGCATTGATGACTCGCCTGATGTGGACCAGCTGGCAGGAATGCAGCAATTTGCTGCCTTGATGGGATGCTCCAGTAAAAACGTCTGACACTGGCCAAGTCACATGATTCTGGACAACATCAGGAAATCAGAGGACTCCGGTGAACACTGAGAGAGCCATTTCACAACTTTGTTTGGCTGAAAATATTACTGATGCGATCTCACTTGAAGTACTCTGTGAAAATGACCCAGAGTAGCTCCACCGTCCCACCAGGGACTGGAACCAGCAACAATTCGGCCTTAAGACTCATCATTGACCAATTTTTGTCTATGGTCAGAAATATGGGTCTGATAGAAGAAACTGATTAAAAGTATAGAGAAATACCATCAATTAGGCTAGAATCTCCTGCGATGGCGTGTGTCACATCTGTCACCTGGTTCTCATATAGGGACTGAGGTGTGGAGGTGGGGGGTCCACTGCATTTCCAGGACAATGGGCACGGTTGTTGCTTGGTTACTGTGTAACCATGGCAATGACAGACTGAAGTTAAATGAGATCTTATGGTCTTGTCTGCTGTTCCTTAATTTCAGCACTCTTTGGTCAATTAAATTAACTATAACTTAAAGTCCTATAGCATTTAATAGATTTATTACAACATATAATGACATTAATTTTAACAGTTTTGGGTTTACATATAGGGTTATTGTAATAATTTCACTGAGTGTGGGGTAAAAAGGGCTTAAATATTTCACAACACCTTGCCTAGCAAGCTAAATGTAACATTGGTATACATAACTATCAAAATAAAAATACAATTTCTTCATATGGTGTTTAGATGCTGCATCTTGGATGCCAAAATGCAGCATACACATATAGCAGAATTAACTAATTATATCAGAATTACAGTTGTTTAGAATACACCTTTTAATCTTCAATTACATTATTGGCCCTTCTGTGTAAATTAGACTTTATTTGATTAAATAGTATTGGTCAATACTATGTCTGCCCCTTGTTAAAAGCCCTTTAAAAATAAAAGTGAATTGGATTGAATTGAATTGAACTTGGATGCTTGACAAGTAATGGATGGAAATATATATATATATGCAGACAAAATGCAAGTTGTATTACGTGCAAAATTTCCATGGTTACAAATTATAAGCGCTGGCACCAGAGACCGGCGAAACTAGCTTATAACCTGACAGGTCCTTGCTGCCATCTAGTGGCCTTTTGTACGTCATTTGCACATTAGACTCATTTTGAAACGTGAGCGCAAACGTCGTTTGATTCTACAGAGATTCAGGTTTTCAGAAAAAAAACCCGCTGCCTCTTATCCTTGTCGTAACATTTGAAAATAGCACAGTAGACCAAATTCCAAGCAGCGAGCACTAATGATTACAAATAAACGCTGAACCGTTGACCCCCACAACCCTGACCGGGATAGGTAGTTGGGGTATGGATGAGTGATGATGTAATTTTTATGACGTGATGCGTTTTATGGAAGCAGATATGTGACAGTACTCACTGCAATATGACCACCATGTTCTTTTGTGGTTTATCACGTTTTCCCCAGGGATACAGCGTAGGAGAGCTGCTGTTAAATTAATTACGGTTTGGTGACGATGGGTAATTCCGGAAAATCACTCTCCGATTTCTTGCTGTCGTTCTGTTGTTACACTGATTCGTGTCCCCCGTCTAACATGCACCAGAACGGCTGTAATGAGCCTTGCAGACTGTGACTGTTTATGTTATGTTTAATTTAAAAAGAAGCATTAAAGCATATAATTGAACACCATTTATTTTTTAAATGCCTTCTATCTTGGAAACACAGCTGTAATAAGACCCTGCAAAACAGTCAACATAATAGCTGAAAACAACCTGAACATTAAGTAAAAGATATCAGAAGGCTTGGTCCTTTACAATGATTCCATTCTTAAAGTAAGTTTGTTCAGCATAAAGCTAGACAATAGGACCCTGTCTATCCTGGACAGTGGATATATAACATTTCCTTATAATGGTATCTGGAGCCTGTTCTTGACAGCATCTCTGTATTCAAACTCAAAACCAAGTGTTCTGTTTCTGCTGGTCCAATTTCAAGCCAGTGTGATTGTTTACCTTCAAAATCAGGGGCATGGGGTTGGGGGCATGGATACACAGGTAGATTCAGGGGGCCCAGCACTTGACAGGGCCTGCGAATACATAAAATTATATGTGAAATATGACTGGGGGGGGGGGCAGGTGACATTTTGTCAGCAGGTTCTGAATGCTGCAGCCCGAAATATAAGTATTAAAGAAATATATTCCCTTAATTAAGCTAAAAATACCTGCAATAATCTACATCTGTGGGAAATGCTGAAACTACTACATCACATCTCCCGAGGTTATTAAAGGTGGTAGTTTATGCAAAAATATTCAGGCCTCTGACCATCCCGCTTGGTGCAGGAGACGGGCCCCCGGCTCAGGGGAGTCCCCCCCAGGGCATCCCAGGAAGCAGGTGCGGACAATGACCTCGGTGACGGCGTAGGGGTCGCAGTTGGCCGCCGGCCGCCGGTCCTCGAAGTACCCCCACCCCTGCAGGCCCACCTGCCGCGGGATGCGGACGCTGGCACCGCGGTCGGCCACGCCGGCGGTGAAACTGTGGATGCTGGACGTCTCCTGGAGTCCCGTGAGACGGCGTGCGTTGTCCTGGCCCCCGCGGGGGTCGTACACACGGATGTGCTGGGCGTGTCGCTCCTTCAGCTTCTCGATGGCCTCCTCGATATACCTTTTTTGTTGGGGGCATCACGTTTTTATTTATAGTTCATTATGTTTGAAGTCTGCTGCAGTGAATTTGAGTGATTTTCCCTCATATATGTGTGTGAATGTTGTCACGGTGCAGAGTTTGTAACTATGTTTGGTTCCTGCTTAGCAAACGTAACCAAGCAACTGGGAAACAGCACAAACCTGCCCTGTAATGACTGCTTAAGGTCCCTGGACCTCCACCTCTGTCCTCCAATCTGACAGCCTAATGGCAGATCAACAGTCCTGTCCTGACAGACAGGTTTAACTGACTCCATAAATCTACTTAAGCAAACAATGCCCTTACTTGTGGATCTAGGAACATCTTCTTCCTGACACATGCCCTATGTTTTAAAGTCTGCACAATATGCACATTAATGTTTTGTGCGTTGCTCTGGACTGTGAATAGAAATCAGCTCAGAACGTTTGCCAGGACTGGCCCACCACACATACAAACAGAACATTTTTACCAGTTCTTGAGGGGGGGGTTCTGTCTGATGAGTTTTACTGAGTGGAGGGGGAGGGGGGGCACCACGATAAATTTTGCCAGCCCACAAACCCATCAGCCAACTGGAAAAATGCCCTGATTTTGTATATGGGTCTAGGTGTGCATTTATTATGCATTATGCAAGGATATCTGTGTGTGTGTGTGTGTGTGTGTCCCCGTATGCACTCCCAGAAGCTCCACACTCACTGCAGCCCCCCCTCGGCCCTGCTGGCCTCTGTGCTGACGTTGGTGTGGCAGCCCGCACCATTCCAGTCCCCCGTGACGGGCTTGGGGTCCAGACTCGCCACCACCCCGAAGTCCTCGCACACGCGGTGAAGCAGGAACCGCGCCATCCACAGCTGGTCGGCCACGTCCAGTCCCTCCCCCGGGCCCACCTGGAACTCCCACTGCAAGCCCCGGTCAGACCGCGGGGCGGGACATGAACAGGACAGTGATGGAGGAAGATGGGGGCCATTAAAGAGGGCAAATAAGTGGGAGGAGGGGGATGAAGTCACAGCCTGGAAAAGACTGACGTCCCACAACTGACATTGTGTTTCTTTAATTCTCCAGAATGCTCTAATACAACCTCTAACAAAAAAAGAGAATTCCCCTCCAAAAACGGATGGGATTTCTTCACAAGCAAAGGGTAAACATTCATTTCTTTAGCCACGTCAATGATTTACATTCCTGTTATGTAAGCCTCTTTAATCAGCCGTTTGGACATGATGTGCACAGCCTCGCCAACCATACTAACCATGCCAAACAACGCACTAGACTGTGGGTTTGCATTTCCATTTATTTAGCAAACGCTCTTGTCCAAAGAGACATACAAGCGAGAAAAGCTTGAGGTCAGAGAAGAGGGCCGGCCAGCATCGGCGGCTCAAAGGACCAGCAGTGATATGATCACTCTGCCAGGGGTTAAGTGGATGGAGATGCAGCAGTAGGATTTGGCTAATCGGCAGCTCCTTACCTGAGAGGGCATGACCTCTGCGTTAGTGCCGACGACCTTGATCCCAGCATACAGGCAGGCCTTGTAGTGGCACTCCACGATGTCTCTACCATAGGCCCTGTCTGCCCCCACACCACAGTAGTACGGGCCTGGGGGAGCGCAGGAGAAGCTGGACACCCTAAATCTCAAAGGTACAGCTTCCTCATGGTGTGGCATTGCATAAGAACTGATATTTATATTCTGTACTAAGTTAGGACACATACCTGCCCTATCGGCTGCGTAAGACTGAAGCCAGAGTACGCCAGATTGGTTTAACTCAGAAGATTTATCCAATCAGAAATGGCGATCAAAGCTCAGCACATTAGAAAGATGCTGCCAACTTAGTTCTTCACGTTTGTTTGTGAAATCAAGCACTAGACTTTGGGTCAGGAAATTCAAAAGGACTTTACCATCTAAAAGTTGATTTACACTTCGGTATCTAGCCTACACAGAGCTTACACCATAGCCTACACAGAGCTTACACCATAGCCTACAGCCCTACACAGAGCTTACACCATAGCCAACGCAAGTGGCCTACACTGCTGCGAGTCTTAATATTTCCGTGTTGGTGTGTTTGTGTTGCTCCTCAATTACACTGTCAAGACGCTATTTGGCTGAGCACAGTTTTCTTAAAAATTTTTTACTCTGTAGGAAACAAAACTTAGCACGCTTTCCAGTTATAATGACTGTTCCTTTTCAAGATTATCTAGTATCGGTTTAAAAATCAGTTTAATGTGTACTGCTGCTGCATGTGTCCTCTTGTATGCTCAAAAAAAAATCACATTGCGATATCTGGAATTTGCCAGTATGGTGAAGCTTTAGTGTGAACAAATGCAATCATGTTTTTTAACAGCGTGAGCGGCTGCAACCGTGGTAAAAACAGCAGGCTACCAACAAGCTAAACACAACTTATCTCACACTAGAATATCCCCAGCTGGAAATAAACAGCAACAAAACATTTGCGTACTAGGAAGTGCAGTGTTGCCAAAGGGACCAGTCACAGTTGTTGCAGTCTGGGTCGTTGCAATGTGTAGTTACATTTCTGGGGGGTGGCGTACGCTGTCAATTTGGTGCAGAAGTATAAATCAGCTTTAAGTGTGTTGTGCTTCACAGACCCCTGCTGGGGGCGGGGCTTACCCTGTCGCCCCGGAAACCCATTCTGCGGCCAATCGAAGGGGTGGCCGTCGACCCCAAGCAAAGTGTACTCCTGCTCCATGCCGAACCACACCTTCAGGTCCTGCACATCCGCCATCACCTTACGACACCTGGCTCGCTGGTTGGTCTCTGCACAAAAAAAGGTGTAGAAGGTATAGAGCAGTGTTTCTTAACCCAGTCCTCGGCGAACCCCAGACAGTGCATGTTTTTGCTCCCTCCCAGCTCCCA
>JAODJU010000119.1:7231119-7242966 GCA_026776725.1 Gnathonemus echidnorhynchus
GGGGCTCGCTTCTCAATGGTTCATTTGTCATCATTTGTCAAAACTGCCCACACAATCCTGAATGGATTGATTCACTTTTTTCCAAGACAGAAGTGCAAAAACCTCCAGACCTCGAATGGCTGTCAATGCTGATCCACACACTCATCCATTGTAACGTTACTTAGTTATCACAGGTGTAATGTAGTATTGTGCTGTAAAGGAAATGACATTTAAAACAAAAAGGTAAACCGCTGGCTTTGAGCTAAGCAGTTTAATGGGTATTAGCCCAGCTTGGTCACTCATTCTCACAGTACAGCATGTCAAGCTACACATGAATCTAAACAAGTCAACAGAAGCAGAGTCTTCATTTAATAATTTAAGTTGTTCATTTAATAAAGTCAACGCGTGACACACTAACAAAAACACAGATGCTGTTGTCCCTCCATCTGCATTCAAACCACACCTGCTCACATTTTTCAAAGGTGAATTAATTAAGCATATCTTCCACTGACAAGTGTTAATCTCTTTCCAGCTGCCTCTGTTTCTCATGATTGGTTAGTAAGGCCTACCCGATTGGCTATTAAGTGATGGGCCTATGTGATTGGCCAGTAAGAGAATTTCTATTCGCAGCCATTCTGTACTCATGTGGATTTAAAAAGTCACCAAATCAGAAACAAAATACATACAGAAATTATATTTTTGGAAAGTCGCAGGTTCGAATCCTGACAAGACAGGCCCCAAAGTATCTATATGCTCAATAAATTATGTCCACAATCAGACAGACTGCATAATCCATGAGCGATTTACAATTATCCGGTGACTGGAAATAGCAAGAACATGGGGAGGAGATAAACAACATAAACTCTGTCATCAGTTAATCTTGACAGAGACACATTGATAAAAATCCATCTTTAGAAACCAGGACAGGCCACTGAGGGGCACCCTCCAGCGTGAGGGACCCATCCAGGACCACCATGGAGATCCACCTGGTCTGGTGTAGGGTGATAATGGCAGGATGATGTCTGTCTTGACTCCACTGCATGGAGAATATCTTGAATTTGTGTGGCTTATAAACATCCTGTAGTTTGTCTCTGGTAGAGAAGAGATGTCTCTAGCTGTAGTGTGAGTCTGTGGGTATGTGAATAGGACTGCGTGGAATCTGACCAGCAGTTCTTCTGTGATGTTGCCATTAAACGGAGGTGTTCCCAGAAGGGGGCAGTGTTTCACTTTATGCTTGCATGCGGACTGTTGGACCCTGGATGAAAAGAATGATAGGTATTTTTCAAAACTTACAAAAAGTGCTTATCATGCAAGCATAATCAACCATAATTATGTGTGTAGCGACGTGTTTTAATATTGATTTCTGTTGGAACAGTTTTCAAACAGAACACAAAGCAAATACTCTAAGTTTGCTAAGTATAACAAGAAACTGAACTGTCTACGGGGGAAAGTCTGTGACATTTCTCAAATGGATCAGTGCCACATTCCAATGGAGGAATGTTTCACTAGTATGTCACTTTGACAAGTACGGCACATGGGCCTATGCTGAAAGTCACCCATGTCTTCCTGTTGTGTACAGATGCTCCTCTACTTACAAACAAGTTACGTTCCCAGCAGCCGTTCATAACTTGAAATGTGTGTAAGTTATTATTCAACATCATTTTAAGGGTATAATAATAATAATAATTGGTACTATATCCCTGTGGGGAAATTGTCTTTACGCCTCCCTCAGCTTGCTCTATGTAGAGCAAGTTCTCCGCAAAGGGCAGCCACCTGTAGCGACACCCAGGGAGCTGGGGGTTAAGGGCCTTGCTCAAGGACCCGCAGACGTGCTGAGGCTGGGTTTGAACTGGTGGCCTTCTGATTACAAGCACACAGGCTTAGTCCACTGAGCCACACGCTGCAAAGAACTCGGATGCTGGGATTCAGCACGCTACACGCTACACGCTACGCTGCTGTGCGGTGGGAGTAGCGGTCAGAAGTCGTACTAGGCGGAACTGGTGCGCAGAAAAATAATCGATGTTGTGGACGGGAATCGGGAGCCCAACGAACACAATTTGAACTTACCGTCCTCTTCGTTTCTATGTCTGAAAGTTCGTAGGTAGAGGAGTTTCTGTACTCACATCCTCCGTCACCTCATACAGCATGTTGGGGAAGTTCGCCTCATTCCTCTCCATGCTGCCTCCACTCAGCCTCCCCTTCTTTTGCAGGTAAACCACCACCCCAGTGCCAAGGGCCACGAACAACAGCAGAATGAGCACCGATACCACGATGGGCCCCCGTTTTTCAAAGTCGTGGGAAGCTGTTCGGGGGTGGGGTTCACAAATATGATATTGGTTCAAGACCTGGACTAGTGACCCAGCGACTTTGGTACTTCACCTGACTGATAAGCAGCTGTATAACTGGGTGAAACTTGTGCAGATAAGAGAAGTAACTAAGCAGCCAATGTGAACGTTACTACCCAGAGTAACTTACAGGCGGTGCATGTTTAAAAACATTGGATTAAATTAATGCAATAAAAACAAAAACATAACGTCACTGTGAACAGTTAATAAAACCAGTGATCTCCACTGAAAAATACCCTTAATACCCTTAAACAAAGCCATTAAAGAGAAGTAAAAAACAGAAAATAGGTAAGTGGCTTCGATAGTCTGCAGACAGATACCGATGGATCCAGCCAATTTGAGTGGTACTCTCACCTTGTGAGTCCTTATTTTGGCCACTGCAGTCGACACCCACGTGGTACTCGATGTCATCTAGGGCCACAGTGCCATCGGTGCCGCTGATCCCCTCCAACACAATCTGGTGATACAGGTAATCCACTTTATGACCTAGTTTCCATTGCCTACCATCTGATGGACGGCGGTCTGTTTGAAGGGGCTACTCACCTGGAATTCCAGTGTGGAGGAGATGTTTATGTCACAGCGCCTCCAAGTCTCACCAACTTCACCCACGGTCAGCAGCTTGATGAGCAGGCCCCCAGTCCGCCTCCACACACGGAGCCCGGCGTCGCCTGATGAGCATTAGCATTAGCAGTCCAGCCTTTAACTTAGCGTTAGCATTAGCGGACATGCTTTTGAGTTGGCATTAGCATTAGCAGTCCAGCCTTTAAGTTAGCGTTAGCATTAGTATCGTCACTTTAACAAACATGCAACTCATACAGCCGGCAGGCCTAATGTGACGAGTGAATATCCTACTGTGAACTGGCTCCCAGACCACCACCACACAAAGAACTTGACATCACGAGACGGACTTGAGTTAGCATTAGCGGTCCAGTTATAGAGTAAGCATTAGCAAAGCGAGTATATCATCAATTTCGCAAGTATAGAAATTGTACAGGTAGCAGGCCAATTGCAAACTGTGAATATCCTACAGTGAATTGGCCCTCAGACTAGCTTTACACATGAAGCTCGGCATCACCTGATGAACTTTCGCATTAGCAGTCATGCTTTTTATTAGCAGGTGTATTGTTGACTTAGCCAGCATGTAATTTGTACAGTTAGCAGTGGCTAACTGTACAGGGTTGTACAGTTATCTTTCCAGATTAGTGAATTTGACACTGGTGGCTCATTATGTTAGCTGACCGTGAAAAATGAAATGGGAATGTTTTTGGAGCTTGCTGAAAGATTGCAGGAACTCGCACATGATGCACAAGCCAAAAGCTAAAGTGAAAGTGATTTGGGTCAGAACTGTGGGAACTATGCATCTCAGCTTGGGGACGCCATGTCCGTGTCTCAGCAACCAGCCTCGCTCGCGTGTTAGCCGTCTTTGTGATCGTGGAATGTCACGTTTCTCGCAGGAACTTTTAAACTTTTCAGGGCCGTTAATTTTGCATTTTTAACACCGGGTTCCAAACATAGGGCTCCCAGTGCTTTTGGAAGTGTTCCAAAAAAGAAGAAAACTTCTGACACAAAAGATGGAATTGTTAGATATGCTTCCTAGTGGAAAGTCTATGAGTGTGGTACTGTTTGTTTAGAAATTAGTAATTAATAAACTTTTTATGTTAACGGTCAGGCTAGCAGACTGTTATGGGTAAAGGTTAGGGGGTTCTTTGTGAATCTTCACATTTGTGGGGACCTTCTACCTGTGACCCTTGTGAATGTGAAGGGGTGGCTGTTTGTCATTTTTGTTTCTGTCCTTTTGTAGGAAGAAGATGAACAATGGAAAGGAATGGCTGGCCTTACTGGAGGGGGGCCGGTGCACCCAAAAGCGCAGGCAGTTGGCTGAGGCTGGGGGCAGGTGAGGGCTGAGCAGCGAGGCGTTCTGGCCCGCAGTGCCCCGGGGGCTGCTGGGAAGGAACAGGAAGTGACCTGTGGAGACACAATGGCATAAATAAGAGAATAAACCAAACTGCCGTTAAGTCATGTAATTCATTCAAATAGACCGGAATTATCTGTTATGACAATCAAGAGGACAAGGACTTTAAATTTGCCTAGAATACACATAAAATGACATCAATGCAGTGAATAATAAAAATAACATGGACTTGTATACGATTTACAAATAGCTCAGAATTCCCTCCAGTTAAGTCCTGCATGTGTAATCATTACAGTTGCTTCGCACATTCCAGAAAGCACAGAAGGCGAGGCAGATGGTCACCTCGCTCTGTCCCCAGCGAATGGTCATAGGGTGGGGTGGGATACTGGGTCTCTGCGGCAGAGCTGCTCAGCTCCCAGTCCAGAAGGTCCAGGGCTGGGTTCTCAGTGTTGGCCCAGCCACAAAGACCATTCTCCAGATTACACTTTGCATCTGTGACCACAAACACACACACACACACGCACACACACAGAGTTACTCTGCACATAGTACAGGAAAACTATAAAACTTACTTGTTTTTCATGAATGACTAAGTTTTCATTTATTTCTGCAGAAAGTCACTTATGGTAAACATGCTAGTAAACATACGAGATAAACGTAGTTCACCTAAAGTGCTTCGGGCTGAAATATTCAGGTATAAACACGTCAGTTGTCACTTGTTTTGATGTGGCATAATTACATATGTTTATAAGGAAAAGTGAGGACTGAATAGATCAAACAGACATGCACACATGGAGGGCTTTTTTCTTAAAGACACAGAAGCAGAGCTCTTTATGGTTTCAGGGTTGTGCCCCTAACCACTCCTGGTGATGCCAAACCCTCTGGCCTCATATAAAACTGGTGTATATGAATAAATACGCTGGTTCTGGACCAGCTTTGCTCTGGTACCAAAGTCAACGAGAGAAACAGGTCGATTCCATATTAGCTGGATTTCACTGCTCTAGATGTGCCCCTGCTCCCCAAACCAGACCTGGACTGGGGCAGCCATAAGGAGTGAAGCTGATGTCATCTACAGCAATGCGAGTCCCTGCACCACCAGTTCCCTTCGCTTCCATCACCAGCTAAAGAGGGCACAATGTTTTCTATTGGTTAGCAGTTAAATTGTACCGCACCAGGGAGACCAGCACCTTCTGGGTCCCCATTTTATATAAGTACCTGCCAGGGTCCAGTGCTGCTGATGCTGCAGTTGCCACGACGCCAGACATCTCCCGGACTCACGTTCTGAGAGAACACCTTCACTGGATCCCCTTCCAGTGGCTTCATATAGATGCTCAGGGTGCCTGTCGTGCAAATGCACACCATGTGGCCACACAGTGAAAAGCAGCGTGTCAGAGCACAGGAGCTCAAGGTGCTGATGGGCTGAATGACCAGTAAAGTTTCTGTATCACAGGTAGCTATAAACTGCTAGCAACTAATAATAAGCATGAAAACATAAGCTGCTTTTTTGTTTGGTTTAAGCTATAGGCGTGGGCACGCTGCCGTAGAATATTCTGACACTGCATTACCACCAATAACCAGAGGGGGGTGCTGAAGCACCGTAAGTGCCTCTACTTCCAGCTCTGATGAGTACGAGAAAACAGACTACGGCGTGACACTAAGGAAGGGAATCACAAGGACACAAACACAGCTCACACACCTACACACTCTCAGTGAAGAGGCCAAGCCTGAGCAAAAACTTCACGTCACGGTTCCAACAATCAGTTCGTCCTTAACCTTTACCTGGTTGGTCTCCATTCATGTAATACCAGAATTCAACACACTCTGGAAAGGGGGCACTATTTCGCACTGGAGAGGTGAGCAGCGTCACGTCCCCCAAGCGAAGGACTTCCTGGCTAGTGTCCGCAATCATGTAGTAACCTAGGAGACAGAGTGAGGGAGATTACATACTCAGATGGACTGTAGGAGATGTGAGGCATGTAGATTTGTATTTTAGTTACTGCTTCCCTATACGTCTTTTGGCTCTACTAAGACAATGCTGTTTGCATAGAATACATAGAATGTTTTTTAACTAATGGTAATAATCCTGCTCCATTCAGTCACTGAGAATCAAAACGGACTTTATGTGACCCAAAGGATGAACAATAGAACGTGTTCTGACCTTTTCCGGTCTCTAGGCTATGATCAGTGGTAGGTGCAGGCTGCACCCCTCCGTAGGCCCCGTTCTGCTTGACCCAACGGGCAGCACCAAAGGATGTGTAGCTACACATGGTGCCTTCAAAGGAGCATCTGGATGGGGTCGTGCAAGGACGATTCATAACTGCCACGTCATCGATTGCTATTCTCCCGTCGAACCCGGAGCGCAGAGCCTCGAACACCAGCTGGGGAATTCAAATGGCCACATGAAGATATTCTACAATTTCATGGAATGGGAGTGATGTTCTACAATCTGAATCAAAAGGAGATTATAGATTTCTACACAATCGCTTCCAGTACCAAAGAATGTCAGAGGGGGGATTAATGACGCAGTGGAGTGGTGGCACCTGGAAGCCAGTGTTCTGCTGAGGGATCGGGCATAGGCCTTGATGCCAGCTGTTGCCTTGGGAACCACTGCTCGTCCAGTGGAGGGCCTCAGAGCCATCAGGATAGCGAACCCTCACGTTCAGAGTGCCTGGAAGAGAATGACAGCCCTGGCCATAAATTCCATGTTGATACTGCCAAGCTAGCGCCCCACATCCAGTCTCACACTATCAGCACTGGGTGCATATCTGAAAAAGAAACACAGGTAGGGGAAGATAAGGCAACCCATCCCCATGCATTTACAACCCTAATAAATTATACAATATTCACAAATGGTGAAGATCAGACCAAAGGTAGATTATGGGAGGGTACAGAAATGATGATGTCAGAGACTGACAACGATCCAGTTAAAAGTATGGTGCCAGTATTTTGTTTAATAAGACAGTAAAATAGGATACTAAAATTGTCTTTGGATGGGTTGTATAATTTCAAATAGTGTTTCTCAACCCGGTGTTCAGGGACACCCAGATAGTCCATCTTTTTCCCCCCTCCCAGCCCCAAAATGTGGACTCTTTGGGGGTCCCCGAGGACCGGGTTGGGAAACACTGATTTCCTACAGGAAATGAATGAAATGCTATTATGAGGTAATGAATCATGTCCCAGCTAACAATTTAAATTTCAAGCACATTCTTTAATTATTTAAATTCCAGTTTTCTACGGCTTCCAAAAACGCAGTGTTTAAGTGAATGGGAATGTCCTGTCAGTATGTCCACCGCCACAAAAGGGTAACCATGATATGCATGAACTAGACAGGAACATTGTTGCAATGCTTCTTGTTTAGTATTTGGTTTATATATATATGGTCCCACCTGTTTGAGGGCCGTATAGCTTGTAGTAGAAGGAGACGCAATTTGGTTTATATATATATATATGGTCCCACCTGTTTGAGGGCCGTATAGCTTGTAGTAGAAGGAGACGCAGAAATCTGTGGAGGTGTAGAGCTGGGGGAGCGAAAGAAGGCGAGCTGACAGTCCCCGCAGGGTGGGGTTCCACACATCGACAACCAGACTTCTCCCTGCAGTGACAGATATCATTTATTGGCCATCATTCATCACCCCACCCTTTCCAATGAATGGAAGACACCCGTTAATCAAGACACCATTAATCCGATTGGCTGATCTAACATATTGACCCGAGGAATGATTTGCATTGTTTTACCGACTCCAATGGTGTGGTCCATCCCAGAGACGGGGGTCCAATCAAAGTTGTCCATCTGGTCCTGGTACCACCCACAAAGGTTTTCCTCAAAATTACAAGACAGGTCTGCACAGATTAAAAAACAGGAAAGACGAGTACTTGTGCAAATGTTATCACAACACCAAAATGAGGTAGAGAAGAACAACGGCCTTTGGCAGATGGCTTTCCAGAGCAATTGACCTTTAAAGGTAGCATGGGGTTCCTCTGTGACCTAAGGAGCTGAGTCCTCGGCCAGGGGGCTAATCAAAGCTTTGCTTGAATTCATGCATCTGCACCAGTAATGTCAAGGCTGCGGGGTGACAGGGTTCGAGTACATGAGCAAGATAATCATCCTCTCACTCACCGCTGTTGGTGGCTGGAAAGTATTCTGGGTGACAATCCACATATCGCACGTCCTTTACTGCTATCCTGGTGCTGTTGTGGATGTTCCTAGCAAGACCTCCCAGTTCCAGCTAAGGTATGGTGAAAGGAAGTGAGGCGTGTTTGTATGAGGGAGAGGGGGGCATGGAGGATTGGATGCTCTCAGAACCTTAACGAACTGAAACTCGGGCCTGCTAATGCTGCACCTGGAAGCGGTGGTCCTGAGCTCCAACGTAGACCTCCCCCTCCACCCAGCCGCCCGGGGCTTCATTTGTCATTCCTATGAATTTCCACAGCTGGGCCTGTGTACCCTGCACCTTGTCTATCATGCTGAGTGACAACTCACCTGTAGGGGGAGATGAGAAAGAAAGAGTGAGATAGAATGGGGACAAATGAAAGGAAGCATTACGCATAGGGTATCGGACTGAGAGAGTCTAAGTAATATGGGGTCTGTGTAACAGACTGAGACTGAGTCTAAGTAACAGATTGAGGGAGTCTGAGTAACATGGAGTCTGTATATCAGCCTGAGGGAGTCTGAGTAACATTTTGGTGATCAGTGGTCATTATTGACACACCACAGCACACAGTGCACAACAACGAAATGTGTCCTCTGCATTTAACCCATATGTGACATCATGACATAGCAGGGGGCAGCTAATTCAGCGCCTGGGGAGCAGTGCTTGGGGACAGTACCCTGCTCAGAGTACCTCAGTGGTGCCTTGCTGGCTGGGGATTCAAACCAGCAATTTTTCAATTACAAGTGCACTTTCCAAACCATTAAGCCATCACTGCCCACAGTGAGACAGACTGAGAGAGTTTGACTGACACGGAGTCTGTGAAACAGACTGAGGGAGTCTCAGTAAAATAATGAAGGAGTCTGAGTAACATGGAGTCTCTGTAACACACTAAGGGAGTCCGAGTAACAGCTTGAGGAAGTTTATGTAGCAGTCTGAGAAATGAAGGGAATTTGATTAGTAAACTCAGGGAGTAGTTACTGTGAATCTAGAGGGACAGGGATACAGCACCCATATCAGTCAGGCTGTATGACCAACGAAGTCTGCAGGCAGCCCCCGATGGCCCCAGGGCAGGAGTGCGGGCCTGGGCAGCCGTGAGCTGCTGGCCTGGGGCCTCCGTCACGTAGAGGTACTCTAATGCGGAGAGATAAAGTGCAGACAGTTACAGGGGAACATGGGCATGGCTGTTCCTCCCACACACACACACACACACACACACACACATACAGACGCACACAAGTACACATTGCAGATTTCTTAACACAACATTACCCATAAAGCTGCCATTGTGTTTCTGATATAGCGCCCAGCCCTGTCCCCCCAAACTGGCATCAGTCCAGCCTCTGCTCCCATCAGGAAAGGAGAAGTCTCCTGTGGAAACAGCATGATGATGATGATTTTATATATTATATTTAACCAAAACCACGTGTGCAAGCAATATTTCACAGCTGCATTATAGAAAATATCTCTCCCTCTTTCTCTCTCTCACACACACACACACACACATAATTGTATTCAATATCTTTGTGGGGACTCATTTATATGGGAAAAACAATGATAACAATGACAGCCCAAACTTTAACCATAAGAAGCCTAACGAAATAAAAGTCTTTTGGCATTTTTAGTTATTTTTTTTTAGTCACAGATTTTTTTTTTATATTAAGGATGTCCTTCTGGGGACCAAAAATCTGTCCCCACAAGGTAAAAAAGTTACAGGTTTTTCTCACATTATAGGGAAATCTGGTCTCTACAATGTAATAATTATAAGTACACACACACAGACACACACACACACAGACTGACCGCAGCTGCTTTCATCCTCCGCGCTGTCACAGTCACTCCTAAAGTCGCACAGCTTGCTGCTCTCAGTACAGGGGTGTTTCGGAGGATTGGGGTGGCCAACACTTGGAGATGACTCTGGAGAAGGGCGACCAGGAGAGAGCAGAGTTAAGGGGGAATCAAAATCGGGATTAAAAGATAAAAGGTCTCAACCTTAGTAGCAAGAGTCACTCACCATTGGCTCTGTGGCAGTCTGGGGACATGATGATGTCATCTATAGCGATGCCTCCATAGTCGTTATCCCTAATTGCTCCAACAAACAAGATCTGGTGGAAAAAAAACATCCATCCATTTTCTGTACCTGTTTGTCCTATTTGGGGTCATGGGGGGTCCGGATCCCATGAGCACAAGGCAGGGAACAACCCAGGATGGGGCGCCAACCCATCGCAGGGCACAAGCAGTCATACCTATGGGCAATTTATGGACAGCACAGGGAGAACATCCCCACATATAAGGAGATGTGGCGGAGACTCAAAGCCAGTCCCAGAGGTGTGGGGTGACAGCGCCAACCACTGCACCACCATGCCGTGAAAACAAAGATACTAAAATGCAAACAGATGTAATTCATAGGCACGAGGACTGAGACCTTCAGTACTGCAGTGGGACACTTGACTCAGCGATGCCCACACTCCCCCTCTCCTTTTACCAGCAGTTTACCTGGAAGCTGCTGTTCATGACAAACTCCACCTCTGCCTTCACCCACACATCTCCCAGCTCCCCTCCTCGCTCCCACACGGGGTACATGGCCCCACTGGTCACCAGCAGAATCGACAGGCCCCCAGATCTGGGGCCAAACTGATGGGTGTACAGGGTCATCTGTGGGGAGACAGATGCATTATGGGAGCTGTAGGACCAAAAGAAAGGTACTGGTCTTCTGGTCAGCTGATACACAAACTCCCTAAGAAGCTGACACAGGTTTTCTAGCTCTAGAACAATCAGTTCATATTTTTCCGATTACCTGCATCTTATATATTGTTAGAAAATTAGACCTGCAGTTGTTCAGAAGTTAACAGCTTCCTACCCGGCATGGATGAGTGGAATTTGTTGGTTCAAAAACAGGACTTTGAAAGGATGACCAATCAGCCTTCAGCGGCTCTCCATTGGCCGGTTTACTGAGATACAGGAAGTGACCTGGTAAAATATCAGCAAAGAACAGTTAATCAAATCAAAGCTATTCATGTATCATTAGCATGATCAACTGCTTGTAGGCCATGGTGAGGAGCCCCCATACCCGTCTCCGAGTTTGTAGTGTGGTCTCGGCCTGGTCCAGCCTTTGGGTTATTGGGCCCCGAGAGCTCCAGCTGACTGGTCCTCTGGAATTTAAGGGTGGACAATGTTCGCAGGTCCGCCCAGTCGCATAAGTCCACCTCAAAGTCGCATTTCCAGTGTCCACCTATTAAATTAGAGACAAGGCACTGCATTTCACACACAGTCCCATCACAGGAATGGTGGAGCAACTGGACGACAAGGTTACATTTTACTGGGTAACTGGTTCCTACAAACCAGGTTATATCATGTTTTACTGTAACACAGTAAATAAAGCAGACACAGACAGACAGACAGACAGACAGACAGACAGACAGACAGACAGACAGACAGACAGACAGACAGACAGACAGATAGA
>JAODJU010000119.1:7242979-7262870 GCA_026776725.1 Gnathonemus echidnorhynchus
TGGAGCATTATCCAGACTTGATAAGAGGATTTGGTCCTCTAGTATGCTTCTGGACTATGCGATTTGAGGCTAAATCCCCCCCCCGCACCGCAGTCGGCCTCGTCGCTGCTGTCACCACAGTCGTCGGTGCCGTCGCACACCTGCGCCGCCTCCACGCAGCCGTGACGCCCACACCTCAGCGAGTTCGCGCCACACGCGTTTTCCGGTGCTGTGGAACAGCAGGGGGGAGCAGGGGGGTCCAGCTCATTCTCACACACCGTCACGGCATTTTGCTTTAAGGCGATTATTACAAACCAAAACCTACATTTAATCTGAATATTACAGTTTATGCCGGATTGCGGGAAGAACTGAATCCGCAGCCTGCAGGTGGGAGGCCCTCCAAGTCGGCCCTCATTAACATATTTGTTTGTTATTGGCTTAATGTGAAAAATATGCATGTGAAAGGACGCAGCCATTGGAGCAGAGCGGTTGGTCCCTCCCAGGGAGAGCCCCATATTCACATTTGTACAGGTTCCACTATAATCTATATGCTACAATATACATGATTAAAAAAGATCACGACTCTTCTATGTGTAACTTAATGTCCTGTCCTGCTGTTTGGGTTGAAACACAAACATCCCCCCGCACCCCCTCACCGGGCAGGGCGCAGTCCTGGAACTCCAGCTGGTCGATGGCCACGTCGCCCCGGAGTCCCCAGCGGCGCCGAGAACGGAAGTGCAGCTGGAAGGGCCCCGGGATGCGGCCCAGGAAGACAGTGGACTCCCGCCAGCCGCGCACACTGCTCACTGCGGGCCGCCAGACCGTGGCATTCGGACGCCCCTCCCCCGCCACGCTGCCCCACAGCGCCAAGCTGTCCAGCCCCTGATTCCCTAGCGGGGGCCACAGAAGATCGAATCGGGCGGCTTTGCAGATGCTTTTATGCAAGATCCAAACAGGTTAAAACACTTACATGACATTTTGTTTATTTAGTAGACATATTTATCCAAACTGACATTTAACTGAGAACAAAGGGGACGCCAGTCCCTGCAGTAACTCAGTTTAAGGGCCGTGCTCCAGGGCCCGTTGGTGAAATCGCTCTACCAACCCTGGGATTTGAATCAACATCCTTCCAATAATGTCCACAATGACCTGCTGAGCCAAACACTGAATTCAAAACCACAACAGCCATACTTCTTCTTGGGACTCAAACCCACAACTAATTCATCATAAGGCAGTTAATGCACCAGGTAAGCAGTCATGTCTAAACACAAAGTGCCAACGGGCAGCTTTAGCATCTAGATATCGGGTAGCGCACATCCATTTGGGTTGCTTATCTGCTGTGTTAAACCATGTTCTGTGTGCGATAGAACAGTTCCGGGCCAGTACCGGAGTCCCAGACGTAGTAGTGGAGGATCACCCTGCACGTCGCGGAGGCGTTTCTCATCACCGGGGACACCAACGAGGCTGTCGGGGCAGACGGCACATCCACAGCCGACACGGCCATGAACCAACCTGCAACCGGGTTCACACGGCACGCTGTAATCTCTTAATGAGGCAGTTCCTGAACCGCTAGAAGATTAAACCACTCGTGACCTGCCTGTAAGTCGGCACCCAGAACTTTACACCGCAGCAAGCATTCGCACAAAGGAAATAACATGTCCGGAGCTGTCTTTTTAACTTTCTGGGTTAAGTTTGGGGTTGTTTAATCCACCTTAACAGGCTCGACACAATCGGGGATGAAAGTTTATTCGATAACACCGGGTGATACCTGGAACTCTTGCCATAGCCCAGGGAGGTGAAAGACTCAAAGTGGCCAGAAATGCTGTGCCTTAGGTGAGGCTAAGGTACCTGCAGAAGTTCCCACGGTGAAGTCAGAGGAGGGGCCGCTCTCCGGCAGCCTGTCCCCCCGCTGTCTCCTTTCCCAGGAATAAACGCCCAGCTCCGATGCATCCCGCCAACCGCAGGCCGCCGCCTCCTCGAAATCGCAGATGAAGCCCCGCCCCCCGTAGCCTGCACAGTGCGCGAGGAATAGGCGGGGTAGTAAAAGCAGGTGAAAACACGATTCGCATTCTGGTCTGTTTATCCTAAAGTTCCTGCACAATTGTTTATATGGGCCCCATGGCTAAACCTGCCAAACTGAATGATGGGGAGTCTCCCGCTGCTGGTTGGCGTGACACAGACAGAAAGACTCACGCGTGAATGGCACCTTACCGCAGTTCTGCTCATCGCTGCAGTCCAGGCAGTCGCAATAGAAGTTGCATTGCAGCTCTGGCGTCGTCTGACAGCTGCTCCCCACCAAGCCTGTCGCTGCAAAATGACACAGAGGTCTGTAAACATCTAAACATCTGAACCAATATCTAAAACCAGAAGCTGCTGTTGGCATCTCATGATCAATCTTGCAAGGATTCATTCCCTCATTCCTCAGTGATACCGTTGCTAGGGCCAAATCCCTTTGATGTCAAACCTTAACAGGTAAGACTGTTAGTGACGAGAGGGCAGGTCAACTGCCTAGGGCACCATCTTAGGATTAGAGACAAAGCCCAAGGCAAACTTCATTGCAGGTCACTCCTGCTCTCTATGATGAGGTCGACACAATCCCATTGGGCGGGCGGGTGATGTCATGAGGTCCCGAGCCAACAAGAGTCAGCCGTTGGCAGGAACATACAGGGTGACCTGTTGTCTTCTCTTGGGATATGGTTGGGATATGCAGGGTCCTGTAGCTGGTCTATAGAGACCCTCCACAGTGTGTCACCCTACAGCACAACATGAGAGTAACTCCACCACGATGCAATGGGCTGACATTTACAGAAAGCAGCAACAAATGCTTAATCGTGGGCTACAGACAATCTCCCTCCAGCACCTTCCTCTATCCAGCTTCCAAGGTTTTATCCTAATCAGGGTGGCCTGGAGGGAACAGGGCTGGGGGGGCACCCTAGACAGGATGCCAGTCTGTCACAGGGTATGGAAACGCACACAGTCACACACTGTGGGGAATCGGGAGGCATCAATCGGTCTAACTGCACGCCTGTAAGCCTGAGCACAAGTGGAGAACATCTACCCTGGAGATGTGAGGTAACTGCCCCCCACCCCCCAAGCCACCATACCACCCCAAACATTATCATCTGCCAGTAATTCACTCCACCCTTGTGGTCTTAAGCTGACTGGCTGTTTGTCTTCACCATTCATGGTATTATTCATGCCTGTTCAAGCTTATCCAGAAGGACCAAAGCAGCCATTGTAACTACAGTATGGTACGCTGTGTATCAGAAGGTAACGCAGATACCACCTGCCCTGTACTGTAGACCAGTAGAGGCGGCGGCCTGGCACTGCGGTGACAGCAGCTGGAGAAGGCAGTGGCGGTTGTCTTACCCCAGTGCAGCGTGGACACCACCAACAGGGCCCCCATCTCCCAGCGTGGCCCCAAGAGTCTCATACCGGCACTGCAGAGTGAAGCAGAGAACGCCCTCGAATCTGTGACTCTCCCTGCTTTGCTCCTCAGAGATAACGCTTGGACTTTAAGATGAATTTATACGGGTCCTTGAGGTGCCAGGGGTCGTAAAGCAGACAGGTGTTCAGTCTTTGTCCTGCTCAACATGTGTCAGATGTCAATCGGTGATGGCGCCCTCCTTTGGCAGCACTGATACAGCATGGGGGAATTTGGCTGAATAAGTTTTCCAGTTTTCAAACATTGTGCTCTTTGGGTAGTGCTTGCTGGGGAATTCAGCTGAGCAGGGGATTTCAGCTGGGGGTCAACAGAGCAGATGAAGGGGGTATGTATGTCAAACTTATGAAATGTCGATATCAGCATCCGTTTAGAGAATTAAAAACAACATTATGGCCCCCTCACAAATTTGGTGTGAGAAAGATCACCCCGCTCCTATGTTCTTGGTTTCTCATGTCAGCGTTTCTCAGCCTGATCTCCAAGGACCCCCAGACGGTCCACGTTTTTGCTCCCCGCGTTCTGTTAGACAATTCACATTTTTGCTACCAGCAGCTGGTCCCCGAGTAACAGGTTCAGAAACACTAGCTTATGATGCATTAATGTTTAGGAGATACTATTTCTCATCTATTATCATGTTGGGGTCCCTGGTTTGACATAAGTTGGCAATCTGAGGATGAACTTATTAATTCTGGGGGTGTTACACCAAAGTTCTGCATACTTCTGATTCAAGGCTCATCTAAGGATGGAACACCAATGTCTTGGGTCTGCTGAGAAAGGCTGCGCATTTTTTTGTTTGGGTTTTCATTTTTACGACCGTAACATGTCCGACACGGATCGCATGATTCTGCGTTCCAGCTCAACCGGATCGCTCTGCATTCCTACCTGGACCAGAGTGACGAGGCCTGACTGTGAAGAAGACGTGAGGGAATATCCTCGGTGACTCATAAAGGATTAACATCTTCACATGTAAGGAAAAACATGTGACGCAGAAGATGAGACAAGGATAAGAACGGCTAGCGTGTGGTGGCAGCGCAGAGAAGGACGAGACACATTACAAAGGGAAACGCGAAAATAAAGCCGTTTCAGCAGCTGAGAAAACAGAAAGCAAAAAAAGGCGTTAAAAGAAGCCAAAGACAGACAGAAGCGATAAACAGAAAAAGCACAGATTCACCTGAGTGACAGTCTCTGCATTGCGCTGAGATTCCTCACCCCACCCTGACAAAAAGTGCCGTGATTGTTTCACATTGTCTTTTTTTTAAAGCAGACCATCTGACCTCATGGGTACCTCGTCGCAGCGGCTGATCTTCTTGGTTTACCACCATCTAAGTACAGTAGCAGGGATGACAGCTTAGCTCATACCACGGCTCACCGTCCTGCCGGGCAGAGAAGCCACCGAACATGCAGCCTCAGCAGAAACCACTGAAACGCTTTGGGTTCGAGCACAACCTGCCGAGCGAGTCACACTGCGGGAGCAGAAGGTATCTTATTGGTGCATCGTTGGGAACGAAACTAAGAGGGACTCATCTCCCGCAAGGGCTTGTAGAAAGGGTCCCCACAACGTAAAAAAAAAAAAAGAAAAAAACGGGTATTCATTACATTGTGGGGACATTTGGGGGTAAGGTATACCTGGACCACACACACACACACACACACGCAATCAAACTGTGGGAATTTTAGTGTTACCATTTCATGTTTTTAGACCTTGGGAGGACCCGCGAGCAAACCCACACACAGATAAAGAGAACGTAAAAACGCCACGCACAGAGCCCATTGTCAAATCACATTTATTTAAAAACTGTAAAAAACTAAAATTTAAACAGTATCGGTGAACCTCAGTGACTAGTTGAAACACGCATCATTTATGAGAATAAAACAGTTTGGTAACTTTTCCTCACACAAAGACATTGAACATGCCAAGTTTCTAAAAACCTATCAGTGAAATGACAGAAATAAAAATAAATCAGCAATTGTTCTCACGCCCTCCTTTGTAAACAATTTACTGTAGCCAATCTTAGACACGGCGCTTAAAGTGGGTAAAATGAAATTTTAAAAACCATGTAGATTAATCTTCCAGGTGAAAGTTGCTCTCTCAAAAGACTGGGCGTGGCAGAAGGCAGATCATTAACTTTAAGTTCTTTACTAGCATATTATTTCATTGACCAGTCTGCTAACTAGATTCTGAACCCTCATCCATGCTGGGGGCAAGGGGACACATCGGGTGCCTCTCCCTGATGACGAAACCCGTTTGACACATTTAAAGTCAGTCTTGATGACTTGCCAGAAGAAAGGCGCTTGGGTTCCACGGCGCCACCCAGTGGCCATCAGAGGATATCGTCGGTGGTCTTTTTCCCACAGAAAGCCTGTGCCAGCAGGTATCCCAGAGAGACGACAAGGAGGACAATCATGAGGAAGAGCAGGCAGCCCCAGGCTACAGGGACGATGGCCTTCACCAGGTTCATGCTCTCAGCTGGCACCATATTGCTGAGGATGAGCATGTAGCCCAGGGCCCAGCCCACAGCGGCTCCCCTGGCCTGCAGCGGACGACACAGGGCCACACGCAAGTCAGCATCATCACCAGCTCAGTCTACATGTGCCGCACGGATATCTACCCATGCTGAGGCACCATAAGGTCATCGTTGCCATGCTTTCAGTAACTGTCACAAGTGTAAGAATTCATGCTAAGCAAGGACTGGATTTATATATGATTTTCCAGGAATTCCCACAGATTTCTCCCTCAGCGATCCCCCCTTAATGCTCACCGTGCCCTCGAACGACACTTGTGAGAAGGAGGCGTTATCAAAGCTGTAACCACGCAGCAGAAGGATCTGGACGACGGTGGAGGATGGGCAGTACTCATGCAGGCGTTTAATCTCATCTGGGGCCTTGCTCTTCAACTGTGCCAGTGGGACATTCAGACAGACAGGAAGAGCAGTCAACAATAATCAATTACCTATACAATCAATTATAATCAATTACCTATACAATCAATTATAATCAATTACCTTGATTATTTCCATGTCACTATAGTTTCCCTTTGCTTAACATATATAGAATGGACTAGTAGACCATTTCTACTGCACCAGTACCCTACTGTATATTTAACAGCAAAAAACATTTTGGATTAAATTCCTAGAGAAACCATCAAATACCACGACGTCTGAAACGATATCGAGAACAGCGGCTCTGGGAGGGGCCCGACATAGTCCGCCCCACCGATCATCTCAGAACGGGCCGAGGGAGACCAGGCAGCGTTACCTCGCTGAGACTCATGGCGCAGAGAGTGCGGACTGCCGTGTCCATCTGAGCCGGGGTTGTGACCTTGATGCCAGTGACGCGCTGCAGGAATCTGTGGGCGTGGTAGAAGGCAGAGAAGGCCTGGGGAAGAGTGGAGGGGGGGCACTGTAAACATTACCTGTTATGAGGTATTACAAGCTGGGGTGGGGGTGGGGGTGGGGGGACATTGACACACAATGTAAAAATAAAGAAATGACGTGTCATTTAAGACGAGCAATGAAAGAAGCAGCGGCACACAAAAGTGGTATGTCAGAGTAAACATTACTATTATCAGAAGGTAAATAACAGTGTCACTGCAGTGACAATACCACTGCAAACGGCAGTGAAGTCATTTGCACCATTACTGCCACTGTTACCAAGTCTGTATTAAAACAATGGGTGAAGTTATATTTACATCCGTCATGCAAAAATACGCATCTCAACAAACAAATGAATAAATAAATAAATAGGCCAAGATTCCTATCGTGGTTTTCATGGGACATTCAGGGGTCTTCACTGTGCCCCCTGCTGTGAGCCTATCAGGTACCGGTGCTGGGATTCAGAGACTTGAGGGTCCCGCCTACCACAAATTCTCCCTTGACTTTGGGTTGGAAGATGCCGTCGAACGAGCAGCGGGAGAAAGGACACTTGTCAAAGGAGAAGAGCTGGGTGACGTTCCTCAGGCAGAGCTCGTACTGGCCGGTCCCCACCACCGTCACAGTGCTGTCCAGACTGGGCTGACTGGGCTGACTGGGCCGGAAGGCTGACGTGCACGGAGAATTGAACACGTCTGACAGCTTCGTGGTCACACTGTAGCCCATGGGGTAGCAGGGGTGGAAGACGGTGCCATTATAACCCTGAAGCTGAGGTGGGGGGTGAGAGAAGAGGGGGAAATCCAACATGACACAGGAAATCATTCGAGATGGGGGGCGAGTTGTGATTGGTTGATGCTGATCACATGAATCAAGGCTTACATGAGCCACAGACATCAGCATGTATTCATATTCTGTTTGTGCCATAAAGTAGTTTTTCTGTAGTTTTTTTTTTTTTTTTATGAAACCCTCTTGTATGAGAGAATCTGATTGGTGTAGGTCAACAGGAAGCGTGTAACTATTCGCTGCCTGCCTTTAGCTTCAACGCTCTTTCAGTGCATGCTAAACCTCGGTTATATGGCTCCCTCACTTTAAAAGGTTACTAAGCAACACTACTAACCATAACCTAGTTAGCAGCACTACCTATGCTATCAAAGGGGCCCATTTCAGCCTCGCCCTTATATGGTGTGTCAGCCCGGCTCTAACATGGCACTCAGCTTGGTTTTGACCCAGAATCTAACATTTGAGAGTGTCTGGGAAGTGGTTCGATGTCATACGATGCCCCCCCCGCTCCCTGTGACTTACCTGCGTCAGGCTGGCCGTCAGTCGGAGCA
Source organism: Gnathonemus echidnorhynchus (assembly GCA_026776725.1). Classification (NCBI taxonomy): domain Eukaryota; kingdom Metazoa; phylum Chordata; class Actinopteri; order Osteoglossiformes; family Mormyridae; genus Gnathonemus; species Gnathonemus echidnorhynchus. The sequence continues at coordinate 7,251,100 of JAODJU010000119.1, forward strand.
GCATCTGAATCTGACCATAGCACAGGAAGCTGTGGGTATACAGCTTGTAGTCCTGGCCGTAGAGACGCAGCGTCATGTGATTTCTCAGGTCCTCCGCCGCCTCTCGTGTGACGAAAGTGATCTGGGTGGAGGCCCCACCTAAGTCCAGTGCCCCGATCGTCTCAGTGTTGGCGCTCTGCCATCGGCCTATAAACCCATACTGGGGGGGCGGGGGGGGGGGCAGGGGCGGATACTCTGTAAGGCCTGTATGCATTGATTTGAATTTGGGATTAAAGCAGCATGTAATTAATTATAAGCCTAAATATGCCTGTGAAGACCATCTGAGGAACATCAGAGCAGCCAGCACTCTCTCCACATCAGGCTACGTTCACCATAGTTCAGCCCTTATTCATTCAGGGATTCCCTGGAGTAGCTGCTACTTGGACCAAAAAATAGTTTGGAAACACGCGATCCAGCGTGACTGTGTCTCGGCGGGACGGCGAGAAGCACCTTGATAAACTTCTCCATCAGGTAGTTGACGGTCACCCAGCCGTAGGCGCCCTCCTGCTGGCCACTCAGGATCACCGCCTCCTGGAAATCGAAGGGGTAGGAGCGGATTTTTTCGCCCACTTCCCTCAGGATCCTGTCCGAGACGCTGGGGTTCGAAATACTGTGGGACACAGCGATTCGTGTTGTTTGTTCCGGTTTGTTTTTATGTATAACCCTCTCAGACATGGCACCCACCTCAAACATGTAACGACACGATAGGCAGACCTCGAGTTTCATAGCACGGAGAGACACAAAAGCAGACAGAGATTCTTTTAAGTTGGAGCACAGGAGGCGAGATGAAACATCTGCAGAGGAATCAAACTTCTACATCAGATACCAAGAAAAGAAGAAGAAACAGGAAGGTACCACAGAACTGTTTATACCGGCACTGGAAACAGCCAGGAAACACCTTCAGTGTTTCCCCAACTCAGTCCTCAAGATCGCCAGACAGTCCACATTTTTGCTCCCTCCCAGCTCTCAACACACCTGTCCCAGGTATTCAGTCTCCTTTTTGTTTGGTTAGTTAGTGATTGTTCAGTTCAGGTGAGCTGGGAGGGAACAAAAATGTCTGGGGGTCCCAGAGGACTAGGTTGTTGACAAACATTGGTTTAGAACCGGTATCAGAGACACTGTAGGGAACACTGAGCGGATAAAAGACAGCACTGGGTAAAATTTCCCACGTTTTTATACTGTAATATATATTTTTCCAGTCGGAGCCATAAATTCCCTACATGACAATTGGTGCGTTTCTTGGACTGCTTGAGTGGAACCAGGTGCCCAGCCTGAAGCTAAACTGTATGCAAAGTATGAAAGTGAAACAGGAACTGGATTAGCTTCATTCAGCACTGAACACACAGCAAATACTCCATACAGATAAAAAGTGGCGTTGAATGAGGAACTGGGGGGGGGCTTACCCCCCCCCCCCCCAGTCACACAGAGTAGGTTCACAGATGTACATTCTGGCTTCAATCTGGGACACAGAGGGAGAGGGAGGACACCTGCAAGCTCTCCTGTTACTGTCTCTGAGGTGAAAAGTTACAGAGAAGTGGTCGACATTCTCACGCTATACAGCCTGATTGCTGCGATGGCGGCACGCAACCCAAACGGCTACCAGCTCTGACCCACATGAAAAGAACTGGCTGTTGTGCCTTTGAACAACCTGAACTGGCCCAGTTTTTATGAAACCCTCTTGTATGAGAGAATCTGATTGGTGTAGGTCAACAGGAAGCGTGTAACTATTCGCTGTCTGTTTTTCAGGGCAGCTAAGCAAGAGATGTTCAAAAGTCAGAAAACGGCATTAATGAACGGAACTAGTGAAACACAGAGCTGCAAGCTGCGAGCTGCAGATCAGGAGCTGCAGGTTCTATGAGCAGGTTCATAAGTGCTGCATGAGTGAGTACAGTGCTGTACACAGCAGAGGTCTCTGGGAAAAAAGATTTCTATAAGCAAGCAAAGAAATAGGTAAAAGAACATTTTTATTTTGACTCTATAATGTGGTCGGTACCATTACCACACACACTTTGGTATACCTAGAACCCTGTTGAAAATAGTCAAAATATTACTGCAATAAATAGCCTAAGTATGCAGAATTCTAATGTTGGGGATCTTGGTATCATGTATTCTAAGTTCCGTATGCCAGTGGGGTGTGTTATCATATGTACTACTTAATCATTATTTTCCTTTTTGTATCTGCAGAACAACACCCACATGTAATTTTGCCCTAAACATAGGTGTAAGCACTCATTCAGTGGCTACAGGACAAGTTCATTTAGGGATTGGCAGTCAGAATATTTCTCATCCTAGTCACATGAGCTACAGTGTTCATCACAAAATCCTCACTGACAGAAATCACAATGCAAAAAGGAAGTACGGTGGCCCAGTTGGGTCAGTCCTCATTGCACTTTGTGCATCATCACTCACTTGAGAAGCCTCATGCCAGCGGTGGCCCCCAGATACACGGGAGTGAGGTGGTGCCGGGCCCTGGGAATGTCCTTCATGGCCATGTCCAGACACTCCTCCAGACTGCGACCTGCCTCTCCCGGCTGCCAGGCATAGCTGGAGATACCGTCCCCTGCAGGCACAGAATAGCGCAGCGGTCAACAAAAAGTACTGTGGGAAAGCTGTGCTAAATATCTGTGGAGGTGCAGCAGGCTAGTATATAAACTGGAATCACAAAGGATGTGCTGACAGAAGGAGGTATTTAAAAACCTGATAGGGCTGGAGAAAAACCCTAAACGCAAGAGGGGAACCTAGGAATTATTGATCCCCTGAGAAGAGTAAAAGAGAGAGAGTGAACCCAGAGCGGTAAGTAGCTGCGAGGATCCACGTATCATCCGCGTGTTAAATTCATACCTGGGCCCGGTTCCCTGAGCAGAAACCCTCAGGGAGGCCTGAGTCATGCTGAGTTTGGGCAATCTTGGTGTCTGAGCGCAACTCCGCTCCACCCACGCACACAAACACCGGTGTTTCTCACCCTTGGGGCTGCACTCGCTATGCTGGGTGACGACGCCAGTGCCGTTCTGCTTGTCCACGGTCCACTTGTAGATGTACATGGTCGTGTGGGAAGAGCCAGCATCCATCACGATCCCGTACTGAGGGAGACAGTCATCCACACACAGAGGAAACATACAGTTACTGTGTTCTACAATGAACTACACTCCACACAAAGGGGCAATTAGTGCACGCCACAGTCGTACACAGAGCACACGCACGGTAACTGCAAATCACAAAGGCTCCATGCTAAATTTAATCTGCAAATATTTAGAAAAAGAACCAGACTCGTGCTGTGGAACTGAACAAACAAATGAGAGTCACAGCTATTTATGTAGCCGGACCTTTTGTCCAAAGGGCCAAACACGTGAGGATCAGGGAGCAGTCAGTCAGTGTCCCTGGAGCGATTCGGGTTAAGGACCTCGCTCAAGGGCCCAACGGTGACATCACTCCGCCAGCCGTGGGATTGAAACCAGTGACCTTCCGTTCACAGGCACAGAGTCCTAACCCACTTAGTCATACACCCCCAGATGAGAACTTTATACGCATGATTCCCATTGGAGAAAAACATCTGGCAGACACAGAGACGCAAGTGTAAAGTCCTGCAGCAATCTTGAGTTCGGTGCATCAAAACCAGTTAGCCACCTTGTATAAACTATGCAAGAACATGTTTCAACAGCCAAAGCAGAAATGAGTTCCCAGACATTCACAACCTCTAGTTACGGTAAAAATGGAAAACGCACTTATATTTTTTTATAACCTGCAAGCACAACAGCCTGGGGCACATGGAAAAGACAGAGAACACCAAAGCAGATTTCATTACTTAGTCATACATTACTTTTTTTATAACTATTTTAATATGTCCTTTCTGCTAGAGCCTTCTTAGGGACTGATTTAAGCTACTTTTGATTAATCACAAGCATATGTTCTGTTAAAACAGTAAAGTGAGTGAGCCTTTTCAATAATATTACTGATTTCATGGGAGGAAGAGAGAAAACTGCGTGTAAAGTCCAGAGCCTCCAGGCTGGCTTACTCTCATACCCCCTCCCACCAAAAAAAGATCCTCCAGACAGAGCCCCACCCCCCCCCCAAAAAAAAGAAAAAGAAAAACAACTTTCATCTCCATCCAGTAATGACTCATTCCGACTCCTTACACCCCAACCTGTTGTGACCACAGAGGTGAGAATGACAAACAGGAAACTTAAAAAAAAATACAGACAATAAAAAATTGATAAAATTGGAGGGACTCAGTTTATGCAAAGCTAAATATTACAGAAATATCTTGTGCTTGCAATGTCTACGTGACGCTTATCTGGTTTAAAGGTAATGTGGATCGCTGGATCTGAACATGCTCTGGTTTGGAGAGAGCACAAGTAACCTTTTGTTAGTTTACAATAGTTATAGAAACAAAATTTTACTACTTATAAAGTGGGATATGCAATCCGTCCAGTTGAAGAGTGCAGATCCTCTCCTGGGATTTAAAACCATCTGTGGGTCACAACTCCAGCTCTGTAACTACCTCGTTAAAAACTGCTGTAACTCACATATGTGAGTTAATCCAGAGACACTTTTTAAACTTTATGACCACACAGGGAAACAGGCAAGGAAAAGGATAAAACTTGACAGAATTCAAGTTCAGACTAAGAACCAGCATGTGCTAAAGCCATACAGTATACCATAGTGATATTTATGTGAGTGTGAGTTGACCTATTCAAATTTCTAATATCAAAACCAATATAGTTCTGATAATAAAAACCAAAAAGCCAGCCTTGTATGTTGGCATGACAGGCATAGCAGTGAAGTTTAATGGTTACAGAATTATGAAACACCACAGTACTGCAAAATGCGATCCTGAATCAGTGTCTTGGTTTACATTCAGCAGTCTGGGTCAGTGGCTCACTGGACAGTATCGAGGCTTTTGTCACCCAAGGATGCTACCCTGTACCCCACAGACTTGCACGCGGTGTCTTGGCACTCATAATGCCGAGTTAAAACTGGAATGTTGTAGTAGTCAGGTGTGGTAACCTAGGAAGGGATTTGTGAGAACCCTTACACAAAAAGGTGACTGTGGAAACACCATTACAATCCTCTGCCGCGCTGCAGGTTTCAGTGCTTGAGGGATTAGTCACTGCAAACACAGTACAGGTACCAAACAATAGTGCTCATCACTCAGTAAGTTTTCTACCAAAAACAAGCCTAGTCTCACGTGGACATCGGTGTGTAAACATCACAGCGTGGGTTGCTAGTTCTCTATTCCACAATTACTCAAGAGCAAGGGATTTAAAAATAAAATGCCCCTAATTTGCCAATTAAAATAAATAACACCAACCATAGACATCCGAGTGGAATATCACAAAAAATAATAAAATAAATCACAAAATAGGCCAATGAGAGATTAAGGTCCACCAGCATCAGTGAGCAAGCGACATAATAATAATGAGACCAAATAATAAAACACTTTGGTCTCTTTATGCGGACTCTCCATTCATTCCTATGGGAAGGCAAGCTAGCTTGTTTGTTCATACGGCACAATTCAGACGCATGGCAGTTCACGTGCTTTATGATAAAGTTGTGACATCCTTAACCCCTGCCCAGCCCTAACCTTAACTAAAGGTAACCAGACAAAAGAAAAACAATACTATTTTTAGTTTTTTTGATTGTGTTCACGGATTTTCAGAATATTGAGTTGCTCCTTGCGGAGACAAAAAAATGTCCCCACAATGTAACACAAATATGTATACCCCCACATTACATAAGTTTTTATCCACTAATTTGTGCTGCAGAACTGGTTGGGAGATGGATGGGTGATCAGGTAGTTTTTAAACCGAAAAGAGTGGCACGGGAGCAGAGTTAAATTTAGCCCAGCCCTTCACCATTTCCCCTCCAGAAGACTAAACATGCACACCTGTTCAAGGAACTGGATTTAAATCGTTACAGAAGAATTACTTAACTACAGTAACTTCCTTAAATGTACAAGGTATAATCACTACACTCTTTATTTTACGGTTCCTGATCGCATTAACGGTCTAATAAACCTCAAGTTAAGTGGAACTTCTTGGGAACAAATTAAAACGTGTCACAACAATTTACAGACTTTAATTCGCACACCGACATGGTTAGTGATGCACGTTATAATTGTCCATGGGTATTTGCATTTAATGCATTACTTATGTGATTTCTATCTTCGATTTTAAATCATCCGAAATAGCCTGGCAAGAAAAACAAACTCATCGTACGCACGTTTCACATTACAGTCATGAAATAAATCAATAAATCGTCGCCGGCCTCACCGTATAACCCGGAGGCTCGTTCACATCTTTGCTTGGGACGGTGAGGAGAAATAAGGCCAAAACGGCAATCAGCGCAAAAGTGAGCGGGATGACGACGTGCCTTTTGCGCTGTCCCATGTCTGCGAGTGACGCTCGGATGAGGCGCGCACAGTGTGTGCAAATGAAGTATGCGCACCCGAGGGAAGCAGCGAAAAGAATAGGGGGAGGCAGAGACAGCGCATTATTGTGGGTTTGGCTTCGCTGCAGGTGAGGCTGATTTAAAAGGCGATCGGCCGAGGCAGTAGACACTATCGACAGGCAGCCGAGTTCGAATTAATTACTAACTTTAAGAGTTTGTTCCCGCTACACCCATGACGAAATTACAACAGAATTACATTCAGGAACGATTCATTTTAAGTTAACGCTTAATTTCGTTCTTGTTCAATGGGTGTCATCGTTCATTTCGTTCACGAATGAGATTAGTGAATCAGAATCCCTTTAAATATGAGTTGCCCAAACACATTTAAAACCAGAAGTCTGCGATGCTGGTATATTGCGCATTAAATATAACCAAAATGCGAAGATTATTCTGCATTGTCTGTCACGTCAGTGTTTGTGGTTATGGTTTTGCAACCTGTTTGCTTGATCTTTGTCTTGTGTTCTGATTTCCCTCTGGCTCCACCGACTATCTTTCTCCAGCACACCTTGTTCTAGAACCTCCTATCTAGTCAGGGAACATCAAGCAGAATATCTGTGTGGTCCGGATTTAAATGCTTTGCCTTTGTGTTTTGTCCAAACGTACAATATTAAGACCAGTTTCAGCAAGTTCAAAGTTTGCCTTTAGACAAAATTAATATACCCATCTCATACAACCTGCTACGCACAAACAGACCGCTGCATTATTGAAGAAAATAGCTTTAGTATGGTGGTGATGACGGTGACAATAAATATTGTATTTCCCTTATTATGGATTGATGGATGGATCTTACAGAATGTAGCAGGGTCAACATATCACGCATACCTACCATAATACGCTACCTGTACGTTTCTAAAACTCTATAGACAATGTGCTCAGTTGCGAGATGCCTTATCTTATTTATTATGCATGAATGACCTGTTCGAATAGCAGCATGAGCACGTTGTCTCATAAGGCTTTCAAAGTCAGTGGTAAGTTACCAGCACTACACGTGGGTTTAGCACAAGCAACACAATGGCGGATATCCTCTGCCACTGGGCATCAGACAGTGACTGTGCTGCCTGTGTCACCCTGCAGTGTGCGCACAGGCGCGAGGAGATATTTTCTGCTCGAGGTGCTGAAAATGGGAAAGACAAGTACACTTTACCGAAGTTCTTTCATATCACTGGAACTACTAACAGGTAATAATGGTAGCCTTTTTGCAGAAATAATCATAAAGTCGCCTCTGAGCCATTGCGAGATAATTAATATAACGTTGTTTTTCTTTAATGAAAACGACAGGCACGGGCACGCAGCCTTACAGTATTCTGACACCGCATTACCACCAATAACCAGAGGGGGTGCTGAAGCACTCTCAGTACCACTGCCTCCAGTGCTATGAGAGGAACAGCTGCGTTCGACAGGATGTAGAGACTCTGCTTTGGCCCCGGTCCAGAAGCGGTTTATCCCCCACTGGAATAGCGGAGGTGGACTTTCAGCATTAGCTTCAGATTAGTCCACTGCACTCAGGTTGCCAACCGTCCCGAATTGTCTGGGACATCCCGAAATATGGGTGATTTTGATTGTCCCTTCAGGGGCAGCTCCAGTCCCGTATTCCAATCACAGCCTCGTCGGCCAATAATAGACTACTGTAAGCATGGCTAAAGGTGGGGGCAGAACAACAAAGCCTCATTTATTTGTCACTAATCTTTATTTTGTCTGTAAACTACCATTTCAATTAAAAGGACCAGGATTTCACTTAAGCACTGAGGTCGAACTGTGTGCTGATTGGTCAGTTTCCAATAACCATGCATGTGTCACTAATGTTAATGAGAAACAGCTTGATGAGTCTTTCAGTCAAGGAAACACACCAGTAAAAGTACAAGACGAACCAAACAATTTAGCCGAGCACAGGAGCCTTTCAGGTTTAAAGTAGTTTGTAAAACCTGAAGTAGCTCATAGTGTCCTACCTGACATGGATTACCTGGTCACCCTACTGCACTGCCTTGGGTGCAACAGCAGCAGAATCTACAGCATTACAATCAGTGTTAGAGTTGGGGGTTAAAGCACTGCAACTCTACAATCACTTGCTCTCAGATGCACGCAAAAACCCATTTGTTTGATAGACTATGGAATATTACTCTGGGATGGGAGGGGGGTGAGAGAAGATGAGTTCTGAGAAAGGGTGTCATAAAAAATAACAACCAAAACCGCACACCAGTGTTGACATCTTATCCTGTTTCCTTGTAAGAGTATTAATGGCAGTGGTGCTCGGAACAGGACCAGGGAAAGCAGGGTTTCTGGTCTGCAAGCAGCTACATGCTAACCTGGGCTGGGACTTATAGACATATCTAACATTTTGGTTATTCCACAGCGCCTCATTGACTACATGGGAATCTATGAAGATCATATTCGATTTCATTATTCATTAGAGCTCTGCAAATTACATGGAAAATTCAGGATTCAACGTGTTTATTGGGCATGTGAAGGAAGAGCACTGGGATGCTTCCTGATTCAGTAGTGCAAAGAGCAACTAAAAATATACAAGTAAATAATAAATAGACAATATGTGGAATATTAACACTTAGACAACACAATACACATGAAGTCCAAGTTCAGTAATATTGCAGTAGATCACATGCAAGTTTATTTTACGGTATTGGTGTTCATTTTTAAGTACCTGAATGACTTAGTACCTTCTTACCTTGCTGACCACCTGCACCCCCACTCTCCTACTACGGGTGGAAATTTCAGGTCCAGAAAGTAGAAATCCAGACCAAAGTTTTGTTTCATCCAACCAGTTTTGCATAAAGAGTCTTAGTCACAGAGCACTCAACTGGTTGGTTGAAACAAAATCTTGGTCTGGATTTTTGCTTTCTAGACCTGAAGTTTCCACCTCTGCTTAGGTCCTCTGATAATATGCTGAGGGGTAGACTTAAGTTCAGGGGCAACAACAGCGGCAGGCATTGGAATAGTCTACAGCACTGGAGTGTGCAGTGGTTTGCTGTGATAAAGGCAGCTGCGCTGGAGTATGCAGTGGTTTGCTGTGATAACATGGTGAAAAAGAGACAAAACCGTGTTTGCATTTTACATAAGTATCTATTACTTCCTTAACATTTTGGAGTGGAACAGTTTGTACCTGCTTTGCTGCTTCCTGTTTGCTGCTGGAGAGAGCTCACCTGTTGGTTGTTGACAATGTCCATGTCACTATTTGAAGAGCCAAGACTGCAGACTAATGATAATATTAAACATGGTTGATTTTATTGGAATGACAAGATGAGAAAAAGACTGAATTATGACAGCAATCCTGATCCCGTCACACCAAATGATCGAAATGACGAGAGTGAGCCACGACTCTAACAAAACTCTAATTCTGATATTGGAAATTTGTCTGCGACAGTGGAATCAATGCACAACATCCTGGCCGAGTGTTCCCTCTTTTTTCCGTATGGGTGGTGTGAAAGACCAGAGAATCCCTATCATTCTCTGATCTGTTCCTCTGATACACTAACGATAGGGGGCCAGAGAGACTGGAGAATTGCTGTTCATGCATCTCCATGCATTTCTCGAGGTTAGTGCCACCGGCTGGTAATCATTCAGACATGACACCTTTGATGCTTTCAGCAGTAGCACAATTGAAGTCCTCCATTAGTGCAGTAGGACAATAGATGTTTGTGACAGAGGGTCGTCACTGAATAGAGGGACTGGCTGGGCTCCTTGTGGCCTTAAAAGACAGGAAAGGGTGTGAAGGCCACAAGTAGAGGTGGCAGCCTCTGTTGCTGGCAGCCTTGAGGCCAGTGGTGGATAGTTCAAGTCCAGAAAGTAAAAATCCAGACCAAGATTTTGTTTCGACCAACCAATTTAGAATAAAGACTCACAGTCACAGACTATGCACCTGGTTGGTTGAAACAAAATACTGGTCTGGACTGCAGTTTTGGCCGACTCAGCATGGCAACCATGATTGGTCAGGGACGGTAACTAATTAAGCCACCCGGCAACAAGCCCTTTCGGACCCTCATCCTGCCTTCAAGAGTGAGGTTGGGAGGAGGGGGGAGGAGAGTAAAGGAAGGTAACTGTTAGCTGGGCTTTCCATTGGGCGAGAACCTACTAGGGTGCCCGGGTGCCACTCTTGAACAAAGCACCTTCCATGGGTCATCATGTGGTGCAACATCAGAAATCATGCAGATCTTTACACAGGAGGCAGCTGTTGGTGTCCAGGGAACAGCATGACGGAAGCACTGTCTGGTCTTATGAAGACTGAGCCACAGAGTAATCCGCCATGTTGCTGCTTAAAATTTCCCACAGATTTAACAGATGCTTGAACTTCTCTTGGTGTCTTGACATACTGCATTACAGCCTGGAACTTCAGGTGTTCGGCTGCTAACCAAGGAGCCCTGCAGTGCATAGTCAAGATAGCTGAACGCTTCATTGGACTACAGCTGTCAGACATCAAGGTCATTGATGATCGCTGCCTCCTGAGGGCCCTCAAAATTGCCCCTGACCCAATTCATCTTATTCAATCTTTTGCCGTCAGGTCAAAGACGCAGGACTATGCATGTCCGCTCAGCCAGACTCAGAAACATCTGAGAGCTGCCCGAGAGCTGTTTCCAGGTTGAATTCCACCTGCCATCGCTAGACCTGCTGATGGACCTCAACCTTGACCTTCCAGCCCTTTAGCACCAGATGCTGCTGGACTGACTAACCCTGACTGGCGCACTACTGTTACTGCACTTTGAGTTTCTCGAAAAACTACTATATTTTCATATATCATACATACACCATATGTTTATTTGTATCAACAGTGCAATATGTCACAGGTTTATTCATCAATAATGATATCTCAGTGAATACTCACGTATATATTCCTTATGTTCAGGGATGAACGTAACTGGTGCGCAAATACACATTTACAGTATAAAGGTTAGAATGCATGTTACTTGTCATAACAGTGCAAAATGTACATGTTCACAGTTTCTGTTTTTATTTTTATCTCTTTAGCATAATAGTGTTCATATCTGATAGATTTTCTTAGGACAAAAAAGAAAAATGAATGTTAAAAAAAATGTGCCCATGGTGTTTGGGTGCCAGGAAATGTACATAATAAATAAAATACATAAAAATATTAATATACTATACAAAATATACAACCCAGAAACATACACAGTACATGAACCATCAGAGGAGACCTTTGAAGGAAAACACTGTAGTGGAAAATGAGATAAAACTAAATATTTCAATAATTCAGCGAAAGCCTGGATGCTGAAAGTGTGCAGAATGTCCTTTAGTGGGGGGGGTGACGAGGCTGGGGG
>JAODJU010000119.1:7286531-7310709 GCA_026776725.1 Gnathonemus echidnorhynchus
GAGTTCATGTTCCTGGAGGGTGGTGGGGGGGGGGTAAACAAACTATTTAAAGCTGTTTATCAGGGTAGTAAGTATATATTTGCAGCAAAAACCTGCATACACAGCGGCCCTTTGTGGATAAGACTGCCCACCCCTGCCTTAGATGGAGAGATAAACACCGCTTCAGTTCCCAAACCTCTTCTCAGTGGCACCCCAACCATTACAAGCATTTATTTAAAGCTCAATAAATTAATTTAATTAGTTAAATAACTCCATGAGGTATTGATTAGCCAAACGAGGTGGGGTAGTGGTCCAGTGCTGCGGCTCACGCACCTCCAGTGCATCAGCGTGTGGATGAGCTGCACGTAGCCCTGGGCAGCCGCCAGATGCAGGAGGGTCATCCCCCGGTAGCAGGCGGAGTGCAGGAGCCTGTCGCCACCATCGCCGCCCCCACCGGTCCAGCATCCTCTGGCCATCATGCTCTCGCACACAGCCACTATCCTCTGCTCGAACCAGGGGCCAGACTGGGTAGGGGGGGGAAACAGACATAAGATTAGACTCCAGATCCCTGCTAGCTTTGCACCGTCATTAAAATATGCATCTATCCATTTCTATTAAACACGAGTGTGAGGTAGTGTGAGCCTGAAACCTATCCCAGAATGCACTGGGCACAGATCAGAAGTCACCCTGGATGGGACAGCCATCTATTGCAGGGCACATATATTCAATCACACACACACTCACACCCAATGGGAAATTTGTGCGCCATTTCTCCTAACTGCATGTTCTTAGACTGTCGTAAACCCTGAACTATGGGAGACCATCTAAACTACCCCAGACTGAGCCAGGAGCCCGTTTCGAACCCGTAACTTTACAGGTCTTCGCTTACAATTGTGTCGGCGCTACAGTGATTCGCCATGCTACCATATACATGGAAATACGGTACTAGCAATGCAAAAAAGTGGATTCATGAGCTACAACCACCCACAACTGAAAAAATGCAGGGAAGTCTGCCAGGTGGCAGAAAATAGTGCAAATCGCAGCTAGCAGTCGCAGGCCGAAACTGTAGCATCGCCGCTGCTTATCTACACATTTAACTACATAATCTCATTAATGTGCCAGAATGGATGAATTTCCAGAAACTACTGGGCCCTGAGCCAGGCGAGCTTTGAACTTTTTTTTTTGGTTTGCTTCCCGGGAACCAGCGCATGGCGTCAGTTAATGCACCACACTGTCATTTCCCGTGAATTCGGCCCCCCTGGGGGCCAGCCGGGAAATGATACACCTGATCTTCATACTGATGTGACCTCTTCAGCACCGCCAAAGTTTAGCCCCATCATGTTGTGGCTCAATGGCCTCTTCTGCGGGCTCGCACCTCCAGGGTAACGGGTTCGACTGCGAAGTGAGCTCCCCCTACCTGCTCTACTACTTTTTTTCATTCCGACTAGAAGTTTAGATGAATCGGCCTCCCTACATTTACCTCAGTGTCCGTCCCTGATGGACTGGCACCGAATCGACCAATCAGGGACGACCTATTTTCATCCAATAGCATAATCCTAGAAATAAACCCCGCCCTCTCAGAGGTATATACACTCTAAATAAAAGGAACAAAGAAGCAGCTTGTTTCATCACACCTTTGACCCTACGTGTTTAGTTTCACTTATAATAACTTCGCTATTTTAAAACAAGCCACTTCCTGTTTGACACCAGGCATTCAGGCCTGTAATAAACTTCCCTTTTCCTCAGGCACAGGCGGGGGGCTGTTATGGGCTGATTCACCCCCCCCCGTCTGTCCATCAGACAGCTGGTTCCGGAACCCAAAACTGGAACCTCCACCTTGATACTCTTAAACTCTCTTGCAGGTGTATCATGAGGGTCTAGATTAAACCAGTGGCGGTGGGGGGGGTGGGGAAGTTACTGGGGGGGCAGGTGCCTTCTCCTCCATGTCCGGGGAGGGGCGCTGACTCGCCTGCTGCCGCTGGTCGCTGCCAGCCGCCATCTCCGCCATCCGCCTCTCCATCTGCTCTAGCCTCTCCAGGATGAACATGCGGAACTGGCTGTCTGTGGCGAGACGGGGGGGATTGGGGGCAGGGGTTCAAAGCACCACCCCTTATCAAAAGGAGGCCAGTCTGATCCAGAGAGGAGAACTTTCAGAGGCCCAGACCCTAGTGGGGGTTATGGGATAATGATAGCTATGGTTTGGAGAAGATGGGGGGGGGGGGGCCATTGGGTAGAAAACTTTCAGGGGCCCCGCCATGTCTTTCTGCGACTCTGCCTGATCGCACATCAGACATATAAACGATTTACAGTTCATCAAGCAGGACGTCCGCACTGACCAATGACAATGCGGCACTTCTGTGACAGCGGTTGCTGACTGTACCCACCCTTGGGTCATTGATGCCGGTGATGCGCTCCTCAGGCCGATCCAGCACCAGGAAGGCTGCCAGGTTGGCAGTATAGGATGCCACGATGATCATGGCGAATCCAGCCCACACCATGCCCAGGATTCTCGCTGAGAAGCTGCGGGGAGCACCTAGGGGGGGGTACACACCAGCATACACAGCACCCGGGGGACACACACACACACACACACACACACACGCGGAGGCATGGTCAGCGTTCCCAGGGGCCTTAAAACACGCAGAGGGAAGGGTGGTGATGATGTATGTGCTGCTGGTCACATGATACCTGGCCCACACACAGTACATGTTTACTGCTATTGCTACGCGAAACGTATCGCACTCAGGGTACATTTCGGACGGCCCACGAGCCATCGCACTCAGGGTACATTTCGGACGGCCCACGAGCCATCGCACTCAGGGTGCGTTTCTGGCGCCGCGTTTCACGGTATGCCCTCCACGTCCCTGTGGCCAGCTCCCTCACACAGGGACAAGAATGTCTGTCAACATAGAAACCACACAGAAGGGGGCTGAATAAACGAGATGGGGGAGGAGGCAAGAGGCAGAGGTGGCCCCGATACCCACCTTCCCCAATGCCGGAGTTCAGCAACACTCCCCAGGAGAACCACATGGCTGAAGATAAGGTGAGGGCATCTTCTTCTTCTTCTTCACTGTTGACTTTGAACCTTCCAAACGGGCTGGGAAGCAAAGCCGGGGAATCCGGTGAACAGGTGCCAACAAACAGACATCCCCCATGCACCCCCCCCCTGCACCGCCCCCCCCTCACACACACACACCCCGACCTTCACATAGACCTTGTCGAGCTCCTTCCAGACCCAGCGGAAATGGGGAGAGACAGTCAGAAGACCGGGGGTGGGGGGCACAGGGACAACATGAAGCCTGAAAGGGCGGCTGGAGAATCGGGGACAAAGTCACAGCGGGGACACGAGACGGGAAAATGTCACCTCCCGCCCAGATCACTGTGCTGAGCAGAACAAGCCGTGCATTCCTTTTATTTCCGGACAACTCCGGGGAAAATAGGTGCGAGAGGTCAACCTCCATGGAGACAGGATGGCACACAGCACAGACACACAGACACCTCCCCCCCCCACCCCCGCACCCCCCGCCAATGACGGTACCTGAACCGGTCTAGTAGGTAAAGCATCACCGCCACCACATGCACCGAAAGGCCCACCAGCAGCCACAGCGTACTCTGGAACGGCTGCATGAACGAGTCCAGGGTGCTGCGAGGGATTTCCTGCGAACACACGCCGTGCGCGGTCAGGGGGGGGCGCCGCGGGGACCAGAGAGATTTCCCTCACGCTGCTTCAGCTCAGCTGCCTCTCTGTCCCATTTAAACAAATTTCTTTGGCAGCTAAAGATCTTTCACTGTATTGTGTAGACAATATAAATAAAGCAGCATAAATAGGTACAGGCTCATAACTCAGTATATATATAATGATATATATAATGACATGATCTATTATAAATTCGCGCTATAAAGTCTCATGTAGTCCATTGCAAAGGGGAGTGTATAGTATGCATTACTGTCATGATAATGAATCATTATTGTGGGTACTTTTAGCATTGACTTGCCTAATTTCGATGGTGTTGCTATAAAAAGTAAGACATACAAAAAGTGATGTTGAACAACGGTATATTTCACATTAGCCTGCTAGCGGATGACTACACCTAGGCAAAGGGTCTGTGGGAGTGTACCTTCTTCACGAGGATTGTGAGCCCTTGATACTTGAAGGGTTTTGAGAACTCGATGTACTGGGCTCGTTCATTGTTGATCGTGAGCGGGGCCACAATCATATCTGCCAGGCCACCCAGAAGCTCGCCCATCATGCCATTCCACTCTTTCTTGTTGCTATTGTTGACCTATGGGACGTGATGTAGGGGCAGGTCAAAGGTCAAGCTATGAAAACAAGACCTGAGAGCTGTGACAGTGATATTTCTGCCTCTTTTAAAGGACACTTCATTGGAAGCCAGAATGCAATTTCCTGTTTAGGGCTTGTATTGTTCTTAATTTGCATGACTAATTGTTCATTGCAGGGCTAGTACAAGCATGGCACCTATTGGAGAAAGATTAAAACATACACTGAAGATGTCAGTTGGCCTAAACCAAGCTTGTTTGGACTGCAGGAGGAAACTAAAGCAGCTGGAGGGATCAACTGGCGAAAGATGGGGATGAACGGGCAAACTCTGAACACTGAACTCACAGTCCTGGAGGGGCAACTGCACCACCCAGTTCCTAAATCCGCCATCCAACAAATGTATGGATGTACTGAAGACATGGGGTGCTGGTACAGTATGGCCAGGAGAATGAGCAAAAGCGAACATGGGACAAAACTGTGAGCCTATGGTGTACTTAGGAGAAGGTCCATGTAAACCATGGAAGGAATAAAAGGAGCCTCACTAAGTCAAAGACCTCACTTTGACCTCACCGTCAGACAACGATGCCCTTTATCAAGACAGACCGCTTCAAAGTTCCCTTGGATCCTGCTCTGAGGCCTGGTCTAGTGAGATCTGTAACTCCAGGATCATATACGCAAAGTCCTAGGATGGCTACACAACTATAATATCCATTTGTTCTAGTGTTGTGATCACAGAATTCTGGTCCCAATCCCACCTGGGAGATTCTGTTTCCCGCTCCCCTGGCACCAGCGCTCAGTGTCTCCGCGTTGACCTACCCGCTCCTGCGTCCCGAACTTCCCGTCCGCCACCAGATGCACCTCATAGGTGAAATTCATGGTCATCGCTAGCTTGATCAGGAGGTCGATGCAGAAGCCGTAGCAGCACTGGGGCACGATTGGGCGTCCTGTAATAAAACCAGCGAAGGTAGCCAATCAACCTTGCGTCCAAGCACCCCTCTCTGAGAGGCTAAACCTACGCAGAGCTTAGACAAGCTGAGCGTACAAACACACACAGACTCAGAGACACACAAACGTGTACACCCATATACTTACATGTATAAATATGCTTTATAGATATATTTTTGAGCATATCCATTCACTCGAAAGAGACCCGTTGCGACCGGAAAGGTAGTAAAGGCACAGTGATATCATAAACGTTCCTGTTTTGTTACCTGGGATGGTCTCATTGGGCCCCGTGCAGATCACCTTTTTAATTAAGACTCCATTTGGTGTAAACTCTTCCTTGCATGTCCCATCCATAAGGGTGGGTTTCACGTAAACAAAGGGCTCCTGATGAATGGTGACTATCTATAAGGGTCAAAGGAGACAGAGACAAGGAAATGCTGATGTCACAGCTAAGGCTTCCATACTTCCCCTAAACAGACAACCACCACTATCTCCAGTCTACAAGCTTAACTCCTGAAAGTGGAACAATGACTGTCATGTGCACTGGAGGCTTGTTACCTTAAGCCTTGTAGACATCTGGAAGCCTCTTGGTTTCTCTGTCTCTCCTCCTGGCCAGATGATCTTCCTCTGATTGTTTAACACAACCTAAGATGGAATTTCATGAAGTCAGAGACAGGACGATGTTGCACCAGCATTGTGTGGAACCGAAGGCTTCTATTGACGACCTTTTGTTTCCCTGAGCAGAACCATGCATGACTGCACTCTGCTACACGCCATTTATGGAGTTCAAGTGAGTCAGTTCTGGGTGTGACCAAGAAGATGCTACAGCTGATAATTTAACTGGAAGATGATTACTAACTAAAAGAAAGTCAGTCAATCATGGGATGGGGGGGGGGGTTTACAAAGGTCAAGGAGGAGGGGAGTTTTGGGAGTCAGAGTGCATGTTCACCCAACATCCAGTGTCCCTATATGAGTTGGGGTCAAGGTCATTGTTTAAGAGCCCAGTAGGGCTATGATTACTTTGCCAGTCATGGGATTCAAACCCATGATCTTTCAGACACAGGCATGGAATGAGCAAATGAGCAACATATGACCCCTGTGAGAGCATGAAGGATGGGCGTACCTGCGTGCCGTTGTAGACGCCCACTTGAATCAGTCGACTCTTCTGATAGTTGAGAATGCTGTAGTGAGCAAACTTCCGGTCCCCGTCGTCATTGAACTCCACGCGTCCCGTCAGGCCCTCTGGATACTTAGACGACATCAGAACTCTGAGGAAAAGCCAAACATCCGCGATAAGGGACTATTTATCTTGACGCACCATAAGGCATCTGCTCGTGTTCCACATGAATGGCCGATTCTCACAAGGGTCCTCAAAACAATCCTCACAATGATTCCTCAAAAAAGCCGCTGGAATCCCAGTACTGAATACAAACAGTGAAGTGGAAACAGGAAGCAATGTGTCCATCTAACAGGTAACTTCCAGTTGGGTCACTGAAATCAGGGGGGAAACTTCTACCTAAGTCCTACATAAACAACACAGATTGCAGTTAAATTCACAGACAACAAGAAAAGATTCAAATACAGATCATACTGCGGAAAGACGGAGTTGGAATTAGAACTTATAATGAAATTCATGGAGTTGAAACAGCAGCAAAACTCAAAGAACTAGACACATACCCTCTAAGAAGACCTTCACATTTATACTGATTCTTTGCATCATCATTTCCTATAAAAGACTTTCACTCTACCAAACAGAAGGGCCCAAAAGCAACGCTGGCCTCACCGTTTGAAGAGGGGTCCCGTCTTCCAGATGTTGGTGTTTCCCACGCATCCACGTGGGGGTTCTGTGATGTTCTCCTTCTCAAAGAGCTCCTGGATGGAGCGTGCCACCACTGCCACAGCGTCGTTGATGTGCGCCGACTCGTTCTTGCCGTTGATGAGCTGAAGGCCGATCAGTCCTAACCGGTCGACACCACAAGGAGGATTCAGACTCACGACACTGAACTTAGAATTACGGTAAATGTGCCATATTACTTGAGAACCATTCAAAATGTCTGCTGAAGAACTTCAAACTGGATTGTTGGATCGTACCGCTCAATTTGCCTAAAATTTTCTATTCTGCAAAATGCTTCAGGCTGCAAAAGTCTGGTGGACCGAACCCAAAATGACATGTGAAATTGCAAACCTCAGCAGGTTCCTGAGGAAAGTGAGCAGGCAGAACTTGGCTATTATAAGTGACATTGGTTCTACAGATGCCTGTGTTTTTTTATTTTTTATTTTCGTGACCATGATGTGAAAGTGTGCAAAATCCAAGGCAAGAAAGGCAGTATTCGCTTACCATAATATTTCAGAAAACGCGTCAATGCCGGGTTGAAAAACACTAACAAATTCACGAGAGCCAGTCTATTAACATATCATAAACAATACACAAACAAAAGCCCAGCTTTATTTCTGGAAGAAATGAGATTAACACCTCGCACTGAGAGGCTTAAGGCAGAAAAAACACATTTAAAACAAAGAGCATAACTGCATATACTGTCATGCAAACTATGACAGTAATATTGTAACGGGTTTTGGCAACGTTATCAATTACATGAAAGTTACACTGAACTCCATAATCGCAATACCACCCCCCCCCCCCCAAAAAAAGAGAGAAAAAAAGCCCATTACATACAATATGAGTAGGGGCTCTGATACGTACCATCGGGTGCTTCACTTAGGGCTTTACCAGACATTTCCCTCTCCCCGACCAGCCACACGTAACCGGATCCCGTCATGTTGAGGTAACGCGCGGACTTGTATACCGCTGCTGCATCCTCTTCACTGGAGGCAGACAGAAATCGTGAGCAGTAGGCTGTGAAGTTACACACACACCGATATCTTTATATAGAGAGACTATATTAACTCAGCATATCGTTGTCACACGATATTCAGGAACACACTTAGACCGTATGGTGGTGGTTTTTAAATGGATCCTAACTCGTATTTATCTTTTTAAAAAAAATACAGATTTTTGATGATCACTAAAATTCCTAAATCTGACATTTTGTCATTTTACAAATATGAAATGTGACAGATGACTGAGTGATTTTATATCTGTTTAGTTGGTGGAGGCTGCAGAAATGTAGTGTTTGTTGAAAAATGCCTAAATGCAAGTAAAGTTCCTATTCCATGGTAGAACAACAGAGCAGTACAGCTTTTGGCTACAAGTCTGTACAGTATATGGCCTGTAGTACAACCAACAGACTATCATATTAATTTATATATCGGGATAAATACAATCACAAATAACTTGTTATATTGCATTTCTGTAATTGCCACGTCTTTGTGCTTTAGGGGTTTTCGTTCATCAGTTTGCTTTTCTTTGCTCCTATTACATGGTTTTTCATGTTGCATATTTTTTCCTGGTAAGGTCGTAATTTGATTTATGTGCGCTGTGTGTACAGAGCTTGTGGAACACCACCAGCCCACAAACCTTTGCATGTACAATGACTCCGGGCATCCCACGTAAAAGACCACTTACCTTCAGTTTATGCCGTAGCTAAAGGCCTGGATTGAAACGGACTCCGTGTGTGAAGGGGGGTAACATTCACACACAGAGAAACCAGGAACAGAATCCTGACACAGAACAGAACCACCGAACACGAGGCCGCAGCTGAGCTGCCCGCTCCAACTACATGGTTTAACATCATGCTGCTCTTCATTCATTTAATTCTAATGCATAT
The DNA here is from genome assembly GCA_026776725.1 of Gnathonemus echidnorhynchus. Lineage (NCBI taxonomy): Eukaryota > Metazoa > Chordata > Actinopteri > Osteoglossiformes > Mormyridae > Gnathonemus > Gnathonemus echidnorhynchus. The sequence continues at coordinate 7,295,460 of JAODJU010000119.1, forward strand.
GACTTCCTTTCCATTTCAACTAGTGCTTATGCTTATTTATTTCTTATATCTGTCAGATATTCCACATTTAATTCCAGGCTGAGTCTTATCTATGCTCAGAAAACACCAGATCCACCCACCCGGACCGACTTGGACGGCGATTCTCACCTGGCAGAGAGAATGATGACGCGAGCCTCCAGCTCCCTGGCTTCCACCAAAAGCGCCGTTAAGTTTGTCTCCTGGTTGAACTGCAGAACTTTTTCTGCCTGCGATTAGGGCACAGAATCAGTCAAGTAGGCTACTTACCCCCACCCAGAACCATGCTGGCTTTCGCTCTCGTTGCCGGGATCGGTTGGTTGATTTTTTTTTGTTTTCGTTGAAAAAGAGAGAAAAAATGATAGAGATCCAAGAGAATAGTTTCAACTAAAAAAATAAAAAATAAGCCTGGGAAAAAAAAGTTCTGCATTGTGGCATGCAAACTGAAGGTTATCAAGACTCCAAAAAAGGGACGTGCATGTTAGAGGTAGAAAGGGGGGAAGAAGATCGATGCAACCAAAAAATTAAAAAAAGAGGTGGAAGGGAAGAGGAGGCGGGGAGTGGGCTTCTTTCCCAAAGAAAAAATTTTTAAAGTGCTGCGGGATGGGAGGAGGTAGGGCATGGCACGCGTCTGTCCCGCGCTACCAGATCCGCACAAAGGAAAAGACTTGCAAACCCCTTGCTCTGAACACATGCATTCCTTTACACAAAAACAATGTGTAAAAGCTGGCCGTTGTTTTTTTTTCTCATAAATCATTTTTTTCCAACATAAAACCATTCTCGATTCAAATCATATTAAAAATGCCTGAAAGTAAAAAAATGTAAAAAAATAAAAAATAAAAAATAGACGTGCTACCAAGATAAGAACATTTCTGGTCGGCTGTTGACTGCTTGACGGATTTTCTAGCTGCTACGTTTAGAGAATTGATGGGCGGCGTGCATTGACCATGCAAAATATACCTTGGGTCCTCGCTTGTTGTCATAGGACAGTTGGTCGAGGTTTTCATAGTTCCTTTTTTTATTCTGATGAGTAATGTGCACAGAGAAAATATGCAGACACAGAAGAGTATTATAAACAGTTGAAAATGGTGTGCAGTAAAGCATTCCAACAAATCTCCAGTTTCCCGATTCAAATTTTGGAATCCTTAACACTGGGGCTTGCAAAGACATCAAAAACCCCCCATCCGTAACATGCACTCCACCCCGTATATCGGACAGTACGTGCTGTTTTGCGACTTACATGGGAGACACCGGCACGCTTCGCGTTCGTTTTGCCCCACCGAGGTGCGTCTTGTGTGTCACCTACAAGACGGCACCTATGGTGACTAGACTTGTATTGTTCATGAGTGAATATTTTAATAATCTGAATCAACATTCTAAGTGAACAAAATGACACTGCGCTGATTTGTTCAGTTCATTTCGTTCAATGAGCGAATTTTCCTTAAGTTTGTTCAATGATTTATTGTTCATTTCATTCATTGAGTGATTCATCGTTCAGTGTGCTCCGATTGTTCAGAGTGATTTGTCATTCATTTTGTTCTGTTATTTCAAGGAGTGATTCAAAGGTCAAATTTGTTCATTTCGTTCAGTTGTTTCAATGTTTCAATCGGTCAGTTTGTTCGTGTTTTTTCCTTTTGTTCAATGAGTCCTTGTTCAGTTGACTTGTTTTGTGCTTGTTGTTTAATAGGTGATTAATTAATGGACTAATAAAATAATCTCTTCTGCCACCCTCTGTTGTACTCATGTGCATATGTCTGAAATAGGCTGTCACTGTGGCTAAGAATTAGTTTTATTCAATTCATTTAAGCTTACATAAGTACAAAATATAGACAGACACCCCCTCCTAACCCTGACAGTCAGAAACATCCTCAGAGCAAAAAATATTGCAAAGGAGTACAGGAAGCAAACAGATCAATGAATGAATATGAACAATTATTTGAAGTTGAAAGAATCGATTCACTGAAAAGAATCATGATTTCCATCCCCAATCGTGCCTGTTTTTCCTGCATCATTCGTACTTTGCAACAGATGAGCTATCAGTAACTTTTAACCCTAAATAAGCTTCCGATAGCTTATGATACAGATTTTTTGAGATTAGGTGGTTTTGAGCTACAGTTATTTTAGCAGCGAAGTTTGTAAAGGTTCTCCGTCCGATGCTTTGCCCAGAAATCCCGTAATGTTATATACACATAAAAAATAGGCAGCATTTTTAGTTGCAAAAATGAATTTGAAATGGAATCAAGTCCATTGATTTTTAAGTTTCTTGATTTAAATTATTCCTCTGTGATGACCTCAGCACTTGTGTAAGCCATGCTCTGCACTGTACTGATGTATGAATGTGAAATTCTCATTTCTACGACATAAAAACCAACTTTTTAATAAATTTTGTGGAACGTATTACTATGACTTGCTATTCAGATATCGAAATAATTTTCGAATATGGCTAACAATTGCTTTCAGTTACTTAAGACTGCACGCAATCTTAGACGGTCACGGCCTGGTGTAACCCTCCAGCGTATTATAGCAATGTCACCTCATTCTCATCCAGCTTCATCAGTTAGTCATTGTTTTTACTTCACTTATATCCCTGATGGCAGTTAAGAGTTCCTGTCCTTATAGTGTCAAAAGTACGTTATTATATTAAAAGAGAAAATCATATTCAGGTATTCTCCTTTGAAGTCTCCTCCTGCAGCTATTCCTGTTACATATTTCCTGGAACCACTCATCTGAGAACATTATAACCTTTTGTCAAGGTCAATTGACTAAAATATGCTGCACTGAACTGTCACATAATCTCTGTACAGTTTCTGATATAGAGTGTTACCATTCTGTGGCTGAAGGCAAGGTTGATATTGTATTTTTATAACTTTGAAAAATAACAGTGTAGCTTCTTGATATAGTCACACAGAGTGTAAGGTATGGTACTGTCACACGTAAGGAGTTTGGTCATTGGTCACATTACTGGAGGACACTGAGGACTTAATCACATTTTATGCTTCTGTACAGTCAGTTACTGTCCACCTTGGAGTCGCATGTCTATTGTTAATGTGAAAAAAAATCTCAGTGTGATATACTGGCTTCCACAATCTATACTGTGCTGCCCGCTTCACCAATCAGACCTCTCATGTGTATATAAAGATGCTGGTTTATATATCAGCAGTACATTAAGATCCCAGAGCACAGAGCTGAACCTACACATAGTTCAGTCCAGCATTTTTTCAGATGATATTGAACAACCATCTACTTTCAACACCGGCTTATCCAGCAGACGAACATTTTGAGCTTGGAGCGTATCCCAGGGAGTATCCAACAGGGGGCGCCCTGAATGGGTTGCCAGGTGATACTGAACATTTGGAGTTAATTGTACTGTAACTGGTCTGGTTAACTACAGCATTACATAAAGGGGACTTTGGTCCCAGTGTGTGTTCTTTGCTTATTATCCAACAGCAAAGATTCCTGATGGACAATAAAATATATCATGAATCAGGGCTGAAGGAACTGGACTGGGGGGGGGGGGCATGTTCCCCGCAATATTTAATTTGGCTTCATTCATCCCCCAAATAAGCAGATCTTTGTATTTAAATGAAGTTGTCCCCCCCCCCAACATCAAACTCTCTCCCACGTCATTATCATGAACAAAGCAATATATTACAAAGAGTAATCTTGTATTTTAGACATTTTAAGTTCAGTTCGCCCCACTGGTGTGTAGAATTATCTGGATTTTCGCCTGGACAAACCTCTCCCTGTGAAAACTCCAGCAGCAGGGGTTCACTGTGTTCTGGAGTAAGGAGCAGGGACCCATGATGGACGCTGTCCCTGCCGTGGCAGCCATCGGTGACAAGTTAATTAGGGCACATGGGACAGAGGGCGGAGTTAAGCAGCCATGGGCACCTAGGGAAAAGCAGGGTGTGTGTGTGTGTGTGTGGCAGGCATGGAAGCAGGACCAGTGAGGCACAACTGCATCCCACAATGGGGCATGCTGGACTAAACACAAACTGCCTCAAAACCTTTTGCTGTATTACTAATTGAATGTGATTTAGGCCAATATGTACTTTTAGTATGTTACCCACAGGAAGGGTGATATGGGAACACATTTCAATATCATAAATCAAAAAACGCAGAAGTCATTATTATGATTGCTAGTATCTGTAGTATTTTAATTTCAACTTGCGATAATTTGATTCATTTAAGGTGCTGTTTTGGAAGCAAAATTCATAAAATATCATATGACAGCATTTTCTGAGCTTTGTTAACCTGGTTGGTAGTTAGTTAGAATCTTCAACTAGTAGAATTATTTAAGTTAAATATAAATGTGAGGTTTGCCCATAGTGCATGTTCTGTCAATTACCGTTATCTGGGCCTTTACATGTTCATATTTTTGTAATTTAAACTACATACATTTTCTTTTGTTAATATAACATGAGCATCTGATTGACAACACACATAGCCAATGAACATAAGTTACAACCCTCTGTGATGTCCCGCCCCCATCCAAGTTCACCAAGAATAGGAAATCAACACTGTGAAACCTACCAAAAGCTCGAGCACACGCCAAGAATCAGCACCGAGAAAACAACAGAATACCAGAAGAATCCAAAGAAGAGGAAATGCACAAACGAGCTCCTGTGAACTGTTTCTCATAACGTTCTTCTGCCGAGAACTTCTGTTGCATACTTAAGGCCTTCACTGTTTTTAGGGGATGATAGACCTCAGTGCAACAAACAAGAAAATGGCAGAAATCACACACCGGGCACCAGCTGCTCAAAAAGTACCTTCCTTAAGTCATATAATCTGATAAAAAATACATGTCACATTCTATCCCTGAAATGCCTTATAAGCAGACAGTGCTTGAGAAAAGCGTGACCTACTGTATGCAGTTAGCAGAAGCACCGTTATAACATTTCTATACCTCTAAATGTAATCTTACAGCTTTTCTTGCTTCCTGAGTAGGCGTCGCATTTAATCATCTTAGTAAATTCTTGCGCTTTTAAGTAAAAATGCCACGTTGCAAGAAAACAGGCAGCTATTTACCATGCACCTTTGAAAAGAGGGTTGCGGCACTGAGCTAAGCCCGAGGAAGGTGCCTGGAAAAGCACATAATTGCATTAGCCTGAAACTGTCTGAACGTTTGGAAGACAGCATGTTCCGTCTCTTAAAAGCTGTCACTAGCTAGTCAATGACATCGTTTAAGAAAATATGCCAGGATACCTAAAAACAACAAGGAAACCGCATCATCACGGATTTAAAGCACAGGTTTAAAGAACTTCCATGCACATCCTTTTTGACAAGACGATGTAAATATTTTCTGCCCATAAACTTTTATGTTTTATGCCAGTTCTCATGTAACCCTATAAAATAAAAGTAACTAGGCCTACCAGGCGTTTACATAAACCAGTCATTCAACGTTCCATCAGATCAATGTGCGTAAACATTAATATCGCGAAGCATTAAAAACGGAACAACAGGAAGTATTCTACTGTATATAAACCTTCAGAACTGTCAACGTAGCTATCCATTGAACTGCAAAGCAAGAGAAAGTTCCAGCATTATGACTGTTCTAGTGGGTAGTGCTTTGCTTAAAGCCAAGCACTTGTGTCTATATATAAAGGTGCTTAGATCAAGACCCAGGAAGATCCTCGATGCAAGTCAGGAAAGCATCATGCTTGACCCAAACTGCTCCATGAATATACACAGCTGTAAAAAGCATAAAACACTATTGGCCCAGGGGTCTGCTAACTGTAATAGTATTTCATAAAATATGCATAATATTTAGAAAAATTCCTTTGGTATGTCAATATCAAATGCCATAAAAGTGACCATGAACAGACAAACAGTCCTATAGCATATTCAGTCAATGTGTTATGAAATACATTCACAAACAATATTCACAAGACATAAACGATAGCGATACGGATCGGCTCAAAACACAGTACATTCTTAATCATTCCCAATAAATTCTGGCATTGTTCAAGCTACAATCTGCCATATGAGATCTGAGACAGGCCTTGAACATAAATATCCAGCAGAAAGGCAACATTCGGCGACTGACTCGGCCTCGGAGCAGAGAATCGACACCAGTCCTGTTCGCTGTGTCTCAGAAGCTTACACCATACCTGAATGCAGGACCATTTCCTCATCGTTTAGAAGCGCGCTGAGACCATCAAGACCTCGGAAAGTAGCAAAGTCAGAAACCAGGACAATATCTGGGCCGCTAGCATCTCCTGAAATATACCAGGTCAACGTTGCTTTAAACAGGCACTTGCGACTGGAAATAAAGGCTGGGGAAGCACGCAGGGTTATGTGTCGTGGGGTTATTGATGTTTTGCAGAGTCCCAGGTTATAGTCTTCACTCTTTTGCTCCCAGTTTGGGTTGACACAGGAGAATTTGACTGTGGCAGAAGCAATGTGGGATGAGTATAATGCACAGTTTCCTCAGCTAACCACTTAAGACGCTGTTGATGCCTCTAGCATAAAAAATGTTAGCCAATGTTACAAAATGGAAAGAGATGTGTTTACACAACAAAAAAAGAAAACAGTTACATACATAGAAGACCTCTGAAATAGTCAACAAAAGTCAACACATACGCACACACACACACGCACACACAACAGACACGCCCGCAGTGCCCTGGCTGGCCTCTGGGTGGCATTGGGGTGTGGCCCTGCTCCATCTCACCTTGGTCTCCCTCTCCTCCAGCAACGTCTCCAGCCTCTTCTGGGCGGCGCGGCCCTCGTGGTCATCGCTGACGATCAGGATGATGTGATTCCAGCGGAACTCGCGCATCATGTCAAACCACACGTGTGCCTGGTGGGAGTAGGGCGGGACCGTCCGTAGGAAAGACAGGTGGATGCTCTGGGGGGATGAAGGGATGGAGTTTAAGAGTGGAGAAACTATGGTGACCAGTTGGCTTGGGCAGTATCTAATTTTTCATACCATCACGGGGTCCAGAAGTTATACCGCAGTATGCAGTATTTTAACAATATTTTCAAAAGTCTGATATTTGAAATCTTAGCAATAAAACTTGCTGAGTGGGGGGGGGGGTTCTTCTACAATAAAAGTCTTCGGACCACCCGTTCGGCTAATTTCAAAATACCACGGTATATCCAAAATACCGCGATATACCATATTACCATAATACTACCCAAGCCTAGTATCCCTCAGTTCTTAGCTTGAGACACACAGAATTCAAGCTTTACACCTCGAAGAAACAGCATTAATCTTCCATATCCCATATTCCATTGGGACATTGTTTATTGGGTGTCATGTGGTCTAAGGAAATGGGATGGTGTCTGACCACACGGGTTAGGACTCTGTGTCTCTGATTGCAAGGTCCCATGATTGTTTGACCCTTGAGTAAGGCCCTTAACCCCAACGACTCCGGGGACACCGTCTGAACCTCTTCAAGGACCCACAGTCTTTCGTCACTTCGGACAAAAGCGTTGGCTAAATATGTAAATGGAGAGTCCCAGGGCACAAGGCCCCAGCCGACTTCAAGGAACAAGTCACGGTTAATGAGGCAGGTCACTGTTCTGCTCTGAACGGGGAACATAAAGCTACAATCCCCAGATTATTAGTGTAAGACACAGCCTTTGACTAAGCTGGCCTCTCTCAAAATAAAGTGACTTATGTGGTGAATTCCTCACAGAGCCGCCACCTCTGCACGGCACCGCCTGCGGGAAGGAGACTCAGGTAGACCTGGCACCAATCTCCTGCCTTCCTGAGCACCCAGTTGTTAAACTGAAGAAGTGTTACAAGCGTACACAACAGACACCATTTTGTGCTTCAGACAGCGCACAAGAACCATGTAAATTTAATGTAAATCAAATTGTTCAGCATACAAGGTGTTTCTGTTATGGAAAAGATGCATTAATTATATCAGGTTTAGTAAATGACAGATGCCATTGAAAGAATATTGTGAGGATTATTCTCTGCTCCTTGTTGACCTTCTTTATATAATAGTTATATAGACATAAGAGCAACTGCAAGTCTGTTATGCTGTGTAAATATATGAACATCATTTTGTAAAGTTAAGTGTCATGACTCACAGGGCACGAACCGGGGAAGCCGGAGCAGGACTGGAGGAATCGGGTAACAACAAGCAGGAACATACAACCACTGCACAACGTTAATGACCGGACTCACGCAAAACACACAGACACGTAAATACAACAAACTTGATTAACACAACTAGAAACAGCTGACGACACGGGGATTCTACACGAGGTAACGAGGGGGGCGTGGCACACAGGAGGATCAACACCAGCAGGGTATGACAATTAAGGCCTTACAAGTATTTCACTGGATGTCAAAATGAAACTGGAACATAAGGTGACCTCGAAAATGGAGCATGGCTACAGGTGGGCGTCGTCCACCCAAATAGAACGTCAGCCCACCCAACTGGAACAGACCAAATCTGACCAATCATTAGCTTCTGTAATCTTGCATTTTATATATAGTTCCCATGAGTACTTTCCTTCTAGATGTAGCTCTCATTGTAAATGAGGTTGGAGACCATTTATACAATCTTGTTCGAACACTGGTATCCAGATCCATGGGTGTAAATTATGGGGGTGGAGGGGGGTTGTAACCCCCAAATAATCAAAACCAGCCAACACAACCCCCTGGACTCCCTTTAATAGTTGGAGACCTCAACACCCCAATGCCCGACCCAAAGTAATGCCCTTATCCAGACCCACCTTGTCGGAGTAGATGGACATCCGTGTCGTCAACCCCACCACAGGAATGCGGTAGAAACCTGCGGTGTATGAGACGGGGGTGGGGGTCAGGTGGTCGTTGGACTGCGGAGGGTGGCTGACTAGGATGGCGTAGACCTGTTGGAGGAAAACAGGAGTGACTGAAGGTCGTACCATGGGCTTCTTACCACAGGTAAAGGCTGGGTAATGATGGACCTGCAATGATGCTGAGGGACTTGGTGGTGTGTCCTTAATGAACGCTCCATTTAAACCTCTCAAAGAGAAACATAACCCTCTAATACAGAAAGAGGTCGCTTCCAACTCCCCGTTACTTCAAGATTTCTGTGTTACCTAACACAGCAGATATATAATAGGACAACTCAAATTGTCCTAGAAAGAACAATGCTTAGAAAAATATGGAAGACTGCTACTCTAAAAAAGGCCTGATCTTTGGAGAACCTACAGTGTATGTAGGTCTGCTATGGTCAAGGGGAAACAGGACATGTAGCATGTAGATAAATCTGAGAACTATTTATTTATACTATATTTGGTTCATGTGACTATTTCATATTCTTGTATGCGACAATGCAAAATGAATTCAGGTTCTTTAAAATAACACAGATTAAGGTGACCTTCCTAAAGCTTACACATTTATACAGCAGGATACTATTGCTGAGGATAATTAGGGTCACGATATTTTAGCCCTCGGTTTTAGCCCTGTCCTGTGGTACCCAACTGGAGCGCAGCATCTCCCACGCGCTACTGCACCACACCATCCTGCTGCTCTCAAACGGCCAGTCACATGCATCAGCCTTGTCCTATTATTATATAAAGCTGTATTTTTAAATACTGTTTGTCAGACTTATTCTAGATGCTTTAAGAATTGCGGCAACACATTTTTCCATACTTTACTGCAATATTTTCCAGCGACTTGTAAACTTGGAAGTGCGGTCAAAAGTAAAATCTTTGCAATACAGAGCGATTCGTTCGGTTTGTGTTAAACCGCAGTTTTATACCGCGTAATTAAACAGGGCGTTTTACGAAACCCTTTAAGGGCCTTTTGCTTTTTCCCCCACAGGCAAAAAGTGATACTCGCTGGCCGGGCGCCATATTAAACGCCTAGTTGGCGAAAAGCGCTCGGGTGGCTCGGGAAGTGAATACAGAATCTGCAGCAAACACGTCTAATTGTGTATGCGTCACCTAATTCAGCAAATTCTGTAATCGATTCATAGTGGATACTTTATATTAAATCATCCTTTTAACTCAGTTAATAGGCTCTGCATTAATTTCCTCTGCCAGCACTTCTGAAAACACCATCTAAATGTCTTCAATCTGCCCAGCTTTCAAATGTCAGCAGCTTATCGCGGAGGAAACTCCGTTTCCGTATTAATTACTTTGTTCCGGCGAAATCTCAGCGGGCGTGTCTTCAGTTCACCGGTGTATCATGAAAACTATAATGCGACACTGCCAGAAAAGGCCGGTGTATGGCCGATGTCATTCAGTCCGATGCATTTATTGAATATTTCATGAAGACCTTAATGATAAGAATATTCTTCATAATTTGCAATCTTGTAATTTTATAGTTCTATGCACGTTTGAATGAAGTCTGAAAATCCTGTATCCAACGCTATGGTCTTATTCAAATACTCATGTTATAGGCTACCTGAAAACCGCCGCATGTTTTTTGCATCATGTGTTTTTATATACCAGGATACATTTTATACAAATCATTGAATTATTGTGGTTTTTGAGTAAATATGCCTAAATAGTTGACATCCCAATGTAGACCTAATTAACATAAAAACAATCATTACAAAACAATGACTCTTCCTGCGTTTATTCCGTTATGCACTTTTCTATTCAGCCCATTCGCTTTTCGTTATAAATCTGGAGAAATGCTCAAACTGATGACATACACATACAGTTGTACTACCTATAAATGCATTTAAACGTAAAGAAAGTAAGAAAATGTTTGCTTGATTGAATAAAAATTCGTTAGTCCTATACCTAGGCACCAGTGAGTACACAGTGCGATATACAATAAGGAGCCATGCAGCAGACAGACTACCAAACCTTTGGAAATAATTTATTGCATCTTAAATTTAAACCGTGGACTGTTAATGTGCGTTTTGTGGCGTCTTCCCCAGAGTTCTGTACTCAATGACTAAAGCTATACCGAGAAGGAGAGACAGACGACCGCACCATCGCTGAACAAAAAGCTTCAGCACCGAAAACGGGGAACATTTGTGTGAAAACTGCCGGTGCGAATGGATCTGCCGAATTACGCATGAAAGCGAACGGTAGCTGCTTGGGAACCATGAAAATCAATGTGCTTTTCAGAAACAGGGTGTTATAGGTATATATGATCGGGCTGAGACAGGAGCCGTTGTGTGCTGGACTGGTTTACCTGATTTGAGATGAGGTCCTCGCAGACCGAGAGTGCCATCTGAATTGCATTGGGCTTGTGGGTGACGGAAATGGCGTTCAGTTTGAATTTGTCTCTCCCGTATTGTTGGTTTGCTTGAGTGACTGCGTCCTTGAACACTTGCTCGTACCTCTTCTGGCTGAGCACAGCCCCGATATTCACCATTTTTGGTTCGCAACCGACCCGTGCAATGGAGCACGAGAGGAAAACGGCCATCAGCATCAGACGCATCTCGATCCAGCCGTGTCCCGGGCTCACTGCTGCTGTTTTTGCGCTTGTCTGCTGGGCAACACGCTTTACCCGATCCACGTTGTTGTTTCCGATCCCGTTCTGCTTGCTTTTAGATATGTATGCACAGTGGAGGAATGTACACGACCGTCGACCACATATGAGCATACCAGCGCTCTTTAGGTTTCTCCTTCTCACATCCCGATGTTCATTGCATGACTATCCTCCCGATTTTATTCATTAGATGTAGATCCTACTCCTATTGTCTGACCATCCCTCCAGGATGCAGTCACGGATGTACGTACGTTGTTTTCTCTTAACAAAAGTCTTCTCCTTTTGCTTCGTCCGCTGGATCTCACCTCGGCGAAGCCGGAGGTTGCACTGAGCCGCGTCTCCGCTTCGCAGCGATAGTCAGTGTGTGGCTGTCCTTGGTTCTGACAGCGGCGCTCGCACACGGATGCGCGCTCCCCGTCGTCTTCTCTGTCTCTGTCTCTTTGGTCTTCACCAGATATCGAACTATATCTATTCGGATTACATTAACGGTACAAATTATTATTTGTGCCGAATATATGGACTTTGTATTCCACGTGTCGCTTTTAGATCTATATCAAAAGATGAACGTATCATAAAAAAGGAGTATCGGACACAAAAGGAGATCATTGCGTGGGCGGAAGGGTATACAAATCTTGAATTTGTAGTATAAAATGTTTAAGTATGTTGTCTGGCGTTTATATCCTACAAAATGTGATATTGTGTCCATTATGGGCAGCCTAATAAGTTTTTGTATGCGTAAAAATACGAGTTCATAAACAAAGGCTACTATCGAAAGAAAAGATGACATTTGGACTATCTCTCTTGCTTGACCAGTTTCATAGCAGCCTTATTGTAAAATGTAAGGCAAAGAAACTTATCAGGTAAATTAGATACATAAAACTTGTCGGCCTCAAACGGCCCCAACGACTAATATTGGTAAAATGTAACACAAAATTGATAAATTGTGGAACGGTGTTTCTCACATAGCTTCCCAGCAACCCCAAACAAACATTTAATTTGACTATAGGCTACTTAATGCTAATTTTTAATAATAATTCCCACTTATACACATTTACAGCTAAACTAGACTATTTAATTTGAAAACCACATTTCTAGTTTCAACCTTAAGAGCAGCGATTTTAGGATTAAATACACTTAAGTCTGACCTATATACACTGCCGGGGGAATAATACGTCTTTGTCGTGCTGCATTTTGATTGAAAATGGTTTAAGATGATTAATTTAAATCGCTTTGCATAGAGAACGAGATCACTAACGGGAAACAGCACATAATACAGGCCAAGTAACATCTGAGTACCTGCGAAAATTTTAACCAGACCGGTTACCAAGGAAACAAGTCTCTCTGAAATGAAGTCTTAGTTTTTGGAAAAGTCACCTCAGCGTTTGGTTTCAATGTTCAAATAAACATGCAAGTGGGATTTCTGCTTTTTAAAATGTGCACATTCACTCTGTTGTTAGATATTCTGCATTTGGGTGTTCGAAAAAGCATACATTCAGTAATAGATGCATTTACCTGTCACGCATATCGGTTTCATTTTTATACAGCAGGAAATTATTTAACCCCCTGCAAAGCACCACCGTGTCAAAAACGATCATAGCTGAATGGCACCAATGAAACAGCAATGAACTTGGACATGCATTTTAATTTAGGTCACAATCGATCTGCATCATCAATTATGTATTATCCTTATGGAAAGTGGCTGCGCGCGGGAAATATAAGAAAAAAATGTGTATGTTGATTTTAAGTAGTTCAGTAACGCTTAGTGAGATAAGAGATAACACAATGTTAATTCTACTTGCTTAATTCATATATAGACGGTAATCAATATATTAATATAAAACTGTAAGTAATAAATCGTTTACATAATCATAATAGAAACGAATAAACGCGACCATATATTCACGGAATAAGTACTCATCTAACTAAATAACAAGACTCTTATCTTTTGGAAGTTTTGTCCTGTATATTATGCCAGATGTATGTGTTTTTTGTGAATTGGAATATTCACATTCCTCTGTAAAACAAACAGAAGTCTTAGTTGTCATCAGTGGAGTCAAAACAGAACAAAAAAAAAAAACACAGAAAGTGAAATGATGACGATTCAGGTTATGGGGCGAGTAACCGCCCCTTTCTGCGCTTTAGCAGAAGCGTCGAAGGCGTCCAGCATCCCGCGCTCCGGGAGCCACACAAAGTGCAGACGAGAAATCCCGTGTCCCATCCCCCCCTCCAACTGTTCAAGCAGCCTGCATTGCAGCCGTTATATAACAGCATCGTATCCTAGATAAAAAAAGCATCTTACACACTCACATCGACATCCCAGTAATGACACAGCACATCCAAATAGTGCATGTTTTATTCTTCATGCCAAAATTACAACATGGAGACCATCAAGTGAATATGCCGGACAATACTAGTCTAACTAACGCGATTCTTTTGGCAGTTAGTATACTACGTACAGTTTGTCCATTTAACGCACATTATAAATGGATTTTCTTTTAACATGTGGTCATATCGAGTTGTCTCAGGCATCCTCGCATCCTGGCGCTCGAAGGATACACACGCACGGAGCAGAGAGTGAAAACCAGTCCTCTGAATTAATCAACACTGAGAACCGGCAGACAGCCAAGGGGACATGGCAGGAAAACCACACCGCAGAGTTTCATACATTCAGCCAGCGAGAGATGCACAAACTGGGTCACCGACACCGAAGGACTGCTGGAGGGACACTGTGATGCGAAAAACTGCAATGTGATAGATTCAGTCGAAGCTAAATAATGATATGAATAAAGACGACAATTAATAAATTAATTTTCCATTCTGAAGTGTACGACGGCGCCAGTGAGACAGATACCTAAATTAAGCCAACAATTCAAATAAGCAAAGTCGAAAGCCAGGACAAAATCAAGAAGCATTTGTTCCTTCGTATAAAAGACACGAAAACATCTGTCGGGAGTCTCACAGCTATTGCACCATTAACACAAGTGATAAACTATTGTTTTCTTTACAAATTAAACTAATAACTTATTTTGTCAAATGTAAATATTGCGTGTTACAAATAGTCGCAGTAGCGTGGACAGTTTGCTGATGCATTCTGGTGGACAATTATCAACCCTCTTTTTAGCGTTATCGGGGGTAATGCGTTACCTGTGACGTGTACGTGTTATTGAAGATAGACAATACTGTCTTTTTTTTTTTGCAGAATCCTCATTTCCCGAGGGTCTCTTTGTCTGTAATTACGTGCTGCCAATATAATAGGCACTGGAGCGAGATATTGACGTCTCTCGTTGTTTTCTTCTCAGAGAATCAGCAAGTTAAATTAAAATGAACGAGTGTGCCTGAAGGTTTGTGTGTGTGTGTGTGTGTGTGTGTGTGTGTGTGTGTGTGTATGCATGTGTGTCCACGTGTAATAGGTTTATATTACATTATGGGGACCAAATGTCCACCACTGTCACGTTAAACAAAACAACAAGCATGGCAAAAGGAAATGGACAATGAAGGGTCAAATGGGTGTAGGGGGGATCAGGCGAGAGGACAGGACACAGGGCAAACTGGGGAGAACACACAGGCAGCAACATCAATGACTAGACTGGGGAGCTTGAGACAAGGAGGCACTATATACATCACTGATGAGGGAGCAGACGAGGGGCACCCGGGGTGATCCACACGAGGGCTGTAACGAGAGGAAAACCAGGGGAAAAGGTTTGTGTGTGTGTGTTTGTGTGTGTGTTTGCGTGTGTTTGTGTGTGTGTGTGTTTGTGTGAGCGGGTTTACCTATCCTTATGGGGACACAATGTCCCCATAACGTGATAAATATCCGTTTTTTTTCCCTTATGG
>JAODJU010000119.1:7326087-7340403 GCA_026776725.1 Gnathonemus echidnorhynchus
GTGGTAATTAGCACAAGAAGTTGAATCAGGTGTGTTAAACGAGGGGAAACCCAAAAATGTGCAGGGCTCCGGCCCTCTGGGACTGGAGTCTGACACCTGTGGTCTAAACAATCTCTATGGGTACCTTTCTAATGGAAAAGGATGCTCTTATGTGGTGTCCTTTAATACTGCCTCTAGGAGTGTCCCAAAGGGCCCCCTTTCCAACAGAGCAGGGGTAGGGGTGCGCACAAAGGGCCAGTGTGTATGCAGGTTTTTGAGATAACCTTTAGGTCTGTTGTTCAAACCCAGATGTGAGGACTCTTCAGCCAATCAGTCCTCTAATTAGTAATCTAATAGGGAGTTGCATACCCAGTGGCCCTTTCTGGATAAGATAAGAGAAAATAGGATTCAATGCTATAAAGTAGGGGTTGTCATTTCTGCAGACTGGTTTACATCAGACAGTTTTTCATATATGAACTAAAATGTGCAAACATAAGGGGTCACAAAAAATTGAAAATATTTGAAAAATTGGAAAGGAATGAACCCATTCGCAAAACCACCAGCATTCCACGGCCCGGTAGAATACTAGCCATGAGCTGGTACCAGTCCATGAACTGGACATGGGGAGTCCCTACTGTAAAGGGTACTCTTGTTCTCTTGTTCCTAAGCAGCCAGAATATACAAAGAAGTGCCCAAAAGTTTCCCCTCTAGTGGATAAAATGTGATGCAGTGCAGTACAGGGAGTCCGTTCCTGTGCGAGAATGTTGGAACTGTCCTACTGACTGTCGCTTCTACATGGTCAATGTGTAAAATGGTAACTGTGAATGGTACATACACCCAAAAGAAGTCGAGAGTCAAAGTTTTGTTTTGACTCCTTTATGTCAAAAAAAAATTTCAGACAATATAATTTAGAAGTTACAATTAAATAAGATAAATGCAGATAAAAATTCAGACATCAGGGCAGCTTAACTGAATCAAGCAATGGACACTGACTCCTTCCTGAAGATGCTATGAAACTATATCTGTGCAACATTTCACACATGTAATTACTACCATGGTAACGAACCGAAGAAGGGTGATCGTTACCGCAACAAATGGTGCTATCTGGACATTTCATTGGGAGCAGGTCTAAAGACATGGCGACAAAATTGATTAGAGCTAGTCCAGTCACGATTATGACATAATTGCCTGATAGCGATTATCAGAGCTGATCGCGATTATTTATTGCATTATTGTTAGAACCGTTTCCATTCATCTGTATGAAAAGAGGTGAATGACACACATATTTCTATTACTATTTCCACAACATATATATTTTTTTTTTTACCGTGTAACGTTTGACATCTCGTTGCGCTTCTGAAGCGACCCTTACCTGCCGTATTTGTACCTCGCACGTCTGCGCATGCTCATGTGCAGCATTAGCCTTTACGTCAAATTTTAGGACAGTGCCCGATTTGTACCACTTCGTTCCACAACATTTTGACTCAACGTGATCTCGTTTATATTTCTTTCACTGCGTCGCATTCATTTTACGGGTTGCTTGTGAACGTTCAGAATGGGATAATTAGCCAGATATTCCAGCCAGATTATTAGCTAGACTTTTTGATTCTTTGTGTTCTCTGTCCGTTCAATAAAAGTTCTGCGTAGCGCCTGCACTTGTGTCTGAGTGCGTGTTTATGGGTTTCGTTACGGTGGGAAGACTATATATGTAACTGCGACGGCTGGCACAATCATGCTGCAGCAAAGTCATTATATTATGCCAACAGGACAAAGAACCAGAGAATTATATGTTATTTTGTCCATTATTTCTTTTCCTACTGATTTGGAGTGATATGCGCGGCAATTTCTTGAAGCAGCGCAAATGCGTACGTATGTTATGTGCATTCGCGCTTTTATGACAAAGAATTACCATTGTTTTCAACCTTTAGGTAGTTAATTTGTACTTCTTTCACTGTATAAATGCTAAAATGCACACTGATTTCTTGTCATAACAGCACGAATGCCTACAATAAATACTTATTTGCATATATGACGACTGCGTAGGCCTACCTGCGTACCAGTTATGTGTACCCTGGACATAAATATGGCTGAAACAAACACAAAATACAGTCAAACCTCCCTTATCCGGGCAGAATGGGACCAAGGGGTGCCCGTAACTTGGAGAAATACATGAACAGTACAGTACAACGTACATGTGTACAAATACAAACTACCTGATATTTATGAGGTGCAAGGCTTATAATAGGATGTTATTTCAGTCTGAGCTAGCGAATCATCCCGGTTTATTCTTGCAGTGGTCATCCAGTTTTTAACCAGCATCAAGTGAGCTGGATGATTTTTTCTTTGCTCTTCCAAATATCGCCTACCGTAGACTCCAAAATGGTCTGCAACAACTCAGTGTGATTTTCCCTTTCGTATCTCTGTAATAATATCAAGCTTCTTTTGGAGGGACTACGCTTAGTCTTTGAAGCCACGTATTTTGCACAGTACTACGCGCCACAGTAAGTTCAGCTACGCCCACAGCCTCGTCCTCTAGCTCGCTCCGCCGCCACGTGCAGACTCCGCCCACAACTCTCTGTATGCGGCATTCGTCACTTCCGTCTTCCGAAATAGTCTCGGTAGCTCTGCTCACTTGATTGTTGTTGGTTTGCTTTTATTGGATGGATATTACTGAGTTTGATTTTTTTGGATTTCTGATTTTCGCTTACTTCCTATTTGGTTTCGACCTCTCGTCCGATTTTTGGGTAACGTCTTCACGCGCCCCTCGGACTTTTACCTCTGTGTAAATGTCAGGTGCATAGGGAGTGGCGGCCATTTTTGTTTTTTGTGATTAATTGTCATTGTTGACACACCACAGTGCACAACAACGAAATGTGTTTTCTGCATTTAACCCATATGTGACTTCGTGACATAGCAGGGGGCAGCTAATTCAGCCCCCGCTGCTTGGGGGCGGTACCTTGCTCAGGGTACCTCAGTGGTGCCTTGCTGGTCGGGGATTCGAACCTGAAATCTTTCAATTACAAGTGCGTGTCCCTAACCATTTTGTGAGCTTATGTTGTATGCTGTTTT
This sequence comes from Gnathonemus echidnorhynchus, assembly GCA_026776725.1. Lineage (NCBI taxonomy): Eukaryota > Metazoa > Chordata > Actinopteri > Osteoglossiformes > Mormyridae > Gnathonemus > Gnathonemus echidnorhynchus. The sequence goes on from JAODJU010000119.1 coordinate 7,329,136, forward strand.
TTGGATAGGGAGTAAGGTGTAGAATTTGTTGTCGTGTTTCTGTTTTCTCTGCACTGAGGTACGTTAGCTTTGGGTTGCTTTTGGAAGCTGAGTTTTGTTTATTGTTTTCGCTATAGTCACTCCTGAGTCCTTTTGCACCGGGTTTATTTGTTCGGTGTCCATGGTGTGACAATAAAAACAGAAATATATATAAAACAATACCGCTTTGTCCACGTGTGTTCTCCTGTCCGTCGCACCCCGTCCTTCCCTACCCCCACGTACCCTTTCCCTTTCACTCTGTTACGCCCCAACCCTAGACTGGGGCTCGTAACAACAGCTGTTGGTTGTGTAAAATTAATTTGCGCCTGCGCGTGCCTAGAGCTGCCCGGTAGAGGGAGGTGCCCGTATATCAGAGGTCCGGATAAAGGAGGTTTGACTGTACGCCAAACGTCATACTTCAGTTTACAGTGAACCAAAGCGATGAGTAAACCGAAATACCACGTCGTCGGATAGCAGCAATTTCAACTGATGTAAATATAAACTAACGTCAGATATGAGATAATAGCTTTGAACCAAAAACTGGAAATAGACAACCGGACTGAACACTTAAAACAAAAAGCAAAGATAACGGACTGTTTTTTTTTTTTTTTAAAGTCAAGGCTTTGTGTCCTGTTTCGTTCACTTATATTTGCCCCAGACTACCCTAATTTCAATAAGTTATCCGGCTAAGTTTGCTGTAAATGTAGACAATATGTCCCAGGTAGCACACATATGTTGAAATGACATTGATTCCATATCAAACAAAAAGGTTGATCTTCAATCTTTCACTTTATATCAACGTTGAATCAAGGTTTTGCCACCATCAATTTTTCAATAATCAATTCAGTTTCAATCAATAACCAAAAGTCAGTTCAGTTTCAAAGTTAATAATTTAACACTGACCATAATGCAACGCATTTAACTATAATTCAACGGTGAAACAATAACATGATGCTATCTGGGACATTCCTCCGTAAAATGGCACGACGAAAAATCTGGGTGTAGACTTGCGGGGTAAAATCAGGTAGGGGGTACGGATCGGGTAATGACAAAACTAACTTTTTATCTCGAGGGGGTTAACTTCTTATTTGTTATTTATGTCACGTTTACCCAGTTTTTTTTTTTGTTTTTTTTTTTAACAAATCTTAAAAGTCAAAATCAGTTTTTATTTTTGTTTTCCAGTATTCAATGTTCAATTCATTATAAGGTAGAGGCCTATGTATTACTAAAAATGTATTACTAAATGTATTACTAAACTATGATTAGGGTAACTCTGGGCTGATAATGATATAAAATAAACAAAAAATATAAATCATTAATCACAATTATTTGTATGACAATTAATCGTCAGCAAAAATTTCATGATCGTGACAGCCCTAATTAGAGTGTGAGAAACCCTGTGCTCTCCATTTAGGCCCAGGTTCGACACTCCCAGCCAAACGAAGACCGGAATTTCTCCCCGTGATTTAATGAGATCTGACTTTTTGTGCAGCCAGACTTGTAATTGTGGCTGCAGACCGGGGATTTAATTTGATGGAACAAACATTGCATTGTATTTTTTAATTCCCTGCGGTTATGCATGAAGCTCATATCTCATTACTTTCTTTTTCTTAAAAACTTCCACTTTACCCAGAAACAGATTTCTTAATGTTTGCACACTTAAAAACTCTTTTTAATTAGCTGTTATCTTGTTTTGGACAAGTAGCAGGCCAGCATTTCATAATTGCAAGTATTTATTCCTAGGGTGATTTGTATTTGTAATTATAAACTGTAGTCGTAGAAGAGACCCTGTACCTACTAGTTATGATTATTGTTACTATTAATATTACATGTTGATATAATATTGTTACTATTATATTGTTACTATTAATATTATACGTTAATAGCCTATACCTCGAACATGCAATTGCAAGGGTTGTGTGTATCTAACAAACAAAATCATTCACACACAAGGAAATGATTGGGAGAGGTCCAGTCACTAAAGTGTAAATCACTTAAGAGTTCATGCTTGGCAACAAAACACAAATAGTCATTTTATGTGTTATTGTTATAAGTTATCGTTTTTAATTTATGGTCTTTCTACTTTTAGCCATTCTTTGTGGTAGTTATTAAATGAAAGAATAATGTAGGGCCTACTGCCAGGACTGTTTTAACGCATAATTAATTTATACATCATTAAGCATATTCCGATTTATTAGGCCATATATGGAATTTTAAACGATTAATATCGCATTCAATAGCCGGACTATGTGAAATAACTGTCTTCTAAAAATGAAACGTTAATTTAAGAACCAAATGAAGAAAATCGTGCACATGTGCTCAGTGCCACATTCAAAAACTGCACCCTTTCTCTCTTAAATGACCTCAAAGCCCTCATGTTACAGAACTGCCTATTAACTGTTATTTTTCCCCCACATCTGCGCGGCTGTTTTAACGCGTGGCGAAGAGGATCGGGGATGCAAGTCAAAGAATGTGCATCCGTCCTTAAATTAAAAGATCTTAATTATTGTGGTCATAAAACATCTCTAATAAACGTTAATATTGAGCCCACAAGGCACGATCCACTCCGTGCCTCGGGATAATGCGCAGTGTACCGCTCTGCTTTTGACAGCGGGGACGGGCGTTTCAAGGGTATCGGTACTCACCCAGCACAGAAACGCTCTTCACTTCCCCCCTGTCCAGCATGTGCGAATCCAGCACCCGAAACCATCCGTTGGGGTAGATAGGTGGCAGCTCCCCGGTCTTGCGTCTCCGGCGCACCTCGTTGGCAGCCTGAGCACGGGAGCGCCCGTCCTCACTTATGTAGCCCACCTCGTCCGGTGTGCGGAGCAGCTCCAGCGGAGCGAAGAGGAGCCGGTACAGCCAGCCCAGTGCAAGAAGCGACACCCCGACGAGGATGCAGGCTGCGGCCCTGGCCGGGGCACCAGCCAGCCCGGTTTTCCTCCACAGCTCAGGATACCCGCTCATGAAGATCAGGTCTGAAGGATCGCGGACATCCAGCAGCAGTCCGGCCGTCAGGCTGATCGATATCACCGCAAGTACCTTAATCAGCAGCGACAGATTGCAACTCTCCATGCTGGTGTTTGTTTATCGAGTAAAACCTTCGCTCTGCCACCAAAGCTCGGCTGATAGAAAGTGTGCCACCTTCTGCCGCAGTGAACTAATGAAGTCCCGCTCTGTACACCTGACAAGCGGAGGGATCGTCTCTGCCTATGGACTTACCCGTAGTCCGCCTTCTACCGACGGTTCGCCGTAAGAACTGGTGTGTTCTCGTATTTATTACTAAGTTCATTCACCCGCAGAGCATGAAAGCAGTTTGCCCTAAGAATAAAATCAGTATCATATTCGTACGGCTTTCAGCCTGCAAATATCACCATTGACAGGTATATACCCGAGGTCAAATGTAGTATGCATAAACTACATTTACCTTTACTAGGCCTGGTAGGCCATAGTATATAATACAGCAATTTCTTGCCGTTGTGTTCCTGATGACATCATCATTGGTATCACTGTCATATACAACGTGACGCAGAATGTAAGTTTATAGAATTATTTAATGGAGATTATAGTGATTATATTGATTGAAGATTATAGTGTTTGATTGTTGGCCGATTTAATTTGCAATTAAGCTACAAAGCACGCACTTCTTGAATAAGTAAATACATACATACATACATACATAAATAAACAGATAGATAGATAGATAGATAGATAGATAGATAGATAGATAGATAGATAGATAGATGGATGGATGGATGCGCTAACAACTTTTCCCCCACATAGTAACACGATGCCCCATAACCACGGATGCAACGGATTTATACACATAGGTTACTGCGGTAACCCCAACAGTAGTAGAGTGCGTGTTGAATTTAGGAGACGGAGAGCAAAGAGGCGTTTCACTGAACACCTGTGGTTCACTACTCTTGGCTTCATATATGTGACAGGCTGTAACTTATAAACGAGGATTCGCATATATTTGAATATAACTCGTAAATAAGAGCAGTTGGCTTGGTGACTCAGTGGGTAACCTCACACCAACATCGCTGGGGTTATGAATGTTACCTCCATTCTGTACGTGTGGAGTTTGCACGTTCTCCCGCGGAAATCCCTCTACGTTGACTAAGTGACGTGTTTAAATTACATGTAGCATGTGAATGTATTTATGTATATATTAGTATATATATACTGTGTGTGTATTTACACACATACACAGACACACGCGCACACATATACATACAAACCCCACATCCATAAAAGTTGCCATATTTTCTATAATGCAACAAAAACAAAAATCTGTAATGTACTGTAGATGTCGCAAGACCCATCCTTGCTTGCAAAGATTGCGCCTTTGATGGACGCTAGTTTTATACCCAATCATCATACCCAATCTGCTACCAATTAGCAGGGTTAATGTTGAGTCTTCCAGACCGGTGTTACTAGAATATTCTGTGCACTTTTCAATCTCATTTTAACTCTGTCCCAACTTTTGTTGAATGTGCCTCAGCCATCAAATTTTAACTTTGCATATATTTAGAAAATACAATTAAGCTGGTCAGGACAACTGTTTAAATTATTTTCTTTGTACTTTTGTGAGTTAAATGAAGGTTCACGTGAATTAAAGAATCACAGATTTTTATTTTTATAGCATTTTAGAAAATATCTGGAAATTGGGTTTGTATGCTTTATGTATTGGCATCTCATCCAGGATGTAGCCCAGCCTCGTGCTGGGCCGTGCACAGTCCTCCACGACCCTGACCAGGACACGTGGTTGGAAGATGAAAAGATGCATAAATGGATGAGATTTTTTGGCTTAAGGACTCGAAAAGGCAAACTGTTGTGTAACAAGGCTGATTTGTCCACATCCACATCTCACATAGTTTGCTGTAATATGAACGGAATTCATTTGTTACCACATTAACGGGCACGTCGGTGCTGGTATTGTTTAGCGGTAAGAGTCACTTCTTTATGATGACTTAAAATGTATTTAGGCTATTGCAAAGTTGATGTGAAAAAACCCACAAAAGTGATACAATTTTCAATATGAAACTTCATGGAACGATGTGACACCTGGGTACGACATACTCACTCAGATGAGTAGCCATACGAACATACACAATGCGAAAAATGTGAATGAATGGAGTGTGAATATGAATTAAGAATTAATACAAGAAGAAATCAAATACACACCTACACATTTTAACAAGAGCAGAGAATTCCGTGTAAGAAAATTCTTAGATTTTCAAGTAGTACAATTTATCATCTTATCACCTTGGTTTCTCTTGGTTACTACTTTAATCCATATAATGTTGGTGAGGCTGATGCAACTCCCCCATCTTATTAAAATTTTGAAAGAAATCTGCACGCATCAATTTATTCTGAACCGCATCAATAGACACGGCATAATAAAACAAGATGAGAGGCTTTTAAATTAACCTTCTGAATACCGTATTGTACCTTCGTTAGTAAAAATTCCTCTATCTTTGTGTGTCGCCTACTGGTTATTGTCGGTACTGCAACAACTTAACCTTAATGACGCTAAATGCGTCCCCGAGTTGAACAACGGAAAGTAGTGTTCAGGGCTGGTTGAAGTCCTGAACATTTATATTATATTATATTATATTATATTATATTATATTATATTATATTAACAATAGGGGGCTAGCACAGTGTTGTAGTGGTTCGCACTGTCGTCTCACGCTTCTAAGATGTGGATTCGAGTCCCCATCGTGGCTCCGTGTGTGGAACTTGCATGTTCTCATGGGGCTTCCCTTCCAAAAAAAAAATTAAAAAAAAATGTTGAGGTTAATTGGAGTTACCAAATTGCCCATATAGGTGTAACCCATAAGCCCCAGAACCCCTACAACCCTCAATAGGACAAACCATTAGAGAAAATGGATGGATTAAATAGACCAATGAGTAACATTACTATACAATTAAATTAAATAGTTACTAATAATAATGACAAGAATACATCTTAAGTAACAGGTCATTTGAAGACATTCAACATAACCAAAGATATAGGAGTTAGAATAAAACTATTAAAGCAAATACATCAACATTAACCTGGACGTCGTTAAGAACATCATACAGTATGAATACTAGGAGCAAAGAAATTTAATTTCTACATTGAATATAGGTCTACAGGCTATAAAATCATTTTATGGTATTGCAACACTATTGTAGTCCTATATACGTATATCGACAAAAAAAAAACGAATTTGACAGCCCTCTTCAATTACAATGCACTTATTTTTGGTCACATCGTGCCAGCGTAACATCGTCTTTGACACATTTCCTCTCCCCATCATCATACAGCTGTTATGTGCCAGCACTGCAGGGGGCGCGAGCGAGCCAGTTTTACTCTGTCTCGGAGGGGTGACATCAGATCGTAAGTCCGCTGTCCCAGAAGTGGCGCTCCAGGCTGGGGGCAGTTCGCCAAATAATTGGGGGTGGTCGCTCGATACACACCCTCTCGGGACATTGTATCGTATGGAAGGCGAGACTTAACGATTTTTTTCTTAGGAGGGCGCTCAAAAAGTTTGAGAGCCGCTGGCCTAGGCGGCCGCCCATGATGTTCTGGGGGTTCATTGGACTTATTAGTCTTAGATGGATTTTCACTAAAATCAGCAGCCGTGTCACGAATTTGTTTAGCCTGCATAGAAATAAAATTAAAATTATTATTAAAATGCCCATTTTTTAGTATGAGGTAAATTCTAAGTATTGGTACTTTTTAATGTAATATTCGGGACTTCACTTTAAAACAAAAACCAAGTTATAGTGCCATTAAATTGTTCAAAGCCTGTAAACGGCAAAACGAGGAACTGCGCGGAGTAAATGAAAACTACAAGTCCCGAAACACAGGCATGGCCGGCGGGCACCTTGGAGGGCGGGCTGGCCCGACGTGATTTTCCGGGATGGCAGCCAGGGGAGGTGAAATTCTCGGGAAGGGAGCGTGAGAGTTCACCTGCTGCTTCATCTGCGGAAGGCTGCAAAGTTACCAAAACATAGCGATCCTACGACTGACCTTCAAATGTAAGTAGCCTAACAGACAGTTGGTTGTAAATGCACCTGTAATGCAGTCCCATGCATATCTCGCATTAGCGAATTAACTTGATTTAATGCTGTCTGTTCAAATTAATGCAGAGACTTACTTAAAGTTCTGAATACTGTGATCGCGAAATGTAGTCTTTGAGACGAATGGTGTTTGTACATATAAGCTCAAGTCCGATGCACAGCAACTGATTGAATTTTCCAGCCTCGCCTGTTGCTGAATTTGTGGTTCTAACATCGCCGAAAGACTATTTGGACCGAGAAGTCAGAATCAGTGTAACCAATCTGCTTTGCCGTGTAACACTGCACTCCTTACTGACTTTTACTGACTAAGACGAGCTAGGGGTTTGGACCGTAGTGGTGGAAGGTTTACTCCGAAACGAAGCACGCAAGTGATACGGAACGACGTAAAATTTGACTAACAAAATAAGATCAGTTGATTTCAAGGAAGCAAAGATGAACCAGGCTAAAAATACCTGTTTAAAGTCCCTCCAGTTCCCCTTTGTCCGTCAACAGAGCGCAGTGTTACAGTAGATGAACTAGACCTCGACTGTATACATGAGCATCAGCATTACAATATAAATTGGCTCCGATGAAGTATGCAGGTTTGACTTGAACTGGACCGAAGATGCGGTGGTATGGCACGTGCATGCCAGGTTTTGTCCTGTAGGAGGTGGTAGTGAAAGGCTGGTGCTTCAGCTACCAAAAACAAACTTTTCCTAGCATCACGGGCATTGTAAAGGGGGATTTGGGCGATTCTAAGGGGCCCTCAAACTTGGAACATAGTTGGATTCTTAAAATATTGATTCTAATTTAAATGCATGTCTTTTTTGGGCAGTTTGATGTGAACTGTGATTGAATATGGTCTTTAAAAGAAGACATTCTTGACACTAAGTATTTGATCCTGTGTGTTTCTTGTACTGCTGCTCACTTTTAGCTTGTCAGTTTACCCATAAAAAGGTTTTGGAAGATCTCACTCCTGGTTTACTTTTCCATTGTACTCCTGCGAACTTCCGGAGTGCAGAGTGAAAGGCAAACTGAGTGAATCTAAGTAATGGCGTAGATAGCTTAGAGACCATGATTCTGGCAACAGTCAGAATCAGCCATGCAGAACACCTGCCTGTCTGTCTGTCTGTCTGTCTGTCTCCCTGCTTATCTGCCTGTCTCCCTGCCTGTCTGTCTCTCTGTTTTACCCATTTGTCTTTCTGTCTGTCTGACTAGTCCATTTACAATTGTATTCAACTTCTGATTGTTTTCAACTACCTAAAAAGCTAAACCAGTATTGTCTGGTGAATACCAGTGCTGACAGTGTGTACACAGCTGTAGAAAATCTTGTTCGTGTCCCAGAAATTGCTGTTTGGAGCTACTGAGTCTGCTGCTCCCTCCAGCGTCTCGCCAGCAGGCAGGGTGGGGGTGGGGATGGGGGTGGCTCTCCTTCATGCTTATCCTCCTCACACCCCACTGGCTACCTGCCACCTGTTTTCTTCTGTCACTGGTGTGTACAGCGTGAAACAGGTATGGTGGGGTGTTGTTAGGTAGGAATGGGGAAAGGATGGCAGCCATGGAGGAAAGCTGAAAGAGAGGCCGGTGCACTCCTTCCCGGGTTTTGCCCCTGGGGGGCACATTTCTGTGGGAGATGTAGGGAGAGAGGAGTTCGAGGGGGACTTCAAAGAATGCTTTTATCCTGGAGATGGGGGTGGTGTGGACTGTTAGGCCCAGTCTGCAGAGAGCACCAAATGCACGCGTGTACACATGCACACTGACTTATGTAATTATATCTTTGTGGGGACTCTCCATTACTTTCAATGGGGAAAACTCTAATCCCAACATGGCGACCTTAACCCCTACCCAACCCGAACCTTAACCATAAGTAAACAAACAAAATATGAGACTTCTGGCATTTTAATTTTTTTCATTGCTGAAAAATGATCCCCACAGCCTCAAAATAACAGGTTTTTATCACATTGTGCGGGACACACACACACACACACACACGCATATATATATATATATGTGTGTGTATAACCCCCCCCCCCACACACACACACACACACACGCACACTTTCAAAAATCGGAAGCTCTCATCACACGTGTGACATGGGAGAAGCATATTGCCAGTTTCCCTGAAATGGGAAGTAAGTGACGCTTTGCTGAAGTTCAGCGGTTATTTACTATAACTGACTGGAGGGTAAATCCCAGGGATGAATGTATGAAAGAGAAGTCAGGCTTTTCTTCTGCCTGCACAATACAAAACGGAAGCTGACATTGGGCTCATTTTATTGGTTAATTTAGTTTGAATAAAGACCTACGCCAAAGCAGCCTTGTGTATCTGTGTACATATAGACAACATGCAAATGCATAATAAGCCCTATTCTTTCTGAAAACTTTGGAATCAACATACAGATATTTTTCCTGGTAAGTGTGATTCTCAGTGGAAGCATTGCTGATTCTGCAGTTCCTTTTTCTAGACATCCCGACCTGCTACGGGCTCGCCAAGCTTTTCCTTTTTGTTTCGTCTTGTCATTTCGGACCAAGACTGGGGAAGTACGAGTGAATTTCTATTTCGGCACGACCTCACTTGTGCAGGAAGTTTGGGGAGGGCTGCACGTTGGGGAGATGCGTGATGCCCAAGGAGTAAAAGAGACCCTGTGGGATTTTATCACCCAAAATCCATCCATCCATCCATTAACTTCCGCTACCCAAAATCCTGAGCTGGTTATAGTTTTTGGGGGTGACCTCCAGAGGTGTCTCTGCACTGCTTGTCTGAGGGCCGGCGATTGGCTGTTTCTGTAGCCACACATAAGGTAAATGATTATGGAAATCAGATGGCTTTTAGAAAAGGAAGGAATAAAATGTAACCTTTGTCCTGGTCCTATTCCTGAATATGTTGCACGCTGGCTGACATTCTCACCGTCTGTAGGTTATGTTCTGCACAGTACTGAGCAGCAATTTGACCATTTGCTTTGGGTCACACGCAATCTGGCTGCTGTTTGCTGTGTGTACCCACAATGCACTCTGCTGCACTCAGGAACAGTGCCGCACCTTGTGAGGGGTCAGCGTAGTGTGTCCTGACCTAGACTGCTCTGCCTTTCCACGGAACTGGGATTACTACTTCAGATAGGATTTTTTTTTCTTAATGTAAGCTTTGTTTAACCACCTTCCGTTAAGAACCTGTCTACACTTAAGTGGTGCATGAGTTCAGGGTGGGAAGTAATTGTGGTGGTGAGAGGGCGAGTGGATTGGTGGCTGGCTGGGTGAGAGGGCGAGTGGATTGGTGGCTGGCTGGGTGAGAGGGCGAGTGGATTGGTGTGTTTGGGGGCGTGGTGGCGACGGGTCACTTCCTGGTGTCTGGTTGACATGAGCTGAGAAATGGAAGCGAGTTGCCCAGATGCTGAGTGCTGGGGGTACTTTCAGAATGACCCTCGGACAGGGAACAGCGCAGAGCTCTCTTCCTGCACCTGACCTCAACCACCGCCACCAGCAACACGCCCCGTTTCGGTCTCACAGCTAAAAATACTGGCGACGGTGCATTTTCTGGGTGAGTCACGGCCGTGGTTCTTTCTGAGGATGGTTCTGAATCCACGTCAGTGTCACCGTGGGTGATGCCGCCTGGACCTAAGCCAACTGGCTCAGCCGTAGATTGATGCTGTAACCTGCGGTTGGAGTGTCGCTCCTTTGAAAAGCGAGACGCGGGCCTCTGTCTTGCCACACTGCCATGAGGGGGTGACGCTGGACAGGATGTATGAGAACCCAGATGATTCATGCTGGATGAAAAGCTCAGGCTGCCAGCTGGTCCTGAAGTGACACTGAAGATCTGAGCACTGATCACTGAGAAGAAGCCTTTGATCTATTTCTGAGGTAGGCTTTGGCAGTTTCTAATTTTTCAGACGTTATACCGTGATATACAGCATTCTGACAGTATTTTCAAAAGTAACACTATTTACTACCAATTTAAACACGGGGAGCGGGGAGAGGGATACAAATTTTGCCGTAATATACTGTCATCCAGCTCACACCATTTCTAAGGTTTTACAGGTCTGTGTTGAAGGTTACGTCTAGCTGTTCATTGAGGTCTTAGCAGCCTGTTGAGCTGTACAGTGGTTGAGGACCTGCTTTCTTCTGCTGGTGGAAGTGATGATCCTGAGATAGGTGATATTCTCATGCTGGTGGGGGTGATGGTGCTGGGGGGGGGGGGGG
>JAODJU010000119.1:7340419-7365479 GCA_026776725.1 Gnathonemus echidnorhynchus
ATGGTGCTGGGGGGGGGGGGGCAGCCCGGCGGTCAAACGGAGGCGGTGCTGTGTGTCGCTTATGGGTGGAGAAGCTTCATCAGCGTGAAGCCTTGAGGGTCGTCAGCCTCCAAGAAGGAAGTGAAAGTGGGACCTTGACCACGTCCCCCTCGCTGCATTTAGAAAGCGAGAGCGGCTGGGCTGCCCAGGCACCGCTTGGTTCCACCTCGAGGACCTTGGCGTGCGAGAAAACAGATGTCCGCTAGCGGACACCCCTGTTATGACTCACTCTGGGCCCTCGGGCCTGTCTCCCGTCCGCGTTGTGAGGCTCCCTGTAGGAGGCCCTCCCATCTAAAGGGGGTCGAATGATTTCCGAGCAGACGGCATTTTCAATTTGCCGGGGGAAATGCCGGGAAACCCAAGGAACTCCACTTAAAGGGGAAATCCACTGGAAATTTTAACTTCCCGCATGTTCTGGTGAACTGTAGGCACACAGCTCATTCGCGTGTTTCTTGGTGGCTGGTGGTTTTGTGCGATTCGCCTTCAGCTCGATGGAACGATTGGGTTCTCCCTCCCCAGCTTGAGCGCCACCCTCTCGCCCTCCCAGAGAGCCCGGTGAAACATGGCGACGCTGGATGTGCCCGCCCTGGCCCACCACTTGAAGCAGGAGCGGCTGTACGTGGCGTCGGAGAAGCAGCTGATCCAGCGGCTGAATGCCGACGTGCTGAAGGCTGCAGAGATGCTGTACTGCACCACTTGGGTCGCCGGGGAACAGAGGAACAACCTGGACCGGGTCATCCGCACCAGGTGACCAGAACGCAGCCCCCGGGGGCAGGATGCGTGCATGTGGTCTGGAGATGGTGTAAAGAGAGCAGATTTGGAAACTGTGTTCGAGGGGTTGGCATGCAGCTCATCGAGCTAGGATGACGTGCCTGTGATCAGATGGTTGGTGGTTCGAGTCTCACAGTCGGCAGCTGCAAAAGGGGCTCTGCCTAACTGTACATCACTTTAGGTAAAGTCATCTGATAAATAACTAAATTCGATACTGATTTTTGGCTGAAAGGTTCCCTGTTCTTGTTCTTGGTTCTGGATACAGTAACCTGAAGTGCCTCAATAAAATATTCGCTAAGAGCTTTACGATACATTGAAATAAATAACGCAAAGACTGGGCCACAGCTATAAACTGGGTTCGTTGCCGTGACAACGAAAAGGCTGAGTTAAGTAGGAAGTGCGCTTAAGGGAGAGTATAGGGTCTAGTGGGCCTCCATTTCACACACACCTGGCTCCCCAGCTTATCTCCCCCCCCCTTCCTTGCAGCACGGAGGCCTCCCCCACCGAGTGCTGCCAGCGCGCGCGATTACTGGAGGACACGCGCTTCGTGGACGGCTATACCGCACTTGGCCACCAGGTGGTGGCCTACGGAGAGCTTCTGGCTGGCCTGCGCTCAGACTTTGGGCTGGTGGCGTCTTGCCTGGAGGCCGGGCAGTGGCTGAGCCTCGAGCGTGCTCTCTCTGCCGCTCACACCGTCTTCGCCTCGCTCTACGGCTGCTGCGTCACACAGGAGGATGAGAGCTACCTGCTCAAGGTGAGGGGGGTGTTGGGTATTGTGACCAGGATGTACCACAGCTGCACTGAAGAAGTTACTTGGCTTGAAAAGCTTGACTGAGCATCCAGACGTGTAAAGCATCACCTGTACAAGGTTCAGGGTGATTGTACTTCCTGTTGGGTCTGACTTGAGTAAGAGGTAAATCTCTGTGTTTGAAATATCTCCTCACCCACTATATAGGGTGTCGGCCATTTTGTAATGCTGTTTGAATTCTCAACTGTCAATTTCATCCACTATGTAGCACACTACAAAATCGGCGCAAGGCTTGGTTGACTTAGACCGTCATGCATTGCGGCCCATCCTGAGTGTCAGAATCTTTGCTCAGTCTGAACTGTAACTGTCAACCACTGTTAAGTAGCTCACTTGTAAAATACTTGCAGTTAAAAAAAAAAACAAACTTTTTTTTTTGGGGGGGGGGGGGACGAATCATGTATTGTGTTAAAAGGAGTCCGAAAGAAAAGGAAGGTGTTAAAAGGAACACAAATGTCTGCATTCCTGCCTGCTTGCAAGCATATCTGTCAGTCGGTCTGTCTGTCTCTGACTGTCTGCCTCCTTGTCTTCTGTCTGTGTATGTGTGTGTGTGTCTGCCTGCCCACCTGTGTCTGTCTGCCTGTCTGTTTTCAAATTCAAAAAACTTTATTTATCCCTGAGGGCCAGTTAAAGGCACACAGGGCGCTTGAACAAAGGACACAATGATGTAAAGTGTCTGTCTGTCTGTCTGCCTCCTTGTCCGTCTGTGTGTCTGTCACCCTGCCTACCTTCCATGTCTGTTTGTCTGCCTGTCTCTCTCTGTGCTAAATGTGTCTGAGTGATACTGAGGGTCTGATTTCAGGTTGCCCCCTCCCCCGCCCGCAGGTGCTGTGCCGGCTGGCCGAGCTGGAGCTGCCAGTCAGTGAGCCACCCCCCCGCCTTCTCGGCCACGGTGGTCTCTTCTCCGGCACGTTCACCCTGCTCTTCCAGCTGCTCTCCCGCGCCCTTCCTGCCTGCCAGGTCTTCCTGACGGCAGCCCTGCACGGGCCTATCATGCAGCTGCTGGTGGAAGACGAGGACCCCCTGGAGACAGACCCAGCCAGGGTGGGGGAGCGGCCGGCACGGCGGGTCCAAGCCCAGCGGCCCGGCACCCCTGTGGAGCGAGCCAGGGCGGCCGCCAAGGCGAACGCGGCCAAGCTGGCGGCGCTGGCAGAGCGCTTCGTGGGAGGCCTGCGGGCCAGCAGCTACTGCTTCCCGCCAGGCCTGTGCTGGGCCCTGGCTCAGGTGCGGCGCCTCCTGCTGGCGAGGATGGGGCCTGCGGAGGCACGGGCCGTCTGTGCAAACCTACTGCTCACCTGCTTTGTGTGCCCCGCTGTCATCAACCCTGAGCAGTATGGCATCGTGTGCGACGCCCCCATCAACGAGGCGGCGAGGTTCAACCTCACGCAGGTGCGGGAACCTGGAGATCCACACTCGCACGCTTGCACACTCACGCACAATCATACGCACTCACATGCACACTCTTTAGGGTTTATTTCAAGTGTGATTTGGTGTCAGGTGACATTTTATCGAGATTTATGAAAGGTACTGTATAATTTCTCCACATTTATACGGACGGAAATTTAACTGGGGCAATTTAAGTTGAAGATGTACTTTCTTCAGATGGTACAACACGAGAACCCCCTGAAGATCACTGACCACTGTTGCAGTCTGGCAGCACAGTGGTTAGGCTCTCTGTCTTATGATCTGAATGGGTTTCAGCTGTTGTACCCTTGAAGGCCTTCAAAACCAATGAATAATAGCCATTTCCAATGTAAAGACACAGCTGAGTCAGAACTCACAGACCTAATCTGAAGTGGCTCTCATGACAATGCGGTTGCCTGTTCCCTGATCCCAATCTCCTGCACATCACCTACCTGACGCTGATCCAGGTGGGCCAGTTACTGCAGCAGCTGGCTGCAGAGGAACCCAGCAAAGCGGAGACCGAGAGGAAGAGTGTCCAGCCAAAGCTTGATAAAGTAAGAGATAAAATAAAGCCGACGTCTAACTGGGGCAATCAGCTGCCATGTTGTGTTTTTTTTTTTATTTATTTTTTTTACTAACTGTCAGTCTCTAAATGTCTCTCTAGGTTTTAGGGGTCATTTGAGTTTTTATGTGATTTGAGTTATTGGTAACGCAGCATGTCGTAGTTATCGACAGGATACAAACCATGTTTGTTTTGCTCTGTGAGCTGATTGGTCTGGGTGTATATTCCAGAGCTGCATTGCTGACTTCCTGGATGCTGTGATTGGTGAAATGACAGAGCAGGCCCCGCCCATGGCCTCTAGGGACCCTCTGGAGGGCCTGACAAAGATGGCGGTATATATAACGCAGAACCAGCTGCACGCACTGGTGAGCATGTGGGCGTGACCTTGGTGTGTGATCCAAGCTGAGCCTTTGACTGACGTTAAACATGTTTCATCTGCATAACGCTGGCAGGAACACATTTCTCTTGCGGATAGACAGTTCTGGAATGACTTCTTTCATTGTTATTAGCCAATCACTTGCTTGTACCTGCTGCTGTCCCTCCCCCCCCCAACTAAGTGCCATGTCTCTCCCCCCCCCACCAGGTTGAACTGTTGCATGACTTGATACAGGGGGGGCACCTGCAGGTGGAGGAGCAGCAGAAACTTCAAGCTCTACTGGTCAACGTGCCCCTGCCCTCATCCCCCACCCCCCGGGGTAGTAGGGACAGCATGGAGCTTCACCCCCCCACTGCAGGCCCAGCCAATAAGAACACCCTGCCCTTAGGTACAGGGGAGTGTAAATGTTGGGTGTGTTGGGGTCGCCCCCTCCCTCATTGGTCCCAGTGCTCTCCGCTGTCTGCCTCATCCTTTCATATCATCAGAGGGGGTGATGTCAAGGTAGCCCCAAACGGGACTCAAACCCACTCCATTTCACCCCCCCAGGTTCTGCCCTTAGCCGCAGCACCATGGCCCTGGATGTTGACCTGGAGTCTGGTTCTCAGGAGTCGTCCGAGGAGGCGGGACCAGAGGAAGTGCTGGTGATCTCGCTGGGGAACACCCCCCGCACCCTTCCTGGAATGATGTCAGAGAATGATGTGAGGGGCATGTTGAGGATCCTTGATTTACTTGTAAATACCAGCAGTAGGGCCTTTTCTTTAGCGCCTCCCCCTGGTTTATTGCTGTAGGTGCTGGCGCTGGAGGGTGGGGACGGTGCGCTGACAGCGGAGGATCCGGGTGGGGACAGCCCTCATCGCGACCCGGCCGCATCGCGCAGGTTCTCCTGCTGCCACGACAACGCAGAGGAGGCCACGTCTGAGGGTGACACCCCCCCGGCCATTAGCTATGTGGTCCCGCGCATAAATAAAAATAAAATGAAAGCAGTAATATAAACAGGATCGAGGTGGAAGTCGCTGTAGGGTTTGAGGGGAAGTGCAGCTGCGTGTTTGTGAGGCGAAGCGCTGCAAGGTTAGGATGCGCTTAGTGTGTAGCATGTTTAGCGTGTAGCTTGTTTAGCGTGTGTATCTGGGACGGCGTTGGATCTGGCCTGACAGCGATGTTCATGCAGCCCGGTCCAACTCGGACTCCTCTGTGGACTTGGACGTGGAATCCGAGCCGGGAACAGCAAGCTTGTCGGAGAGCTGTGAGGTGGAGGTTCTCCTGCTGATGAAGCGTGAGCAAGGTACCAACCACCCCCCCCGACGCAGTATGATCATGGTACAGAACCACACACACACACAATATGATCACAGTACCGAACCACATACGATCTCAGCCCGGCATGGAACCACAAGCATCTGCTGTCAGGTGTCCCAGGAATGTCGACGGACATTCAGTCACACATCTGAGCGGGTGGCTTGTTGTGAATGACCCCCCCCCCTCCCCCAACAGCCCGGAACTACCTTGATGTCTGCGATACATGGAGCACGGATGCACTGGCCAGCGACTTCGACCCTGGCTTGGATGAGGACCGGCTCCTGGAGGTGGCAGGTGAGTCTCACCGAGAGCCACCATCACCGTTAGCTGGGGGCCGGACACCATCCCCTAATCCCCCATGAAGGCACCACGTCACAATCCTATATTTCATTACAAATAACTGGGGAGCACATTGAAACTCCGTCCTTCCGACCTAACTGTCGGTTGTTGTGTGAGGCCTTCTCACTTCTTAGGCGACGCTGCCACCGTGTGGTAAAATTGGAAATTGCACTATCCTTCATTTCGTGGGCTGTGCAGGGACCTGCCTCACGGCAAGGTCAGGCATGTCCTTCACAAGTACGGCTGAGAAAACCCCAAAACTATCAGGTGCCCAGAAGGTGACCGTTTCTGTGGTTTTTAACATTGTGTAATTGGAGCATATTCTAGATATAAATTTATTCAGTGCATCTGATATTTTCAGTAATTGTTCTGATAATTTCTGGTGTCTTAAGATGTAATAAGAGAAAATCCATACTTTCATGGTTACGCGTCACCATCCCTCTCTCGTAATAAACTATAATCTTCACTGCGATACTGGACTCTTCTTGTCTTTGATTCGTCCTTCATCCAGACACGCCATCTGTCATTGGTCAGGACATGGCAGGTCGAGACACCTTATTGGTCATTAAGCCTCCTCTGCGAGGCGCTCATTAAATGCCCATTAAGGCCTTGTTATCACACAGGCATTGGGGCAGAGATGAGGCCTCTTATCTAATGACCCTTCTGAAATGGCAGAGCGGGAAATCCCGATGGCAATGCTGACCTGTGCTCCTCGCCGCTGAGAAGTTTCCCCCTTCTGGCTCAAAGCCGTGGGCACTACATGGTTCTTTTTCTGCACGTGCATGATGCCTGGTGTTGACTGGGTCTGGGGGCTGACCAAAGCTCGGGTGATCTCTCATTTTTCATATCGGCATTTCATCCATACATTACCATATACGGTATTTTGACAGTATTTTGAAAAATTGACGCTATTGCAGTTTTTGCAATTTTGCCGAACAGGCGGCCAAATTTATTGTGGGGGGATACCCCCCTCCCCCCCACACGCAACAAATTTTAACAACAAGCTCAATTTTTTATTTTCATTTTTTTTTACCAAGATTTCAAAATTCAGCGATGCACCCAAAATGCAGCGCTAAACCGCATTACTCTGGTACCACCCAAGCCTGTACTGGCCAGTCTTTACGATACCATGTGGTGTCTTTGTGGAGTGGTTGACCTTCAGCTCTATAAACTCCACCCCGGAGCTTGAGGATTTGTTTGAATCTTAGAACATGTTTCCAAGGTCACCAAGCCACAAGTTTCTTTGTACTGATTTTCACTCTTTGAACTCACTCACTTCTCTCTTTGCTGGGGGTAACTTTCTGTCCGGGTCCTGACTTCTGCCGGGTCTTCGCTCTCTCCAGGGGCCTCAGCAGAGCCCCCCCAAGCCAGCCTGAACTTGCTCTCCAGCTTCGGGTCCTGTTCGGGCTCTATGCTCGCCGAGTCCTTTGCCGGCTCCACCGTCTCAGAGGCCACAAGTGACGCCTGGAGTGTGGAGGTCCTGCCTGGTGACCAAGGTGCTTTGGGGGGGGGGGGGGTGTTCCCCATCAGCATGGGCGGGGTGCTGAGCTGTGGTTTTGTAACTACTGCTCACATAAAACTCCTGTGGTCCAACAAGCAGAGCATTGCACTAACAACACAAAGGTCGAGGGTTCAGATTTCGTGGAGCACAAACTAGCTGTAAAGCCTCATTTTGGATAATGATGTCAGATTATTATATGTGATGTAATATAGCGCATGGGCCGATGCTGTGTGTGTGTGTGTGGATTTTCACAGCTTTTCCCGCCGTGTCGTTAATGTGCTTTGACTGCTAACAGCAAAAAAAAGCCTGGATTTGTTTGCATGCTTGTGTTTTGACACTGCTAATCCAGGAGGTGAAGTACAACATGATTCTGTAGGGACGAGGATACCTCTCCAGTTTGTTTCTCAGATTAATTTCGGTATGTGAGGTGAGGGATGGACCACGCGAGAGAGCAGGCATGTAGTGAACGCATCACATGCGTGTCACGTGACTCCACCCTGCTCTCCCACCCAAACAGAGGCCCTGGATGTGAAACCGCACGAGCGCATGGAGGAGGTTGAGAGCGACGTGTTGGACGATGTCATGCAGGTTACTTCCCACCCCATCAGTCCTGGGAAAGGCATGGGCTCAGGTACAAGGGCGCTATGCTAACAGATCTGCTGACTGCCTCCCTAACTGCTGCTGCAATGACTCCATTAGCGTGTTACGCTAACCGCTGCGCTAATCGCCACACTCGTAGACATGAGCGCCGCGCCGGCAGAGGATGCGCAATCAGAAAGTGGCTCAGATGGGAAGGACTCGGCGGCTGGCCCGGACGGGGGAGGACCAGGCTGTGGTAGGTGAAGGGCGTCTCCGGTCAAACAGCCCCATCAAGTGGATACGCGTCAAACTGATCAGATAATCAACAGGCTTCTACTTTAATGCCATTTTCCTTTTTATAGCTGAGCTTTATACCGAAACAATGAGAGCTTTAATACTGATGTAATCTATAGAGAATGTTCTGCTTAACTAATGTAACCACTCTTTAATATATTTCCACATCACTTCATATTTTGTTTGGTTTATCAGAAGCCTCATTCTAATATTTCCCTATAGAAAGGCAGACTCGTGACATGGCATTGTTTATCGACCCGGTCCTCGGGGACCCCCAGACAGTCCATGTTTTTGCTCCCTCCCAGCTTCCACCTAGGTGGTACCAGGTATTCGGTGTTCTTGATTGGCTGGGAGCTGGGAAGGAGCAAAAACGTGGACTGTCTGTGGGTCCCCGAGGACCGGGTGGAGAAGCACTGTGTGGGTTTGACTGGAGTCTGTCTTCTGTTGCCATGCAGGATCCCCCCAGCGTTCCCCCTCTGACCGGGAAGCCGTGCTGTTCACGGTCGATCACCCAACCTCTGAAGAAGGTAACTGTTGGACCGTGACCTGGAGTGTCATGCTCACGCAGAGCGACAGTCAGGTTCCCCACGAAAGCAGGCCCGTGTCAGACGGTTAAAGGCCTCTAGGTTTGCGGACCTGTGCTGTGCTATCAGGCGTTAATGTGACCCCGTCCTGTCCTGAGCGTGGTATAACCCCTCGCCCCGCAGGCCCCGCCCCCTGCGCCGTGGTGAGGCCCAAAGGGCAGAATGCACGCCCTGCCCACCCGCCCTCGTTCCCCGCTGCCTTTCCCCTCCCGGGTCTGAGGTCTGCGGAGCTCGAACACGTCAAGCAGCGGCTCTCGCTGCCCGAGCAGCTGGGGAGGGTCTGCGTCGACGACCCGGGCGGTCATGGCCGGCGACCCGTCAGCGATCCCGGCGTCCACCGCCGCGTGCTGCTGGAGGACCGCCAACACCCCCCCGCCAAAGGAGAGGTCGGGCTCCTCCCAGATTCGGGATAGAGATGACTGCATATTCTAATCTCTAGCATCCGCTTAGAGTCGGTGTGGGCGGCTGGAAGGGGCCCAGCTGGTGTCCCCAGTGTCCCCCTGTACTGACCCCCGTGTCATCGTGCACTTCAGGCCGAGGAGAAGAAGGACAGTGACCACGAGCGGCCGGACCGGCCCTGGTGGAAGAAGCGGCTAGCGTCTGCACTCCCTAAGGGTGAGAGGTGCCTGTCCGTGTCCCTCTGTGTCACGGGACTATGGTGACATTGCCGTAATTACGGAACCTTAAATGCAGTTTGTATCAGAAGCAGAATGAGTTTGAATAACAACCTGAATGTCTCTCCTTAGGTCCGAAGTCTGCGTTCCGCAAGAAGGACAGGTCCGATAAACGGGCCATGGGGACAAACCGGGTCCAGCCAGGTTTGTTTTTCCACTCTGGTCCTTGACCAGGTCTAAGTGGGCCGCTGAGCCACGGTTCTGTTTATTTAAAGCGTAGAACCGTCGATACTGAATATGCTGTTATGGCAGACCCTTCAGGCACCCGAACACTGGCGGACGCTCTGCAGTTATAGGCTCCGGCCTCTGCTGGCTCTGCCACCGGGAGGGGTCGACCTTCCATGCCCCCACCTAGCAGTACAGGCAGCTCATATTTGTGTATATGGGTAAATAGTGATGATTGTGCTCATCGTCATGCGGTCTGGCTCCGCCCAGGAGAGTCGCCACCCGGCTTGGCTGAGGACATCCTGGACAAATATAGAAACATCAAGCGGAACGGCAGTGCAGCAGCTGTACTCGCGGGGGGAGAAGCTGAAGCTGGTGGGTGCTTACAGTGTGGGGTGTGTGTGTGTGTGTGGGGGGGTGCTTGCAATCATATATTCACATTTCAGGGTGGGAAGAGCTTCACTGCTCCATGCCCAGCTGTGTGGCTAAAACGTCACCGTGTGCCTCCCAAAATTTAGTTTGGCTTCAGACTTTTACATTTAAATAGTTAAATATCGGTATCAGACTCTCTCCTGTGCCGCTGGTCAGATCAGAGGTACAGATCTTTCGGAAAGGTCCAGGCTGGAGGTGCATGGTCTGGTGTGGAGCATCCTGCTTGTCCAGGCCTGATGAGTGTGGAGGGGGGGGGGGGTGTGTAATTATGGGAAGGTTAAGGAGATTATCCTAACCTTTGGATGGAAGGGGCTCAGTCTCTGCATGCTGTGTGTGTCCGTCCAGAGCCCGCCGTGGACGTGCTGAGAGAGGAGGCTTCGTCTAGCGTTGTCACGGACAACCGACCCGAGCCCCACCCTAAAGACGACTGTGCCCCCAGATATCAGTTCTCGTTGAGGTCGGTGTCCTTGTGTACGCGTAATGAACTTTCGCGACGACCGCGCATGACGACCGCGTATGACGACCGCGCTCTCGACTTACCGCTCATTCCCAGTGACGCCAAGAAGAAGCTGAGGTTAGCCCTGAGCTCGGCCGACGCCCTCATCCTTCCCATCATGCCTCCTGCTCCCATCCCCAACGGGCTGCCCGACCACGTTCACCAAGAAGGTAACCCCATCCCCCCCCTCGCGCACGCTGTCGGCTATCACCTCAGGTCCCTGAGATCGCAACCCCCTCTTGTCAAGGACCCTGTTAATGGTGCATTCTTGTCCTGGAATAACATGGATACATCAGTGTTTGTGAGGAGCCACATGGTTCTGTGTGATACAGGTAATGAGCTGTATCGCTAATTGGGCTAATTCCACACACGGCGATCTGGGAACCCCCACCACTGTGGATAAAGGCTGTATTTCGTGACTAAGCTGGCAGAGTGTAACCGTGCGACATGCCTCCCTCGGTTCAAATGATGCCCTCGTTCCGCATTTAGGCTCGGAAAACCCAGCGAAATAATCCCTCCCCAGGATCCTCGAGAAGCTAATTATGTCGTTATGGCAGTGAGTGGCTTGTGCAGGCTGTGTCTCCCCGTATGCATGTGCCGTGGTACGGATCGGAGTGTGACGCCGGTCTCCTGAGCCTTCTCACCCCCCCACGTCCATAGGGAACGAGGTGGTCTGCTTCCTGAAGGTCCAGCTGGCCGAAGCCATCAATCTGCAGGACAAGAAGCAGATGGCCCAGATCCAGGAGACCCTGCGCTGCGTCAGTCACGTCAGCACTGGCCAATGCGAGGAGCTGCTGGCCGCTGTAGCCAATGACTACAGGTAGGGGGTGTGGTCAGGGAGGAGGGTGGGGACATGGGTATTGCCATTTATGTATGTGTGCGCATGCTGTTTACATTTAGTGTAACATGTTAGATGCCAAGTGTAGTTGTGTAATCAGTATTAGCTGATAACCATGTGAACAGGGTGGTTCATATGAAATCGGGTAACTCCTCTGGTAATTTCACTGCTTAGGCTAGTAATAGTACCAGCTTTTATGAATTATTCTACTGCTTGTGTGTTTCTTTGTAGGGATTTATTCTGAGTAACTCTTAATAAACAGCTTGTCTGGTTTGCATTTATTTTAATTAGTACCATAACTGCTTTGTTTGCATCGGTTGAGGTTAGCATATTAACGACATTAAGTTGTAGTTCTGTGTTCCCACAGGAAGAGGGCGCCCTACGTGGCCTACCTCACGCGCTGCCGGCAGGGGCTGCAGGCGACTCAGGCCCACCTGGAGCGGCGACTGCGGCGGGTGCTGCGGGACAAGGAGGTGACCAGCCGATGCTTCACGGCCGCCTGCGTGCGACTGCTGCTGAAACGCATGGAGG
Source organism: Gnathonemus echidnorhynchus (assembly GCA_026776725.1). NCBI lineage: Eukaryota > Metazoa > Chordata > Actinopteri > Osteoglossiformes > Mormyridae > Gnathonemus > Gnathonemus echidnorhynchus. Next base: position 7,352,106 of record JAODJU010000119.1, read on the forward strand.
ACAAGATGATAAGCTTCACCGTAGGTCAGCCCCGCCCTCACCGCCCAGCCCCGCCCCCACCGCTGACCTCATCACCTGCCACCATCTACTTCATTTGAGCCACAGCCTCCATTCAGCTTCTGTTCCAGTTATTTTTTTAATAATGTGTGGTAGTTGAGTATGAAGGCGAACACCACAGTCTCTGGTCGAGCTGCACGATAGCGCGATATCGCGGTTATATGGCACACGCACGGTAATCACCAGGGCTTCAGACGGCTGTAAGCATTTGTCCGGACGCTGGCTTTTCAGAACTATATCGATGTTTTCTTACACCGACGCTTTGGTAAGAAGATTAGTAGAACACCTACAATATCGATGACAGGTGTATTGTGATGTCCAAAAGTTAGTAATCTGTACAAACTCGGTGTATCCTTATGTTTCATAAATGACTTTAATCTGCAGAAAGTACCTCCACACCGCTGACGTCTTTTCACCTCGTTTATCCACAGTATCTCCTCTTTTAAAAGATGTTGTGGCTGCTGAGCTGTTCCTTTCTTCACCACCATTTCAATGCTTATCCCGTCCATGATTTAGTAAAACAGTAGTATGTGGCGTGCTCCGCTAACGGAGTTTAATAATAAAAAAAAAGAAACGCTGAAAAAAATGGAAAAATACGGTTTTAAAAGAGGGAGCCATCTCCGAGTGACTTTAATGAACCTTGGCGTTGGTCCTTAACGCCCGCGGCCTGTAACCTCCCCCAGCGTTTCAGGGCTTCACAGCAGCGGACGACAAGACGGCGGCTGTGGAGGATTTCCTGCAGCACCTGTACGGTTTGATGGCCCAGGACGCCATCTGGCGGTTTGCCAGCGAGGAGCAGCTGCAGGACGCCCAGGTGGCCATCGAGCGCAGCGTCATGAACCACATCTTTAAGATGGCCTTCTACCCCAACCTGGACGGGGACACCCTGCGGGACCAGTGAGTGGCCCCACCCACCCCGGTCACTTCCACGGAGCTCAGTGACGTCGGGCTTTGGAGAAGCATTACAGGAGAGACACGGTCGAGTTTTATAACTGCGATGCTCGTGGACCAATCAGGCGATGCCTCACAGTTTGATTATTGAGCAAAAACCATAATTTAGAAATGATGCAATGAGACAACAGTTATTCACTCTTCTGCAACCCCCCCCCCCCCAGGGTCCTGCACGAACATATTGAGCGGCTAAGCAAAGTGGTGACAGCCAATCACAAAGCTCTTCAAATCCCACAGGTAAGAGCCCTGATCCCAGCCCAGCCACTTCCTCTCAGATTTGCTGTCCTTCCTCACCTGTCCACCCCCCCCCCCCCCAGGTGTACCTGAAGGAGGCTCCCTGGCCGGCAGCACAAGCGGAGATTGGTGCCATGAGCGCCTACAGGACGCCGCGGGACAAGGTGCAGTGCGTGTTGCGAATGTGCAGCAGCATCATGAACCTGCTGAGCCTGGCCAACGAGGACGCCGTACCCGGCGCCGATGACTTCCTGCCCGTGCTCGTCTTCGTCCTCATCAAGGTCGGGAAGCGTGGGGGGGGGGGCACTCCAGCTCAGTCACCTGATCGTGTTTCCATGCAGCCTGCGAAGGCTTCCGGGAGCTATTCAGAGAAAGCTGTGTTGGATTTAAAGGCTGTAGCGAGCTTCAGCGTGTGTACCAGTATGTGCCGATAACGTGCCAGCATTCTCATTGCTGGCCACACAGCATTTCACCCTCGGACTAAGTAATACGTCTGCAGGGTGTGTGGCTGCATCTGCTTTTTTGCACCAGTTCTTCCTGTTAGACTCTTACTGTGGTGACTCCCCTGAGTCACATCACTCTGACACCCAGCAGTAATCCCGCCCCCCACCTCCTATCCTACAGGCCAACCCCCTCTGCCTGCTCTCCACCATCCAGTACATCAATAACTTCTACTCCAGCCGTCTGAGCGGCGAGGAGAGCTACTGGTGGATGCAGTTCACGGCCGCCGTTGAGTTCATCAAGACCATCGATGACCGCAAGTGAGGCTTTCCTGGCCTTGGCCACGCCCACAGCTTACACTCCATCCAATGAGCACCAGCGGCTGGACAGGATGCTCAGTCGAATTGCAGAGCGATTCAACCCTCTCTTCTGCTTGGGTTGCGATTTAACCCCTGGCCTGAAATCTGGCCAAAAATGTAAGATTGAGAAATCGTAACCACTTTGAGGTTAGGACACTTACTAGGAATCTGTAATCAGCAGAGATTTAAACAGCACTTAAATGCATCTTTAAATTAATGTATGATTATTTTTTTTTTGCTATGCTGGGGTATATATTTCTAAAAAAAAATTTGCAATTTACTCTCATCACTAAGGGAGCTGGTTTTGTGCATTTCCAGTCTTGAGAGTTTGTGTTCAGGTGATGCTTCTCCCTGCTGGCAGCAGACAGATGGGTGTGAGACACGTAACTAAGGCACCCAGGACTGTGGAAAAAGCGTGGAACCGCGAACCACATTGAACAATCCGCCGTCGCAGACGCTGCATTACTCCGCACCGAGTCATACCTTTCATGGATTCAGATATCGAACGGGACAGGGCTTTAACAGGATCTATACTTTTATGGGCGGTTAACAATCTCCTAACCACCTAAAGAAAAAACAAAGTTGTCAGCTGCAAAATCTTGGGGAAATCTTATTTATTAATGCAATTTGGTTTACTGTGGTTACTCTATAACCTGTTCCTTCCAAAGCTACCTCAGAAAACAAAAGCTCAAAGGTGAGGCCTTAAATTTTGTTTCTTGGATTTAATGATTCAGCCGACCCTGGAGCCAGTGCATCGCGCAGAGCTGCCTGTATGCTTGCAGTCTTTGCTGGTGATCCGGCCCGATTTTGCCAGCTTGTCCTTCCAGGAAACCTCATGGAATATGCATGCCCCCCCTACCTGGGACTGTTCTGACAGGAATACTCAAACATTATGCAGGTTTAAAAAACAAAATACACATTTTGACAGCCGTGTGCCCCTTAAAGTACATTTTTTAGCGCTGGGCTTCGTCAGCTGGGTCATGTCTCCATAACAGTGAAGTTCTGCTTCTTGACAGGGTTTAGTTTAAGGAATTACACCAAAGGATTTCTTTCTGCTTTTTTTGCCCAGATGAGAACACGCGAGCGCAGCCTGTACAGTCATCCCTTGTGGCTAAAAACTGCTTACCTTTGACTTCTTGATGAGGCAGTGAACTTGAATATCTTACGCAGCAAATGCAAATTGGGGTCAGATTTCTACAGTGCGCAATACATGGGATTTTTTTTTCTTCCTCCTGATGTCATGAGTTCATTTGTGACTGATGGACCTCCATTTGTCCTTATTCTTTTATTGAGTCGTCATGTTTCTGAATTTCAGATGTTGAAGGGGAGGGGGGCTTTTACGAAGCTGAAAAGGCTTTAACTGTCTTGCACATATGAAGGGAAAAAAATACTTTGCCTTTCTTTTGTATGTTAAAGATTTGTTTTTCTTCATGAAGTTAATAAAAAAATCGTTTTTTTTTTTTTTGAGCTGGCTGTTTGTGTTGTTCTCTGGCAAAGCTGTGTATGTCCTCTCCGAATCCCTCCTTTGTCTGGCCTTAGGGCTGTGATGCTCAGTAGTGCAGTACTCAATATCGCAACAGGCCAGCAGGGGGCAGGCTGATGAGGGACAGCCTGCCTTTCTACAATTACACTTGCTCTGAACGATTGTATCTGTATAAAAATGAGTCACAAATCATGATAAAATATATATTGCTTGTATAATACACCCCTCTTCCAGTTGGCAGTCTATTGATAGGCACATGCAAACATCATGGATGCTTCACAGGTCCCAGTTAGCTTAACTGCATGCAGGGACAGGTTTGTTTATGGGGTCCTGTGCTCCTGCGGTGTAGTAACTCTTTGAGGTCAACAGGGAGCCTCCAAACCTCAAGGGCCACAAATGTGTGGCTTGAGCGGTGGTAGACACTGCTGCCACCAAAATGTGACTCGTTTTCTGAGCCATGTGAAGAGAGACCCACAATTATTTATATATAATTATTATTATATAATCATTATTCTAGAGTTGCACGAATCTTTTACGCTATTTAGAGAACGGAACGAGCGTTTTGCTCCTGTGGGGGGTGTGACGTGGGCTCCGGCATCCGCTCAGCAGTTACCTTAGACCAGGATCGCCGTCATCCTGCGTAATCCTTGTACTGCCGATGACCTCCGCCAGGTGGCAGGCGTTGCCCGCAGAACTGCAGCACTATACAACACCATACGAAAGCAGAGGCAGGGAATCAAAGAAAAATAAAACCCATAACCACTGCTTTCAGTTTTACCCGTAGAACGACAGTACTTGGCTTTAAATAACTAATCTTTACAAGTATTATTGTAATGCTCCGGACTTTAAGTATGTAACGGGGTTTGCTTAAAATCCTTAAAATTGCTTAAAAAAGCATTATTTGGTGTGCAGTTGTAGGCCAGTTATACTTCCAGATGAAACAGGTATTGTGTTTTAATGCCTCTACTGATGAGGAGTGCACCTCATTTGTACCAGTTGAGACTAACAGAAAAGGGGCACCTATGGTCAAATGGAAGGTATAGGCTGTTTTTTTAGCTAGCCTTGGTAAAGAGCAGGTACATACAGTCAACACCATGCCCAATTCTGATGGACACTGTGATCAAAATGATTTTTTATACCACGGACATGGTATTTAGAATCATAGCCAACGTTTCTTCTTTTGTGTCACGCAGTTTTGCCAAGCACATGCTTGTCTGTGTGCACAGGGGCACAGTTTGACATTCTACTTGGGTTGGCGATTTCAATCTGAAGAAATTCGAGGCCCCCTCACTAGGTTTTGGGGCCCCTAAGAACTGCTGCCACCCCGAAATCTACCAGTGTATCCATGCCTCTCTGAGGCCCCTGCATGTACAGACAGGTTGCTGAACCTTAGAGGGTCCCAGTCCACCTTGGAAATACTGCAGTCAAATCATTTTTAAAATCCAACCTAATTATTTTGAAAATAATAAACACATGGAAAGGAGACCAGCTTAATAAACAAAGAAAGAAATGTTTAAAGATCACTTTGATGGGCACTTAAATGTGAAGGGAAATACTTTCTATCTCTGCAGTAGCCTGCAAGTCTGATACAAAATTATCCTTATTAAGAATAATAAAATACATACATTGTGGCTTTTAAAGTCCACGACTCAGATTTCACACACATATGACGCCACATCCGTCCCGCGCTCTTATTATGCTGATGTTTTAATCAGGCGACTCCGGGTGCCAGAGGCCCGAATGCGGGACTCGGTGCCAGAGCCGAGCAGCTGGACGCGTCACGGCCTTTATGCAAAGTGAAAACGGAGTCCGGGGAGAGCACTCACTATCAGACGCCCGCGATGCCGACTTCTGTCAGGCTGAATCCCGGCAATCAGTGCTGAGCCCAGGCACCGCAATGACCAGCGTGGGTAAGGGGACACATGATATGACGCAGCCTTAGGAAACAGCGGGGGATCGCTGTCTCTGCGCCCTAGCTCCGCCTACCTGGCCACTACATGTACAGCCCCATGGTATGAAAACCATAAAATGCTTCTTTCAGTCTGAATATTGCACTGAGTTCATTAAGACAACTTTACTTATCAGTAAGTAATAATGTGAATCAGTAATATTTTGGCTCTGTAGATTGTCTATTATGCATTATGACTGCCTTATGAAGCTCTCATCTATAATGCACTTAGATACCTTTATAATGCAGTACAAAGCATCCTTAATGCTTATACTGACCATTATAATGCATTATGAAGGTATCTATAGTGCATTATAGATGTGAGCTTCATAAAGCATTCATGATGCATAATACACGTGGCTATAATGTGTTATGCCTTTTTATAATTATTTATAATAGGGCTGGGTATTGTGACCAATTCGGCGATTCGATTCGATTCTTATTTTTATGGCTTCGATTCGATTCGATTTCGATTCGATATCGATTAGCTATCAATATTTCATTTAAAATGTTAGTTTTGCAGACATGGGATCCATATTTTGATATAAATGCTGGTAACTGAAACTCTCCTACTTAAGTTTATTACTGAAATACACATCTACATTAATAATAGGGACAAATAATAATAATATTCATAATATTCATTAATAATAATATTCATATCCTCTTACGTGAAGCACGCGCATTAAGAATCGATTCGGGGATTTCCCGAATCGATATCGTTGCGTTAAACTGAAGATCGATTAAAATCGGAGAATCGATATTTTTTACCCAGCCCTAATTTATAATGCTTTATGAATGATTATTTGTTATGAACGTGTTTATAAATTACTGAAAACCTGGCCTTAAGTGTTTCTGATGTGAACTAAAATAATGTTAAAAGAACACATCAATAATAAATAATTATATAAGTATAAGCGGTCAAATAAGATCTATACAGGCCGAACCGATCCTGTTCGGAGATGCTGCCTTATACACCTGCTGATTCCTGAGTGATGTAAAATGTTAGCTTTTCTTACATTAAAAATGGCTGAGGAATGGCATTATAAAACACGACTGGATCGAGTCGGAGCTTTATATATAGATATATTAAGATGTGTAAATGCATTTAATTGGTTTTCGGGAAAAGCGGCTCAAATTGAAGGCGCATCCGAATTCGGCATGTCGCCTGTCGGTATAACGGTCTGTAAGCTGACACAGATAAAACATCAGAGCGGCAGACTGTCAAGTGTAGCGGAGTAAACTTTCATTACCTAAGGCATTTTCCATAAGAGGGTTCCAGCACGCCACCCCACTCCCTTTTAATATTTACGAGTCCCATCGCAGGGTTCAGCGAGGAGGCAAGTAGCGCGCGGTGTGCGGGGCCCCTGACGGCCGTCTGCGGTGGGGGTTACGGGACGTCCAGGGGGGAATAGGGGCCGCACTTCACAGCTGGGGGGGGGGCAGTTATTTTTATATACTACAATCCCTCATAGTGACAGTCCCTCACAGTGCCGGAGAACAAGCGTGTTTTGACCGTGAGGGCAGACTATCTGAGGCAGCACAGACAGTGCGGTTTAATCCCCAATCTTTATCCAACTCACACGTTTTTTGTTAGGATTAAATATTGGAATTGGAAACCAAAGCGAAAGGCAAATCCCTTCTATTCCATGCTTCCAAAACTGTGACTAGAATATCACAGTCGTCGTTTGCATTAAGAACGACGTGTGCAAAAAACATCTCTATCTTGTTTTTTAACCACATAAAAAATGCTAAAATACCGGTATTGCGGCGATAAAATACTTGCAGAACTTGCATAATTGTAACTGGAGACCAGGTCTCGTCAAACTCCAGTGTGTAAAGACAAGGCGACTTCGTTCATGGTGCTACAAAGAGCTTCTTTGCCCCATAGCGTAACCGTAAACGCAATGGAGAAAATGGCCACGATTTCACCCTTTAAAATGCTTGACTGCAGCTCACTGGGCTGGCTAATCTGAACGACCCTGCCGGCTAAGGGGATTAAATGTAGACGCGCTGCCTTAAATCCAGGGTTAGGCGCTGAGGTAATTGCGACTTCCCATCTAGGTTTTAGGTTTGTTAATCACTTGCATTTACACACCCGTGGAAAACTGATAAAGCCGAAGCAGATCAAGCAGAAGGAGACCACAAAATGCGAATGTACTGTAATAGTGGTCTTCACTGCCCTGACTTAAAACAGGACCTGGTTCAACTCACGTGGCCATCCGTCCATTTTAAAAAAATTGGCATCAATTTAGTGATGCAGTGATGCAGAGCTTATTGTACAAAGTACGGTGTGTGAGAGAGACAGGATACACCCCGGACTGGGCATTAGTCCATTTTAGGGCCCAAACACATAGGCTGTAATCAGAATTCAGTGTCTGGACTCAGGAGGAAACCAAAGAACCCAACAACCTCCCATTCAAGCACAAACTCAGACTGGGAGCCCTCCGTATGGACCTCATCACTACCTGCCGGATCACTGCGCTGCCCTCGACTTAAGCAATTGTTTTTAATAAATTTATGAAACGCAGGTGGGTTTTTTTCTCTCAGAGCCCCATACTGTCATTATTAATAACACCTGGCACGAAATCCAGGTGTATGTGGCTAAATATACATCTTCTAATTCCTCACCTTAGACTTGAAAAATATACTTTTCCTATGTACGTGACGATACGGTCACCGCACGGAATGAAAAAAGCGATATTTTGTTCAAAGTCGTTTTCGGCGAAGGAGGATCCGAGCCGCCGTCGTTAAATGGCGAGATGCGCGCGTCCCGCCGCCTCGGCGCTAATTGCTTTTGCTCAGACCCGAGTCCTCCTGACGCTAATTAGCGGGCGGGCTGTCGGCGCCCCTCTGCCCGAAAAGAGGGATCTCCAAAGGACAGAATCCCTTTGTGTTCCTCCTTGTAATGCGCAGGCGAGGAAGGAGGCTGTTCTTCCTGCTCACTTTCTGCTTTTGATTGTTATTTTTCTTCCTTTGAGCAAGGGGGGGTGGTAGGAGGATTTCTCAATATCCAGAGAAACATGTGATTTCTGCATGTCACCAGCAATTTAAACTCCTGGGAAGTATCGGGGGGGCTGGCAGAACTTATTAATAAAACTTGTCAGCATATCTCCAGTGTTGCAATTCCACAGAAAAAAGCTACGAGAAACGGTGATAATTTAAATGAGATGCAGCCCTTTCGTTTTAATTGCATATATACGCGCAACTCTTCACGAGGCGGGTTTATTCTTAGTTTGGACTTCAGAGAATCGCTGTTTCAACGGCAGCAAGATTCAGGCTTGAGTCTTCCAGATATGACCCACAAAACCGTTCTTCTCTATACCTTGACATGCTATGCAGCTGCCTGTTCCCGGGGGCTTATGGTGTAGACCAGTGGTATCTAACCTTTTCAGTGACAGCTACTTTGACGAGGAAAATACTCCAGCGAAATTCCGAATTGCGCCAGTCGGAAGGGGGGGGGTCCCTTCAGTACATTTTACCGATTGTGGGAAGTTCTGATTTTTTACCCCGTACCACTGACCCCCCGTACGGATTTCTCTGCCGGCCATATGCAGCTACCCCTAACTGTGTTGCGGTAATCCCCTTGGGCTGTAGGGGGACAGAATTCCCTCACCCTTTGGTCTGACTCCTGACGCCTACCATACCTTCAGGGGAAACACCGACTTAGACGGTTCCTAAATCTCTCAGATATCCTAACAGCAGTTAATGGTGTTTCTGATGCTTATTTCTAATGGTGGTACTATCAGCAAAAACAATTGTGTGCTCCTCTGGGACCCTCTGGTGGTCCTCAAACGTTACATTTAAACTGAATTATCCAGGTTTGTGCCGGCGGCTATAGACCTAAACGTGCTTTTCACTCAGGTTTCACTGCACTGCTTCAGAAGAAGCTGGTAGTTCAGCATTTAAAATGACCAGATTCAGACCCAAGGATTACAGGTTTAATTCCCAGGTGTGAGGAAACTACTGCTGTACCTTTGAGTTATTAAGGTACTTACCCAGAATTGCTTGGTTAAGCACAACACTGCATTAAATAGTAGTTTACAAAGTACAGCTGTGCATGGTAGAGAAATATGAAGGAGTCTAGAGTTTAATAATGATTACTGTGGCCTGTAAGTGTCTGCAGCACCATCTTGACCACGGCCTTCATGGAAGGTCTACATTCACCTGTGCCAGAGCTTTTCAGAAGCTTCTACCAAAAAGAGCTGCAGACAGGGTCCCCAAAAAGCATTCTTCCAGCGAATGGCATATAGATCTTCTTCCTGGTTCTCAGTGCCTTGGTGGATCCAACAGCAGAATTTAATACATACTTACTCTTGGATTAGGGCTCCCTGTGTCTCCTGAACGGTCATGATTTCTGGGACTTCCTGGGTTGTGGGTCTTTGACAGGAAAGCAGATGGACCAGGGGGTCTCATCCATGTGTGCATGAGTAAAATATCACCATCAGTTGCCTGTTCAACCTCAGCCATGCTGGTTCACGATCATGAGTGAAATGACCGCATTAAATCTCGCCAAGATTTAGGGCCCCAGTTACAGTGCCACACTGTCGTTGGTGTAAATGCAGTGACCAATCACAGACACGGGAGGATCTGCACAAGGGGGATCCTTTATCTATTACGCCAGTGCAAAGCTGGCCACGGATAACACAGTTAACGATAATTAAAGAATATTAGCTACCGAGTGAGATGTGTTATTTAACGTGTAATGATGACCACCAGCGTTGTTTCTATTTGAGACATCCATCCGAGCGCGAAACACTGATAACCCCCCCTCCCCCCCCCGAGGGTCGTGTTTATTCATCTCCCCCACTTTACTCTTTTTTTTTTTTTTTTTAATTCTGCTGTGGCTGCATCCAGTGCTTTAGAGGCTACCTTAATGAGGTGCCAGGAGAAAGCGGCGCATTAGCGGGGGGAGGGCTCCTGGAAATCCCCCCCCCCAGATTTTCGGTGGTGCCGAACTTTTTTTTTTGGCTAATTATAAGATGGTCTGTAATCTTCTCTCTCTTCCCCTGGGATGGGTTGGGTGGGGGAGGTGAGGCTCTGTAGGAGAGAGAGAGAAAAAGAAAGAAAGTGAAAAAAAGAAAATGAGTGGGGGTGGGGGAAAGAGTGATCATGAAGAAGGAGTGTTGATTTATACAAATATTCCACTTCTGTTAACTTGCCTGCCGAACACGGGAGCAGCTGGAGGACCTTGCCAGTATGCGTATCCCAGCAGCCCTAGCGTCCTGGAGTACATGCCCTTAACCAGCCCCAGCGGACAGTCAGCCCGGCATTACCGTTAAGTATGAGTTATTAGGCTCTCAGTTGCAACAGTATTAACTGGACAGGAAATGAGATTGCAGGCTTCACACAGAAGCACATATTAGGCATGTTAACAGTGAAATACAATAATAATATCAGGTCTGATAACTACTAGGTCTTTGCTGATCCTCTGATTTAAGGCCCCGAGAGGCAGGATGAGGGCGACTTGCGCTGACCTCTGTGAGCAGCGGTAAAGGCGTTGCCCTTGACTGGCCTGACCGCGCTCGAAGCCTCTCCGCTCTCGGGGCATTTCACCGCTCTGTCTCGCAGAGTCGGGAAACGGGAGACCCAGGAGGAAGGAAGGCAGGAAATAGGAGCGGCGTAAACAAACGGATGTGCGCCGCTCGCCGCTAAGCTCCGATTCATAAACGCCCTTTGGAATCTATTCATTATCACCCCGCATTTAAATATTCATAATTCATTCATCAGGGCTCATTCAAATTGGATGATTACCATAATCAAAATGGAGCTTTGGTGAAAGAAATCTCTCCAGGGCACCGGAGACAGAAGCTGACTCGACGTACCTCAAACAATCAGAGCTATCCATCCTCGCTCTCCAGCATCTGCTTTGATTATCATTTGATTTCCACTGGCCCACTACTCTTTGGGGCAGAAGAGCACCTTCCTCGTCCCTTTACTGTCCGCTGTCCGCCTCTCTGCTGCACAAAGGCTGACACACATGCACTCCCCCACTTCCCATCATGCCCTGGGGCTCTCCCTGCCCATCAGCAGTGCTTTGCCCAGTGAAGCATGTGTGCTTCCCGACTCAGGGGCTGCACGTCCACCTGGGGGTGGGGGTGCGCAGCGGCACCTCAGAGCCTGATCATACCACACAGGTGAAACTACAGTGCCCCCTGCAGGGCACTTACACATACCAGCAAAGAGAGGGAGCTGTGGCTGAGACAGAAGACCATTGACTCTACGTATCTACCAGCAAACAACAGCGATCAGCTGTCTGTTCTTATGGGTGATTTGCCCTAAGAATACACACCCTAATCAACAGGAGGGTAACTGGGCAAAACTGTGAGGCTTTTAGGGCAAAATCTCCATGACCACAGATATTATTTAGCATTTATTTACGCTACAAAGAATTTCCCTCTGAGGTCAATAAAGTACATCTTATCAAGTGTGTATCTTCTATCATTCAAGATGACTGTGCAAGTTACTCTGCACTCTTAAAAAGGCGATGGTACTTGGATCAGTCCTCATTTTCATATGAGCATTAAGGGCTTTTCAGTTTAAATAACTCATTCACAGACTTTGAACTGATGTGAAAATGAGTTTGACAAATGGCACCTCTGTAATAACAGATCAGGCACGGTGCCTACCGGGTCAGTGACAGTACCTTCACATCGATACACCCTGTGGGTTTGGTCAGGTACGGATCACTGTGTGCAGAGACTTATCACAGGGGTCTAGTCTACTTCAGTCAAATAGTTTATTGTATGTATATAAAACATAAGTGATTAAATGAATGTCACCCTTCCTGCTGAAAAGAAGCGTCGTTTGATATTTATGCAAATACATTGGAAAGTGTTTGCTTTTGCATATACCATCTTGTTTTTTTAGGACGTGTACACATACTGAGGTGTGAGTCATTTAATCTGCCCCCGGGGGCATTTGTTAGAGAGTCAAGAATCTTGTTCAAGAGCCCAGTAGAAATGTGGCTTCTCGGCTAAGCAGGAGAATTGAACCAGCAACCTTCTGTTCACTGGCGTAAAGGCCGAACACACACACACAGAAGCCAGAGAGGAGATGCTAATGACGTCAGACACCGTGCTACGATGCATTAGAGGCTCCATAAGCGCATGCAAAAATGCATGGAGACGGGATTGAAGCTCATGCATATTCATGCAGGCGGGCGGTGAAGAGCGCAGTGCGAGCGCGTTGCACCTCTGACCCGTAAGGGGGCCGCGTGATGGTGCGTGAGCTACTAGGTACTTAATGAAGAAGAAGGAAAAAAGAGACCAAAATGAATAGGCTTTTTGTTGGTTGGATGGTCTCTGAAGTTGAGGCTGGGGTGTGCTGTACACACTCATCCCCTCGCTCATGCTCATTCAGCCTGACAGTGAGGCTGCACCCACTCATCGAGCTCCGCAGCACCACATTAATTCTAATATAGGTGCATCTTCACAGGAGCGATGAAGAGAGTGTTACTGGGCTTGAGAGGGATGGGGGGGGGGGGTTGGGGGGGACAAGGGGAGGAGGCTGGGGAAATCCCGCCAGAGTCACTCCAGGGAAGTCAGGCACGCAGCGGAGGAACTGGAAGGAGACCCTCAGCCATACAGTTAGCTTTCACTCCATCCTTTCTGAGGTAGAACCTCCAGAACTTTCTGTTCACATATGAGTCCAAGTCAGCATCTGCAGCATCACTCTGTGGGGACGCCAGAGACTCAAGCAATGGGCCACAAAGGACAGGATTTGGTCTCTCACTAGCGCCCCCTAGGCCCAAGGGGAAGCGAAGCAGAGCTCCACAAGTTAGGTGGCGCCAGTGTATGGAAAGGACGGGTTCACTTTAGCGAGAGCCTCCCCGGGGCAATGAATCACAGACTCATGCGGACGACTCCCACGGCGAGGGCTGGCAGCTTGGCCCGGCCACC
>JAODJU010000119.1:7367876-7380967 GCA_026776725.1 Gnathonemus echidnorhynchus
GGGGGGGGGGGGGGGGGGGGGGGGGCATGAGCTTTTCTCGGTCTGACCTTTCCGCTCTTGTCTGGACTGTACAGCGTCTGTACAGCTGCTTTGATAGGCAGTGGACACATAAACTGTCAAGACCGCTTCTGTACAAGGATACAGTAACCTCTGTTTATTTTCACCACAGTTCAGGAGATTCGAGATTTAAAAAAGGAAGGGAAAAAAATAAAAAATAAACCTTGGCTTCATTCCAAACCCTGCGCAGCTCCACTCTGCCCGGCTGCCCACCTGAACACACTGGCCAGGGGACGAACAGCAAACCAGCCACTGTCTGAAAAGGCTGATGAGTTGAGCCCATCTTTTGTTGAGGGAGGGGGTGTATCCCAAAATGGGGGCGTTAATGAGTGGTGACCCCTGCAATGTCACCCAGAGAGGACCCTCATGTCCGTTCGGCCTTGTCCACTGTCCACCGGGTGGCCCGTCCGCCTGGGCCAGCAGGGGGTGCCGTCGCCGCTGCCCTACTGGCCTGCCTTCTTGTCCTTCTGGAAGCTGAAGCTGGTGCGGCGGCTGAGCTTACGCTGCTTCTGGGCGAAGTATTCGGCACGGGAGGTACTGGCCCGCGACTCCAGGATGTAGTTCACCTGGGGTGGGGGGGGGGGGGGGACACACATTGTATGAGTGCATCAGTCAGACTCCGTCGGTCTCTATTCCGGCTTTAAGATAAGGCAGGGGTAGGGTGGGGCGGCCAGGGCGCGGGGGGCAGGTGATGCGTGTGCACCACAACATAAGCAGGCCGCAGGAGCAGAAGCACGTCAGCTCCGTGACAAACGACCTCCTGACCTGGCGGCCATTAATCACCCTGCTGCTCTTTTCAGGTATGATTTCTGTACTGGTACTTACTGCAGTGACAAATCGCTCTCTCTCTCACACACTCACACACACTCTCACACACACACACACACACACACACACACACACACACACACACACACACAATGCACACAGGTCACTCAACTCAACCTGTGTGACTCCACATTTGCTCAGTACAACAGTAACACATCTACGCCCCGAGAGCCTGGCACCGTCCTGTGCTCCCCAGGGCTGGCGTGTCTGAGGACGACATGCAACCTTCGGAGTGCAGTCGAAGGGACACGCTTCCATCACGGCCTACTTTCACGGAGAACTCTCAACGGATCATTCTTCTCAGAAAGCCCTCGCAGTGAGTGCGCTGCCTCGCGGTTCGGTCAAGGAGGCTGGTGGGGGAGGGGGCATGTCCATCACAGGAGGAGCACACTGCCCTGGGGGCAGTTCCACCAGTGCAAGCGGATCTGTTGGGGACCGTGCATGTGTATACGCGCGTGCGGGGGGTGTAACGCGGTCATCGTAAGTGGGGCATACGCCGGCCAGTCACCTGCAGGGTGGGGGCCTGCTGGCTCTACTGCCAAAAATATCAGTGCTCTAACAGCCTGGTATAGGTGGGCAGACAGTACCACAGTAAGCCAGGCGCTGCTCGCCCACACAGCTCTAAGCAGACAGGGAACTGCCCAGACTCCTTCACATCAACCAGAACGTACTGGTCACCCCTCAATTAAAAAGCAAACATATTTATGTATCTGAGATCGAATATTACAGGATAGCTATACACAGCATATAAGGTCGCAAGTGAAGATATAAACTTGAACCCATGGCTCCTTAATAACAACTAACCAAGACCCCGATATCTCACCTTCAGCACGATCTCGTTGACCGTGGCGGCATCCGATTCAAAGTAGAGCGGCTTGTAATCATGGTTGCTGAGATACGTAAGCTTAAAGATGGCGTGACCTATAGGGCGAGAGGGGAGATGGTGTTAGTGCACTGAAAGAGAAGATCAGAGAGAGAGAGAGGGATGAGGAAGCAGATGGAGGCGGGAAGGACCGGTCCCCAACCCAGACCTCCGACCCGAGAGATGGGGGCCGACCGACAGGGACAGAGACAGAGAGCCACACATATGGACCATTTCATTATGCTGTTATTCTGAATTTTGTCCAAAACACCATGCTGTCCAGTAAACTGGATCTTTTTATTAGAGAAGCATATTTTATATGCTGAAGGGTACAACAGCAGGACTCATTCAGGGATTTAGCCAAGCCTGAGGGTACCATCCAGGGCGCTTCAGCACCAGGCTGCAGGAGCAGCCCCGTCGGCTTCCTGTAGGCGAACTCCTTTTCTCATACACTCACACACACACAAACATCACGCGCACACACACGTTTATATTCACACACGTCCATTCATTTCTATGAGTATAACCCTAATCCCAATGATGATAACCATAGCCCCTACCCAGCCCTAACCTTAACCATAAGGAGCCAAACAGAATGCTAGAGAAGCACCAATCCGATATTCCAATCGGTACTGGCACCGATCCAGACCTATCAGATGGATCAGGTACCAGCCATATGTGACCGATCAACATCTGCTACTTGTTTAGTTTTCGGCAATCTGTAAAAATACAGCTCATTTTTTCGTTAAATCTATATGCACAGTAGCATGACAGCGCTTTCCCATCTTTAAATGTGTTTTTGCGGCATTCAAGCTGAAATCTGAAGCTGCCACTCAGTTTTTCTGCCACTCAGTGGGTGTGAGCGCAGTGACTTCCTTCCGCTGTGACGTCATGCGCATACCCTTGGCAGCAGGAGGAGCATAAGATCAGGGTGACGATCTGCGAGTATCTTACACTTCGAACAGCAACTAATATCGCAGTGATTTGCAATCTTTGGAAGAACAAAGTTTTGAGAGGTGGAAGTAGTGTTTAGTGGGTTTTGTTTCAACCCACTAAACAAAGTGCACGCAATTGTGCGAGACAACACAAGTAATATGAAAAAAGCAATGGATGATTTGGGAGCGGCTAGATTGGGCTGCTTTGCGCACTGGCTGCAGCTTGTGATGCACGAGGGGGTGCGATGGCAGCAAAGTCTATGTGACGCTGCTGCCAGCAGGAGAAAAAATGTGGGGCATTTTAAGCATTCGCCACTTGCATATATTCTCTTGGAAGATGTTCAAATTAAACTGCAAAATGCCTCAAAAACACTTAAAACAAGATGTACAAATGAGTTGGATCAGTACATTATGTATGTGTTATGTTATGGCAGCTGTGTGCTGGAATTGGTTTGGAAATGAAAAAAAGTGTATTGGCCCAACCCTACTTTTGGCATTTTTAGATTTTTAATTGCAGTCACAGATTTTTATAAAATTAAGTTTCCCCTTGTGGGGACTGAAAAAATGGTCCCAACAATGTTAAAATAACAGGTTTTTATCACATTGTGGGAGCATTTCTAATATATACATAACCCACACACACACGCATGCGAACTGACCCAGAGCAGTGCTAACGCTAATTCTCCACCAGCCGCTGTGGGCAGCAGCGTTGGCTCACTGTGAAAGACAACAGCTGACTAACAGAAGGAAAGCTATGCTTTGAATGCAATAAAAAAAATGCATAAAAATCAGAATCAACTTTATGGCAGCGATATAGTGCAGTGGGTAGGGTTCATAACTAGACCGAAACTGGTTCACGGTGCCAGGAGAGACCCCTCTGTATTACCTCTGAATACATTACTTAACTTATCAGGATTAGCTCTAAAGAGCAGCATTAGCTGGCCTGCTAAGATATTGCATTATTTATTAGTGTTGACCAAGAGTCCACACACTGGGGACCGTGTCTGGCTCAGGGGGTTAGGAAGCTAAAGGTCATTGCTTCTGCAGAATGAATTCACCTTTGGGTCCTTGAGCAGGGCCCTTAACGCCAAACGCTCCAGCCACTGACTAAGCCAACCTTCTTAGCTGTATGCTGCTTTGGATAAAAGCATCTATTAAAGAATCGGAAATGGAAACATTAAGTCCGGCGTGTTCGAATGCCGCGGCCTCGATTGTGAAACTAGATACTAGCGTCAAGGTCAGTGTTCTGGAGGAGCGATCTCCCGCTCCGCGTAAAGATGGCAGGCTGCATCTCCGTAAGACCGAAAATAGCGTAACTATGGATATAGAAATCTACTTCTCGAGTACTTTTCCTGATAGATTAGATATATTCCCGCCTAATAAGAATGAGCAAAATGAAAGCAAACGATACATAAGGAGAAAGCTACTCTTAACTCGGAACATCGTTACCTTAAGGTAAAAAAGGCACAATAAAACCAGTTAATTACCGTTCATACATTTTATGGAATACTTAAAATTAGCAACGGTAAACAAAGGCTGCAGACGGGCATCTAAAGCTGTCGATGTTCAGCCTCCTAGATACATCTATGGTCAAAAAACACAAAGCACCAGCATTTTATCATAATATGATAATTAAACATCATTATGAAACACTAATTATGACCAGAAATTCCCTACACAGAAATTGTCTAATAATTTTATTCAAAAACCTTTAAAATAATATGACAAATTAGCCTCTGGTGCTGCTAATGTTCAATCTATTTTAAGTCTCATTTAAAGAAAGCGAACTCTGAAATTCCTAATTGAAGACTAATTAGTATGTAAATGTATTCACATTATGTAGCTGCAGATTAGTAACCGAGAATTCAGAGTTAATTTGAGAATTACTGCCCGAGATGTTTTTTTTTTTAAGTTCTCTTGGACAATCCAAAAACATTATTTGTGTTTTTATAAAGCCCTTATACTTCCTTGCCTTTGTGAAAATCATGCTGCTTTCTGAGGTCTCCGATGATTATTGTCCCCTGCGGCTTGCCATACACACAGGTTAACAAAAGCCACGCACCCCACTCTAGTTCCACTGAAAT
This sequence comes from Gnathonemus echidnorhynchus, assembly GCA_026776725.1. Taxonomy (NCBI): domain Eukaryota; kingdom Metazoa; phylum Chordata; class Actinopteri; order Osteoglossiformes; family Mormyridae; genus Gnathonemus; species Gnathonemus echidnorhynchus. Next base: position 7,372,643 of record JAODJU010000119.1, read on the forward strand.
CCAATCCAGTTCACACTCTCAGGGGCAGAAGCAGGTCACAAGAAACAACAGCAATGTCTTACCTCTGAATTAATTCATGTTAATGTATAGTAATGCAAATGAATGGCAAGACCCCCAGTAACCAGGTAAAAGCTAACAATGTAAATTAAAAAAAAAAAAGACGATCCCAAATGGATAGTTTCACATTCCTTGTTTTACAGAATGGCACAATCCATTATGGCATTTAAGTGGGTATTTAATTTATTTTTCCCTCATGCATCTTGGGAAATAAAAATTCATACAGAGACAATACGTCAAAATGATGGGGGGGGCTTCCATTAAGGAATTTTTCGGCAGAAAATGGCTTTTCCCCCATCAATCTATTATAAAGAGCTCATTATTATCAACGTAATGGTTCATCACATTTGCAGTGTGGCTACCAGCTCGACGTGATGAGAGAGAGTCTGTTTCTGTATCTGCGGAAACCACAGAGCCCTCCACGTTCAGCGGGGCAGATCATGCAGAACAACACAGAAGGTAGGAATGCTCAACCTTCACAGCTCACAAAGTGACAGCAGAACCACATTAGAACGTAGAAGAATTTCCACTACAACCATCGTGACAGGCCTAGAGACTGACCAGACCGCGGAAGACCTAAGCGTACCAGCTTTGACAGTAGTGTTGGGAGTTGCTGCTTGGAAGAATTAGGTGGACTTCCTTCTAAAATGTTCCCCCCTCCCCCCTCATCGTCACAGGGGACACTGGGGTTTAAGAACTGCTATGCTCTGGCCTCAGAATCCAGCAGGCCGGTCCTACACCCCGACTAAGTCGACTAAGGCCTTGATAGTAATTTTAAGTGACTGGCAGCATTGCAGAAAAGTGTATATATATAATATATATATAAAAATCCATCTTAAATGTAAATCCATTACTCTTCGTCAACGGCCCCGCCATCCTGCACGCCTTCCAACCTAAACACCTGAAGCCCCATGGGATCGCCTGCATTTGCCAGCTCCTCCCCCCCCCCACCCCCCAAAAAACAAGAGGGGGGAGATCTCCAGGGAGTCTTGGGTTGCCCCTGAGGATGGCATGGCCCTAATGAATTATGATGATTAATGAAATGATGAGTATAAAAATGAATCATGCGGTGGTATCTGGGGTAGGGTATGGAGGAACACAGAGGGTGTGAGATGGACTGCCCCCCCCCGCTGCTCCTGATCCAGCACCTTCACAGAGTCCCATGCTCCTTTGGAACCTCAGTGACTTTGGCTTATGGGATGTTCATAGGCTGGACATCAAAATGTTCATAGAGAACGATGAGATGGAAAAAAGCTGCACAGGAATTGGAGGCAGGAGAGGCCAACAGTCCTAATGACATCATCACCACCCAACCCAAGGGACCCAGAATCAGGCATCCACCAGCTCCTCTTGTAACTAGCGAGGGCCTTACTGTGCTCAATCGCGGGAAGGACAGCCCAGCCACAGAACCACAGTGTCAGCCTATTTTGGCTGTAATAATTTGGTTTATTTTTGATATGCTCCAGTAACATTTCCAATGACCTGCTGTTACCTGGCGACTGCTGAAGAGGACAGCGGAGAAGTACTTACACAGCCTGAAGAGCAGTGAAGCGGGCGCTGTTACGGCAGTACGCACGAAGCCCGCGCCAGCGGAAGCCTTACGGAGCCGCGGGACGTACAGACTAACTTAGACGACGTTCCAAAGACCGCAACTGCAAATTTCACCCGTGACTAAAATATGTATAAGCAGAGTGATCAACTGCTTTGGCAAATACAGGGTGCATGTGCAGTAGCAGAGAGCGAGGCAGGAATTCCTGTCCCTCGGTCCATCACCCAGCAGGACTGCTGACTTCTTCCTCACCCTACAGCAGCCAAACGCGCCCAGGTGACTTAATACTCCCTAACCAGCTCCACACATTACCGTCTATCTAAACAAGCCACCTGCTTGTAGTGTTTCCTGAGTTAGCCTGCATTGCAGGAAGAAATGCTAGGAGGTGCTTTCTTCACCGGCTTCTCCAGCTATTAACGCGAGCCGATGGGACCCCCTTAAAACTTAAAATGGCTTCTGCACTCTGCTCTGTCCGACAGCCGCTGCCCTTAATCGAGTCGGAGTCGGGGGGGCCACCTGACGGGACGTCCCGAACTATGGGACCGCCACCATATTTTAAAAGTCTGCAGTTTAACGTCCCTCTTGGAATCTCTATCCCGCTGCCCCAGGACTCTCACAGTGCAGGGAGGAACAACAGCAACAAAGACACGCAAGTTCATCATGTAATTTACTTTTAAAAATTCTCCTCCTTTCCTCCCTCCCCAAAAAACCTTGGTGGCTATTAATCACTGCTTGACATCCACCCGCAGCTCCTCTTAATGAGAGCCAGCCTATCCAGACACTGCACCATGCTCTAAAGGTACCATGTGCATTGACACATTCCCCCTGAACACAGTCTTAACGTCTTAATCAAACCTGGTGTCAAAGCATATGAGGTGGGTGGGGGGGGGAAGGGGGGCGCACTGCTCATGCATGAGCTGTCCTACTGGGAAATCTCACAGCGGACACCCTTCCCCCCCCCGATGTGACAGCATCGCTTCCCAGCTGCCACCTGGAGCGAGAGACACGCAGTTCAACACGCCCTTTCCGGGTGGCGTTCGCCTTGTTCCCACAGTCTGCCCCTCATCAATCATGCCTTGAAAGGCGGGGCCATGTATGTGTCATACCCAATCAGATGTGAGCAGGAGCCAATCTGAGGGACAGCCCCGCCCTCTTTTTAATTGGCTGCAGCAATTAAACAAAACCTACCAGTGTTTCTACAGAAGGGATGAAGCAGCCTTTTAAATGCCTTATGAATGCATTTATGAGAAGGAAGAGGTGATAGATGTCAGCCGTTACGAGTCATGGATTTCATTCATGATTAAATGAGGGAAGCAGAAGAAAAGGTTAGAAAAAAAATAATTTGTGCCATGTTGTACTCTACTGGGCTGGGAGTAAACGGAGTACGATTCCCAGTCTGAGAGCACATGCCTAAACCTCATGTCTGAGGTTTAAAAAAAATAAAATAAAATCACTACATTCTGATTCAGCCGAACTGAAATAAATGCAGAAATTTAGAAGCAGAGCCCTTCTGCCCTGATTAATGCAATAACCCAAATCAGCAAACTCAAACCCTATAAATATAATTCCATAACCCTTCCCTTCTCCCCCAGCTCACCCCCCCCCCATCCTACAGCCCTTAAGTCTTTCAAAGACAACACTTTTTTTGGGCAAGGTAAACAGCTTATGTGCCCCCCTCCCCAGAACCCCATGAGTGGGAATCAATGGCGCTGGAGGTGTGCTCATAAATCAGAGAGGCCTCCTTTTACCTGTCAGTAATCTGCCCCCCCCTGCCTTCCAGTGCAGCCTGGCACTGCCACATGACTTAAGCTGGGAGTGTGATGTTCCCATCTGCGGACCTTTCCATTCTCACGGTATATGCCAGGTACACCCGGGGAGGGGGGGTATCGATTAGGCTCCAGGGCAGAGAAGTGCCTTTTCACAACGGCCGCTCCACGCCCCCTGCTGGCAGGTTTCCATAAATAAAGCAGCCACATCATATACCACAGGCATTTTTACTTTTTTTTTTTTAAATCTTATAGGTGATCTGGTCTAAGTGTTTACAGGAGGCCAGAATATCACTGCCGTCTGAATCTCCATCTGCATCAAAAGACGAGCGCCACCCACAGCAAAGGTCAGAGGGTAAATCCGCGGCCGGGGAACGCGGGAGGAATGAAGCAGGGTGACAGGAAAGCTGGAAGACAGGACCGGTGTTCCTAAGGCAGAGCTCGGCATATCTCCCCCCCCCCGCCATTAGCTGGCCTTCATTAATCTTCATGCCATCTCCTTTAAGCAGTCATGTAGAACGGCTCGATGGAGCGGAGGAACAGGGTAACACTGCGGTGGGCATTAGGGGGTTAACGCGTCGTTACGGTCTCTACTCGGCAGAGGAATGGGGTCCTGATGGGGGAAACGTACGTGTGTGTGTGTGTGTGCGTGCGAGGAGGAGGAAACCACAACCTGCTTCTAGACAGGACCTTCATACCCTGTGACCCTCAAGGTACCAGGTGTCTCACTTCAATGCAAAATGCTCAGTCATACCAAACGAAAGTCGAACGAAAGCCGAACGAAACCAAGTGAGCAGACGTGTGTCCCAGCGAGCAGGACACAGAGCTCGGAAAACCGTCACACTGGTGAAGAGGCCCAAACAGCTCACTACCGACCCCTGCCAGCCGCCCCCCCCCAGTACGGGCTGCTTGCTGGCGAGGGCGTTTGCACCAGCCGTAGCCAGGGGGGGTGGCATGCGATCGACTCGTCATGGCTGCTGTCAGATGCGGTTCTGTGGTAAACCGTGGTTACTTAATTTCATCTGATTTAAATAGGACTCCAGCAGACTGCAGAGAGCCTGGGGATGGCTGTTTTGCGTTTTTGTGTAAGGGATCAGGTTTAAATTGAAATAAGACGGAGACGTTGCTGGTGACCGCAGGGATAGGGTGGGGCACGGCAGTGTCACTGCGAAGCGGGGGGGTGCACACGCTCTCAAAACCCCAACCCAAACCTCAGCAGGTGCTGCTCTCAACCAGGAGACAGTTACTGGGGTGGGGGGGAATTTTGTCTTTAAAAAATAAACTCCACATAACTAACATCACAACAGTCATACATAAATATCAACACCCACTGTGTTTACAAGCAGTGCACAAACATGGAAATTTTGGCTGATCTAATCCTATCATCTCCAATATTTTAGCAGTAATTATTTTAGCTCTGGTGATGCTAACTTTTAATATTTATAACATTTAAACAGTTTGACACATCGAGCTAATATTTTGATTTTTATTAACCTTGTCTGAGACAAATATGTTAACCAATATATTGTGAATTTGCAGTATTTACTTATTCACTGCATTTATTGTTTAAAAAAAAACAAAACAATAAATGCTCCTGTCCCAGAGGCAGACGGGGGCCTGAGTTTGATGGCCCCTGTTGTGCGGAGGTGGTGGGGGACATGATTACACCATCAGCCTTTAATGCTGACGTGGGGGGGGGGTCCCGCTAGCCATTCACACACTCCCCATTACTCTCTGTGCGCGTTAATTAGTGACCAAGTGGCCCGAAATGTCGATTTCCCGGGAGAGGTCCTGCCTGGGTTATCCGTGAGCCCGGCACTTAATCCCCATCCGAAATCTATATTCCGGTCTGAGCCGAGCACTTCCAGCAGCCGGTGACAGCAATTCATTCATGGCCTGAGACTGACCCTCTCCCCCTCCTCTCCAGGATGCTTAAGTCACCCCCGTGCTGCAGTGAGTTTACAGGAGCCTGGGAGAGAGAGAGCGCTCAACCACCTGGCATCACCAAGAGTTTTCATACAACAGAACATTATTTACCCCCATATTTGCCAAGAAGGCAAGGGGATCCATAGACAAGCCAAATGATGACTGACTGGACAGTCAAGATGAGGGACAGAGAGGTCCTGGTGCATGCAGGAACGCCATTAGCCGAGACAGAAGCGGACGTCTCTTACTGGGACTTTTCTCCTCCACCAGATCGCAGGCGCAGAGAAGATCAGAATCGATGGAGATGGGCTTCTGCCGGATCCAGAACTTGGTGCTGGTCTTCTGATTAGTGACTGGGTCTATCTCCACCTTCTCCCCAGATACACCTGCACAGGGCCAGAAAAACCCCATTAAGACAGTTAAAGTCTGCAACATCACAACAGTTTGCATACTCTTAGTGACAAACGTGATGTTTAATCCCTTTACATACATTTATTTAGAAGATGCCTTTGCCATAAGTGAGGCAGATGGCGTACTAAACACAAAAACCCAAAATAAAAACTAATTTCTGTCCCACAAATTTTAACAGTCATATAAATAGCATAAATTCAATCTCCTTATGTTGTTTTCATGAGCTACGAGCTCTCAGCACCACGAATAACTCATCACAGAGAATCTCCGAGATCATCTTTAAATGCATCAACACATTGGAAACGTCGTCCTAAATTAATCGATATTGGGAAGCAGACTGTAACTTGGGCCAAACGGAGGTCACAAGGATAAAATTCGGTGGGAGGGATTCTGGCCAGTTACAGCACTGATGGATCTATTTGTAGCATCTGCTGTGACAAGGCTCAGTTAACAGTGTTGGTTTGTCTGGGGAAAGACCAACAGACTATTCAATAATTTCAGAAAGGTCTGCATTTTGTCCGTTCTTCCGACAAAGTAACACTCCTTTATGCATTTTGTCAGATTACAGGGAGGATATTACCCTGGAGAAAAACCAGGTTCTACATTTACTTGACTCTGTTTCCGCCAGCGCTGTAGTATAATTGAATAAAACGAATAGCCAGGCAGGTATCAGACCGCTATGCTAACCTTGTACCCTGATGTGCTCACGGTAAGAGGCACCAATAGGACTGGATGGATGATGACAGATGACCCTACAGTAACAGCCAGGGACTCATATGAGGATATAGGTACAGAGCAGAGCAGACTGCATGTATATACCCCCACTTCACTGCAGACCAGCCTCTTATGTACCAGCCCCTTCACTGAGTGTGGACACCCCCATAACCCCCACCTAACCCCTTTCGGCTTTATTCTACTGGCTGTCACATCAGCAGTCACAAGCATTACATCATCTTTCAATTCCACCAGATGTGCTAGAGAACACACTGTCTGGCTAAGTGACGATCAACAGGCTGTTAAACTGCGCATCCAGAAAGAGTGCGGTCTCCCTCTACAGCTGCGCAGACAGATGTAGGTGAGAGAGCAGCATTTTTACACACGGCGGAGAGCTGCAGAAAGCAAGGTTCCCCCAGGAACAATGAAGTGTGGTGGATCTTTTCCATGGAAGATGTCATATCTACTGGCCTTTTGAGATCACTTGGCTAAATCGGTTCTGCACAGATGGCAGAAACGGCAGCCTCTCTTAAAGCCGTATGAGGCCCGTCACTGACACCGAAGACGCTTACTTGGGAAGGTGGGAATTCTGCCGTTAACTTTCACACTTCATGTTGTACAGCTGATCTACGGATCTGAGTGCATATCGAGTCGTCCTGTCCTTCTTGGCCACATTAGCAGTCTTCTCGCCTCAGGATGAGAGGCCATGGTCTGCAGAAAATCGTCCTTCATCCATCGCCCGGGGCGATTTTCTTTAATTGTTCAAAAAGCTGTTCGTGGTCTGAACAGCAAATATAAAACCTGTTGGCCCAAAATTCATACACTAGATCAGTGATTACTGATCCGGTCCTTGGGGGCCCAAAGACAGTCCACGTTTTTGCTCCCTCCCAGCTCAGCAAAAACATAGACTGTCGGTCAGGGAGCAAAAACGTGGTGCAGGAGTGGTTCCCCAAGGAACAGGTTGGGAAACACTGCACTAGACCTCAAGGTATGACGACTACAAGCTTATCGAGAGCTTTAGGCTAAACTGTTTGCAGGGTATTTCCCAAAATGTCACCAGAGCTCCACTGAGGACTTATCAAAAGCTGCCCCTATGAGCAGAACATCCAGCTTTGTATATGGGTACAACAGCAGGCTTTGGATAAAGATACTATACGATGTGATGGAAATCCGTCCATCTATCTTCTGGGAGCTTATGGTGGGAACCAAGCAGGGGAATGACCAGCCCATCACAGGGCAATGTAATCATAATAAGCACATTAAACCTTCAGATTTACATCATTGATGATTTCAGAACACTATAATAAAAGTAATCTGGAGAGGGAACAGGGGAGCAGGTAGTGTGGGTATTTAAAGCACCAACTTGGCCTTCTTGACTCTAATCATGATACATAGCAAAACAGTAACCCAACGAGCATATTTCCCTTTAAAAATCCCTTATCTTCTTGATCAGCCGTGTCGGGCTGTGCTTTTGAGCATGGCAGGGAGGAGGACGGATGTACTGGCCGATCGGCACGCACGCCGCGGGACCCGGAGCCGGGGGGGTGCCGCTGAGCGCCGCTAACGCGCCTCGCTAATTTGATAGCATTTGTCAGTCAGGTAGCTCCGCTGGAAAATCACATAAGGCCGTTCCAGATGAACAGCCGATAGTGACACAAATTAAAGGGAAGGAGCAGCGGCGGAATATAAAGCGGGGATGACACCCAAAGTGGCTGGTGATTTATGGGCGCGCCGAGGCGGGCGCCTGGCCCGCGTGTACATTAGCACCGCAGCTCTGGGTCCATTTAGCAGGGAGATGCCAGTACATACATCACCGCTCTCGCTGCTGGCCAAGGTCACTCCCCACCGCATCAATCTTTTCCACAGAGGCTACATCGCAGTTGCCGTTTCACCCACCCCCCC
>JAODJU010000119.1:7404108-7414298 GCA_026776725.1 Gnathonemus echidnorhynchus
CCACTGGTAGTTTCTGAAGTCCAATTCACCACATGACCACAAACTGTTAGTCTGAAAATGTCAGCACTCATAACCACTTAAGGAGGATCTTGCCCCCATAAATCGATTCTGACCTTACAGATCAGTGCAGTTGAATAGCCACCTTAACAACTGATTGATCATGAAGCATCTTTACAAGCCTACTTCTGATCTAAAAAAATGTGTGATGAACATTGGTCAACGGTGCATTTAAACACCAATACACCAAGACACGTCCTTATATCACACACGACGACAAATCACAACTGGCCTACGTGACTCCAGATCACCACTGGTAGTTTCTGAAGTCCAATTCACCACATGACCACAAACTGTTAGTCTGAAAATGTCAGCACTCATAACCACCTTCACTGTAAACACCCACAATTCCAAATCACACCTCCATGCATTACTGTGATAGCCCAATGCACTTTAGATTGTCATACCATCCATCAATTACATTGACGGGAAAAAAAAAATATATGTATAGGATCCATATGCAACATGCTCACTCACCCACCAAAAATCAAAATGATTATTTTCTGTAACTTGGTACTGACAGGTATTTTTCCATGCAGGCACAGAGCCAAGTAACTTCTGACAGAAGTATCTGTTAATTTTAGACAGTGGCAGCAGAAGCGATTATTTTTAACACGATGCTAGATGCAGAGGCGACGGGGACGCCCACCTTCCCGTCGAACTTGGAGTACTCGTTGAAGGGGTTGTTCAGCTGCTGGGGGCACTGCTCCAGCCGCAGGGAGAGTGTGGACTGCTTCCCCAGCCTGCAAGGCCTGTCTCTGAAGTCCTTCCTCTCAAACAGCGAGCCCAGGTCCTCCGCTGTGGGCGGGACAGGCTTGCATCAGCAGCTCATCAATGTGCAAGTGATGCTCAAAGCGAGAGCCGGTGCTCCAGGACAGAACATCACATTACTGTACAGTGCCAGTCTACATATGAATGTGCAGCAAATGATCACCAGCCTTTTTCTTACAGGTAAGTCACTGAGTAACACCCAGCTGGCCCTAGTTGGCTAACTACACTATTAGCTGGGCAACCAAAAAAGGGCAAGAGTGTTAAAGTGAAGGACATCCTGGTTTGACAAGGGAGGGGCTTTCACTTCTTTAACCAATCACAGTCTTCATTGTATGACATCACCACATTGGTCTGTTTTTTTCCCCCACATTTGCAAACTCAAGGCTTCCAGCCATCCAGTTGGGGCCCAGCAAGCTAGGTCTCTGTGCTTGTGATGGCAAGGTTACCAGTTTAAGCCGTGTTGTTATATTTGTTATTTTTAATCATCATCATCAAGAAATAGACATACCCTTACATTGCACTATACAGCCTTCGCAGTAAGCAAACTCCTATGTCTGTATACAAAAGGCATACACAATACACAAACAGCTACTCTAGAAATCTGTGCACCTTGCCCCTTAACAGAAAATAATGTGGTGATGTCATACAATAAATCCTGTGATTGGTAAAAATGAAACACATGCTCCTCCTTTGATGACACAGGGACACTTTGAACTTGGCAAAATCACATGCTTCGAGTGAATTGAAAAAACAACAGGAGTTAGTGCATTTTAAACACTTCAGTTTTTAGTTTGCTCTTTTTAAAAGCTCCATCGTCTATGTTATGGATTTCTCTGTTTGTTGTGCCTATCCTGTTTTGCAGCTGACAGTCTTCTACATAAAAAGAATGACTAGATCCTCTACAGACTTTGAAAAGAATTAAGAGGCCACCATTGCAACACCTTAGTCTGATTTTCCTTAGCAAATAAGCTATATATAACCATGCAGGAACAAGTGAGACCGTAAGCTGATTAATGAGGGAAAAAGCCGCGATATGAAACGGTGGAGTAAAGCTCACGTACCTGAATGCGAAGAGCTCCTTTCCTTCCACTGAATGTTTTTGCATTTGATCTGATTCTGTCGCTCCTTCCTCAGTCTTTCGAGTCTTTGAGCTTAGAAAGAAGAAAGACGGAAGAGAACAAAAAACATACATGACATCAGAGGGGAAACATACCGCCGGTACTCTTGAAGCACTTTTGCCTTCCAGGTCACACGGAGTTGGGGTGAGGAAGGTCACTCCCCCTCCCCCCCTCCTCCTCCCCCTGGGAATGCAGGCTTCAGAGATGACCAAAAGGTTATCCCCTTACCAGACCCAGACATGAGTGGGCCACGGCAAAAAAAAAAACGTTACGATCGGCGAGCACGAAGATGACGACTGCACACAGCCCTAAGGGTCAGCTGCTAGTGAGAAAGGGGGAGAGTTGCAGTTTCAGCAAGTGTTGGGTTCTAAGTCTGTACCTGGTGCCAGCGGGGGCACCGAGCCCATGGGGCGGAATGGGCATTTCCACTGGGCTGGGGCCAAGTGGGTCGAGGGGGACAGGTGTTGTGTCACGGATCATGGCGCAAAGCGATACAGCCTAGTTCTGATTCCCACAACCCCCCCTCGGTGCTTACCGGCTGCCCCTGATCTCTCCTGTCTGCCTGGGCTCCTTGGAGAGACAGCCACTGGTAGGTAATTTCTCAGGAGAGGAGAAACGCTTTTGTGGAAAGGAACTGTCACACCTACATGACCCCAAAAGAGAACCTGAACTCCATATGCCACAAGGGTCGGTTGGAGGGGGGGGGGGGAGACGCAGAGCAAGAGGCGAGACACGCACGGGGGCAGGACAATCAGGGGGAGGGTACGGGACTCCCTTGTGGCTCATGCAAACCCGGTACTGTACCTGTTCTTGACCCACCAGAAGGGTTTAAATTCACCCAGGACTCTGGTGATGCCCCCAGTGAGGTTTGTTTTGGGGAAAGTTGATTGACGCACTTCCTGGCATGCCATGCACTACCCCCCCCCCCCAAAAAAAAAATCACTGCATTTACTTCATTCCTCTCCTTTCTAATGAAGACAATCATTTAAGAAATTCTTTTGCTGAACCATCAAATTCTCCAGACCCTAGCCCTGGGCCCCCTTCGTGAGCAAGGAGGTTCGAGAGTGAGCGGACACGGGTTTGACACGGATCGCACACGGGGGCCACGACAGCTGCGCGGGACCAATCACGGGTCGATCGCCCCATTGCCATCTCCTAGCTTCATTTCCAATCAAAGAGTTCCCCCCTCCCTGATCTTAATCACATCCATCTACCTGCGGCGACACCGCAATCAATCCCACAAGGAAAATTACGAGGCAAGAGGAAGCGCTACGGGCCCCCAAAAATCACTCGCTCTTCATCTCCTTTCACAAACAGCACCACCACAATTTTATTCCAATTCATTACCAAGCCTTCAAAGTACACTAAACTAAAACAAGGAGAAGACAGTTAAAAAATAGTGAAATAATTATTGTTATTATTATTATTATTATAATAGTAATATTAATTCTACAATCAAATTAGTGTTGCTGTTGGTACACAGGGCAAATTATCTGCAGCAGTAGTATTTATGTAGGTGATTAATTCATGATTCATACAAGCACAACAGACAACATGTTATGAAAGAGGCAGTGACACTGTACTTCAGGCATGCAAACTTAAGCAGCACGATCCAAAAAGATGCAAACAACAATTTAAACTAAACCAAAGACCATTCTCTGTAATTAACTTTGATATGTACAATGTCGCTATGCATTGATACAGGACTTGGTTTAAATTGTGAACCTTAAACCCATCTGGACACTTATCACGCCAGTTAGCAAGATCTCCGTAAACTGCATTTAGTAAATGACTTAACTGCTTTGTTTAATGTACCTCAGCGCGGACCCACAATGCAGGGCGTCCAGAATCCCGCGTAACAGTACACACCTGTGTTGGAGCGCCGGCGGATGCCGAAGTCCCAGCTGGAGGTTATGTCGACGGACTGGGAGAGGTCGCAGGAACCGGTCTCTGAGCCCGAGTCACTCTGTGGCCCGGGATCCGACTGCCCACCTCCACCAGGAGCAACCAACGACAGGCACCTCTCCAGGTCCACGTCATGGTCAATCAGGACCATCTCGCACATTCCGGTGTCGTCGCTGGTCACGTGAGACTGCCTGATGTGTGCCAGGATGATGGCGGGATTGTCCAGAAAAGCCATCCTCCCTCTCACACTCTCTGTCTCAATACAGAGGCTACGATCTAGTGTGAAAAATCAGAATTTCCTCTGCGACGGCGTCGTCTCCTTCTTCTGTGCGAGATTATTTTCTCCTTTCCAAGTTGTACCATGTGTGCCAACCTGTCAGGAAGAAAGGAATGAAGAGCATTTTCATGCCCGCTGACCAGGCTGTGTTCCATCAGACTAACAGCCACTCACAATTTCTCATGCTTCAGCAACAGAAGACCTCAAATTACAGTGCTGCTGAGGCAACGTCTTAACTCCAAGCTGAACGCTTTCACTCAGCTGTGAGCCTTATTATGGGGTAGTGTGTTCCTGAAGAACACGTCTACCGTACATCACATGGTGCTCAAACGAGGGATGAGATACACCCAACAAACAAACGAGTTCCAAGTCAGAGCAGAGTCTTTACCAAAAAAAAACCCAAATACCTTCTCTTTGAATAATGACGCAAATACAAGAAAATCACCAGAAGAACCAGCGTGTCTTGAGGAAAGTCCTTCCCCAAGAACACCACAGGCTGAAAAATGCTACAAAAAAGCCAATAAACTCCCAATCAGAAATGACAATCACCCATCACAATAGCCTTACAGGTACTTAACATGATTAGCATACAGCTGACCTACACCTTTCACCTAAGAGCAGAAAAGGGGACAGTGTGGGGTGATTTATTCTTTAAGTCAAAAAAATCAGGCAAGATCAGAGGTGTTTGATTTAGACACAACCGCATGACTTAAGCCCCAACACTGGCTGGCTTTGTCTTCACACTAATGGGTGGCACTGTAAAACCCTCCTTAAAAACCTTAAGTTTCTATTTACTTAACAAATCCTTTCACAGATTCGAAACCCATATGCATATATATTTATGTTAATTACAAAAAAAAAAAATCAATGATAGGCATTTGCACAGCCAGGCTATAAAGAGAGAACTCACCTCTATTTTCTTTACTTAAACCATAAACCGCTCCCATCGCACTCCAGCGCGAGCCATTACATAAATGTAGGGAAATGCTAATCTGCTAATTAACGGACTAATTAGGTAATTACCGCTTTGCAGGGGGATGCGTAAATGAAATATGACAACGAGGTCGCCGCATTTCATGGCGCTCTCGGGTTTTTTCAGCTGTCGCCGTGGCAATACAACATCAATTTAAGCAGATGACAAAGCACTGTCGCTTCGCATTGGCGCGACGCACCAGAGCGCCTGACAGCGCGCTCTGCCTTCAAAGACTTCATTTTATTAGCAGCGACGTGGGGAGGGGAACCGCTGAAGCAGACTCTTCGTTTCTCCTGCCGGAGAGGGATTTCGTTTCACATCAGGTGCCTTTTTACCCTGGGAAAAGGGGTCCGATCCCCAGGAAAGGCTCTAGAGTGCCCGCTCTTTATAGCTGGACTTGACCGGAGACACGTTCTGTGTTCCAGTTACGGTTCCAGGTTTTTTTGGGAGCAGAGAGGAAAAACACAAACACACTGTAGACAAAGATTGGATGGAAAGCAGGGAGCCTACAGAGACCTGGCCTCCGCTACCACAGCAGAGGAAGACCCCGACTCCAAATAAAAGCCAATCCCGCTAAGACAGTGTTACTCAACCCACACGACCACCCCCCGAGAATGCACACATTTTTGCTCCCGTCCTGCTCCTAAAATACCTGTTCCAGGTTTTCAGAAGCTCTTGATTGTCTGGGAGGGAGCAAATAATGTGGACTGTCTGCTGGACTGGGTTGAAAAAGACTGCATCAAGCTGGGCACTCACACATCATCCATACTGGGATAGTTCCCACAGGAATGACTTCAGCAAATGATCACCAGTGTTTACAACACCACCTGCATGGTTATGACTTCATTTCTGAAGAGGCCTATGCAAATACACTGTCCATTCTCAATCACTTGACAGGCATTTATGGCTTACCCAGTATAGGTCGCAAAGAAGTCTATTCTGGAAAAACATGCACCCCATATGAAATGTCCATTGCAGGACTTACGGACAGATGGATGGATGGACGGGCGGACAGACAGACACACACGACTAACAGAACTTCTCTCGGCCTCAGCTGAGGCCGTTAACATATGAGAATACAGCAGAATCTATTGAGCTACTATATCACACTATATAACCTCCCTACCAGGTGCTGCTTACTAAATCTGGACATAAAAGCAGCTCAGGATAACTACCATTCTGTGGTCAGGTGACCTCAATCTTTAAATCAGCACCTGAAAGCTCCTGTGTCCGAGTCACAGACTGTTAAACACTTAAGGTATCCCTGAGGACGAAGCCTCATCAGCCTTCTAAGCAAAATTACGGAAGGTACAGTCAAGGTCACCGCCTCAAATCCCAGAAGAAGGCCTGCTCAAGCAACCTCTGGCCAGGTACTTAACCTGAATCACTCCAGCCGCAGACCTGGGTAAAGTGGTTGTGACAATAGTGTTGACTAAGCAAGTAAATGCAATGTGTCATCACTTACAGTAAAGGCAGAGGGTCAGGAGCCCTCTAGAGCCAGGTTAAGCCGCAGTACAATAGCTGCTTATCGCAGTTTGGAGCTGACACACTGAAATGCGCTCTGGCAGCCATGTCTAACAGAACTGGCTCCAAAAGCCAGATCTCTAAACATATACCGACACTCAGATACTTCAAAGAAATACAGTTGAATGCAACAACATTGAGTGATTATACAAAAAACAAGGCAGCATTCAGCAAAATCTCTTCCAAATTTTTCCATGCTACTATAAATTGACCAATAGCTGAGAGGGGTGTAGTCTCTTAATGTTTTGGTAATATGTCTGAAAAAATCCGGAACTCACACTCCTTAACCAAAACAGTGGGACTTAGAATATGAATTCAGCCAAAAACACCCCCAAGCACGACATGATTGTTGTATTTTCTTCAACAATCCAAATTAACACAGACCAATAAACAAGAAGAGAATATTTACAGTTCAAGAGTTCCAGTTCCTGCTTTTATCAAACGCAACAGGGTAAGGCAAGAGTCATACTGGCCTTGATGAAGCTCAGCTAAAAAAAGAGCAACAAACATAAGTAACCATGACAACCAGTGATGGCCTTTTGGAATCCATCTCCCTCTGCCAACAATAAGAGACTTTTTTGTTAAACTGAAGCAGTATGGGTGTTAACAGTCAGTTAAGTAATTCCTTCCAAACCCAAGCAGCTTCCCAAAGTTCAGAGTTAATTTCTGAAATTTTGATCATAGACAGTGGTCAAAGGTTGCAGTTAAAGATGTCTGGCCTGAATTTGCACAGCCATGATTGTCTGTTGTTTTTGGTATTCCAAATTTAGATTGGACTAATTTCCAAAGGTATAAGTGGATTAATGAACCCCATAAAAGCAGATCAATGAAACCCCTGATCACATATACACAGAACTAACTGTTTATCAAAGAGTGCAGTAAATCTGTACAACCATTAAAAACAGAAGGAAAAAAGTAAAAAAAAAAAAAAAAAACTTCCAGTCCAATGAATGTTTAAGTAAACACAGCTTACCTAAGGTATGTACATCACAGCTCTCAGTACTGACCAAAATGTGAAAAATTATGATGCCGCACGATCTGCCAATGTTCTCTAAGATTCTGTTAATGATGATCTAAGAAACAGTGTGTTTGAACAGCGCAGTATTCAAAGTGAAATACCAGTGCTGCTAAAGCGATCTCAATTCCATGAGATTCCACTAATCACTGACTTACTGACTTAATGTGATCAAAGTTAAACAGCAGTAAATACTGCACACTAATGGTCATTCAGTTGTTTAACAAACTGTTGACCAATAGGCCTATTTGTTCCATGAAATTCCCACTCTTTTTTATGCTGTGGATCCATGCTGTACTAAGGCAATCATACAAAACAAACAATAAACAGTAAACATGCCGACAGATTATTTAGACATAGCGCAGTAATAACACCCCAAGAGTGATAAAATGAGCGCGATACTCAAGCACATCCTGGACATTAGTAAAGAACATCCAAGCAATTTCATTCTGGACCTTTTTTCCGTGAATGTTTAATATAAATGGATCCGCCTGATGTGATAATTGAGTGCATTCATGTAGCCAGCTTTCGGTTGCATCTCTATGTTTATGGCTTGAAAACAAGCGTTATGCAAGACACACACATATTTGCATAAAACAGGGTAACTATATCGTAAATACAGCAGCAACAGCCTATAGGACGCAATGAGTAGATCTATATGACATTATTATATATTTAAACTACTACATTAACGGTAGTACTGAAATCTGAACCGTGACAGGCACTGTTTACATGTCAAACACACAGACACCATGCAAGGCTGGTTGACTAGCCCAGGGTAGGGTGGATATATTCAATTTTAAATAGAAGAAAACCACGTAATTAAACGTTTCGTATGATGATTAAGAGACTTGTTAATTGTCCACCATGGCGGCATCGGGCCAGGAGAGCGGCTGTCTGTCCGGTGACAGGCAAGCGGGCGCGACCGCGACCCAGGCGGCCTAGGCAGCACCGGGCGGGCTAGCGAATGAGTGTTTTTTCCCAAAACATTACCTTCCGGTATAAATTATTTCCGACGGGACTAGACTCACATTCACCGCTGAATGCGACTAACTGGGCAAGTGGTGTAACCGGGCGAAGCACCTAGCCGGGCCTCGCGCGGCCAAAGGCGCTCCGGCTAACCTCGGCAAGCCGGCCAGCGCCAGCCGACAGCTCCCACGTACCGCCACGCATGCCTTACGTCCGAGGGAGAAAGGGGTCCACGGGCGGCTGTTTCAGGCGTGCGCATCCACGACCAGGGCAGCTCATCTCACATCTCAGTAATATCTGCGAATCGGCAGCCTAGTGGTTACAGAATAACGGCCAGATCTATGAAAGCGCATTTCCTCTGTTGCCTTCCTGCTGCCGTTACTACTGGTCTAACTTGATACAGGAAGTGCATTGTTAGTTATGGAGAACACCGAATAGGAGACGCGAATAGATTTGATTGGCATCTCGTTTAGCCAGTAATATTTGAGTATTTTTGGACGGATGCCAACTTTAACCAATCTGACTCTCGACTACGACGGTCAAAGGTGGGATTTCAGTGAACCGCCACTATGTTAAAGCGGACGAATAACAAAATATAATTATTGTTTTTTTTATGTTGGGTGCTGAGTAGTGTATAATCCGCTTTTATTTGGTATACGTTGCCTTGTGTACTCTCAGCTTGTTTTAAATTAACTTATAATTCATATGATATTATGATTAACTATACGAAGAATTACTTTAAAACAGGTTACGCATTTCTGCCACATGAATATAAAGCAGCAATAGGCTATAAAAATTTAGCATCGCATTTTTACGTTATACCGTAAGGATTCATGAATAAATACAAGTAAAACGTTTAAACCTGGCCTATATAATTTCAATTAAAATTAAGGACAAAACGACGGCTATACGGGCTACTTAGTGTATAAAACATAGGCCTACTGTAAGAAAAATGTCAGGTGATATTTTAATTCTAAATCTACAGATAAATTAAATTTGTCTGTTAGAGGTTGGCAAAATCATCATGGGACCCTCTAATTGGTTATGACGTGTTAAGTGCTCCGCAATACTTTTCAGTTTGTACCTTAGCCTTAAGACCCATGCCACTTGGAATAGGGTATACAGACCCCCGGCCGTCAAACCGGACCAGGATAAGGATATATGTAAAAGTATGTATTGACTCATTCAGTGTTATTTAGAATTATTAATACGTTACTGGCCAAGTTCCACATGTGTCTATTTTACCATGCTACTTCATTGCTTGTGACTGAGGTACCACAATACAGTTTTGCAATAAAACGTGAGCTTGCCTGACGTTTTCTTTTTTTCAACAGACAGCGCAGCAAAATGAAGCGCTCCGAAGGACCCCGCAGAACCACAGCGAAGAGGCGCCATGGCGGCCAGTGCGCTCTCCCCTTGACAGGTATCCTGTGTGGCCTGACAGCTCTGTATTCCGGTGACACATGCGGAGCTGCCGCGAGACCCCTGTTCATTCAGCCTTGGAGCGCGCGGTGAGCTGGTATCTCAAGGTCAAGTGTGGGGGAAAAAAAGGAACTCAGCAACTGCAGATTAGAAGTGCAA
>JAODJU010000119.1:7414321-7427285 GCA_026776725.1 Gnathonemus echidnorhynchus
TCCTGAGTGACAACTCTACAGGCAAATACAACAGACTAAAAAAATGTAATATAATTGTGATTCATTTTTTTACAGTGTATAACAGCACTTTAGACATAGGCAAATAGTATGGCTCTTTTATACACATTACAAACCCATAAAATATGACCTGTATATAGCGCTAGTGCTGCATAGGGAGTGAGAGTAATGTATTGTGCATTATGTCTGTCTCACTACTTATAATTTATTGTATTTGATTTTTATTGACAGTGCACTAAAAGCCTTACATGTGCTATGCCTATGTGGTTTTTATCAATAATCAGTGTTCTTTGACTGTACCGATATTGCTTCTGAGCACAATTATATATAAATGAAATCAAACAATTATTTCAATAATTCAAGCAAAATTGTCGTTATTAGAATTCTGTGATATTAGAGATCCGCAAACTGATGGCCTCACTTTGGTATTTCAGTATAACTTCCCTGTGTTGCGCTGCTCTGTCTTTCCATGATGTGGCTTATGATGAGGAGGAGGGTGACTACATTCTTACCACTTGTGTCATTGCAAAAAAGAAAAGAAAAATGCAAACATAAAAACTGACTAATACACAATTCAAACATCCTGCTGCACCATTTAATCAATCGCCTAAGCAGCTGAATCAATATAAATTCCTATTAGTTTAAACACACTGGCCGCAATAAATCTTAACATGTTGATTGGAAGGCATTCTGCAGACCAATTCAGCTGCCCTGTGTTTGTTTATGACCACACAGTTAAATAAAAACTCACTGTCTAAAAAAATTATATTAAATCATGTATGACGTCTACAAAAGTGATTATGTATCTAGATATGTTTGTTTATCCCAGACCGTTTTACTATAGTCCTACCTCTTCTCTTGAGGAGATTGATTCACTGTTGAATTTGGCTGTTGTTACAAACAACAGGATATTGTTAAAAAAAAAAAAGTGCATATACTGTATTAATGGGTCAAAAATTTAAGTGCAATATATGCCAACTGACTTTCTTTAAAAATAAAAATATATTATTACATAAAATTATCATTTGATATCGTGCATCTGCATCTTTCTTTCTGGTTTTGTATTGCATTTACAGTTAATGCCATATTTACAGAATTCCTTCCCGAGTGAGGATATGTCGTGGAAAGGGAATTTTTTTTTCAGCCAGATGGATAGAGGGATGGATTTACTTACGTATTCATTCATTTCACCCCAGTCCTCCTTCTGACAGCCCGTATAAATAAATGAGCGAAGCACCGCAGGTTCACCGCTCTAAGCGATCACCGTCTCAGTGTGCCCGAGCATTTTTGAGAAGTACACAGTTTAAAGAGAAATGTCGTTGAACCAGCTTACTAGAGGCAATTGTGTTGCAGTACACAAAATACAAAATTTGCAGAAGGCATAAAATGTATTTGAACTTTATGGTCCCTGTATATCTCTCAGACAAGAACAATACATATATTAAAATAGTCTAGTATTTAAATCCCTTTATTTTCATTATAAATTATTGTAAATTAGCTGCCAATTTCTTTTAACGTTGAATAATTAAGACCGGCTATGCGCGTTTTTCCTTTGACAAATGATTTGACCAGTCTTTGTACCTGTAGGAAATCTGACAGTCATATAGAGTGTTCGCATTTCATTCAATCATTTTTATTGCATCGAGGAAAACAAAACGTGTTTTATACACGGGACAAATTGTAACTAGTTTCCCCAAAAATAAACTGCTTATTACCATTTGCATGACAAAGCGGTATTGTGTAAGTATCCAGTTGTTTAGAAATAACAAGCTTTCGCAGAATATAAAATATGTGAAGTGTATCTGAAAACAGACAGCAACAAACAGTAGCAATAGATAATCAAGAATATTTACAACACAACAATAAACATAGTATTTCGTTTCACGTATAAATGAAAACGCTGGCTGTATTGCAGAATAACATTGTAGCGCATGCATTAAGAATTCAAAGCATGGAATGGGTACATGGATTAGAGTAACAAACTGTTTAAACTATCCATCTCAAAAGTTTCGGAGCGCTATATGAGAACTGTTTAGAGGTTTTCCGCCACTGCTGATACGGCTCTCATTGTACTGGCAGCGAAGCATTGTTGGCTTTGGAAATACAAAAGACATAAAGCACGAGGACAGCACGCTGACGGTTCTCTGGAAGGCATGCAGCTAGGAAAAAAACACGCGCATTATTACAAAAAGTAATAAAACGCGTTTAAATACCCACAACAAAAAGTTTGTTTTTATTTCCCAAGGCTGAGTGAAGCCAGCAGAGTAAACACTGTATCATTGCATCCGCAAGGTGCTCCGAGGCCCCTCGCTGCTACCATAGCAACTGACAAAGAGAAAACAGCAGCGCCGCCTGCATGTGTGGTCGATGTCACCCCTGGCAACAGCCAATGGGAAGTTCCCTGACGATTCGCACAACCACGTTGAGGGTAGCGGGTCCTCAGGGTGGGTTTAAGACCCGAACGTATCGCGACGATAGGAAAGCTTGCCCGTCAGTTCAGCGCCACAAAGCGTGGATTGGCGCAGCAGCGCTCATCTCCCGACGCTGTAATATGGCTTCTTCGGGTCTACCTTGTGGGTAAGGCTCGGTGGAGGACATTGCCACTGGCTTTTGAAGCGGGCAGCTCGGGCGATTCGTTTTCCCAAACGAAAAGCGTAACAATAGTCGGGGTTTCAAGTCTGCGGACTCGGTTTTGACTTCCTTTGCTTAACTGGAGATGTTTTCAAGGAGTTTAATGTGAAGGTATTTTTTTGCACTAATCTCAAGCGAAGTAAAAGAGGAGGGACAGGTGTTTGTTAAGATACTGATCGTGCAGTTTGTTATTAAGAACAATTTAATCTGTATTAGAGTTGGTTCTGTTCCTGGAAAAGACAGTACGGAGGACTCAACGCCCCCTCTGTTGGGCGGACCCTTGATTTCGATTTTGTGGGTTACTCCTTTTCCCCTTACCCCGTTCTGAGACGTCTGCGCCGACTGAGTGTTATTGGCAGATTGTCAATTGCTCAGTACCACTGCCGTCACATAACTTAAAGCACACGCGGGTTGATGATTCGCCTCATAAATGTCAACGGCCATACGCCTTTTGCGCATTTTTACAGCGTTTAATCGATTTTGGCAGACGCATTTTTACAGTTTTTTAACCTGAAGAACTTTTTAAAAACATTTCTGCATTTTTATTTTTCCAGCATTGCCTATGATTGTCAATCATTCACATGCATTCTATTTTTTCCATTTTTTTGTGAATTTCAATATTTTGAATTCGATCGAAATCGCCACTGTTGGTTACAATTGTTGTATGCGTTAATTAAATTTTTATTTTAAATTTACAATTAAGGCTTTGATTTTTTACGCCAGTTGTCTTCATAAGTGCTGGATCCGAATTATATAAATGGAGATGATTTGTACAAGTTCGCAAGACAATTTAGTGAAGAGGACGGGATTAATAAAATACAGATATTAAAATTGCGAAGACGTAAAGAACTAATACAAGACACCAAATAAGACGATTCTAACGGCATCAAAAGAGCAGAAGCTATCATTTTAATACTGAAATTATGCATTTATAGCAGAATATAGGCTATATATACTGGACACTTACGGCCACAAATGTAAGGTGTTTGACGAGGACATTTTTTCCCAAGAAAAAGTAATTGCTTCCACTCGCGTTTTTCTCTTTGCCGTTAGTTACGTTAAATAAATGCATCGGTATTTTTCTTATTTTTTTACATGATCTAAATATTGCCCATTCGGTTTTTCTTGCCGTCATAAAGGAATTACGTTTGCATGTGATTGAATACATACAAAGTCTTCTTTTTCGTGGCTCGAGGAGAACGCATTGATTGTGTTGCGGCAGACTATGGACGATCAGACGCGGATGATGCAGGCTCTCGGCGGTGTCAGCCTGGCGGGACACGCGGTGCAGGGCGGCATGCAGCTCCCTCCTCCGCTCGGACACGATGGCATGGACGGAGACGGCAGAAAGCAAGACATCGGGGACATTCTGCATCAAATCATGACCATAACTGACCAAAGTCTGGACGAGGCGCAAGCAAAGTTGGTGCTTTTTATGCATTATTTCACATAAGCATTGGTTATTGCATAAAGCAGTAGGTTATTGTGTTGGTTTGTGCTTGCTACACTGATATATTGGCGTTTTATTGTAGCTCACAAAAAAGACGCCTATAGGAATGAATGCACACCGGTGACTAATTTTTTCCCCCAAAAGTAAAAAAAGTATAAAGCAAATGAGTTCATAGCACAAGCTGTCGCATTTATAATCGTGACCACGTAATGTCGACTCGGCCTTTACGTGCCCTTTTGACTTGGGTTCGACCAAAAGTTCAACTGGTGTAATTTTGAAATGTCGAAATTTTTTTTTACCGTGATGTCATCAACGTTGTAAAATCACTGCTGCTGTCCCAGACGGATCATTCAATGATTCACTTAATAAATCAGTTTTATATCTAATATTTGTCTTATTGGAGTAGCCTATACCGATTGTTAATCTGTTGGGAAATTTGTAAATTTGGGTTATTTCTCAATCAGTAAGTTCAAACGGCCACTTTGAAAAATCGTACTTTCTCCTGAACGAGAGTACATGTAGAGTTTCTTCTTTCAACTAAAACCTGCAGGTTCATATTAGTTATACTACAATTAAAGTTAGCTAAAACATTTAATTTCACATCTAATTGTCTTCTTAGTAGTGCTTCGCGTAGACCGATACAAGAATACACTTGTGAGGTTTGAATTGACCGCAGTCTATGCACACCCACAGCGGTTAAATTAAGAATCCATTGTATTAAAACTCATTTGCAGTTGTAGCTGTATATCTTTATCTGTATATTATTGGTTTTGTTTTAAACTGAAACAGGAAACATGGACTGAACTGCCACAGAATGAAACCGGCACTCTTCAGTGTGCTCTGTGAGATAAAAGAGAAAACAGGTAAGAGTTTTAAGTTTTTCCCTTTTTTACGGTAAAAAAAATGGGGAGATAGGTAGTTAGTATTAGAGGAAGTCTTCACTCTGTCCGGTCAAAAAGCAAATGCACAACGCCATCGTTGTTTTATTTTATTTGTTGTATTTACAGTTTTTTTCCAGTGTTTTTTCTTACAATTCAAACCTCAGTCTTTGATCTGTTAAAACCAGAGTTCGTCAGCCTGTCCGTACACGGACAAACGTGCCTGTGACAAGACTCGTCTATGGCCGTGGCAAATGTGTTGATTGAGGAAAAAAAACCACGTAGGCTACATTTTAAATACCCTATCCTTGGTTAAAAAATGCGTTTTTGATTAAAACGTCCGTCAGAATTCGCCATGGTGATGACCCCTGGTTCGGTGGAGGTAGATGTGGCGGTCAGTGTTCCAAAGGCAGCTAGACCATGATGCCGGTGAAGAGAAGGGGGGTGCTGAAATTCAGATTCCCTCCACCCTGACAGCTAATTTCATGAACAGCCGGTGACACGAGAAGGAAACGGGGGTGACACGCATTTTCTTATGCGCGTTATTTCAAAAATGCGCTAAGACGACGCCATTTAGCGTGATATTAACAGGTTTACCGTGAGCAAAGCGTCAGTTGCCCTGATCCAAAAAAATCGGGACTGAAACATTGCCTAAGACTTCTAGTGCCGTTCGGTTTACTTATAAATATAACTAATCTTGTAATGCGAGAATGGGATATGGGTTAATATCTGCATGGGAAAAGGTAATTCAGGCCAAACTGCTGCTGTTCACAATTTAAAATATTGCCCACTAGAACTGTACTTTTCGTAATCGTCGCATCCACGTCAACAAAAATATTTATTTTATCTCAGTATTTTTGTAAGTTTTAAACATTGCGTAGCAGGCTTGTTAATATGTTTAGAGTAGGCCTATAGTAAAGTTTAGAATAAACATACTTCTGTTTGATGGACCTATTTAACATCAGACATGAAAGGTGAGCATGGAAATACCAACAGAAATTGCGCCATCGACGTGTATGAAGACTTTGCATTATTAAAGCGATTAAAAAGCACCGCGGCGTTTTAGATTTAACTCAGAGCCATGAGAGCCCAAGTGCAGTCCGAACCTTTTAAATCTCAGACACAAAGTTTACAGTGTGATTTATGAACGCCTCTTTGCTACGGGGAATGAATAGACCCTATAAGTACAGAGAAGGAAGCAACCATTACTTTATAAAAGGAGACGAAGCAAACTGGCCTTTTTCGGTTAAGCGCTGGGCAAATATCTGAGTTTTAAGCGCTAAATCTAAATCTATAATTGCTGCAGTCTAATCATTGCAATATTGCAGCAACAGAGTAGGGGATAATTTCTGTACAAGTTGCATGGATATTTTTCCGAATTTCGGGGATACTGTACCAGGGTAACCCGGCCTTGCAAAACTGGCGCTGTCGACGTCACGGCAAAGACGATGTCTGACCAGCAACCTGTATCACGGGCAACAAGCAAGAAAAAGTTTGCGGCTTCACATTCTTGGGCTACTGTTTGAAACGTTATTTTATTTCTTGGTAGAAATGAAATTATCCGAAATATCCTGAATTACTAAAATGTAGATTGTAATTTAAATAAACACACGCATTTCTTCACACAGACTGATATTACATAAAAATACTAATCTTATTTCCATTTGCAAGACCACATGTTTGGGATGTGAGTCCGTTTAGGTCATAACCGTAAAAGTATATCATTCCAATAAACCCGAAGTTAACAAGCAACAAAGCCCGTTTTAAGCTGAAAAACACGCTTCCAGCGTTTTATGGTTATTACAGTTTTACTAGGATTGTTCTCAGTAACCCATACTGGACTGGATGTTTTTTTTTTTTTTACTGTCTTAGTAATTTCTTTTTAAATTGTGCGCTAATCAGGATTTAGCTATAAATGATTTAAAGGGTTTTACACAGGCAATGTAAACTCTGGTGTCAGCATTCTTACAAACCCCAAGCTTGCTTAATTGATCCTAATTATTTTTTGGAATGTTAATATGAATATCGTTTATTTATCGGCTACATCGTAAATATATTGGTAGCGTAATATATATATATATTATATATTAATAAGTAGTAGACTTATTAAATATCATATTTATGGGTTTTAGAAACTAGACTTCAATTTCAACTCGTAGTTTTAGTTCTCAATTAAGTATTATTACTACTTTTGTCATTCATTTTTTATATCCTCTATAATTTTAAAGGAGTAAGGTACAGGCGGTTAACAGGCTGTCAATGTTGTAACACGGCTAGTGCGGCTCATTTATCGTGAGGTCTGCTCCGCGTTTTCACGTTTTCTTTTTGGAAGTGTATGTTATTCCTAGCACATCGGATCATGGACGTTTAAAGCCATTGACTTGAACTTTGAAGGTTGCTAGTTCAAGTCCCAGAAGGGATCCGAGTTAACCGCTTCACCTGAGTGGACGCGAGCAATTACCCGGCTGTGTAAACGGATACAACGGTATGTTGCTGCGGATGAAAACAAAGTAACAGCAGTTACACCACGTTTGCGTGTTTTCTCTCTGCAGCGGTGTCCATGGTAGTATTGCAGGTTTACAAGCTGCGTGACACTAGATATAGACTGGGAGAAGATTATAAAAACGTAATGAACTTCTAGGTTGCTCGGGGTCCGGTGGTGCGTGGTGTTTTTTATGTCTGCTAGGAACGGCGGCGGGGGGGAGGGTGCGAGCTTTGGAGAGGAGGTGGGAAAATGGTGTCTAAACGCTTTAGCCGCGGGGCGACAGCCCGTAGCAACGAATATAAGCCGCCAGACGCTAGGCCGAAGGCTGGGGGAGATTGGGGGGGGGATGAGCAGATAGAGAGAGAGGATCTCGCTTTAGTGGTGGTCGCTGTGCTGGTGGAATCGTACATTGTTGTCCACAGTGTGAATCGTTTTCCTGACAAGTAATAGAATTTTACCTTATCTTGATGATGAGTTTCACATTGCCTTCCTTATCTCTACAGGCAGACAGTATATAGACACTGTACGGTCTTGATTTGGGCTATGTGGATGTTTATATGTATATCAGAATATCAGAAGTGTCGCTGGTACCATATATAAATATATGTAATAACTGTATATATGCAACAAATTGCGCTAGTTTTGTCTTAATACAATTTTTATTTATGATTTTTTTGTTTATGGACTATTCCTCTGATAAGTACTGTGTATTTTAACATCTGGATGAAAATGATAGGCCTTCACATATACAGTTAAATGTATAAGTGCGATATATAATATACTTACATTTTCTGGAGAACCAAATTTTCTGGAAAAATGAATCACGAGTCTCCTTAAATTAACAGATATAAATCTCAGTTACATTTTCCCTGACTACACTGTACGCATTCGGTTATTTTATTGAAGCATTTTTAAAAAGCACAGGGAAGCACATTTATCTAGAGAAAAACACCTCCATATATAGAGAAATACTGTGAGTGGAGAGTGTTAACAAAGTGCGTAATAAGTGTTTAAAAGTGCTCACGCTGAGATTTTTAACTGTAGATTGCTATTCTGAATCATATGACCACCTGTAGTGCTTACCTAAATTTGCACGTATAGAGTTTTGTCCGTAATTAAAAGATATTGCTTCAGGTTTATTAAAGTCCTATTTGAATGTTCATAAAGAGCAAAGTCTCTACGTATACAAATTATTTTAATGAGCTTGTTTGCTCGGTATATGTTTCCGTCTCCTGTAGTCCTAATTTTTGAAGGGTATTTCTTTTTTAAAGTTTAAACACAACAATTTTGAAATTGTACAAAAAACAATGGTCAAAAAGTTTAAATAATTGTCCTTTTTATAGAACTTTTTTTAAATCATGTTGCCATCAGCAATGTCTAGTGTGAAATGTATGTTCATTTTATTTTTAAAGA
Organism: Gnathonemus echidnorhynchus; assembly: GCA_026776725.1. Lineage (NCBI taxonomy): Eukaryota > Metazoa > Chordata > Actinopteri > Osteoglossiformes > Mormyridae > Gnathonemus > Gnathonemus echidnorhynchus. The sequence continues at coordinate 7,423,197 of JAODJU010000119.1, forward strand.
GGTATTCATGGTAAATAGCACATATTCTCTGGGTTTGTTTAACAAATTGTGTCTCTGTGGGAACACTGTTTGTACAGCGGTCCTCCAGAAGGACAGGGTTATGTCCCGTATGGATGGTGATAAGCCTGGTTTCTGTTGATAAAACACCCGGCTTATATAGCAGAGCTCTTTGTGCGCGCGCGCGCGCGCGCGTGTGTGTGTGCACGCGTGTGCGCGCGTTTGTCAACATGCTTAACATTTACAAAGTAGAAGGACTTAGCCATTTCTATTTTTATCGTTTCTTAATTTTAAATGAAATCATGCAGATTAACAGAGCTGGTACTTCTAAATGTGAATACTCGTACATTTTTGTGCAGACGCGTGCATATTTAACTTAGGTAACTCGTTTGCTGGCTGTATATATCAGAATTATATGAACCGAACAGATAGAGAGGATAAACTGTAACATCTAATCTAACATTAATCTCCCAGGGAAAGAAAGAAAAAGATGTTATCTGCTTCCTCTGGAATGGCTTTCTGCGCGGTTTTATCTTTCCAGACCTTCGTATTTTGATAATTTCCATCCGACTTGTGCGAAAACAAAAGCGATTAATAAACTGTAAAATATAAACGAGTAAAATGTGTATGGAATTAAGAAAAATATACCCAGCGGTGAAGTTTTGATTTCATTTTTTTATTGATTTTAGTATGATATAGAACGGAGAGCCCTTAGGAATAAATGTCTGTTGTTGTATGTACGGTACGAATATCTTAAAACTAACTTAATTTGAATCCTAGCCATTCGTATTGGGGCTCGCGCTTCCATGCGTAAGTCCATACGGACTTTATGAGTGTGCACGTGCACATGTTTGTGTTGTGGGGGTATGTATCTGTAACGGAGGGGAAAAAAAGACGGTGGCAGAAAATAAAAGGGGCAAAAAAAAAATAAGGAGTGTTATTACAGGTGGGAGTGCGGGGGAGCTATTAACAGCATCCAGTAACTGCTGGGTCATAGTGCTGGTTAATTAAAAAGGTCTGAGGGGGGCTCAGAATGAGGGAACAGAGAGAGAAAGTTAGCACCCCCCGGGAAAGAGTGCCAGTGTCGCCAGCCTCTGTCCATGCAGCACACAGCTCTCCACTCAAGAGTCCCTGTGGCATTATCAACGGGGCAGGTCACGCCCCCCCCCCCTTCCACCCCACCTACTCCAAACTCATCTCTTTTCCCATTAAACTACATCGCAGCTGAATACGTCCAGCCCTGGACCGGAACACATTCTCCACGCCGCAGATACACCGCTTAGCCATCACCACAGACTGCATGAGGACCGAAGGCTTCCGGTGAAAGGTCAAATACCAGAGTAAAGAATGTACTTCTGTTCATCTAGCAGCAAAAGTGCAGCTAGACTGTGAGGTTCTTAAAGCTTGTGTCCAGGGAACACATAGAAATTGTAGCCTTTCTCTCTACTGTATGTTGTGTTGGATAAAAGTATATTAATAGTACAATTATAATAATGATAATAATTATAATACACGGCCGTTATGATGGACATTGACTGGAAGCAGCTGGAATGGACAATTTTCAATTCTCAAGGGCTGTGTCTTTGAGGTGAGGCTGTAGCCTCCTCATGCGTGTGTTGGGTTAGGGGTGCTTCTACTCAGAAATGTGGAAGTGATGCTTTGAATTAATGCTAGCCCCCCCCTCCACCCCCCGCCCCCCCACTCCTGTACCGCTAAGTAAAGTGCACAGGCCCTGGAAGCCTTTTAAAATGCTCCGTTTGCACGGATGCCCTGGAAATCTCCTAACCGCAGTTAGGTGTGAACTAAAGGACTGCCCCCCCCCCCCCCATCCCACCGCTAATGCCTCCGAAGCATTAATTCACTTTGATATGCTAATGACGGGGCATTATGCAAGAAATGAGATTAAGTAGCAGCATGCAGTCATTTCGTTGTCTGTAATTTGAGTGTTTTTTTTTTGTTTCGGAAGACGCTCCTTGTTCTCCCTTGTCTCGCTTTGTGTTTATGCAAACCGATCCGGAGGTCGGACGGGGAAGCTTCTAGAATTTCGCCAAGATTTTTCTTCTGTTTTTTTTTTTTTTTTTTTTTGTTTTGACATGTCAAATAAGTCTCTCTTTTCCAAACTCAGCCTTTCCAAATCTTACAGCCGCTGTCTCACCAAAAGCTGGGGGCAGCACTAGCGGGTGTAGAAGAGTGTGTTATATATCACGCAGACTTTTCCCCCTCCTTGTCGTCGGCTGTACGGCCGTGATAAACACGCGGTAAATCCATCGTCGGCCCGTGGCATCGCATTGTTTAAAGCATACCCTGACTTGACGCTGACCAGTGCACACATTCTGATTGGCGGGCCCAAGTACCGTGGCCCCTCTCTCCTTCTCGATCCCATCAGCAGTAGCCGGAGGGGGCCCTTGGAGGAATGGCATAGACCCACCTGTCAGTTCCTGCCCTGGCTTGGTCAGCTGGACCCCCCCGCCCCTGCTCCATAAAGGGAGCTTTAATCCAGGGAATGAGGAGGAATTTCACATCCCAGCATGCTCCGGGAGGCCTTGGAATCCCCCCTCCTTGCATTGGGGTGGGTGGGTATCTGTCCTGTCACCTCAGCTCCTGCCTCCACTCTTTGCCTCACTATTGATCGACAGGGAAGCCCAGACCACGTGCTAATCGCTGTGTTTAAACGGTCGCCGCTAACACCCCCCCATGCCATCTGCGCCGCGCCCCCTCCTGCCACGCTGGAATTCGCTCACGGTTTGTCCAGCTGCCGAAACTCCCGCTGATAGGTAGTTACCAGGAATTAGGGCGGAGCTACGGCCGGAGATGATTAAGGCCCTTTGTGGGACGCATTCATGAAGAACTGGCTCAATATGATTGGGTATTCATTCTCATAGTCAGCCAATCAGCAATACGCCAGTGACACTAATGACCTTTAGCACCAGAATCGTAATAACTGTTATTAATAATAGCATTTGTTTTGATGTTACATTTGTTTAGCAGACTCTTTTATCTAGAGCGACATACAACTGATATATTCAAATGTATGTACGTTTAGAAGTGACAGCTCCAGACAGCGCAAATTAAGGAGTTACTTAACTCATAAAATGCAATGTTTATGTCTAGGATAAATAGAAAAAAATTATTGTTTGGTATAATTTTTGCATTTTTGTTTATCTGTGTGCAAGAAGTGAATGAATGGAGTCAAATATTCTTCTGACAGAGGGACCAAAACATTGAAAATTCATCACAGATAATAAAAGCAAACATGTGGGGCTCCAGGGGAGCCATGGCGTCAGGATATGGGGGCTTGGATGTATGTAGATGGAGAAATTTGTGCCGGATGTTTTGTTTGGGGGGGGGGGGGGGGGGGGGGGGGGGGGGGGGGGGGGGGTTAGGGCTGTAAATGACCAGCAGGAACTGAGGACATCAGATGCAGGAACGATTGATTGTGGTTGCTCTGTCTGGGGTGGGGTGTGGGGGGGACCTAGTGTGTGTGTCTGGATTCCTGCCAAACGGATTTCCTGTTCATCAGTGACTGGCACTGAGCACAGGTGCCCTGGCAATCACATCCGATCAGAACCGGGACCACGGGACAGTCGACACGTTACCTTCAGGCCAGCCTGAGTGGGAGGGGCCGTGGCCTGACAGCGCTTACTGCCGACTTGGCAGGGCTGCGTGTGGTTTACGTTTTTCGGCAGGCAGCGTGCCAAGGGAGGGGTGTGTGTGTGTGTGTGTGTGTGGGGGGGGGGGGGTTGGGGGGTCATCATCTGAGCTACCAGCCAAAAGCCTAAGAGCTGCCCCCTGCGGCATGGACTGCGGGCCCCTGGGCTCAGGCTGGACCTTACTGCTGTGTGGTGTGGAAGGCTGGTTAACCTGCAGTCCAGCTTTATACAGGACCTGAGAATCAGGGTACATGTGGGTCGGGCTGCAATTAGTTTGGGGGGAAACTATTAGCTAAGCACAGGGAACCATCAAGGCAGTGGAGGTAATATTAATAATGGAAGAGGCCCTTGCAGAAGAGATTCCACAAACGAGATCGACTTTGAAGGAGCCGGTGACATTGTCTTTTATTTGCTAATCTCATTTGGCAAATGTAACCCCCCC
>JAODJU010000119.1:7450826-7461753 GCA_026776725.1 Gnathonemus echidnorhynchus
GAGGCAGAAAGAGAGACAGGGAGGAGAGAGGGAAACAAGGAGGCAGAAAGAGAGACAGGGAGGAGAGTGGAAGACAGGGAGGCAGAAAGAGAGACAGGGAGGAGAGAGGGAAACAAGGAGGCAGAAAGAGAGACAGGGAGGAGAGTGGAAGACAGATTTAGAAATCAGGGAGGCTGGGAAGGGGGATGTGGGGAGACTAGGAAGCAGGGGTCGGGATGAAGGAGGCCAGGGCGCAGGATTCCTCACGAGGCTACAGTAAAATTCAGAAAAGACACAATTATGGGGGGGGGGCTTCTCATCATGGGGTTCATAGCTTGGCTTGAATCGCAGGAACGAAGTGGATGTGATTTAAGCCCCCTAGCCCGTGAGCCGCCCACTCTGTCCCCCCTCCCCAGGATGACCTTGAACGTGTCGGCGTGGCGTAAATCGCAGCGTATTTTATGCACCTGCCGTGTTCCTGCTGTCATGGCCGTTTGTCCGGGGTACAGCAGTGCATTGTGGGAAGGGAGAGGAACACAGGCCCGTCTGCTCCAGTGGAGTTTAGGCCCCTCTTGCATTGGCCCTCCTGTTTTTGTTTACAGGATGACTGCAGAAGCTCTTCTTGGTCCATAGGCTGTGGGAGGATGTCAAGCAGAATGTGGGAGGGCCGTCATTTTATTTACCTTTATTTATTTTAAGTGTCTTATCTTAAATTATATTATTTAGCGTCATCTTAGCTCACCTGCAAGCACTAACCTGATTCTATCTCTCACTTCTCAGACACTTCATGCCCCAAAAATGAAGTATATCGAGTTAAAATTTAAGCAAACTGAATTAAATGACTGAGCCCAGGCACTATGTACATGTTTAAATTTCACAAGCTCTTTAGAAGAAGGTGCTCCTTGCTCTGGGGTCCTGCTGTGTGGATGGTCTTGAGGTGCGTGAGTCTGAACCGGCAGTGGCCGTGGCGGTCTGTCCACTTGGGCAGTCTCCGGCCATCTCCCAGAAGCCGCGCGGCGAGATCCCAGGGGCCGCGGCGCTGCGGCGGCATGTTTGCACGCGGATCGCAAGGCAGCCTTCATAAGACATTTACCCCATGATTTGCGATGAGCTTATGTGTGAATAATTAATGGCAATTAATCCTTAATTACAGTAATTAGGCAAGTCACAGGAAATTAAGCTGCAGCTGGAGAGAGGACCCTGTCTCAGGAAGGGGGATGGGCTAGCGTGTCGCTCCGCGTCAGGGCTGGGGGGTGTTGGTGTGGCCGTGCTGGCAGGTCCTGGTGCTCAGACAGGCGGTGCCACCCCTCGGAATGGGATTCCGGAATGGGCTTTTGGAACAATCATCTGGATTTGGGTTCCAGAACAGGCTTCCGGAATGGCCTTTCGGGCACCATGTTTGCCCTGTGTTTTCCATCTTTGTGGTGAGCCACTCCAGGTTTACTGGGAATAACAGTAAACTGGGGAAAAATGGCCTCTGGGAGGTTAAACAGTTTGAACTGAAAGCAAAACGAAACCCATGTGATAAGGATGGGGCGTGGTCAACCGGGCCGGTCACCTGACTTCCCCTGCGGTCCTGAGGGGGACCGTGCTGACACAGAGACTGCCTTCGTACTACACCTGACCTTTTATTTTTATCTCAGATTTTATCAGTCAAAGTGTGTCAGCTTAGCCATTTCAAAACCTCTCTGATAGTCACCCCAGTATTTCCAGCAACCATCCAATACACCCATGTATTTTTTGACTGGACCACTTAACACACCTGGTGTGACTGAGATATTTAGCTAATGAAATGAATTAATGAACTGAACTGGTGGTGAAAGTATAGATGGGTTGGCCTGGATGCCTCTGAGCAGAGGTTTGGTTCATTTAGCTATTCAGCAAGATTTCAGTAACTTTTTTAAGAACAGAAGAAAATTGTGTACATTTTTATTGTTACTGTTAATTTGCATATGTGCTAATGATAAACTGTTTTTACTGAGCAAATATACACTTGCTGCCGGGATAAATCGCTTGAAACATTTTGTCTCACTGCCGTTTGCAGAGGGTTGTGCAGATTTCAAATATATGTTTTAAATAAACTTTTATGCGGGAGGTGAGTTTATTTCTCAGTAAGAGTGCTGTGACCCTCAGTGTAGGTGCTTTTGTGTATATAGACCCTGTCAGGGGGTGTATCAGTGAGGTTCAGCTCCATGAGTCTGGGGGCTGCAGTTTACCTAATCTGAGTGGCTTCTGCAGAAGCAGCTGTACGAACAGGCTCATTTTCTTCGGATAAATCTGCTCCCTACCCAAATAAACAACATAATTTGAAAGCCATCGTGGTTTTCTCCTGCCTTCATTCCCTATTAACCCCTCGTCAGGGAAAGATCTACGCTTTAACACGTCATAAACGCTCCCTATAAGCGACCTTGACTGACGTACAGGACTGGTGGCAGCCATGAAATGAGGGTCTTTCTCTGGTGCCGTTCAGAGTCTGTTTGAAACACCTGATGTGGAAACCCCAGGCGTTCAGCCATTAACACCTAGTTTAAGATCCCAGCAGCGCTGTAATGCCACTAATTTAACGGGGGGTGGGGGCGGCAAGACGGCTCTGGAACGACTCCAGCTACCATAAAACCAGCGTAAACATCCCTCAGGAAAAAAATGAATTCATTAATTCTTAAGTTTCCTAGAAAAAAGATGTTACATTGTCGCATTTGCTTCCTATTTTATATATACTGATGAAAAAATTGATGCAGCGTATCTTCCATTATGTCGCCTGAAAACACTCTGATAACATGAAGGTACGTGGAAATATTTCACCGTGTAAGATATCGCTTTCATACAGATTTAGAAATGCTGTCACGTAGCCCTTCATTTCCCATTCTCCACAAGTTAAAAAAGTCACGGGAAGACAACACTGCTTTATATATATATATATATATATATATATATATATATATAGACACACACACAAATATATATAGAGAGAAAGTAGTATATGTATGTATATTTTTCGGAAACTCTGTAGGCCTATAGGAATATAATTTCATTTTGTCTAGTTATCTCTCTGTAAGCGGTGCGTTGATATTAATGCTGTCGTGTCAAATGATCTGATGAAATAAGAAAATGGGATCTTTCTTTTTCCTCTTTCCTTCCTTTATTTTTTTATTTTCCCTTCTCGATTTAGAGAGGCACTGCCCAAGTGACAAGGTCAGCAGTTTCTGCAACCCCATAAGTAAAATAAATGTGACCGTGTTAACGCCGGACGCTCGGTGCGCTCAGTCTAAGAGAGATTTGCGATTCCCCTTTTTCGCCCCATACAGCCGATTTTTCCTTGGTGGGAAATAAATGATGACGAAAAAAAGATTGATCGCGTTTAGTGTTTTATGAAGGCTGCCTGTTATGTTGGGAATAGCGGGCCGTGTATCTCCAGCTGCTTTTCGTTTGGATACAAATCCCCCAGTACGCGAAACGCAGAGCAGAGTGGTTTAAATAATACCCTGAACATGCCGGACGACGGAAGGAGGCTGTAATACGAAAGTACTCCAGTTCCAGTGAATTTGTCCAAATAAAGTCACTGCCTCCTCCTAAGTACATGCAGTGTGCGTCAGAGTAGAGGCTGTTTGGCACTTCATGCGTCTACAGCTGTGCCTACCCAAAGCAATATTAAATATTAATGTGGTAACGCTGAGGGGTTACGATGATCCTGTGCGTGTCTTTGGGAGGGAAGCCTACAGAGGAGCAGTCAGGGTTTTAATAAACATGGAGGCTGCTGTTGGTACCTCGGTGCAGTGATGCTTGGGTGGTAAAAGGACGTATTTCTGGCCGTTCATCCCCTAAATTGCATGCAGCAAGATAAACACAGCGTTCTGGTTCCTGTTTGAGTAGCTGGTGGGTGAGAGGCAGAGGGAAAAAAAAACAGTTAATACTGGTGGAAAATCAGACATTATTCTCCTCTCTCTAATTGGAAGTCGGTGAAGAGGAAGGACGTTAAGGTTCCAGTTGAATAAAAAGTCTACCCAGCGATGTAGCTAGGGATTCCTGTGCCCAGGGCAAAATGTGTGGCTGAATTCCTTGTAGGAGATATGTTATGTGGCCAAGGCCAGGAGTGACGTTAAGATTTGCCTCCCCAATAATGGTGCCCCCTATCGGCTGATTCAGCACTGCCCCGTCCACTGCACCACCTCTGAAGGAGCCTGGACGTAGGTCAAGGTTACTTACTACAAAACCAACAAGCCGTATTAATGAGATTAAATGTAAGTGCTTCTGAATAAATCCCTCAGCTCAACAACAAAGAGACAACAAGTATATTTAATATGTCCAACTCAAAATATAAAAATGGCTTAAGAACTGGTTTATTTAACTAAACGAACCTCGGTGATATTTGGCTTTGTTGAATATATTGCCGGTTTTACATGCCTGTAAGAGGAGGATTTAGTCTCTCGGCTCATTCCGCCAGCGATGCGCCTGTCATCTGTGTTGAATATCCGAACAGCCCGAACCTCGTCTCGCAGTATGTGGCACGGAATAAAATGTATGTACGGTTTTCTTTAGGGCATTAAATATGCAGTTCTGTTTCTCATTTTGGCTCCGATCTGTGTCTTTCCTTTAAAAAATTCACAGTTGCCCGCAGTCCTCTTTAATATTTAATTCGACAACTTCTTAATCTGTCATTACACTGCGATGGAGTAAGCGTCAAGTGTCGCTGGATGAAAAAAAAACGGGGTGGGTGTTGGGGGGGATTAAATTATACTTGGAAATGGGAGTTGAAGCGATTTAAGATTTGTGAGGATCGTGTTTGTTTAACGCCTGGGTAATAACAACGGCGTGTACGAAAATGTGCTTTCGCTGCGACCCCCTTGTTTCTTTGCTTGTTTATTTATATCTTCCACTTTTTTATCGCGTCTATTTGCCTTGCAGCCTCGTCCCTGGCGGCTCGCCTCGCCGACATGTACTGACTTTACAAATGCCCCTGGTTTATTTACGAGGACGCAAGGGGAACTAATGCAAGCGTAAGAGGCGCCCCGCACTGTATCATCGTGCTGTCCCACGGCCAGCCTTGGGTCGCAGTAGGTGTCATCAGTCACATTCGCTCCTTGTTTGTGTGGCCCTCAAAGATCTATCGCCGTGTATAAAACGGCACCCATCCGCAATTTTTTGCAATAACCGGTTATCTGCCAGTCGGGGTTGTGGTTATCTGGAACTGCTGGCCAGAGGAGTGAGTGGCAAGGAGAGCCCTTGACCGGATCACTGGTCTGTCGTGGACCACTCACACATGTATGTTCACTTGTGCAACAATGGTGAGGGCTAGTTTATGGGTTCATACAGGCTGGTGGAAATACTGCACGTCAAAGGGAAGCTGGAGTAACTTGGCACACACACAGTGCTGTAGCCTGAACCTTCAACGCAGGAAAAGTGAGATGACAAGCAGGGTGAGATTAAGTTATCTGGGGGCCCTAGGCTGACATCAGTATGGATACTCAGGTGCTGCTGATTTAAATAATCATTCCATCTCCCCCAATATGGGGCGGGCCCCTGATGTTTGCTAGGGCCCTAGGCTATAGCTTAGGATAGCCTATGCATTAACCGGTGATGAGGTAGTCCGTTCCACTGAGAACCAGTATGTGATCTTGGATCTTGAATTCTGGCCTACTCTATAGGATCTTACCACTAGGAGTGTGTCTCATAGATGAAGTTTGTCCTCCGAACTACATCATTCGAACCCGATCTGTCTCAAGGTTTAACTGCTCTGCTTTATGGCCTAAAAGCATCTTGTCACAATACGGGTCTCAAGTAATTTTTTTCACAGGCTGGTGCGAGGGCGTACCCTGCATCATATTTATGCTCCTCCTGTGCTCTCCGTCTCGCCGTACTCGAGATGCCGGCCATGTGTTTGCCTACTCGCCCTAAGGCTGATCAACAAAGCCATCAATGGAGGGGTTCCGTCGCTCGAGGAATGAAAAAAAAAAACAGTGAATCAGCAGCCGGGAGCTGAGTGACTGATACCCGTTAGTCAGTGTTTGCCCAGCGCAGTCTGTGCGTCCTGTAACAGTGGCGCATTGAAATGGCATGGGGGGGGGGCAGGGCAAATTGAGCCCCACCTTCCTGGGCAGAAACCAGGATGGTCACCCCTGCTGTCTGCTGCTTACGGGTGAGAATAATTGTCTCAAAGGCTGGGTACAGGATTATTTGAGTACACCCCCACACCCAAAGATCTCAGGGGCAGACTAACTTCTCTGGGGAGCCCTAGGCTGGTGTGGGTAGCCACCCCCCTCCCAAGTGGGCCATTCCAGCTATTTTTTGGAGCCGAAAGAGGAACAAGAGGGAATTAAAAATGATGGAACTTCAATAATATGCTAATCAAAGCGCAGGGTGCCTGCAGTAGAGCCCATCGGGAAGGGAGCACAACTGCTGTCTGTAAAATTCCCTGATCAGGGCGAGGGGGGGTATTGCACCGGTTGATCGATTGGCCAAATTTAAGATATATTATATTATTATACATTATAATATTTTTACCATAATTGTTGTATAAATGGTTTGGAGTGAACATTTGGTCTATATGACTTCAGAAGATCAGCAGGGGGCCCCCTAGAGTTGTACCCCCCCAAATTCCACCCCCGCCTTCCATGAATTGTAGATGTTTTATGCATTTCATCCACCAGCCGTTCATGCTTTAGTTCTTCATGCTTTAAATGAATGCGGTCCTGCAATGGTTCTGATTCAACTTGGCCATTTTTTTCCTGAGCCAACATGTGACATGTGCAACGCCCTCCCTTGTGACGTGCACACCCATGATGTCTCCCTCGGCAATCCCGAGAACGTCACCCCATACATTTGTCCCCCACTCCACAGTACCCGGGGAAGACTTGTCCACTTTGGGAGGAGACGTTTTCACTGGCTGGACGTGACAGAGACGCCAGCTGCTCTGGTGGTCGGGAGGGGAGGAAATCAAACACGAGAGACAAAAGAGGAACGGGATGCCATAATATTTGTGCAGATGAAGTACTTGTTTTCACAATGAAAATACACACGCATGGCAGTGACCCGTGGTGACCCGCGTGAGCAGATAAGCGTGATGTTGGGTCCATGTTTGCCCACTTAATGGCCTTTCCGCGTTCAGTCCACTGCCGTGTCGTCGCCTTCCCATTTGGATGGCAAACAGGAAGATGGAACTGGGATGGGGAGAAGCGCTGGGATCACAGGCAGCTGGTTTCCAGTTAACACATAGCCCCTCCGTCTCTCTGAGGACAAACCATCAAAGCCAGGTAAAGCTTGGCTGTGTTATTAGAAATGTAATACTAACGTTACACTGTAGGGGGTGCTGTTATCTGGTTTGGGCCTTACATCTGTGACTTTGGGGTTTGGATGGATTGTGACTAAATGATCTTTGGCGTCAGACAAAGAATTTTTTGGTCCCTGAGGCCCTGAGCGATTTCCAAGACCGACTTAGACAAGATCCTTAACATCAGGTAATTCTTTATTTTGTTTTGTTATATTACTGTGATGCTTAGGGGAACAGGGTCCTTCAGGATTTATAGTATTATGATGTACAAGCAGGTAGCAGACAAACATCAGGAGAGGAATGACAGTCCTGGGTTATAACAGGACACTAGAAAGTTCTTCGAGGTCACATTTCTCCCTGAGCTTCTCGGAACTTGAAACGGTCGTGGATGGAATGTCACTGAAACGGCCCGGAAAACGACGCCAGCCACGGAGCACTCGAGGTGTAAGCAGCGCCGCTTCCTGTACGCGGCTGAGGGCCCGTGCTGCCTGGCTTCCCTTTGACCTGGCTGCTCCTCAGCCCTTTGGTCTTTCTGCCACCCTGACCACTGTGATACTTCCTCTGGCACGTAAAGCAGCACAGTGAGCTCCACAGCATCTGAGATAGCGACTTCCAATTCAGCCTCTCCGTCTTCCTTCTTTTTGAGGATCAACCTGGTGTCACGGACCTTTATGCTATGGATGACCCTCCTCTTTCTCCTACCACTGAATCTGTTATATATACAATCAATTTTAGCGTCTAGTCAGGCTGGCAGATTCTGGAAGCAAAGTCAATGTTGTAGATGCACCCACACTCACACAATCATTAATTACTCAGATAAAGTAACAAACTGCCTTCTGGAGCCACTGCGCTCATTAACCTGGTGTCTAATTATCCAGATCCAGTTGAGGGGCTGACAAGTCCTTCTGCCTGAACCCCAGCCCCCGTATCTCTCTCTTCTGTGCCCCCCTCAGCCCCCGTATCTCTCTCTCCTGTGCCCCCCCCTCCCCACTCTGTACCCCAGCTAGCCAGGCCTGCTTTTAAACCACACCTTCATGGAAGGTATCAGTTGCCAGTTAAGGCCACGCCTCCATACAAGGCCACACCTCTATCAGTCATGCCTGTATCAGGGTTACAACACATCTCTGAGAGCTAGGAGTGATTAGCGTTTAGCTACCTTTGGTCGCGTCCATTTACAGCCACGTCTTTGTTGTGACCCCACCCCTGTATGGCAACACCTTGTTGTGACCACACCCCTTCACAGCCACAATTTTGTCAGGGCTACACACACTTTACACACTAAACAGCTATTTGTTGAAACAATGGAGTAAAGAAGAATAAAGAAAAAACTTTATTTGAGGATAAAATGACCTGAAAAAATGTATATCTGTGCCAACCAAGAATGGTCTGATTTGAAATTATGTTTCATTTCATGATGATGATGATGATTGTAATCCTTATTACTCTAATTCTTTATCTCAGATCATTTAGAGGAGTTACCATTATTTAAAATTGATTAATATTAATAGTATTCAATATTATTTAATATTAATATGCTTTAATATTAATTAATATGAATATGAAAGAAAGGGCATTGATGCATTGGCTGTGTTTAGGCGAGGAGGCCAGGCTGCACTGTGTGATTTCTCACTGCGCAGTGCAGTAGATGATCAGCTGCTTGAGCTGACGCCTTTTGTCACTTATACACTTTGTCACGTGAAGCAGGAAATCTCGCTGGAGTAGTATGCATTACGTACATGCGTGGGGACCACAATGCTGAGAAGTGAGCCTGAACTTGGGACTAGAATTCATAACCTTCTGGGTCGCAAATGTTGGTCCTCTAGTGATGAATTAGCTGCTGAGGATAAAAGAGAAGGTCAGGGTTGTGTCCCCAGGGGCCCCCTTAGAGCCTGTCCTGTCACTGTGATCGGGCCGTGATTTTCCCAGGCCCAGTCCTCTCATCCCACAGAGGCTGTTTGCTCAGACACGAAGCACCGGAGCTCTTTCTGGGTGAGATGGTGGCTTATTCATCAGGCCAGCAGGCTGTACCCAAGCCTCGGCCCTGGTACCGCACCATCCACACCACCTAATTATGCCATTCTAAAAAAAGGCGGGGGGGGGGGTAACAGCAGAGAGGAGATTAGTAGCCCGTGGCTGTTTTGTAAGAGGCTGTGAGTAGAGAATTTGCATATCCTGCCTGGGGTCTGAATAAAGAATCGCAATACCTTTCAGTGCGCATGGAAATCAGACGGGGACAGAGCGAGAAAAAAAAAATGAGGGAGAATTAGAGGGAGGCCGAGTGGCTCCTTACGACGCGGAAACATGAAGGGACAATTTCATTGCCGGCATCTCGTTCCTCTAATGGCCTCGCATGCAAACAGCAGGATCCATTTTGAGATGCCCTGGAGAGGCGTAATTACGGAATCGCGACCCTCGCCAATGTGCGCGTTGGTGTGTATTTGGAAGCTTAATCAAAAAAAAAAAAAACAAACCAACACAAGCCGACTCGGAATGAATGAGAGAGCTGTGATGATTGTAGCTGTGGACGTAATCTGTTTCTCTGCTTTATGCGTTGGTCCGTGAGGGCTTTGCACATACTGCTGAGATGTTTGGTCGATGGACAGCGGCGACAGCAGATTGAGTGATGGATGTTAACAAATGGACAGATAAAACAGCCACAGATGCAGATGGATAAGAATGGTAGGATCGTGGTGGGGGGGTTGGTTTAGAGAGGATAAGATTCCAGTTGTGGACTGTGGAGGTTGGGCTTGGTCACTAGTCTGCTCATTTTCCACTTTCCCAAGAACAGAAAGTGGAAGAGTTAGTGGAAACAGAAGAAGCAGAAGAACAGAAGCCCATATATGATGTTGATGATGAGCTTACCATTTGATGATGTCACCTTGACACCTTAACCCCCCGCCCCCCCCCACTCCCATGCCCACCGCATTCATGTTCTGACAAGCCTGGCCCAGAGTCTCCATGACAGCAAGCATTGAGTTTCATGGAGACATCTGGACCAAGACTCACCTTGGCGGGCTCTCCTGGAATGTCTTCAAGGAGCTGGATTTGACCTCCCCCCCCCAGCCCCCTCACCAAGCCGACTCTCTGGCAGACGCTCATGGGTAAAGAGACACATCGCCGTGTGAAACCAAGATTGAAGACACCTTCCCTTACTGGATTCTTTGTAAGAGGCTTCCGGTGTATTCTGAGAGCAATTCAGTCTGGTGCCAGCACACCTGACTATATTATCACTCAGCTACTGGTGGGGGGGGGGATAATTAGAATAAAGCTAAAGGTAAGAAAGACACGTTGTTGGTACACAAGAAGACAGATCTGTGCCGCAGGTGCATTAACTTCAGTTGCCGGGCTGCCCCTCCAATCTCCTCTGGCCATTGTTATTCTGGAAACACTGGCTGCTTTAATAGGGATGACCTTTGCAGGTATTGACAGTTAATCAGTCCACTTTCAATTAGCTGGCATCGAGAGACATTTCGGCAGAGGCGCGGCGTAAGACAGACCCGGGGGTCGATACTCCGCCAGCCCTGTGCCGGCCCCGCTGGCCGCCCTGCTCCTCGTCTTCCCTCATTTCCTGCGAGCAGAGAAACAGGAAGCTGGAACATTTTGACAGTCTTCACAGGCGAGCGTGCTCAGATGCCCGTGCACACTAATTAGAACGATGTCATTATTTTTCCCCCCCCCCCCCCC
>JAODJU010000119.1:7487170-7498928 GCA_026776725.1 Gnathonemus echidnorhynchus
TATCTATCTATCTATCTATCTATCTATCTATCTATCTATCTATCTATCTATCTATCTATCTATCTATCTATCATATCAGTGTCTTCTTCAGTCTTGCACAGTCCTGTGTTTGCTGCTTGACAGGTTACTGGTGACCAGTCTCCCTTGACCTCGCCTTCCCTGTAAATCCCAAAGGAGCCAAGTGCACTGTCCGTAACCTTGAAGTCCGTCCGTAGTGTGTCACTCCATAAAGCACCGTGGTAAGTGCAGTTGCCAGCAGCTGTCGGGAGGTGCTTTGGGGTGCTGGGGTTTAAAGAGTGCCCCGGTAACCTTCAGGTTCAGTCCTGGGGGGGAGGGGGGCACTTGTTCTTGGCATTCGTTGCTCGGAAACAGGGTTTTTCCAGGTGAATGACAGAGCGCGTGGTTAAAAAATGGAGCCGTCGCCTGATGTAATCTCCACATGTTTTCCCCGTGTGAAAAGGACAGTGCTTGTCATATTTATAAATGTTTATTTCAAAACACCTGCTTATTCTCAAGTTTGGCGGCTGGGGGAAAGATGTTTCTCGTTTGATTTGTCACAGAAGGAGCAAGTGACAGTTTGGAGTGATCTCAGCCAACTTGGGGACGGCAGGCAGCCTGAGCAGCACAGCCTCGATGCTCTAAGGTCCTGTTTAATGAGCAGCTTTGGCTGCTTACAGGTTAATGAAAGTGTAATTAACAAAAGTGATGCTGTTTACCTTCTCCGTCAAGGCAGTCCCTTCCAAATGCAACCTACATGCTGGGCTTTCGCTCATACAATTGGGCTTTGAACTGAGCTGCTCAGTTTATCCTTCACATGTAAATAGGATGAAGCGGTGCAGACGTTCGAGGTTTTTTATAGCCGCAGATTAATATTTAATACCTTTCTTCATGAATTATCATTCCCTGTGCCACGGGCTCCCAGACGCTGCCGCCGTCATAACAGACGCGCACTGAGGCCCAAGGACCTTAAGAGTAAACAGACGCGGAGAAGAGCTACGGTTCGGTCTGGCAAACTTCAGGCGAAGTCTTGGGACGGCTCCCTGTTGAAGAGACCTCGCTAGTCTTGGGCAGAGACCCAACTCACGCCCTAACCCTAAAACCAAACTCCCCAGAGGTACGTGAAACACCTCACATTAAACAGCACTGAAAGGCTGGGCTCATTTTCATTAATGTACAGTCCTGGTACTGTCACTCTATCAGTCTAATTGAAGAGCAAGTTTCCAAAGCTCACTGAGGCCTCCAATGGAAAGTCAGGCTTCCGCATCATTAGTAACAGTGTTGGGAACCAAAATTCACTTAGTCCTCATGTAGTCCAATGAAGAGCATTTGTTAAATCGGCAAAACTCATTCAGTCCACACACATTCTCGAAAACAGGTTCCGTAGAGAGAGAGTTATGGAAATTTGCTCTTTGTTACCAGAGTTTTTGATCCATTATGGTCTTCTGAAGTGTTAAAAAGCAATTTCTAGAGACACTCTCCATCAGCACCGGATCAGGGGTTGGGGGGCGGAGTCACACAGTGGAACATGGGAAATAATGGGCTCTCGCTGCAGCTACAAGTTCCAAGTCTGCAGAAGGTGTGAGCAGGCTGATGCACATGGAGATGACCGTGTGCATAGCAGGCGGCTCACGGCCCCTAGCAGAGAGATTCCTCTGTGCTCATTTCTATGGTTACATCCACAGAATATTCCAGGACTCACACACTCCCTGCCCCCCTCCCCCCACCATTCCCCACCCCAGCACCAATCGACAGGGCTTCATACACGTAAAAAATGAGGTACAACATTATGTCAAACTGAAAAACTGCTGTTAAGTCAGAAACCAGACAGCTAAACTGGAAACTATGTTTGCTGCTGCCACAGGAGTGATTGACAGGTAATATTTGTGACTAATTAACCCCTAATAACACAGCGCCACACAAACCCTGCTCTGTGGAAAGATTTTCATTATGGAAGAGGCTATTTCATATAAAAGTTTAGTACATTTTTAAAATAAATGACTAGCAAAAAATATTTCTGCAGTTATGGTTATGATTGTGTTGCACAGCAAATATACTATACTATACTATATTCATAATACTTGATAAAAATTTACATTATATTTCCTTTCACTGACATGAAATTCTGAACAGATGAATCCTGATATTGGTGGTAAAAAATTTTCCTCATGTTCTGTTGATTGTGGGGCATTAATGCTGCACTAGCACTAAATTATCATTCTCCGGAGTCGCCAGATCTCCAGTGACGCTCACCTCGGATAAAACCTTCTTAGCCCCTCTTGCCATTTGGTATTTCCAGGAGCCAGTCGGGCCCCTGACATTTAAAATCGCTCCTTTCAGCATCCGACTCGCAAGGGCGGGACACAGGCTGGGTCCGGGGAGCCGGGATGATTCATTAGGAGAAGTGTCAGCAAAGCCCCTGTGTTCGTGGTTTTGAGATAATTACTAGTCTGACACAGCGAGCACGGAACAGGGACACTCAAAAGTGACTTCCTAACAAGCTCACAAACTTACAGAGTGGTGTCATGATATTTATTAAAATATAGTATTATTATTATTATTATTATTATGAATAACAACAGTAACCAATAATAAATGCATAATGAAATGAAAGCCCAGCTGCTATGGGTATAGTTTGTGTGTTCCCCTTATGTTGGGAAGGTTTCCTTGAGGTCAGAGACAAAACACAAGTACCTCTAGCAGGAGTGGTGAACCTGTTCCTTGGAGGGCCAGTGTGGGTGGGGATTTTTGGGATGACCTCTCAATCACACCGGCTCCCCATGGATCAGGTTCGCCACTCCTGCCTGAGGTGCTTCTTTTTTTTCTGTTTCTGTGTTTTTTTTCCTGCAGTCCAAAAACACACAATTGTCACACCTGTGCCACATTGCTATCAGGTAATTGAGCAAAGTCTGTGGGATCCTGCTCTGAGCCAGAGGTAGCCGGGTCCGATTCCTGCTGAAGTTGAGCAGGGACCGTTACTCAGTGTTCAGGCATTGTCACTGAGGTGCTGCTAGAGATTTTGGGCCCCCAGATCAATCCACTTATGCTCCAAATATTTTAGGGCCCCATCACTCAAGGGCCTTAATTCGCCATCACCCCTGCCTCCCCCACTTCACGGCACTCTGGCGTTTAGCTTACGGTTTATAACTCAGTGTGGTCTGAAGCTTCTTTGTGGGTCGTGTTTTTTTTGTTTGTGTTTTATCACTCAATTTTGATTGAATTTGCCAACTTCGTCATCTGCTTTGTGGTTTGGTTTGCTGGCGTCTTGTTTTCGGATTCGTGGTTTCAGTTACCCGCTGTCTTGTCTCGAGTTTCATGGTTTTGGTTAACTGGGGTCTTCTCTTGAGTTTTATGGTTTTGGTTGGCCGACTTCTGGTCTCGGGTGTCATGTGCCAAAAGAGCCAGCGGTGTCACTTATCCGAGAAGCACCCCCTCGTGGGGGGAATACGTGCCAGGAATGTGTCACGCCTTGTGTAGCACTTCCTCGCCATATTTATGACTTATATTTCATGAAGAGCTCTGTTGGTTCAACAGTGTCAACTTGGCAGCTGAAGAACTGCCCAAAAAGTCAGAAGCTCAACATTTCAGGTGACTAACAAATACAGTGATGCTGGACTGGCTGAAGGGCGTCACAGAACTGGCCACAGCCCCCTCTGTTTGCTCTGTCTCTACCTGAACACAATACAGGCCTGGCACATGGCCAATGGTGTGCTAATGCGTTCAGGCAGCAATGTCCATCTCACACCTGAACAATCCACAAAGCTCAGGTCGGATGCCTGTCCCAGCATCTGATGTAACCAGCAGGAGGAGGAGGAAGATTGACAGGAATACTGACATCTCAAACTCGCAATCCTTAACCCTTCATTCAAAGTGCGTCCACTGATATCCCATGATCCTTTAGTGCTTGGCTTATTTCAGAGCTCGACTGACAGGTCTGTCCCTTCTGGTCATTGTGCTTTTACTGGTTCAAACCCACTTTTCTCTCTGTCAGCCAGGTTTATGTCCAGGAAACAAAGTTCAGCTTCATGTAGCTTGACTTTGCCCTTTGACCTTGGCATCACCTAAACAGCTGTTTGTTTGTTCAGATGACATCAAAGCCCCAATCTGTAATCAAAAGGCAAAACTCCTTCATCCAAAAATGACACCTGGCCTGTGTAGGACAACACTGAAATTATTGAAGTACATACACAAAAAAATGTTGATGTTTCAAATTATCATGATGTGATTCAAATTTTGGTCTCAAGGGGCAGCTTGGCGGTTTAAGTCCTTAGGGTGAGTGCAACAAGGGTATGGACTGTGTGTAAGCACTGTGTGGACATATTTACAAACTGGACAATAGCTCTGAATGGCAGCGTTTGACACAATCCCATGTGTTCATTCTCGATTTGGAGTTTTAAAAATGCCATCACCTTACCGCATCACATCTCACATTTCAACCATTAGATCAGATAAGTTCACGTTATGAATGGGTGCAGAAGATACATTGATTCAGGGTGATGGACATGCAATTATATGGCACCAGAGGTGAAGATGGGGGAGTGGAGATGGAAGATAAGAGATCTGATGTCGTTCAAAGGCAGGAGAGCTTTGATGAAGTAATCAGCCAAACAGGGGCAGTGTTTTTTTGGTCAGTTTCCTAGCAGTGATGTGACTGCCAGCACCGGATCTCCTATAAGACCATCATCGTCCGTAACTCTGAACCTGGGCAGTGATGAATAAGGGTGTCACTCTCGATGAACGGCTGCTGGTATCAATCAAAAAGATTGCGTGAGATGTGCAGAAGACCTGACGTCAAAGTGCCGGGCCTTGCTAATGGTTTTTATCAGCTGCCTCGGAGTCATCATCAATCTCAGGCATGTTTAGGAGCCGCCCGTGGGGAAACACGGAGTCTCTGAAGAATAAGGAAGAACAAGACGTCTTTTTTTTCCATTGTAAAAAATGTATAGCCTGGGAAATGTAGGTCTCATGCGGTAATGAAGGACACGCTTGCGATATTCTTGGTGCATGTTGTAGGTATTGTAGTTGTAGGACGTTTACAATATTGTTGGAAAATGTTTGCAATGTTCTGGGACACCCAGGACACTGGATATAGTGCATAATGTATTGTGTTTGTAATTAGAATGGATTTACTGAGTGCTTCAATCGTAAGACTGTCGGTAAGTTAGTTCAGCTACTGTGGTCTGGAGTCCATGCGAGGAACCGTACCTGCCATTTTTTGGCGAGGTTGTTAATTTCTTTGATTAATAATGAGATGTCACAAGTTCTGTTTCTTTTCCAGGGGTGAAGATGGCATGGAAGATGGGTGTTGTCAACGGGGTCCCTGGACAAAAGGATGTGTTTTGGAGAATTGTATCTTCAGATAAAATTTGATTATTCTGGTGTGTCCTGGTTTGCTTTTCTGCTCTGTTGAGGCTGCTGAGCACACAGAAAAAAAAGACACGGACAGCATCGATTTGCAGATGTAAACTCGCTACATTACTCCCCCGCCTCCCGGGGGCTGACTCGTCCGTGTTTCGCAGTTGTTCATGTAGTCATCCTCCGGTTTCCCCCGTTCCAAATGACGAGCCTTCCTATAGATGCCAGATCACGCCCGTTTATGCGCCAGCTCAGCACTGCACAGGGCTTCGAGAGACTGGAGCTGCCTTGTGCCGCTGAATCTCCATCTGGGGTAATTTACATCAATAATGCAGGTCTGGAATGCTATAGCGCAGGGGGGGTAATGAGGGAACACGGCAGACTGGCCTGCGAGCCTCAGGACCTCGCTGCCCCCCCCAGAAGGCACAAAGTGGCTTCTCCTTCTGGTAAACACAACCGAAACGCACCTTCCCCGCTTCCCACCGCCTTGTGCGGCCCGCAAAGCTAGGGGGCGTCCTCGTACACACCTGGGCAATGTGCTCCAGCAAAAGGGGTAAAAAACTGCAGCTTTCGGCGATAAAATTTAAAATGTAAATTTGTAGCTTTTGCCCACCCCCCCCCATGGAGGATTTAGTGCTGTCTAAACACTGATGGAGCCACAGCCCACTAAGATAAAATAAAAATTCATTCATCCCGAGGGAAATTATTGTGCCAAGACATAGCTCTCACTGTGCAAGATTAAGACAACTAACAGCCGAGCTTTAAAATGCATATAAGTACAGCATACGGACAAATAAAGGGTAAAAGCTGAGGTAAGAGGATTAAATAACAACAGAGAGAGTGTACATGTGCAAAAAGGTGTAGGATTCCAGATATCTGCAACATAGGATGAAACATAAATAATAGAAAAAAAAATTTAAGAATAGAATCTAAGAAAAGAGCCGCCCCTGTTTTAATGTGAATAGCATGTCATATACTGACCATAACAAGCAATACTCCTCGCATATTTCCCATAAGTGTTATGTAAATAAAGGTTATGACTGCACTTTAAAAAGCGTGCTTTCGCACGGCTGTCGTGATTCCGCAGTAGCCGTTGCACCAAACAGCCGCCTAACCAGCGTCACACCCGAGGCGCCGGGTTAAGCCCCTTTTTGCTGATCTGTTTTCCTCGGGCGGAGGGAGTCCAGGCAGCAATGGAAGCGAGACGCAGAGGAGATCGAGGGACAGAGTAGATTTCACGGCTCTCACTCCGGATTTTTAATAACGCTTTATGCTTCTGAATGTCTGCGTAGAGGAACCATCGACATATTCGGGTGTGCAAAGGAGGCTCGGTGAGCACCACTGCTGCCTCACACCTTCGTGTTTGAATCTCGTCTCTGTTCTCCACGTGTTCAGCTGGTTTCTGCCTGCAGTCTAAAGACATGCAGTCAGGTGACCTGGTCCCTGAATCCCCAGTCGTGTGCGTCTCCTGCCTGCTTTAGGCATCAGTACTTGTGGGTTGGGCGATGGAGGTGTGAAATATGTGCATACAGAGTGCTTTGTCTAAAAAAAGGTGCCTTTTCCCAGTGATCTGTTTATAACAGCAGTGCCACATGCTGGGACGTACCTAGAAATTCTAACCCCCCTTGGGTGTATGGGTATAATTTTACATATTCAAAGCCCCCTGTCTGGTATTGAGCCCCCTGAATCTCCGATGTGCCCCCCCCCCCGACACCCCTGGCCACATGTATACTTTTGCTGGTGACTTTTGTACATACAGGAGTGTGGACTGGATTTGCTGAAACCCCCGGTTAGATTGAACCGAAGGGCCAAAATGTCTCACCTGACGCCTGCATTTCTGTTTCTGTCTCGGCTGCACTGATGGATTCAGCTGTTGGACCTTTTAACCAAAGCATATCCAGCTGTGTGAAGTGTAAACATAATCTCTTTCTGTAAAACTCTGTCCTGAGCAAAAACAGAACTATCAATAAAAATGCATACATGCTCCGCTTTGGTCCCCCACCCTGCTTGTCCTACTACCCGGGTGTTTGGGTATGTGGGGGTGGGGGCAAAAGCCCAGCTCATGGCAGATTTGCAGGAGAGAGGCTTCTCTGTCTGCTTCGCCCTATGGGGGGGGGGGTGGCTTTCATGTGTCACCCCTCCCCAGCCAGAGATTCCCTGTATCCAACTGATTTCTGCACATCAAAAGAGACCAGTGTGTGTATGTGTGTCTCAGTGCAGGAATGCATGCATGTATGTCTGTGTGTGTGTGTGTGTTGTTTGGTTACTTATGGTTAGGGCTATATATAAGATATAATTACAAACCTGTATCTGTATCTGTTTGTGTGTGTGTGTGTGTAGATGTATATGTACAGTATATATAGTCGGCTTACCTATATTACTGTAATCCAGAGGCACAGACTATACTCATGGTTAAGTTAATTCCATGCCCAGATCATCTGTATATTTTTATTTTTATAAGTATATTTCTATGTTTTCACATTCAAATTGCTTTATTTATCCCCAAGGGGAAATTTTTGTGTTGCAGTAGCAATTTGCATAAATGACAGGGGCACACAGACACGAGGTATGCATAAAAGCAGACATAACACAAAATGACAAATAGCAAAGATATATATGCACGAATATATTTAAGTCAAATATTTTCATTTTTTTATAAACTTCCCTGAAGCCCTGAATTTCTGTATAATAAACCTGAAACACTGTAAAGTATGACTAAGAATATATGCTATGATTGTAATGAATGTTAATAATTGTTTTACACCATAAGCTGTTCACAGGAGGCCCAGTGAAAAGGCTAAATATGATCCAGCAGCATTTCTTACAAAAGCACAGGCTGACTGGTTTTGATCTTTCTCCAATCAAATCCATCCTGGGTGCAGATCAGATTTTAACTGGCCATTAACTCTGTGTAACGTCCCTAGCTTGTGCACCATTGGTGCTGAGAATTTGCTCATTTATTCGCTACTTTAAATTAGATTATTGAAGAATTAACCACCCTATGCCAGAGCACCAAAGCAACGGATTCAGGCGTTTAAAATCTCCCACCACAAACTGTTATTATACAAGGGTGGGTAGTCCACGGTCAAGCCTATAAAATTTTTCACAAAGGATCATTAAGGAAATTTAATTATCTCCATATTGCCAAGGTCATTTAGTCCATATTTTTTCTTTACAGCTTCAGGGGGAATATACAGTCACTGTGGTATAATGGACCAGAAAATGTCCACACAAGGACTGATGGAAAATCGATAGCCGACTGGGTTTATTGATATAAGGCTTGCTGTAGTAAAGGAAGGCGAGGAAACTGGGAGACAGTGACGAGCTTTAGTTACAGGCCAAATCTGGAACGTGAAGTGAAACATGCAGACTCACTAATATGCAAGGGCTGGAGCTTCCTCCGGAATGACGGCCACCTGTCTGGGGGCCATTTTCAAGGCTGCTCTCCGTCTTTCATGGTCTCAGTGAAAAGCAGTCGATCTGAGGGCTTACATCTACATTCACTTCTTAAACTTTCATAGGAGAAACCTGGTTGTATTCTAGGTCTGACATGCTTTTTCTTCCTAGTGTGGGACAGGTGGTGAGTTGCGGGCCCTGACAAGGTCAAGATGGGCAAAATGCCCCCCCCCTTCCCGGCTGACAACTTCTATCATCGGAACACAGCTTTGACCCACACTACCGGTAACTCAAGCAGTTTTCAAATGGGAGGGGGGGGCAGGATGGGATTCCTGTCCCTTCAGTAATCCCTTGCTAAATGCCCGTGCCCCATACTATCCCAAGACAAGGGAGGGGGGGTCACAGCATAAAACCAACAGCCCTGGGGTGTTTCCCAGCCTACATTGGCCTTGGGCGCTGTCTTTGGCTACTGGAAGAGCTGGGCTAGCTGTGTAAACTAAACAGCACCAGCCCCCATCCACACATCATGTGTTTTTGTGCCTCTATCTGTAAACAGGCATCGCAGCGGCCACCCGTGCTGAGGGAGCTGCTGCTGGCCAATCGGATGGGACCTCACAGGCCGGGGGGCGGGGCTGCATGCTGGAGAAAGCTCTGTGTATCTCTCTCCTTTGTTGATGTGAGGTTCCTTTAAGGCGACACCTATGAGACACTTACTCCCCTCCCCCAAGCTTTAGTCGTACCAGTGGCAGAGAAGGATGCTGGAGAGAACAGGGACCCAGTTCTTGAGGACCCCCATACGGTCCACATTTTTGCTCCCTCCCAGCTCCCAGCGCACCTGTACCAGGTATTAGGTGTTCTTGATTGGCCGAGAGCTGGGAGGGAACAAAAATGTGGACTGTCTCAGGCTCCCTGAGGACTAGGTTCAAAAACGCTGCCTTACATAATAGGACACAGGGATTTCTCTATGTTGACAGCTTAACCTAACGTGCTACTTTGAAGGTAGCTTAAAGGTCACATACACTGTAGTGTGAATAAAAATGCAGTCACCATCGTACCTTCAGGGCTGCTGGGTATAATCCTGCCCATACTCTGCATGTGAAGTATCTATCTCCTTCCTGTGCTTGTGTGGGTTTTTCTCAGTCCAAAAACATGCAGTAATTGCATCTGAAGTCTCTAGCTGTCTGTTATATGTGTTGCATGTTTGCGTATGTGCCCTGTGATTGACTGACATCCCATCCAGGACGTCTCCTGCCCTGTGCTTTCTGGGATCGGTACTAGATAAATGGTTATAGAAAATCGATGAATGGATTGCATTCAGACCTGTTGAGTATAGAGCTCTGTCAGTCTAAAGAAATGCTGAAGTTGTAGCCACCGTGACGCTGCTATAGGAGACTTTTATTTTCAAGGGCAAATCACAGTTTTTAATTGCGCAGTAGACGCATACTCCAGTGCGAGTCGTGTTTTCAGTTATGCTCTGTTTCTTTGTTCATCACCTTGCCAGGTCTTGTGTGGACCCGGGGCTGTAAATTAAACCGGAGAGTACTGTCAGCCATTACTCAGTCAAATTCAAAACCAATCTGCTTTATTGTCAGGAAACATGCAGAGTGAATGCGGCGCAGATGCATGCGTAAGATCACAGCGTTCACATATGATTAAACGGAACATTTTTTAAAAAACAAACTGTCACAAAGCTTTACTGGTGAACTAAAAAAACACGTGGAAATTCTGTGTGTCAATTTGGGGAAAATGGAAAATGATTCCCTGACCCCTTGTAAGGAAAGCAAGCAGCCAAAGACACACATGCTAACGTATAAATCAGAGGCGACGTTTATAAGAGTGTGAGACGTGAGAACTCCTCCTGCCACCTTGTGGGCCGCCTGGCCGGGCTGCCCCTTCGCTTAGGCGTCCCCGGTGACGAGGCCCAGGCCCGGGGACTGGAGCTGCCCGCCTCAGAGGTCCGGAGCCATAAATCGCAGCCGAGGTCCTGTCTGCGCAGGTGCTGATGCTGCAGAAGGGAGTGCAAGGGGAGGGGGGCTGTCTTCCCCTCATAAATATGGCTCAACCCCAGTGAGACACCCACTTTGGGGAACAGTCCTGGTTACACACACAAATAAGACACACACAGACCTGTATTCATACCTTTGTGGGGACCATCCATTCATTTCTATGAGGAAAACCCAAAATCCCAATCATGACACCCTTAGCCTCTACCCATCCCTAACCTTAACCATAAGTAACCAACCCAAATACAAGTCTTTTGGCATTTTTTCTTTTTAAAGTTTTTATAAAACTGAGGTTATCCAAATGGGGACCTCAAAATGTCCCCAAAAGTAGGGAAATTTCAGGATTTACTACACTTTGGGGACAATTTGGTCCTCAAATGTGATCTATGCAAACACACACACACACACACACCTGTCATAGTTCTATAGCAACACAAAGATGCAGTTCACATAATGTAATCAACAGACAGGACTACTATACCTCCCTGTTTTCACAGTCAGTAGCTCTCTCTCTTCCTGGAGTGAGACCTACGGGTGAAACTTTAAGTAACTTGAGATGTTGATCTGGATTGAAAACACCATGATACTTTATGAGTCAGAGATGGCTGAGGTCCTGCCCATCCAAAGCAGGAAACGACAGGAACTGGGAAAACGAATGAAGTTCATCCTCGGTGTCGGGGCTTCTTGAGTGTCCCGTCTGTTCGGTTCCGGAGGAAACTGCCCGGCGGACAATGATAAACCCCAAAAAACTCCAAAGGTCTCCCAGTAAGCTTGCAAACTCCATCACTGAGACATCCATGACTTCAGACTGGGAGTTTAGTTATCAGATGGAGACGGTTTACAGGTAGACACTGCTCATAATATGTAAGCCGCTTTGACTGATATTAAAAGCAATTTTTTTCTCTCCCTGAGGCAGTGGGACATACAGCCTCTGCATGTGTGTGTGTGTGTGTGTGTGTCTGTGTGCCCATTGTCTTCCTTGATGCAGGAGAGGGCTCTCGCAAAGC
>JAODJU010000119.1:7501865-7520023 GCA_026776725.1 Gnathonemus echidnorhynchus
GGGCCCCCCCACCCCCCCCCCCCCCCCCCGTACTTTTTTAAATGCAACCTTTGCTGTGTGAGTGAGACACATCAATGAGCGAAACAATGCAGCACTTCAGGCTGGAACAAGACAAATTTTGGTGGGACAGCCGTAGTAGCGGCTGGGGAATGTTTTCTTGACATGACCTTGGTGGAGTGCAAGGCGGGGCCCATTTCACCAGTCCCAGCGGCATCCAGTAGGGGGCTCCCAATAAACACCTCTATGATAAATGCCAACTTTGCTGGCAAAATTCATGCAGTTTATCTACTGAAATGTTCACGATAAGGAGAAGGATAGGATCTGTATTGACTTTATCATGATTTTTCAAGGGAAGCAACTAATCCAATAATCCAGGTTATTGAGCTGGTCAATGCCAGGGAAAAAAGTAGAAAGAGAGAGATTTTTTTTGGTGGTGGTGGGGGGGGGGCGATAGAGGCCAGGTTCATCAATCTCACCCCCACAATTGGTTTCAGCTCCTGTCCGATGTGATAGCAAAGGGGGATTACAGCAGTCTGCTTGTCATGGCAGGGCAGAAATAATGGGAACAGAGACTGTTGATCACGGAGGGGACTGATCTGCAGCTCGGAAGCCTGGTCCCCAAGTATCTCCAGATCCATCTCAAACATGCTGACCCCCTCCTCACTGGCCGCTAGCATTGGCTCCAGCGAGCAGGCCCATCCTCCTTCCCGAGTTCCTCACTTTTTGAATAAAAATGTGTGAATAACTAAATCTAAGTCTCTGGAGAGAGAGGCGTTTTTATTATTCTCTAGGGAGGAAGTCTGAATGAGAATTCTGTTATCTCTGCAGCCTCATGCAGTCACATGCCCCCCCCCCCCCCCCCCCCCCCCCCCCCCCCCCCCAGATGGCCATGCACAGGCTGACCACGCTCGGCTGAGGGCTGTCTTGTTGTCTTGCGTGTGACGGCAACCTGCAGTGATGAAAAACACGGGCAGGCGGCTGTAGGGAGATGCCGCTGGGTGCTAATCCTCACAGTAGGACTGGTGTCGTGATCGTATGGGAGCAGGATCTGCTGGGGGAAGGACGGCTTTGTGGGACTCGCTTTAAAATGTAGCTTCTATTCTCTGCCTTCTGCTCTCTCTCTCTCTCTCTCTCTCTCTCTCTCTATCTCTCTCTCTCTGCCCCCAAACCAAGCCGTCCTCACACAACCATTCCCTTGTCTTTTTGTAGACCCAACTAGGGCCCAAGTATCTCATTGTCAAACAGAGAAAACGTGGCCTCCCTTCCTGTAGGAAAATTCCAAAGCTTAGCCTCGCTAGCGTGCAGCGAGTGGAGGGACTATGTGTTATTTAAACTCAACAGCAGGTGGCGCACCTGAGTGACACCGCGAGGGCCTTTCCCATGCTGCCTTTGGCAAGTGAGCGTCTAACTGGTCCGACGAATGTTTAACCTTAATCTGAGTTATCCAATAGAAAGCGGGATGCATCCGCCCTCTGGGGGTGTTTGGCTGCATTTTGGGGTGGGGGAGGGGCTTAGCTGAAGAGCCCTGGTCCTGGCCGGGCCCCGGTCTACAGAAAGCATGGGCCCTCAGCCCGTGTCCCTATGCTGTGTAGGGAGGCCCCTGAGGAGGGGGACAGTGGGTGACGTGGTGGAACAAGAAGGCGTGAGATCCACACCTCACGCCTCTCGCTGCCCGCGCCGAATCCATCACATTAATGGCTCACCTCTCTGTGACAGCTTATGATTGCCTGCTCACCCATGGAGAGAGATGGGGGACAGACAGGGAGAGCAAAGGGAGGAAAAAGGGTAAAATAAGGGGTAAGGGGTGGGGAAGGGCTTAGGGAAGAGGAGTCGCCATGTCTTTTTTCCTTTTCGTAGGATTTTATATATATATATATATATATATATAAAATAAGGTGTCACAGTTGCTTGATGCAAAGCTGTCTGTCTCTCGACCCCTGGGCTGTGGGACTGAATTTGGCCCCAGTAAATCCTGCTACAGTTCTGAGGCCAGAAGATGTCCGTGTGAGTCTTTTACGAGGCACTGCCGGCTGTCTGCCACAGCTCTGGGGCAGCAGGACGTCCGTGTGAGTCTTTACGAGGCCGCAGCCCAAAGACAAGCCCTGCATCTGACCGGCCGACCACAAGCTGCATTTTGTGCCCTGTGCCACCCCACACAGGCCCCACAATGACCCTGATTGGACAAAAGGTTGCCAAACGTGGACCAGCGTTTACTTTGTGAAGGTCCACTCTGATAGGCTAGCGCTGACAAATGGAAGATGTTTGCTTTCCTGCAGAGCAAACGTCTCTGGGCAATGATGTGAGGACCATGCACAGCACTGACAGCCCGAGGCCAAGCAAACACACCACAACGAGAAGCATGAGAACTGCAGAGCGGAGAAAAAGTTCTTTTTTTTTTTTTTACTAAATGCAGCAAATTATTGCTAAACTGTAAAGTACAGTGGCAGATATTAAATCAGTAGTGGGGGAGGGCCTGACAAGTTTTGCCATTAAAAGATAATTGTAATCAAGGTGCAGGATGAGGCATTGAAGTGTTGATAGCATATAGATGGACAGCAGGGAAAGATGAATCGTTTAATTCCCGTCAATTAAATTAAAGCTTCTTGGATCACCTCCTTCAATCTTCCTGAGTGCCTCTACTCTATTTTCTGACTGCTGCAAACCAATTAAAAAGAATGATTGGATTCCACAATTTACCATACCATATTTTATGTTGTACCATAATTAAAGCATTTGAGTGTGTGTGCGTGCGTGTGTCCCCCCCCCATACAATGGGCTCTCCCACACGGGATTCATGCGCAAACACTCTGGTCTCATAGCTTTCTCTGTGTTCTATGATTGCGGCCAAAGCGGTCGGTGCCTTACAAAATTCCATTGTTGCCCTTAACGGCCGATTTAATTCCTCATGAAACCATTGAACTCAAACTTGCATAACATACAATTTTGTGTTTTGTATGACTGGCATTTAGGTTAGGGTTACGGTTACAATTTACTTCATTAGGAAAACCTTCCAGGTGTAAGACTTGGACTCTGAAATGCTACACAAGGCTATAGAGATGGTTGCCTTTACTGTCATCAAACAGAAGGAAAGCATTTGTTAATTAGCCTGATCTAGGACACATGCAGAATAAGAGAATCTGTTTTAGACTGACATGCTTTGTATATGATTTACACATATATTAAGATTAATATTAGCTTTATTGATCCCAGGGGGAAATTCTAGTACATACAGCAGCAAGAACATAACAGACAGATGAAAATACATATAGTGCCAAAAAAATGCAGATCTGTTAAATTACCTTTTTTTGTCATGTTGACTTTGCTGAAGTCTCCTCTGTCCAAGAAACAATGACCAGCACAAAGGTGTAATAATCTGTAATATTGAAGGTTCCGGAAATTTTTATACTTACAATGTGGCCGTTCGAACTTCAGTGGTCTCCTGCCTCGCTGGTTGGGCCCTACAAAGATCAGACAGCTTTGAGTCCCTTTGGGGAATTTGAATTGTCATCACTGTCCTCCAGAGCTGTCATATTACATGTGGAGCCTTGAATGAGGACCAGATATTCTGTGACCATGCCACAACCAGGGAAAAAAAGGGATTGTGTGGAGATGAGGCAGAGGATTGGCATTTGAGTCTTTTTTTATCTTTCTTGAAGGGAAAACAGAAACCCATAGATATAAACTGCTGTCACCTTCATCTGTTACCTTCCCACAGGATGACGTTAATATTTTAACATTAGTTCAGCGGCTTCACTTGGAAAAGGGGGTGGAAGGTGATGCTGAATGACACCTGGCTCTCTCTGCTATTTTGCAATTCTCCTGGAGAATGGCTACTAGTGCAAACATGAAGGACTTTTCAGACATCAGACAGTGTAGTGACCCTCATAGTTCCACTAGGGACATGAATGCTGCTTTGGAGAAGGTCTGGACCATGGATGAGATTCTGGATATGTTTGTGTGTTTGTGTGGTTGGATTCTGCAAAAAAACAGACCTCGTGTATGCTACACTGTTCCTACTTTGCAATAATTTTATTTGATTCTTAATTTTTTATTTTACCTTAACTACTAAAAATAAAGCACTGTGTCAATCTTTTAACCCTTTATGTAATATCGGGTCGTGTTTGGGCCTGAGCGCTGGTAGCATAAAGAACAAGACAGAGATATACTCTGGACAGGACGTCAATCTCACACTATATGTAATTGACACAAAATTATATCAAATGCTGTTTAATTATGCTGTTTAATAAATCTACAGTTTTGTTCCCTGACTTTAATTTCTAAGATCTTGACTTACCTATATTTGTACAGGTATAATGAGACTAATAAGATTCATGATACAGACAATATAGGAAATGTTTAACCGGAAATGTACAGGCCTCTTTGAAATATTATGTATTTCAGATTTAATAATCCAGTATTCCCTCTCACACTGGACCAATGAAGTCCACAAAAGCACGACTTCTGTCAATCCCCTCTGCCTTTTTCAGTTTTTACTAATCGAGACCGGCGTTTCCGCGAGGAGAAAGAAAAACACAGGCAGGAAGAGGCAGGTGTCGGGGAAAGATAAAAAAAAAAACAAAACAGATTGCTAGTCTGGAAGGGTGAGAAGTTCAGATCGTGGTGCTCATGGCTTGATTGCTGCAGATCAATTTCAGATTTAGGGTGATAAAGTGCCCCCAGCACGTGGGAAGCGGGAGCGGCGGGTCGATAAACGCGCCCCCCTCGCCAGATATATGGCGGCTGGCGGCCTCCCCACTGATGACAGTTTTGCCTCATCCGCAAATGACACGTCGATGCCTGCTGCTCACGCTCCGCAAATTTTAACAATTAAGCTATCGGTGACTGCAGCCAATCGATTGGCCTGGCGTTTTTTTTTTGGGGAGGGGGAATAAATTCTGACACCGGAAAGAAGTGATGATTCGGGTCTGGCCTTGACTTATATGCCCCATGTTGGATACATAAACTAACTCCATGAAGTCTTGGAAGGTTCCTGTTCTTCTGAAACGATTCCGGAGTTCTGGTACCGGGTTCCACTTCCCCCATTACTGCCAGGAAGCCAAACGTTGCTAGGCTACAAAGGGTCAGAGGTTAAGGGTCAGAAACACAGGAGGATGCAAAGTATAATCCTAAAACCTTCTTGAGGGGCTGGGGGCAGGAGCCTAGTCCAGCAGGATACAGGAGTACACTCTGGATGGCACCTCCTAAACCTTAAACCCCAGTCCTGGAGGTGTGAACACCCCCCAATGGGTCATTATGCTGCCTGTGGTCTACAAGGCAAACAGTCAATCATAACGTTTTTATATGTTAGACTATACGTCTGCTAATTCACCCGAAAATGAATGGATTTTTGAAAGGATACACGGCAATTGTGCTTGAATGTTCGGTAACACTTTACTTTTATAATGGATTATACATACCTTCATAATGCATTATGATGCATTCATAAAGTATTATAAACATGGTTATAAATATTTACAAAAAAGGCATAGCACATTATAGCCATGCATATTATGCATTATGAATGAAGGATACCTGTATAATGCATTAGAAGGGTCAGTATAAGCATTAAGGATGCTTTGTACTGCATTATAAAGGTATCTCTGCGTTATAGATGAGAGCTTCAAAAGGCAGTCATAATGCATAATAAACATGCCTATAATGTGTTGCACCTTTTTTTAAGTAGTTAAGTAGCCATGTTTTTAATACTTCATGAATGCATTATAATGCATTATGAAGGTATGTATAATACATTATAATAACTGCTTTAAGTAAAGTGTTATGTTTTTCCAAGAGGGTGATTTTTGAGGGAATCAGTAAGATAGGTAGGGTTTTGCCTGGTAGCTCAATGAGAGGCCTCTGGGCTGAAAACTAGGGGCTGTGTCTTGTCTTTTTCAAGTGGGACATCCAAAAGATGTCAAGCAGTGCACAGGTAGGGGGGTGGAACAGTGATGGGGAGGGTGATATGGTGGACACTTTCCGGAAAGTAATGGGAGACCTCCAGCCTGGAATCGCCATCTCGGATCTCCATTATGCAGGCCCTAACTGGGTAGGCGTCTTCCTAGCTTTGCAGTCAATGGTGCAGCCTTCAAGGTGGTGGACTCATGCTCCATCGCCTCCATCTGCTGTGCCTCAGATGCCTATAGTCTAGCCTGTCAACACAGTGTCACCCTGGAAAAGAAAATCTGCTTCCTGTATCAAACCTGCAATTACACAAAGCAGCCACTATCTTTTACATCCGCCTCACACTCGGCACACTGTGGTACAGTTCTTAAGGGTATCTGCAGTTTGAGTCCGATTCTCCGCGAAGTGCCCGACTCTGATTTAGAACCTGGGGTGAGAAATTCTGAGATCTAGATGTAATCGGACAGAATAGCTTCCTGGGATGTGGGAACTCTGTGAGCTACAGAAATAGACCCGGAGCCTGATGTTAAATCTCAGGACACTAGCAAACTATTGTCTTCATCATGACTTCTTTGGAGTTCTTGTTTCCTATGGCTATGTTACATATCTGTAGCATGTAATCTTCACAAAATCATGCCTCGTGTCTATAAGTGTTTTACATATATATACAGGTTCCTGCAATTATAGTATCACAATAAGTCAAAGTTTTTCACGCCTTTATGATTAATTGAACATTTGTGAGCCATCATTAAGTCCCAGATTCCGATCTGAAGGATAATACAAACCCACTTCTAAAGTGACATAAAGACACCAGATAAGGGTCCTCTGTAATTTGTAAGTTTGTTACAGCACATGTGAAGTTGAGTGAATGGATCGAAAATAAAATCACATTTTCCGCAGGTCAGGTTTTCCTGTGTAAATTCCTCCATGGTGGTACACCTGTATCTATCAGGTGTTTGTTCCTGGTTAGATTTCTGTTAGCCCAAAGGGTGAAGGCTTGTGTCAGGGACAATTCAATGCCTTGGATGATTTATTAGTCACTCTTGTGGTGGAAAAAGGGAAACATTTTTTTCTATCTCCTCTGGGAACCCAATCTCCAACTACAACATTGCTTCTGTGAGAGGTGTCAATATCATATCGCATGTTAATATCATATCACAGAGTAGATACCTGTTCAATTTATATGAAAATATTTGAGCTTATCTTCATAGTTACTGACTGAGATTCGACATCATTTCTCTGAAGCAAAGGGTTAATATCATGCTCAAAGGTACAACAGCACAACACCCATGAGGACATGAACTGGCAACCTTTTGGTCCCATAAATAGGTGTCTAACTGTTACACCACCTGCTGCCTGCTGTATTTATTTCAGACTCTATGAGTATAACGGACACGGGATCGACATTAGATAGGCTTTGAGACTGATTAAGAGAAATCACATTACTGCAGTCTGCTATAAATAAGCAGCGCTGAGTCGTTCTGAAAAGTTAACCCTGTACATTGAAGTCGTTCAAGTCAGTTACTGTGCTGAGCAACAATGATGGCACAGAATTGCCCGTCTTGGAGCATGAGTGAATCGGTTTGCCAAAGGGTCGCCTTTGGGGAACCGGCGTTTATTAGAATAACAATAGAAGTAACAAGAATGAGCACTTATCTTTTTACAATTGACAAAGGAAAACTCAATGACATAAACATTACATTTATTTCAACTACAAAAGGAATATCACATGATTCCTTAGCCATCCAGGGTGTCCCCAACACTCATGCACACTAGGATAAGCTCCTCCAGGGTCAACGCAGCACAAGTGGTTATGGAAGACGGATGGATTTTTCCATAACTGTATCCACTTAAGAAAAAAAAAAAATCACTAACACTAAAAACCCTATGTTCATGGTCGCTGATAATCTCCGCTTCAGATTTTGTCTTGTATTTTTACTCAAAACTCGACAGACTTCTTGGAGACGCATGTCAAGCTCTCAGCACCCCTCTTGATGCCAGAGCTGAGCAGACTTGTCGTCCGCCCCGTGTCGAATTGGAATCCCATCTTCTGGCAATTCCATCAGACCTGCCACTTCCAGACACGCCAGACGACAAATGTGTGTCCATCTGCTGCCTGTAGAGTCAGTCCAGCATCTTTGCCTTTCCTTTAATTTTGGCCATTCAATATTTATAGAAAGCAATCTCAGAAAAACACTTTTTCCAAGCATATTAACACATGATTCAAAAACTATAAAGGAAAAAAATCATATACAAATAGATAACTAGGTAACTAGGTAATTAGGTAAAACAAAGCTGAACCAGTTACCGATATAAATGGATTTGAGGGCTAATCATATATATATAAGGAATCTGTTAGCGGCAGTTTGGTGCAAGAAAACATTTTATTAATGACAGAGGACAGTGGAGAATTGGCCATATTTGTTGTTGAAGCTAACAGGAAGTCCACAAGTGCAAAACGAACAGCTCAGTACGAACAGAAAGGATTCTTTGAACACAGAACTCATTAACCCTGACAGCTGGGTCCTATCCAGAATGGTCTAGGTGCACCTAATGAAGTAGAACCTAAGTGTATAAATTTTAACATTTTTCAACAGCCTCGGTTCTGCTCCCACCTACACAGTCCTATGTTCTTAATGCACGTTGTTCTTGCACACACTAAGAGCAGTATCTACCACAGATCTGTGCCTGAATCTATCTCCCACTGCACCATTTTCTGAATGTTCTTCCTGTATATTGTGCAAACAGCAAAAATAGCAAACCTCACACATCGAATTGTACTTGAACACTGAGATAAAATGTGCATTGTCTAGATATCAAATGTCTGCGTTGCACAAGGGGAACTATCATTTGTTCACTTTTTGTTCTCCTAAAACCGAGAAATGGTCATTTTTTCCTTTCTTTTCTTGCAGGTGAAGGAAACCTGTTTCTCTTCAAAGCACTGCGGAATTTGCTTGTGCGGGTTTCTCTCTCCGAGAAGGTCACTGTAATGGCTGCAGCTATTCTGTCCCTTAATTTCACACACACCACTGCACAGGCTCTGCAGTGCCCTGACCTTTGACCCTGACCTGTCAGGGTGATGGGTGTTCTTATCTACAATGAGTCATTTCATAGAAATGGCCCTTTGTTCCCTCTGGGTTTATGCTGGTAACACAAAGCTGAACCAGTTACCGATATAAATGGATTTGAAGGCTAATGCTTTTCATAGGAAGTTTGTTGGTCTTTTTCAGCCTTGTGTTGAAATAACTTCGGTAAACCGTATAAAGCAGGGGAGATGAATTTTAAATATTAATGTAATTTATATTTAGACCATACTTCCAGGCATACACAGTCACAATATCCTTTTTCACGTAAAAAATGAAAACACTGCTTGCCATAAATGCTGTTCATTCTATCAGTAATTTATTTTGTGGATTCTCTAGAAACAACAAAGTGCACAATAAAGTATAAATTACATGTCCTCCCTGCAAGCGAACACAAGGAAAAACACTTAGGATGCACTGTGTTTACTTACTAACGTGATTTTCATTGGAACGGAAACTCAGTGTAACGCTAGTGTTTGCGATTCAGTGGGGAAAATGGAGGTGTTGATGGAGCTGACTGCGCGGAATGCACCGTGAATCTTTACACTTGTCTTCTGTGCGTGAAATTTGTAGAGACCAATCTGCCCACCAGCGCTCTGCTTGCAGGTGTAGCCCTTAAATCGTTAAAAGCTGCTGAACGTGTAATAATGACTAATAAAATGGTAACCTGGATTTATGTGAGATGGCTTGCAGGTCCAGTTCACAGTTCAGGAAAAAAAAAACATCTTCCTGCCTGCCTTTAAAAGAACCTTCATGTTTAATTGGTTCTAATGGTGCCATTGAGCTGTTGTTATTGGCAGACTGGGAGGGAGAAAATTCGAGAGAAAAGGTTAAAATGTACTTGAGTGAGACAAAGTAGACTTGACCCCTTTTTCACCTCGCCTTTGTTCTGCTGATAAAATGGGATTAATTGCTACAGGAATTTCTGACACTGATCCATAGCTGTTTACGACACAATGTTAAAGTTCCCCGGATTCTCAAATAATCAGCTGTATCATAACAATGCAGTGTTTTCCAGTATGAGGCTGATTAAACTAAACAGAAAAGTGAACATAGCCTTAGGCTTAGTTTAGACTGACGTCATTTCTTTCAAATAAACATAAAGAGATTTGTATAAGTTTAACATCTCATCAAAGATAACGGACCTCTGTCTCAATGTATGGCGTTCCCCACAGCAGAGCAGTTGGATTGCCCCCTACTGGACCAGTTGTGTCACTGACCGCAGCGGAATAAATCATGATTTTGGGCCATTTGGTAGCCAAATTTAATATTCTCCCGATAGACAATTAAACACTGACATGCCACCAAAAAGGTAAAGCATGTACTATTGTCTGCACAGAATATTATAAAGTTTTAAAGAAAGCAGAACAATAACTTGCATTTCAGTTAATTAGCTATCAAACTTAAACACCATTCTGCATCCTTAAAACGAGGCTCATATCTGGATGTTTATTTATTATATGCTGCAGTGTTCGGTTGGGGAGGCGGCCGCCTTAATTAGCAGCTGAGAAAAACCCTCAGATCTTCCCACGAAGCTGTTATCGCCGTGTGTCAGTTAATTACAAGATCGCGGCACCGCTGAGGCGGAGTTCGCTAACGAGCGGCGATCATTAAGCAGCGCCGTTAACGGCGCTAAATGCGCCGCCTGTGCCTGTTGATTTAACAAGTGTTTAACATTTTCACCTGCGTATCACCCAGGCGCCAGCCGTGTCTACAAGGGGAGGGGATTTTCAACGGAATAAAAATATTTTGTCGGGTTGACTCCCCCAGCCCCCTCGTCAGGTCACCTTATAAAACAGTGCGGCTGGAACAGGCACGTGATTTTATGCACTGGGGCCCCTGACAGCAGCTCACGTCTTGCCTGGTTTGTATGTGAAAGAATAATATTTGATGTCACGATGGCGTTATGTGTATTTTAGTGCCACGATCAATTTGAAAGCGATTCATCCTTTCAGCCCCGTAGATACATGCAGCATAAGAGCTGATTTTTATCACGTTTGCAGGGAACGTTGCCCTTGGCTTCTAAACATTATTATCTGGTTTAATTATCTGTATTTCTTTTCCCCTTATAGAATAATGGAAAATCAGACAGTGTAACAAACAGGAGGCAGAATTTACAACAGCCAAGCAGCAGACATACTTTAATGGCAGCCCAGCTCTTGTCTTTGCTTGACTTAATGATTACATTTCCCCCCTCCATGACCCGGACAGAACCATCATAGACCCTTCTGGCCAGATCGCATTCCCCGTTCTGGTTGAGCCCAGAATGCCGGCGAGATACCTCCATGTTACCGGTGCCGTGGCAGAGCGACCGGCAGCGCTTGGATGTAAATAAACACGTTAAAAGGAGGCAGGGATCCAGGCGGCTGGGACGAAAGCGGAGCCTCCCTGACAGCCCCCTCTGCCTGTCAGGCTGCGCGAGCGCGGGGGCGGGTTCCCTCGATGGCAGCTCGCACACACCTGAGCCTGCAGCAGCTAATTATACTAGCGCAGGTGCTTTTTCCCCCCCCTCACAAATCCAAGCAAGTCTCAGTTTTAGGCTTTATCTTCTAATCCAGCAGAACGTTACACCGAATCATTGCACCTCAAGTGCTTTTCACAAGGGTGTGAGTTGTGGCTGCATTCCTGGAGATTTCGATCTACAGATTGTTTCCCTGACTTGTGGGATATCAGACACTCCGTAAGGCATATTTGAAAATCTAAAGAATAATGAGAAGCGCGCGCGGAAGGCGAAAAAGCCGCTGGGTCGGTCGCCCTGCTGCCCAAACCGGGAATATGCAGGGAGTCTCCACACTTCGACTGCGGTTTCTTTTGTGCTGATTCAAACTATTGCATCACTCGGCTGAAATTATTTCCCATCGCAAGATATGCGTTTTTTTTTCTTTTTGTGGGAACACGTACCCGTTTAGGATGGCCCAAGCATCTCGTACCTGCTCCTCGTCTACACCTGCCACCCTCAAGATGGTTTTATAAATCGCTCACAACTTGTTATATGCTCGACTGAGCCGTGATCATTTGTAAGACACTGTCATTTCAACAGCGGCAACTCCGCAAAATCACTGTAACTGGTCATTTGATTGAGACATATATATATATATAGTGTACATAACATGCATATGTATGATTTTCATACATGTACAACTTATGTATAAATATCAATCCTTTCAAATTAAAATGTCAAAGCAGAAACAGACTGATTTTTGTCTCTTCAACAGTTGGTGTTTGCTCATGTGTATAATCAGAATCACTGGCACAACAATCAAACTGAGTAATTAGAAACTATTTAGACGACGGCCCTTTTTTTCCTTCACAAAGAAATTCAGTTAAAAGATAAATTTACTGCACATTCACGACACTGACAATGAATGGGGGGGGGGGTTCCAGAGCAGAGGACAGGACGGAGGTGGGGGAGGCGTTGTGGCGAACGGGCCGTTGTTATGGCTCGTAATGGAAGCATTTGATTAGGCCGCTGATCTCTAATCTCTAATTGTTCCATAGAGGAGGTGATTCTCCCTCCTCAAGGGCTGCTTCAGTGCCCCCCCCCGTCCTCCTTCCGGAACGATAAAAACACAACAGCTGCAGCTGAGTAGAAACATTTAATTACCATCCATTCAAACGGAGCCTGATAGGAAGCTTGTGTGTGATAGGTGAAATGAAAAGACCCCCCCCCCATCTCCTTTTTTGTCTCTCTGTCATTCCACTGTTAGGAATTTCCAAGGCTTCAGCTTCTATTCTGAACCTCTAATGAGATTCCTCAGATTCCATAGATTTCCCGTTAAATTCAGCACTGTGCGGCTTGTGGCAGTGAGAATGGGTGTTATTATCATTTAAATTGGTCATAAAAAGGCAGTGCAGTAGAGAACGAGCGGAACTGAGTCAAGGAACATGAATTTTTTTATTGTTGTCGACTACAAAGGATTTGTTTTTTCTATGTCTTTGTTGAATCAACAGCAGCATAATGAAAGAGCGAGAATTAAGGAAAAATCGGCATCCATTCAGTCTGTCGGCGGGTCTGGTGCGATTTGCTGTAGCACATTGTCACTGGTGCTTTCCAGTATATTTTCTCAAAAGAAAGGGAAGAAAGTTCATTTGCCAGCTAGGAAAATTCTGAATGGCTCGGTTGGCATGGAAATGCTGGAAACCGCTGCCCCTAAATGCCCAATTAACGGACACGATTAATGCAGCCTGACGGACCCGCTGAGAATCTCCTATTTTGACAACGGTGGAAAGTGACGGGTTTGGTCAGGTGACCCCACTGCCAGCAGTGTGGGTACTGAGATGCGGGTGGCATCGGGCTGACGAGCGGCCGTCTGCACGGAGGTGATGCCGCCGTTACCGTAACGGCAAATGGGGGGTATGGGATCGATCTTTCACGTCTTCCCCGACTCCCACCACCATGATCGGGGATTAATCACGTAAACAACACGCTTAGCCCAGTGCCCGGTGTAGCAACGACCTCCCCCATTAATGGCCCCTGTCGCTTTAGTTACCACGGTTACAGTCCTCTGTCCTGCCGCTGTCTCCTGTCAGCCATTTACCTGAGAAAATGGAGCTGGATGGGGGAGAGAGGCAGCCTGTCTGTTCCTAGGGTGAGATTTCATTCAGCGGGGACACCCGATCCGCCAGGAGTGGAACGACACAAGATGGAAGTGGGGAAGGGGGGTGGGGGGCACAGCTGTGTTTCATTTTTCTTCCCCCCAGTGACTAACGGGCAGTTTCTTTGACATCATGATCACCTGCGAGGCCCCAGTCGGCTGCCTCCGTCGCCACGGCGACTCCGAGACCGAGGCGTGTCACCGGGCGAGGCGGCGAATCAGGAGTTGGGGAAGCTGACAGCCTGTGACATCTGCCGCCTTGAGAGTCATTAAATGGCTCCTGGTCCATTTTGCCTCGGGCGGCCATCAGGGGCCCGAGTTCTGTCACCCGCTTCTGACTGGAAGCCCGGGCCGTCCGGTCCGGTTGCTACAGGGGCTAAGTTTCTCCTAAACCCGCAGGGATGGAGCCATCGACCGAGCGGATAATGAAGTCAGTGCAGAAAGTTAAAACTTAAATTAGGACTACTTCAGCCCAGTGCATAAGCAGAATGTGTTTTATGGCTTCGGAAAAGTGTTTTTCACTTTGAATTAAGTTGGTAGAATGCATGAGAAAAAATAACCCAGATTTAAAATATATTTAATGTGAAAAGCTAGTCAACTCAACGCTATAATAATACAGAGTATCTACTCATTTTTTCTCACCTGAATAAATACAAGCACAGATGGTGTGAAATGTGGTTGCCGATGCCTCAGATTAAAGGGTGATTTCGCCCACCCCCTCACCCCCCCCCCAAGCTGAGGGTGCCATCAAGCAAACAGGTGTGCTATTTACATAACACAAACGCCCCGGCAGAAAGCGCTCTTGGAAATTAATTACGGCACGGTCCGCCTCATTCAGGTGACGTCTGCTGAAATGGAGTCCGGCTTGGCCTGGATAAACAGCGGATCCATCGACCCATTCTTTAAAAAAAAAAAAAAAAAAAAAAAAAAGAATGAATATGTGTTTACCTCCACATTTCTGATCCTGTAATTACAGTGCGATGGTCAATAGTCATTCATGTGACTGGGTCTGCAAACCCACCCAATGAGATTTACATGTTGTCCAAGGAAGATGGAGATTTCGTCAGAATGTGCCTTTTGGATAGCCAGTGACCTTTGACCTCGCGTTTCTGTCTACCGGGCCCAGAG
This sequence comes from Gnathonemus echidnorhynchus, assembly GCA_026776725.1. Lineage (NCBI taxonomy): Eukaryota > Metazoa > Chordata > Actinopteri > Osteoglossiformes > Mormyridae > Gnathonemus > Gnathonemus echidnorhynchus. The sequence continues at coordinate 7,516,573 of JAODJU010000119.1, forward strand.
TGAAATGAAAGGCATCCAGAAAAGGAAGTGCAATTAGACTGTATGTTTGGGAATGTTTGCTTATGTTATTAAAAGGGATGGAGAAACATCAGTTTGATTCAATTCACGTGTTGATTGGCAACAGTTGATTTGGTCGAATCTTAAATGTTCAGCTGGAGAGTTTGTGTTCAGGTTGTTCCACCTATGGATACAAATGTACCCTGCAAATGATGGGGCGAGTCTCTATGGAAATCTCCCTTATTTATTTTTGCTGCTGGATATGGAGGGTATACAGGAAGCGGCTACGGCCAATCAAGGGTTTTGATTAGCCTCTTGGGGAGGTGGATTGGCAGCAGTCTATACCAGGTGAAGACCCCAGCCCTGCTGCTTTCTTTTAAAGACTAGGCCTTGCCAAGCCGGTCCCCATCAGCCCCCTGGCTCCCGTCCGGCTGTTAATTGGACAGGCTGAACACCGTACAACCTATTGACCAATCAGGAGTGTCTCACAGGTCAGGTGGGAAATTCAAAGGAGAGCGCAAATCTGCGTCATCAATTTGCAAATGAGGATAGCGGCAGGTTATCGTACACAGACTGCACATCGCTCATGCTTTGAGAAAGATCAAATGAAAAATTAGAATGCACGAAAGGCAAAATATGAGTCTCAGACCACAATAAGACCACAACTTAAATTATTTTGATGGGCATGCATATATTTCATAAATTCTTTTATAACTTTACGTGTGGTTCAGCTTGTCATATTGCGAATACATATTCATGTGCCACGGGTTTCCTCCTGTGGGTAAACTACGGTAATAACTCTGGAGGGCTCCCCAGCACTGGCGATCACTGATTTAGGTGATAGATCGTTTGACTTGGTTCCTCGGCCACAGCAGGCGAGAGTGTTAAGTAGATCTTTGTGAAGCTCCGATGGGCCCAATAACCTCAAAACAGTAAAAGGCCGTGGAGAGGAACTGATGGAACTCACAATTATCCTGAAAAGCTCCACAGCTGCGATGTGTTTTTCAATTACTGTCGCTGATGCAGTAAAACCAGAACCAATACAGGGCACAAACATTTGTCTTTTCGTTCTCCATCATCTCACTATTCTCTCTCTCCTCTATCCCTGCTTTGTCATGCTACACTCGTCCATTTTTTTTTTTAAGATTTCAGGTGTGTAAGGCATCACCTGACAGTCAATAGTGCTCAAACTAATGCCATACCGGTTATCAATTGACCACTGAAGTTATCATTGATCTTGCAGCTGGATTGAGGCTGAAAATATTATTAGGAAATATTATAATTAGCATGTATATAGGTCTTTTGAGGAGACAGGAAATTTGATCCATGAAGTGGTAGACTGGATATTTAATGGAATAATCAGGGCGGCAGTGGGGTGGGTGAGTATGAAATTGGTCGTTTACACACCTAAATTTAATGATCACTTTTTTGGCTAAACATCTGAAGTCAATCAATTATTTCAGCTTGATGATTGGGATCCAAGTCATTACGAGAGCAATGGCCTGTTTCCGCTTAGCTGCTGGGCCATCTGCGGCATTATTTTAGCTGTGGAAATCTTTCAGAAGTTGGACATTTTTTAATAGAGCTGGAGCTATGTGGTGTCGTGTGCCATTGAGGTTATGCGTGTGCTTAAAGTGTGCTTCAAGGTCTGGGTGAGCTTTAGAGGGCACGTGAGCAGGAATGACTTATGCAGAACGTCCAGAGAAACACTGATTTGAATAAAACGTTAACCAAATATATGCGAAAACTTTTAAGAATTTTCAAAATGCTACAATTAGAAAGATTCTGAACCAAAATTTTGCATTGGCACCTGTCATCATTTCAGCAAAAGACTCCGGAAAAGACTTTGACACTACAGTAGGCTTATAAATGAATAAGCATTTCTTTAATATTTAGACATGATTTTCAAAATGGAACTTTTGAGATAGAAGCTTCAAAATGCTGGCACAATTCTGTGCACATAATTAACTTGCTTACCTCACAAACACTTGCATTAGCAGTTTTCTCTGCTTCTCCATCAATTGCTCTTTCCAGGCTTGTTTGATGATGACCCCCCCCGCTGGGGCTCTGAGCAAGGAAAGTCGCTGTGCAGAGAAACGTTTGCGAGCAACTATTCAAACTTGGGTAAAAATATGCATATTGATTCCGTACTTTGATATGTAATGAATATTAATTCTCAACAGAAGTCACGATTGTCAAGGTTCTTGCATGTAATCAACTAACTTGATTATATTCGTGCACAATTACTATTGAATTTCAATGCCAATTTTATAGACCCAAAACATTTCTACCATGACAGGAGAATCAATCAAAAATTATTATTTAAACTGAATTTGATTCAAGTTGTTGCAAACCCAAAGATGGATTTTTTGTTCTTCTGTTGGAATGACATATTTTACACGCATTACTCCGGTAAAATAAACAGGCGTGTAAATGGGTAAAATTTTTTGATAGTGGCTGCCAAACATCTAAGATCAACGTTACATTTTGCCTTGTAGGAGAGACTGTCATACCTGTGTTGTTGACATACTCTGTGAACCACACGTCTCATGTAAATCACAGCTATGAATCTCCCATCAAATGGTACCCAGTTTTACCGAGTGACAGTGGGGTCAATTCCGTTTATGGCCTGTGTTGATGAAGCCTGTACTGGAATTGAAATATTTACAGGACGCCCCATAGGTACAGTAAGTCATTCTCTCCCTCCCCACCCCCAGCAATATCAGGCATGTCTTTAAAGAGTAGCTGGGGACTTGGATTTAACGTTATATACTGACAGGTGTAAGAACCACAATATATATGTTTATGCAAATATTTAATGTGAAGTCATTTAATCAATATTTCACTATTTATACCTATTTAGTCTGACATGTTGTGGTCCTTTTAATTTCTGTTTTTGCTAAAACCTACTTAATATACAACCAGTCAGCTGCAAATCTCCAAAATGGAATGGAGGCCCAATTCATAAGGAAGGTGAAAGCATCCCGTCACAGCCTGATAGGAGTGGAAGAGCAGGGGGTGTGGCTTAAAAGGCCAAGCGATTTCTGTCCACAAAGACAAATACATCTAAGAGTGGACCAATCATATTCAGGGCTTGGGGTGACGATGGGGGTGACCTGACCAAAACAAACCCTGATGGCCATCATTTATTACAAAGAGATGACAATATATTGCAAACAAAAGGGAAACATAATGGGGGGTTGGGGGGGACTGTATCTTTTGTGGATTCTCTCTCGTGTTTGACCACTGTTTCCCAATGATTCATGTGTCATGTTAATGGACTTCTTACTAAACTGATGTTTTTTCTCTATATCAAAATGAATTTGTCTTCCTTCCAAAGTACAAAAAGATTTTTATAGACATAAAGATTTTTATATCAGAGCACATCAAAGCACAGTCTCTTGGGCTATCATTATATATATATATATATATATATATATATATATATATATTA
>JAODJU010000119.1:7520535-7535997 GCA_026776725.1 Gnathonemus echidnorhynchus
GTCAGCTGTTCAAACCCAGGTGTGAGGACTCTTCAGCCAATCAGTCCTCTAATTAGTGACCTAATTAGGGAGTTGCACCGAAAACCTGCATACACAGCGGCCCTTTGTGGATAAGATTGCCCACCCCTGTTGTACACGCTGCCACATTTTGGTGACATATGTCAACACACCCCCAGTCTTGATCATACACAAACCTAAAAGCACTCGTCGAAGTTGTCAGAGCGATGTAAAATGCTGACAGGCATTCCAGGAATGTGTTATATAGCTGTTCCTTCCCTTTAAGAGCTTGCTGGTGAAGCAAGTCTAGATTCTGCAGTGGTACGGTTAAAATGCGCAGTGAGATTTTTCCCAGAGCTGGGACGGTGGAGTCACAGGCAGATGGAAGCCACTTTGAAAGACAAGGCCCCAAAGGCATTGTGGGAAATGTGGGGTATTTAAACAGTATATTAACCTATTTTACTACTACTGCTATTATGGTATTATATTATATTACATTAGTAAGGAACAGAATATTGTAATCATAATTAAGGTTTATCCCCCCACAACCATGCATAGGACAAGTGGGTATAGAAAATGGAAGGATGGATGGATGGATGCATGGTTTCTGAAAAGTTTCTGAAATTTTCTGTTGACCTTCATTGAAACAGCATGTATAGAAATAATTGGTTGTTGATAAACTACTAGCTAGATAGAATTAAATAATTAGTGTGGAATTTAACTATCCTGGAAACACATTTGAGTGCCATGTTCATATAAAATCCTGTCTCCTCCATTAGATTTTGTCTAATGGCATTTTTAATTTTATTAGTAAACATTAAGATCTTTGGTACACTCCGATTTGTGGCTTGGCTGAGAAGTTGTTAAGTATACAGCATGCTTTTGTCACATGCGCTGTCAGGCGACAGTTAAATGAGTTTTGTGTTAATGTGACAGAGGCGCATGGAGGAATCATTTGAACAGATAAGTTCACTGACTGTGTCTACTTCAAATCAGAAAATTCACGGCCACTGCATAAATTGTCCATACATCAAAGATCACAGTAAAGTCTCAGGAGTCCGAAATAAACAATACGGGAAATATTCAGGAAAGCGCTTCCCAAAGGGTTTTTACTTAATAGTGACTCACCTCAAAATTGCAGCCTTTTTATTAAAACACAAGAGACAAATTACGTTTCTGCTAAATTTTGCTAAGAAATTTAATTTTCTTTATCCTCATTAATTTTAGGTGGTACCCATTTGTTTTAGATATAGTGCAGATACAGCAAAGCATGAAGAAATGAATTTGTGCCAGAGTTTTGGTCTGCATACTGTCTGCTGCTTCAGCTGATACAGGGGACTTGAGTAAGATAGTGCAGACCATGTTCAGAATTAGAATTTCAAACACAATAGAACTCTCGGGTCTCCATTGTTCCACAACAATGGCTTGGTCGAATTTTCAACACAGTAGAATGTTGAGCTGCCCATTGTTTTAAACAAAAGGCTTCTGCATAGGGTTAAATGAACTACTCTTGTGGGCATATCTGTAATGCTATAAATAACTAATTACATGCTTTATCAACAAAGGGAGCAGCTGTTTTTGGGGAGGAATAGTTATACAGTATTTAATGAAAAGTTGTGGTTCTTTTATGAAAAAAATATTAAAAAAAAGAAAAAATATTCTACGAAAAACAAAGCAGACGATAAGAACAGTACACCAAACTATAATTTAATATTCATATAATTAGAATATTATTCTTGAGTATAATTATGCTATAGATGGACTTTGGCTTATTTGTTGTGTTAGTGGCTGGAAATTTCACTGGTTAGTCTGGTTGTACTAGTCTAGTACAGGGACATTCTGGGTACAGGGAGCTAGATGCAAAGCCTGCTCCCACAGTGGACAGAACGAAAGGTTTGGGAATATTTCAGGAAATCCCATTCAGGCTGACATCAGAGCAGATGCTGCGATGATTAAGATGCTGAGCTTGATAAGGTGTTCTTTTAATACCCCTATAAGGAAAATGACACCAACAGTGGGCCTTATCCATATCTTAGGTCCATGACTGAATGGTTCTCATAGATTCTGCTGTACTCAACCCGAGGAATCAATAGACTGAATGTTAGAAATCCACTTGTGAAATCCACAAAGATGCACTCACTGCCCAATAACTTCGACTTACACAGTTCAACATATTTAATAAATGTTCACAGTAGATGTATAGCATTAGTGGGCTAATCCACTTACCGTCAGTGCTGCGTGGTATTTTCATACAATACAGAGGTGCAGTCTTTGACAGGAAGTTCACCGGCTGAACCAATCTTATTACACAGATATTTTCCATTCTCCTTGATTTAATTTTGCTTGCATTGGACAGCATTGGATTCTTTGCTCGCAGTTTTCTTTGACAATATTTCATCCTGAATAACTCTCCTGAATGAGTCTAAACTTGCCATAGAGATGAGCCCTACTCAGTCATCTGCTGGACCTCAAAATGCAGTACCAACGATACACTTCTTCTCGTTCACAAACAAATTCCCGGCTCTAAATGGCTCTCTGGTGACATGGGACCTCTGTCAGGAAGAGATTAAGTGAAATAAAAATCATATTAAAAATTATCACTGAACAGCCATTAGTCTGCGGCTTCCTGTCACCTCTTGATGGATTTCACACTTAGTCCAATGAATGTTCTAACGACATTGATAAAATCACAGGGAACGAAATATAAAGCACCGTTATAAACTGCCACCCGCCGGGGATCAGCGCCGTGTCAGTCGCTCACACAATCTCCCTACGACTCGGCAAAGACCTAGACCTCCACTGGTACAGCGCCCCGCATTGGCCGTCATAGGGAAATGCTTTGGCTTTTCTGGACCTGATGGCCTTTATTCCCAAAACTAAAATCCAACCACTCTCTAGCGCCAGCAGAAACGTTTACATAGTAGCAAGTGCCATAGTATCCACTCACCTATCCATCCATCTTTTAACCAATTATCCTGGTCAGGATTTCCTGGGGGGTATCACATATGTTTGCAATTAATATAATGTGTTGTGCACCAGTGACCAGGGACTGGTCATCTGACCAAAAGGTTGCTGCTTCCCAGCCAAACAATAGCACATTGATTAGAATGGAAGTTTGGGGACAGAAAAATACATAAATCAGGGGTGCCGGAAATGGAGTGAAATTATTCACGGTATCACGTTCTGGTCATATGGCGCATGTGCAATAATCACCAGGGCGTAAACATTTGTCCGGTCGCTGAATTTACACTGGTTATATCCACCATCTGAAACCCTGGTTATTACTGCACATGCGACGTATTATCGCGCACCCCTAACTCGGCCCTGTAACACACCAGCGGTCTGGGCTGGGGGGCCCGTTTGAGCTTTTTTCTGGAGGCCCAGCATTTCTTGCCTCGTCACGGTGTGTAACCCGGATGCTTTTATTAATACTGAGTTCGGTAAAACTGAGAGATTTATGTTCTGTTTGGCTAAATTGTTTGGCTTAACGGGAAACATAAAATGGATGCGCAGCACTAAAGGACGTCAGGTAATTAAAAATACACTGAAACTGTATTTGGTTAATTACGGTAACACTAAGACAAACCTTAAGCACTTAATTTGGTATCAATAACATTATGAGAATACCTATATATCACAGATCTTGCCTCCCATGAGCCCCAATTTCTTGGGTTTTTATTTCGTGCCAAAGAAGCTGAGCCAAATCAGACTGAAGAGGAGTCGATATCTTTAATTAAGATGGCTCAGTGGTGGCACCCAGTTGCCGAGTGTTTAAGCTAATTACCGTATTAATTGCAGCATTAATTAAATGACATAATTGCCTTTCGATGAAATAATTCTCATTGCGCCGGGCAGACAAAGGGTTAATTTATAAAGAATGCGAGCATGTATTATTTACACACTGATGAATAATAAATTCGAGTACTGCCCTAATAAATTTACCAGCGCGGCGCAGATTTAGATATGCGTCTCTAGTGGCTATCGTTTGAGTTATGGTCACGCCTCGGTGGTGAATGTAAAAAAGGCACAACATACTTCATTTAATTCTCTTAATAAATGAGAGGCAAGTTAATGTTTGCATTGGAAAAAACGAATAAATCGTAGGCCTATGTAGTCAAGCCATAAAAATCAAATAATATTGTGCTGAGAATAAAAAAATACACTGTGACAGTTATTGTGGAGAAAATATTATATGAAAATTTTAATATTTTAATAATTGGATGGATAATCATTGCGACGCTAAATGTAAGTTTTCATTATAGTTTAGCTAGACTACACATATGCTACGGAAGACCAGTGTTTTAAATCGCACGTATTTTATATGCAAAACAGCACGTTATCATTCCCCCTATTAGACAGACTTGACTCTAAAACCGGTGCACACTATTTTTCTCTTTTTATAAAATAATTATTATGTCTAGTTCTGGCGATAGACCAATCAAAGAAGGGAAGACAGAGCTGCAGTAAAATCCCAAACCACATCTAAATAAACCTCACAAACAGTGAGGCAATAACAAATGTAAATGGTAAATGGAAACTTTCTGGGTCCATGAGTAATACGATCCATCAAGCAGGAGCCCTCCTTCGCATTAATTACAGAATATGACAAGTGGGCTGATGAGCAGCAATGCTCATTATCTGAGAACATATTCACAACTCCGCAATCTCCGGGAGACGGACTCGGGCGAAATTAATCTCTGTTCTTTGCATGAGCCTCTACGAATTTTCATGCTATTAACAGGTTTTCTCTATCGCTCGGTACTTGTCAATCTAATCTGTTTTTTAAATGATAACAACAACAACAACAACAACAATAACAATAATAATAATAATAATAATAATAATAATTTTGCAGCTTTATCCATGACTGTTCCCTTGGCCTCAGAACGACCCCCAACCTCAGGTATATTGATTGTTTCCAGTCATCTTCCAACCACTTATTACTTTTCACATATTGGTTTATACTGAGAATTTACTTACTGACTTCCGGTATTGCCCACTTACACTGCTCAACATTTTTGAAGCAATTCTTGTTTAAGCTGAACTGACTTACAGGTCAATACAAATAATAATTGCATTAAAACACATACATTGACACAAGCCTCAAGTGCAGGATAAGTACTTACAGCTCAAGGCATGGCTGTTGTTATGTCCCATCACTTGGGACTGTAGCCTCAAATATTTTAGGCCCGATGCCAATCTTCCTTCAAAAAAGAAAAAAAAGTCAAGCCCCTCATAAACTAGAATAGCCCCTGATCTTTTCAATTACTAGAAACTTCCCTGGCTCAAGGGTACAACAAGAGGGCCCTTCTGGACCTTGTCCATCCCTCTGTTCAGTTAGGTTCTAGCATGGGATGATTATATTACAGTAGGCATGGGGGCATCTGACACGAAAAGCGACTGTGTTGTTTCACCAAGCCTCTGATTTCATTTGCAGGCAGACTGAAGTTAATTGGGGGTGAACAGTGACTCGAGCGAGCAAACATTTCCTGAAAAAAAAAGCATATTTCTACAATGGTGGCAGTCATGGCTGATAAAAAGTATTATGGGTGGGGCTTTTTGAGCCATATTCAGTCAGTTCCAGTAACCAGCCCAATACAATTTAACACAAACTGCAGGATACCAGTTCTCTGAGAAATAGCGATTATTAAAATGTCATTAAAAATCGACAGGTTAATAAATGATGAAAATTATCATTACAGGACTCACAAAATATCTATATCTTTAAAAATTCGACCTGCAAACATCCTAAAGGCCATTCTTATCCTTTCAAGTGAAGCAAACCAGTCACTTTGTATGACAGAGAGAACACTAAATGGGGACCAGCAGCGAACTGGAGACACAGCAGTCTGTCAGCTCAGCATCAAGAGAGGAATGCAAAAAGAAACACCTGCAGCAGTGACTTCACCTAAATGAAAGCTGCACGTCCAGGGATACAATCAATCGATCAGCAATTTACGTTTAGTTGCTTTCATTTGCTTCAGTGTTACCCAGATAATAAGCTACCCAGTTCAATAATAAAAAAAAAAAGATAAATTGCCTTTATCTTTTTGCGGTTGAACTGCACTGTGTGTACGACTGATTTAATGAAACACAAATAAGACAGAAGCATTAAGAAACAGTATATAACTACAGCTTCCACTTCAGCTGATGAAGGGTGCAGCCATCTTGAATTCTGAGTCAGCGTTGAGGAGGTTCCCCTGACTTTCCAAGTCGGAATTCTGACTTTGGGGGCATTCCCGTTGAAATTTCCGACTAGGAACTCAGAATTTCTGACTTTCCGAATTCAAATGGAACACAGCTTAAGGTATGCCAGGTTAAATGGTCTTTATCTTTGTTCATATACATTCAGTCCAGACTACCTGAAATCTGACTAGTTATCCAGCTAAGCAAGAAATTCCGCTTTCTGAAACAGGCCCCAGTTCTAACCTGGTTAATTGTTAGCCATTATTAGCAATATCAGTTATCAATATAATAACACATTACACGATATTTTCAACATAAAAACACTGTAGTCCACAGACAGCAGTTGGGCTGTACTGTGTGTACAAGCAATTTAATGACCCACAAATAAGACGTAAGTACTAATAAACTGTATAAAACTACAGCCTAAACTCCTTTTATTTCCTGTCTTGTGACTAAAGCATTGTTGTGGAATCACATGCATTGAGTTTCATTGTAACTTGTTCCAGTGACAGTAAAGGCGTTCTATTCTAGGTTCTGGGAGGGGCTTTCAGCCTCTGAAATGCTGAGCAGGATAAGTGGGTCTGGATGGATGGGTGTACAACAGGGGACCAGTGAAGGCAAAAATCAGCTTGTCATCCCTGGATAGTTTTCATTGGATGCTTCAGCCGACCAGCCACCTGAAACCGTCACGTCGTGGGCCACTTAATAAAGGGGAAGCCTGCGTTTCTGTGTCTCTTCCATGTTTCTTTGTCTCCTGGACACAGTGAAAACAAAGAGAACAGAGATGGACCAGGCAGCCAGGGCTCCAGAAGCAGGGCATTGCGTGACTTAGCAATTTGAAGAACTGTCACTTCTGCAGAATAAGGTACAAGAAAACAAGAGTTAGGGGTGGCGTCGGGGTGCAGCAGTTAGCATTGTTGCCTCCCACCTGGGTTTGAGTCTTCAACATGGCTGTATGTGTGTGGAGTTTGCATGTTCTCCACATGTCGTCGTAGGGTTTCCTTCGGGTGTTCTGGTTCCCCCCACAGTCCACAAACATGCTGAGCTGATTGCAGTTACCAAATTGCTCGTAGGTGAGTGTGTGTGACTGGTGTGTGAATGGTGTGAATGTTCCCTGCGATGGGTTGGCACCCCGTCCTTGCTTGTTCCCTACCAGGGTGCCCTCTGCCTTCACCTCCTCATGTGAGCCTGACCAGGATACATGGATAGAAAGTGGTTGGATGTATTTTGTTGTTGTTTAATTCAAGATATTTTGCTTTAATGCTGTTCTGTTTGTAACGTTGTATCACGTTAAAAGTGATTCTGAAAAAAGTGTTTTTTTTTTTTATTCCAGACCATGAACACGAGGTTAAAGTTTTCTCTCGCTTCTTCTCCACATTCTGTCCAGTATATTCTTCTTTTTCGTTCTCCATTGAATGCTAATTTCCTCTTTTACAGTGAATTAAAAAAAGGGGACCGTTCTCAGTGTTTAATAACATGAGACACCCTGGGCAGCTGGGCGTTGTGAACACCTGAGTGCTTTCATAAATCACAATGCTTACGTTCCTAAGATGCGGCCCAGAGGAAATTGAACTACCCTTTCAATTAAGTCAATTCAATTAAGCTTCCTTAGACCGTATCTTGGAAAAGCCATATTTTGCCAAGGAAAGCCACTCAAAGGCATCGCCTTCTGCAGTGGCCCCAGGTCTCACACTGCAGCAAATGTGTTCCCCAGTGGCAATGTAGAGGCCAAGGGTGACTTACAGAAGAGTAGGAGGCCAAAGAGGAGGTCTGTACCATCACTTTTGTGAAAGAGATAGAACCAGAAAGATGGAGACAGCATTACCCTTCCAGCAGTTCTCTGGATAAGACAACTTCCATTAAATGCCTGTTATACAGTAATATTGTGAGGCCGCGGGGTTTAATTGCTTGTGGACCAGCATGCATTGCACCGGTGTGTAAGTAGTGTAAACACTTGTGCAAATAATTTCCCTGATATGAAGTTATGTGAGTGAATGTAGGTGTTTTTGTATTCTTGTGAATTGCCGAGTATCATGTTTTCCTGTTGTGGTGTGTTTGTAACTCCCCCACGATGGTGTTCGATGTGCTAAGTGACATTGTGACATTGTTGTCAGAAGTGGGCTGCGAGGTTGTCGACGAAATGGTGGAGAGGGACAGAGACTGACCAGGAAAACCCCAGGAACTGAATTTGGCACCTTCATGGGGTAACCTGATGGGTCTAGTGCTTCCCACCCAGCGCGCTACCCAGAAGATCAAGTTGTGGCTCCGCAGCAGAGCGTACTGGTGACAGATAGGGCCAGGGTGAAGACCACCCTGAAGCATCCACACACCCCTGGAGCAATAGTTCTCCCATGTGTGCCTGGCAGCCCGGCACAATGCCTGGGGCAAAGAGGAGGCCACAATGCATCTGGTACTGGAGTGGGAGGTACACCAAGCCCATCTCAGTCTGACCCCCAATGAGCAGTGGAACGGCGCCGCCCTGGTGGTGATGCTAGAGCAGGATTTCAGTCAGCAACCATCAGAGGAAGCAATGCGGGGGGAGCTGGCAGGTCGGCAGAGGCGGGACAGAGAAATCTTGACTCTGCCGCAAGTCCTGGTCCAGAAGGATGGGTCATGGCGCTTTTGCATGGACTTCTGGAGTCTGAATGCTGTGACCCGGAAGGACTCATACCCGTTGCCCTGGATCAATGATTCACGGGATGACACTGCCGGGTTGACGTGAGTTAGCTCTAAACTTCCAAAATGGCTACTGGCTGGTCAAACTGGTCCCAGATTCCTGACCTAAAACTGTGTTCACTATTGGTCATGGTCTGTGGCACTTCTGGTTGATGCCATCTGGGCTCTGCAATGCGCCAGCCACCTTCAAGGGGTTACTGGAGTGAGTGCTGGCCCATGTCCCCCACAGTGAGTGTGTAATCCACCTTGATGACCTAATCGCCCACCCTGCTGATTTCGATGGTGCACTTAGTAACTTGCGCACTGTCTTCACTGCAACCTGGAATGCTGACCTGCAGCTCCACCCCCCAGAAGTGTGCTGCGCTGAAAGAGTTCCCGGGTCACTTAGTGAGCGGTGAGGGCATGGCGGCAGAATCAGGGAAGATCACTGCAGTCATCCTGGTGAACTTCGGGCCGCCCCGTATGCCAGAGGTACTGAGGGAGGTATACGATGCTGCCAGCCGCAGGCAGGATTTCAACATCGGGGATCCATTTAGGGTATACTGTCCTATTAGTAAGAAGGGGTGGTCACCCGAGATGGACAGTCATTGGAGGGAAACAGGGGAGATCCTTGAGTGCCTCTCAGATGTGGTTTAACACCCAAGTGACGTCCGGCTGTGGTTCTGCACAGGGAGCTCCTGGCACCATATCGTCCCCCTGGCTAGAACTGACCCCCCTGTAGTGGCTGAGGACAAGGATCCGGCAGAGGGGGGAGGCATGCCGGGGGCTCTGGAGGCACCAGCACCCCGCAGCATTTGTAGGATTTTGTGGTGGACTTGGGGGCCACCGGGGACAGCCGATCCTCTTGCTGGGGGGGGGCAATGTGATGCAACGAGGCTAAAACACTTGCAGATGTGCATGCATTGTGCCGGACTTTACATAATGTAAATTCTTGTATAAAAAATGTTTGTGATATGTAGTTGTGTCAGTGAATGTAGGTGTGTCAAATTCCTGTGAAGTGCCGAGTATCGTGTTTCCCTAATGTGGGGTGTTTGTGATTCAGCCCCCAATAGTGAGCACTGATCACTTCCCCTGTCCATGCCGCTGCCCCTGGACCTCTCTGGCAGTTGTGCTGAGTAAACGGTGTTTACTGTCATTTGCTCCCCTGCATATTTATTCATTAGGCATATCTGACATTGTGACAATTCATTCAAAAATGAACATGTAGTACTGGCTTTGGCCTAATACAAGCTTCACCATGTCAACAGGGGCCATTATTAAACATCATTTTCATGTTCTTTGAAAACTACAATGGAATACCCGTTTGATTTTACTTTCCCCTTTTAAAAATATATGCAGAAATCAATAGAACCAGCACATTTTTCATGTTTAACATGTGATTACTCATGGGACTTGAACTTTTTTTTTTAATGATTACACAGCCCTCTAGAAATTGCTTTGCAGGCCAGTTTTTGCCCAGGTCTGATTTAGCATGTAGTAAAGAAATAAATGTAAGACTGAGAACATTTTCATTCTTCATAAGCTGATACTGAGGTGCAGGCATTCTCCATCAGTGGTTTAACGCTGTCTAGCTGGGCTCAGAACATATACCTCTGTCCTAAAGAATAATGAAAGAAAAAAAATCAGATAAGATTAATAGAACACAAGTCCTACACTGATTACACTGGCAGGATAGAAGCTCCATTTACTAGCCACCCTTGTAAGGCATTGTTTTGCATTGTAATTAGTGTTTGATTAATGGCGAAAAAACTATGCCCATTTGGAGATCGTTAAAAACACCCACTGCCATCGCTTCTGCGTGCCCAAGACGCTTATAGCGCCGGGAAAAGGTGCACCAGACGCGATGAGCGGACACTTATCAAGACGGCTGTCGATTCTGCAGAATGATGTCAACTGCCTGGCTGTGTAGTTTCAGGTGGAGGTGACTGAAATTTAGACCGAGATTTACTTAGTAGCTAAGAAATCTTCTGTTTCCCTGTTTCTGAGATCGATAACATGCGCAAAAGGAAGTGTTCACAGAGACAGCACTATGGATTTGCAATCAATATCTAGCGTATTTATAATTTATTTCATATATATACATTATATATTTTAAAAATTGATTTAATTTATGACTGGAAATATCACAGGGGAACTAATAGACTTTGTCTTGTGCTTAAATCTGATTGGTTCCCGGTCACATGTTTGATAGAAAACAATCAGTACGTACTAATACTGGGCTGTAATTGTCTCTTTGTTTAATTAAATCCTGTTTTAAGGCAGAAAAAATTCTAGAAATATATTACAGAGAGTGATGGGTTTTTTTAAGCAACAGAAACTGTTGTGCCTGGCTGTACTGGAGACTTGACGGTCTCCTGTCAAAGTCTTCAGCTAGGTGGTTTAAGGGTCAGCTTGCCTTGCATTTTCGAAAAGCGAGAAAACAGACCAGTGGCTTTGAGTTATGTGGAGGACACGCCACATTTAGCTGCAGATTCACCTGAGGCTCCGTAAACTCACGTTTTAAGACGGGCTAATTTCTCCCGGGGCTGTCATAAACTCTACTGCAGTATCTCTCCTGGGGACTCCTATGAACAGCCTGTGACCTGGGGCAAAGGCAGGACACCTTATAAAGCATCCATTAAATATGACCATCTGCAAGAGTGCCATCTCTAAGGCACGGCTAAAAATTCAACTCCTGCAGTCCCTCAGCCTACTGTAAACGTTGGCGGGTCGATTGTTATGCTGAACCTAGAACTGATATCAGAGGGCACTGAGGATCAGCTACCTTCATAGATATGACATTAGTAATATGAAACCCATTATTTGATATGGAATGGACTGTACCACCTGGACGAGGCATGGGGGGAGGGTCGTCGTTTATTTGTGTGTGTGTGTCTGTGTTTTTGTGTGTGTGTCTGTGTGCGAATCCCCAGTTCATGTTGCAATGATGTCAAGCTGTGTGTAAATTACAAGGGTATTAAGAGGAAGAATGGGCAGCTGTGAATCCAACACGTTCCCCGTCCTCCACTTAAAGAGGCACGTGGGAGTCTATAATGAAGACGGGAATTAAGAATACAGATGGTGACAGTAGCATACACACTGGAAAAGACCCGAAATATGAAGCATGTTTTTACACAATACTGCAGCATAGGAGATACTACTGTAACTGATTATGAACAGAAAGGATCTTTGGTGCCCCCCAGGGAAAAAATCCGGAGTAACGGCCAGAGTGGCTACAGTGGGTAACCCAGATACCCTGACTAGGGCGGTTGTGTAAGCCGGTCCACATACTGTATTAATTTAACTTGGGTGACACCATCACCATGTCCTCCGGGGAAGGGGGGGGATGCTGGGTGGCAGGCTTGTGTAAAGGAGACAACAAAGAGCTTTTAGCAGCAGGATGGGGGCATTAACATATAACTATCCAAAGGTGGGCACTTTAACATGGAATTTTAAATGTCGCCCTGCTGTTTGAGATCATGAAAACCTCTAATTTTATGCAAACGAACTGCAAGAAGAGCAGCACCTAATGTAAACGAATGCTGCTTCTGCACGGCGACAACGAAAAGGAAAGGGGGGGTTTGGGAAAAAAAAACAGAGGAGAAACCCCTGGATCCTTTAATTACCCTCTCTAGAATTATGTAAATCTCACTGCCAGGCTGCCTGCAATTACCCCACAGCGCTGGCTGGCAGCTTCGCTAATATCTAACAAAATATTGCCGGCTGACATTTAGATAAGGTGATGCAAATAAGATTTTTTGTCTTGTTTTTTTTTTAATCGTTCTTCCAAGACAAAGGGTAAATATAAAATCAGATAATGCCGTATTATAATGAACTGCTGATGGTAGACAGGAAACAGAAGAATAAAAATCACTGTTGAAGAGACTGATGCTGCAAAGAGAATAGATATTGTTTTATAGCCTTTCAGAAACAAAAGTCTATAAAAAGCCTTTATATTCTTATAGGTAGGCCTAATTATTGGGGGGTTGCTGGAATGAGGGTTCATTCTTGATAGGTACATAAAGGAAATGTGTGTTGTATGTTTAATTGCAATCCTGCCTTAGTTTCTCAAACAAAAGGCACACCTGGAATGCTTTATGCCTTTACAGAATGCATCAATGTTACCATTTTTTCCTTTTTATTTTTTTTAATTGAAGGGTCAGTGGGTTAAACTAATAGTGTAGTTATGGAGCTTGACATCACAGTGGTTTATGGCTTGAGGTAATTACTGTTGGACCCTTGAGTAACGTGTTTAACTTATGTGTTAAAAAGCAAAAATGTAAACATTGTAAGTTACACTGGATTTTGGAACAAAGGTGACTGCAAGGTAAAATAGATAATGCCACACGTTTCCTGCAAATCATTCCTAGAGATGAATGTGACCTTGAGCACCTGAATGTGTAAATGTCAGTAACATAAATAAAGTTTAGATTTCACCCCCAGGTAACCACGTGAGAAAGACTTAATTTACTCTAAAGCAGGTATGTCTTCCTAATTGTTCTGATATAGCATTAGGTGAAAATCATTTGTTTGATTAGTCTTTATTTCAGAGATGCTACAATTTCTTGTCATGGCGTAGACGATCGCGACACGCTCCAGTCAGACCTTTAGGCTCATGTTTAAAACATGGGTCTTTCAAAAAAAATTGACTAGTGGGAAAGGGCTCTGTTAAATGTTATAAACGCCTCTATTTCGGGGGGGCAGCGTATCTCGAAGCCCGAACTGTGGATTCATAAACTAGCAGGTGCGTCTCTGAGACGTCAGGAAGCAGCGTTGGGGTCAGTGGTGCGTGGGGCAGCCTGGCGGCCTCATCAATCATCATCTCCGCGGACAGTCCTCCGCCGCTCCGCGGTAAAATGTCACGGCGCCGTAACCCGCTCCGTGTTCGTCCTGAGCGCATGACTGCCCGGCTCGTTATCCCCTTTCGGCAGACGGCAAATATCTGTGTCATAAAATCAGACGGTGCCGTAACATGTAAGTAAATACGTGGGGGTGCCGGATAAGCTGCCCGAACCCACGGTGCTGCTTACCTGCTCTGAAGGCGCGTCTGCCGTCATACTGCGTTTCGTGTTTAATGCGCTTTTATATTCTGCGACGCCTGGACGGGGATTCATACCGTCATCTGGGATGAGTGTGATCACAGCACGTGTTATGCTTTTATTTATGACAGTTATTCTAAGTTTCAATTATTTAAGTCGTCAAATAAATTCAAAATAACATACACGTTACATTACAGGCCTACGTGTATGCATGCATGCAGATTATATGTCCATGTATGCATATGTAGCATACTTAATAACTAAGTATTATTCCAAAATATTTTTTTTTCTGGAATAACATATCTGACAACAATCTAAATATCAATTTGCGACCCTAATGTGGATAAACATTTCTGGAGTCTAGCTGTTAAATTAGAATTAATTTAATGTGCCATTAGAAAAGACAAACAATTAATCAATCAATTTAAGACAATTCACCCCCAATAGCTAGGCTACTAATACAACTCATGGCAGCTGTAGCAATAATGGATTAAAAAGTAACTTTGGTTCCATTTAAGGTTGTAAAAGTGAAGGAATGCCCAGTTATGTTCACTTATTTTTTTCTTGAAAGCCTTCTTCCTCTTAATGAGATCTCTGAAAAGTTTTTCTGCAAACAAACTGGAAAAAGGCAGGTGCAAATAGAGCCTTGCTTGTAACATGCAATTCCTATTAACGTCCAGAAGGGGGCTGTCTTCCCTCTCCCAGCTGCCAGCAGATAATTTCCATTCCGTGTCAATCTATAGCTATTTAGACAGAATTGTACAGACAGACAGGACATACTCCAAAACGAACCTTATAAAGCTGCGGTCTGGATGATGCATGCATACTGGGCAAAACTGCACATGACCGGTCTGACCCGTCACGTTTGCTGTTTTCTACCAAACATTCCCAGAAAAGGTCAGCAAATTCCTTGTGACAACACACATGCAAAGCCCCCATCTTAAACCCCCAGTCTCCAGTGTCTACCCCCCCCCCCCCCCACCAAGCCACCTCATTTCAGCGAAGACAGCTTCACGCGGTCCTACTGCATGTTTCGGGGGGGGGGGATGACAAAGGGGGCTGTTTCCCAAATGAAATTTTCACCGTGTTTTGTTTTAAAAAAGGATACATGCTCCAGAGAAGTGGCAGCCTAGATACACATCAGTCTTAAAGACTTTATTACTCAATAGTGTTTCCATAGCGATGGCGGGTGGGGGGGGCTGGCTTTGTCCTGTCATAGACATTTGATAGCATCTGTACCACACAAGCCCACTGTTTTATATGCAGAATCCTCTGTCTGGTACAGAGCGAGACGCAGAGTCCAGGCTTGTAAAATAGGAGAGGTGACAGCCCCCCCGCACCCGCCCCCACAAACAACAGCACCCGTCAGCAGCCTGTCAATGCAGAGAGGACCCTCAGAAGCAGACTATGCTGCCTCCCCCCGCCCCCCCGCACACACCCCACTGCCAAGCCAGTCCATACCATCACCCCCTCCACCTCCTGTGGGTCTTGGAGATTTCCTTCTCACACTATGGCAATCAAACCCCCTCTATTTAATATGAGCCAACATATCATAATAATAGCAAGACCCCCCCCCCCACAACAC
>JAODJU010000119.1:7547279-7568080 GCA_026776725.1 Gnathonemus echidnorhynchus
TTCTGAAGGCGAAAGGGGGTCAAACACCGTATTAGTATGGTGTTCCTAATAATCCTTTAGGTGAGTGTATATATATAGTGGTATTATAACAAAGTGGAAGCAATTGGGAACAACAGCAACTCAGCCACGAAGTGGGAGGTCACATAAAATCACAGATTGAGGACAACGCAGTGTGCAGAGTCGCCAACTGTCTGCAGAGTCGCCAACTGTCTGCAGAGTCAATAGCTGCAGACCTCCAAACTTCATGGAATGGGTTTCCATGGCCGAGCAGCTGCATCCAAGCCTTACATCACCAAGTGCAGTGCAAAGTGTCAGATGCAGTGGTGTACAGCACACCGCCACTGGACTCTAGAGCAGTGGAGACGTGTTCTCTGGAGTGATGAATCACGCTTCTCAGTCTATCAATCCGATGGATGAGTCTGGGTTTGGCGGTTGCCAGGGGAACGGTACTTGCCTGACTGCATTGTGCCAAGTGTAAAGTTTGTTGGAGGGGGGATTATGGTGTGGGCTTGTTTTTCAGGGGTTGGGCTTGGTCCCTTAGTTCCAGTGAGAGGAATTCTTAATGCTGCAGCATTTGAAGCCATTTTGGACAATTTCATGCTCCCAACTTTGTGGGAACAGTTTGGGGATGGCCCCTTCCTGTTCCAACATGACACAATCAAGGTCCATAAGGACATGGATGAGCGAGTCTGGTGTGGAGGAAGTTGACTGGCCTGCACAGAGCCCTGACCTCAACCCGACAGAACACCATTGGGATGAATTAGAGCAGAAACTGTGAGCCAGGCCTTCTCATCCAACATCAGTGCCTGACCTCACAAATGCTCTCCTGGCAGAATGGTCAAAAATTCCCATAAACACACTCCTAAACCTTGTGGACAGCCTTCCCAGAAGAGCTGAAGCTGTTATAGCTGCAAAGGGTGGGCCAACTCCATATTTTGATGCAACTTGAGCTATACTCCAGGTGAAAGGTGATAAGGGACCTTACCCAGGATACCAAAATGGGGATGCAAATAAACTTTTAAATTAAGAAACATTTAGGCTCTGGACCGCCCAAAATTCTGAATAGGACAAGCTCGTATCCAAAATGGATGGATGGATGGGTGGAAGAAAGAAGAAACATTTCTTACGGATTTCCACATGGGGGTGTCCTTCCTGCAGAAGAAAAAAGAAACAGTTAAACAAGGAGCAGGGTCACCAGTGTCAGCAGAAAGTTGTAAACCACCATGGAACACTGCAAACCTAATCCTAACCTTCAGTCTAACTGAAGGACAGGCCTAAGCCTTGTGCTAACCCTTAAAGCACATGTAATGCTAATTCTAACCCTTTGGGGTTACATCAAGGAGCAAATTCCAAATAAATGGTGGTACCAAGCGCATCTGTAGAAACAATCTGTAGAGACACAAACTCAAATATCTAAGGGCCACAAAGACACTGCATCGTTCAGGAAGGAGCCACAAATTAACTCCCAGAGACGAACAATCTTTGTTCTCTTTGATTGAACATTAAGACAACAACAAAGAAGCTGGCTTTAGAGATACAGGCATGAGGCACCGATGTATCTACATCGACCATAAAGAGAGTTCTTCATCATCACTGTCTGAAAAGCTGTCGTGAGGAAGAAGTCCCTGCTCACCATTAGAAATCCAGACTGAAGTTTGCAGGTGATCAGGACAAAGGCCATCTGGAGGAGAGTTCTCTGGTCAGAAGAAACAAAACTGAACTATCTGGCTGTTATGATCAGCGCCATGTATGGAGGAAGAAGGGTGAAGCCTCTAAGCCAGCGAACACCATCCCAACTCTGAGGTACATGGACAGCATCATGTTGGGGGGCTGTTTTGCTGGTGATGGGGGCTAGTGCACTACAGAAAACAGGTGGCACTATGAGGAAGGGAGATTATCTATAAATTCTGAAGCAACACCTTTAAGTCATCAGTCAGAAAGTTGGAACTCAGTTGCAGATTCATCTTCCAACAGGACAGTAACGCTAAGCCTATCTCTAAATCTGTAACATAATGGCCTATTAGTCTAAATACTAGATACCTACAACCCTTAATGAGGCCTTACAGTAAAAGCGCAGGATCTACACAGACCAACAACCAAACTGGACTCCCATCCAAGCACTAGCCAGACCAAATCCTACTTAGCTTCACACAAACAACCAGGTCCCAACTGCAGGTAACATGGCTACTGACAGCTTGAAACAACTGATCACTGAGAATATGAGCTGGAGCCTAAAGAAAGTAAATACATCAGTTACCTACAGAAGGTAGTTGGTGGGGGGTGGCCAGATAGCACAGTGGTTAACAACTCTGCCTCACAACCCAAAGACCAGGGTTCAAATCCCACCCACCCCCAGCTCCCTATGCATGGAACCTGTATTGTCAGGTAGCTTGCACACTGCATGTGGACTCCCAGACACTCTCACCCATAGCCTGAGAATACAATTTTAGTCAGGACATCATCCCTACTTTTTCCAAAAGATACCTACAACCCTTAATGAGGCCTTACAGTAAAGAAGCAGGATCTACACAGACCAACAACCAAACTAGGCTCCCATCCAAGTACTGACCAGACCAAATCCTACTTAGCTTCAGACAAACAAGCCAGTCCAAACTGCAGGTACCATGGTTGCTAACAGCTTAAACAACTGATCACTGAGAATATGAGCTGGAGCCTAAAGAAAGCAAATACATCAGTTACCTACAGAAGATAGTTGATTGGTGGGGGGTGGCCAGATAGCACAGTGGTTAGCACTGCTGCCTCACAACCCAAGGACCAGGGTTCAAATCCCAGCTCCCTATGCATGGAACCTATACAGGCAGGTAGTCTGCACACTGCATGTGGACTCCCAGACACTCTCACCCCTAGCCTGAGAAAACAATTTTAGTCAGGACATCATCCCTACTTTTTACAAAAGATACCTACAACCCTTAATGAGGCCTTACAATAAAAAAGCAGGATCTACACAGACCAACAACCAAACTGGGCTCCCACCCAAGCACTAGCCAGACCAAATCCTACATAGCTTCACACACACACACAGATAATTCCTTATTGTGGTCCAAAGGAGTAAAAAGTACTTTTTTTCTTTAAAAATGTAAATAAGTAAAAGTAAAAGTATTCATTTTTAATTGTACTCAAGTAAAGTAAAAATTCCCAAAAATAATACTAAAGTACAGTAATCAAGTAAAATTACTCAAGTACTTTACACCTCTGCCAAATACTCACAGTGTATGGTACTGTCTTAGGCAGACAACGAAAATGATGTGGAAATGATCTTCATGTTGGTGTAAAACTGTGATATCATGGCTGTCAAAGTGTGTCAGCTTAGCAATTTAAAAACCTCTCCGGATCTCCCCCCAGAATTTGCAGCAACCGGCCATTATGATGTGCTCATGCACTGTTTGACCACTACTTCACCTCGTATGGCTAATCAACAACTCCTTGACATTATAAAACTAATTAATTTAATAAATTTAATGAACTGGTGATGAAATTTATGAATATATGTTATGGCCAAGGTGTCCCTAATGAGCGGTTTGGCAGTATTCATCTAGGCACCCAAGATATCTGTAACTTTTTGGAGAACAGAAGACAATTTTGTTATTTTTTACTGTGTTACTGTTAATTTGCTTATATTCTAATGTTTTTTTTTCCTGACAAAATATATGAATACTACTCAGATAAATAACTTTAAGTATTTTCTTCAATTGCCTAAGACCTTTGCAGAATACTGTATGTACACTTCAGACTGAAAATCTGACACAGTAAATAAAAACTACCTCATAGCTATTAACCTGACATTAAAGGAGATACTGATTGAATTTACACAAGAAATGTATGAAAATATGAGCTGTGTGAAGGTGTGAAACATTGTGTTAGTGGTGTCTTTAGCTAGGTGTATGTATACTTCTGGCCTCGGGTGTCTTCAGGAATGTTCCTACATGACAGGATCATAATACACGTGTGTTTTCTTACCTGCTGTCATTTCTATAACAGCAACACAGCTGATCCTGATATGGAGACAGAGGTTAATGCTTTCTGTCTGTCTAATCTGAGATATTGGGCAATTTACTGGCAGACCAAGTTGGCGTGACCACCAAGGTGGTAAAGAACTCAGGAAAAAGTGTGTAAGGAGGGAGTGTAATTTCACACCGGGCGCACCTATGAAGCAAACAGTGCCTTAAAGGGAAAGCAACATCTTGTATCATCTGTCTTCCTGAAACACCAAAGCTGTAACAAAACAGACTGAGAGATTACGATTATGGATAAGGCACATTCTCTTAATTTCCCCAGTTTTAGTCACATTTATCACATTTTTAAAATGTTTTTAAACCTGGGTTGTTTGAAGCTAAATATAATGTCAAAATGATTTCAACCAATATGGTAACCCTTTCTTGTATCAAAAAGAAACATAATCTCTCTAATCAGACAAGCACTGTCTTTAATTAAACCTTATTACTGAAATTAGCATTGTAGTTTAAATTACAATGGGCACCCAATGGGCAAATGCGACCATCATCATCACACAGACAAATCAGCGAAGGGGCTTCTAGTGAGCCCCACGTCTCATTTACGGGCTCTTCCTGGAGCGCGTCTTTCTGCGGCAAAGGTGTCTCTTCTGGCTATTCAAAAACGCCAAAACCTGCCTCATTTGAATATGATAAATGAGCAGCCATTTATATTTTTTTTACAGCGACTAAATAATAAGCGGATATGTGGCTCCTGGCACAATAGATCACATTTTCTTCCTCTTTTGTGCTCCACAATCCTTTTTGTTCCTCCCATTTAACAGTGAAAGTGTATTAACCATTGTGGCTCAGCCTTTGTGTGGCTCCAAGTGGATTACTTGTTAATCCGTTTTGTCAGGATGCAGATCCATGGCTTTCATGGGTAGCCCCCCCCCCCCCATTTTTCCCGTTGGCCCGACACTATCCCAGTCCCAGAGAAAAACTCACGCCATCCGGCATTACGAGATATGCTGGATGTGTGAGCACCAGAGGAGATGCTGCTCATATAGACCACCCCCAGCACTTAGGGTCATCATTTACGAGTCCCCCACCCCACTGGCTCTATGCACCCCTCACCCTGCCTCATAGCATGATGACTGATTGCAGCGGTAATGTAATTAAGGAACCAGCATGACGTCCACATGCCACTGCCAGATGGTGGCATACCAAGCAGGCAAGGGTGTGTGTGTGTGGGGGGTACAGTGGCAGTCAGGCGTGGCCAATCAGAGCAGCTGATGCTGGGGGGAGAATCGTGAGCACAGTGGGCTGGGTTGGTCAAGGCGTCCTTAAGTGACGAAGAATGGGATTCCTTCACAGGCAGAAATTACCTGGTTCTTTTTGGAATGCGGACAGAATGAGGATGACTATAGTCAGGGCCATTTTACCAATATTTCTCAACCCAGTCCTCAGGGACCCCCAGACGGTCCATGTTTTTGCTCCCTCCCACTCCCCTGCCAGACAGTCCACATTTTTGCTCCCTGCCAACTCCCTGTCTAACAGTCCATGTTTTTGCTACCTGGGAGGGAGCAAAAATATGGACTGTGTGGAGTCCACGAGGAGTGGTTTGAGAACACTGCTATAAACTACCAAGCTTATGATTATTATCCAGCAATGTGCTACTCATATCCAGGTATAACACCAAACATAAAAGGTAAACAGAAAAAACTGAAAGGAAGACTTGAAGATACAAAATGAGGGGTAAAACTCACACAGCATCAGGTAGCAAACTTACTGTGGACACAGGCTCAGCTGAATGTTGAGTCCTAGGAGGACTCTGCTGCTGTCACCTAGAGTGAAGTTCGTAACCTTAAGAAAACTGAAATATCCAGCTGTATAAATGTTTTGCAAACCAGATTTAACACCTGAAAATGCTGTGATGCTGCAGGTGAGAGGATCTAGCAAGGGGGAATGGGGTTTCAACAATTAGGTGACTGAGCATGAATCACTCACAGAAACGGTCAGTAAGTCACTATTTCTGCCAGCCAACCAGTCCCACTAAAGGCAGGTTCCAGAAAAAAAAAGTTTTATGAGTTATTTTAGGGCAACATCTGTTTCCACATGCAGTCAGACAGGGAAGATGGGGTCATACATGGAATTAGACTTGCAAACACTTTGTGTTCTGCTCAGGAATGGATTCACAGTAGCAGTGAAGGAATCGTTTAGAGGAAGATTTCCTAGGTTGATATGAGGGTACCTAAAACCCCACCATGGTCAAAGAGAGAGATTGAGAGAGAGAGAGAGAGAGAGAGAGAGAGAAAGAGAGAGTGAGAGAAACTTTCCTTTTCACTGACTGCGTGTCTGTGCACTGAATTCCTCACAGTGCACAACATTTTAACCTTAGAAGTAATAAGCAACGCCTGTAAAATTAATTAACCACATAGCAAGAAACAGTTTATAGACATAAGGAAACACACAAAAACATCATTAATGCTGTGGCAAACCAGATTCGGTTGTGCTATTTCATTAGACTGATTTATTCATTTTTTTTCATTTTAACATGGAGCCAAATCCCACGATGCTTATAAATGGTTCTTTAGACCTCTAGTGCATTCATTATATTTTCTTTTCTGCAAATCAGAAATAATTAGAACATTACTTCTAAGCTTTGTTCACATTTTGGCATTTCACAGTGACATGAGAACCCTTCCTTTGAGTGTGAGAGGTATGATTAATAAATGTATCGGTTATAAGAAAAGGGGACAGCCATGACCCACATCTGGCCCCTTGTTCACTGTCACACACGAAGAATCTCCAAAGGGTTATTTTGTCTAGAACTTGGTGCCCCCCCCACCGCAGACCACCCGTACGCAATCCCCATAATGCTCTAGTGACTTTCACAGCCATACTGGGGTCGAGACTCCACCCACCCCTCTTCCACTTGCTCTTTCAGTGATTAAATCTTTTTCTTAAACCGAGTGAGCCATTTTCGTAAGTGTGGCAGAGAAAGCATGGTTCTAGCTCTACAGGGCTGGTAGCAACAAAGAACCTAGATTTTTTTAAATGAATGCAGCCTGCCTGCCCAGCTCCAGTACCCTGGATTAAAATCCAGCCTCAGTTCTTTATTTCAATGCCAATTGAAAGCCTTGAATTTTCTCAGTCAAAGGTGTAGCTGGTTTTTACGACCTGCGACACAGATTATAAATCACTGGGAACCTGACTGGCTAAGCAGCCGCAGAAATGGGTGATTGAATGTTGTTATTTTTTTAATTTCTTGCCGTATTTACATGACCGTTGGACCTCTGACCGCAGCCTGAACATGCAAATGGAAACTCATTAACCAGGTGTAAAGCAAACACATTAACTGAGTGTGATGCAAAGAATTTAAACCACAAAAACAGGTCTAGTGGTTTCTGGGCCTGTCACTCATGTGTTCATAGTAGCAGCCAAGGCGTCCGCTGAATGTTCTGCTTATTGTCTCCAAACCGCAGCTTGAACACCCAGTTCCCGTGCAAAGGTGATGCAAGTAACGCTCCTTTTTCACATTGCTGCCTCATTCTTGACCTGTCAGTCTCTAGCTTGTCTGCTGTGCAGAAATATATAACATTATGTGAGGGAATTACGATGTAGCACTTCCTGTCGCTGCCCCCGCTGCATGCTTCACGCCACGACCTCTGATGCAGAACAGCAGCCCGCAGGGTAGCGATTAAGTTTGCTGCTTCTCAGCTCCTTCACTTACAAGACTGAAAGGGATTAGCAAGCCAAATAGACAAGCTAAATCCCACAAACACGGGATGTGGTGGGTGGGCCCTCAGTGAGCGGGGCCCACACTCGCCACACAGGCCCTAGGCCGCATGATGGCTGCATGATGACACTGTGACTCAGTGGTGTTATGCTGCATTCCATTTGAACTCATAACTGGGAAATTCAAACTGGAGCGCCCCCTGAAGTCAGAATTCCCACTCGGGAAGTCGGAGGAATCTACACAACCCCAACCTCAGAATACATGGGGGCTGCGGCCTTTATCAGCGGAAATTAAAGCTGTGGTTTTATACAGTTTATTAGCACTTACGTCTTATTTGTGATTCATCAAATCGGTCGCACACGGAGTACTGTCCAACTGCTACTTGTGGACGTGTCGCTACAGTGTTTTTTCAGTGTACAACTAAAATCATGATTTAAAAATAAAAGTAATTAAATAAAACAGGTAAAAAGAACATGCAAGAGTAGAGATAATGAAGCACTAAGATAAACCAAGACACAACCAAATCCCCAGTCACTTTCCCCCTTGTTACAAAAGGGGAACAATAACAGTTTTCTTTAAAATGTAATAAGTGTTGATGTACTAATCTTTTAAATGGACTATATGCTATCTTTGTATTTAAAGGTTCTTTAAGAGATATCGAGCTGAACTTGTATATTTGTGGGGACTGTCCATTCATTTCTATGGGAAAAACCCTAATCCAAACTAGGACACCCTTAACTCCTACCCAGCCCTAACCTTAACCACAAGTAACCTGAGTACGTGACTTTTTGCATTTTTAGTTTCTCGTTTGCAGTCACAGATTATTGTGGGTATCGAAACATATCGCCATAAGCTAAAAAGTAGCAGGTTTTGCCACACTGGCCAAATGGTCCTCACAATGTGATAAATATACGCACGCACACACACACACGGAAAATGGCATTCCCGCTCCTGTGACGCAGGGGTCTCCCTCTCTCTCTCCCGGTACCTTCCGTTAATCTCGAACAGCCACTAGGAGCCGCGTCCACCGCTAGGATGATAGCAAGGCGGCTAAATGTTTGCTAAAGACAAACCGAGACATGCGGGATCTGCAGCTGTGACGGGGAGAGCGGGGAGAAGACGAAAAGAGACGGATCAGTAAATAGGCAGAGATTATTTTTCACTCCCTTGTGCAGTTTAAAAATTGTTGTCTTCACTGGGTAAGAAAACCGACGATAAGTTAGCCGCCTAGCTGCTACTGCTCTCCCCTCTGCCGTCGCCGTCACTTCCCTGCCCCCCACGGCCGCCCTCCCTGTCGCTTCTGTCCGCCTCCTCCTTTACGCGAGTCCGAGGCCTCATGAAAAGCTGCTTTTGTCTGAGAAGGAGGAACCAGGTCCCCCGAACAGTTAAGTCAGCAAACGGTGTGAGCAGCGACGCGCATGATAAATAACATTTTGCATTTTAAAACGTGTGAAGGGGCAATGTTAAGCCGCTGTTATTTTACACTAAAATGATATCGCTGTTTTTTTACAAACAGGGTTTTAAAACCGTTGGCTAAATTTACGCATGGCCTCGATGAGGACATTTCTTAACAGTTTTGTGTGAAGTGTGCCTTAACGCTTAAACTCATTTCCCTTTTTTAGAGATAAGGACGCATTGCACGAACTCAATACGCCGAGAGTCCCGTCCAGCGAGGGCCGGTGTTATGGCCCATATGACCCAAGTCTTAAAAATGTATTTAATTGAAATATGTCGCACTGTTTTTTTTCTTTGGATGCTAATCCCATGACGGTATCTCAGCGCTGCTCCACCTTTCAGGTAGAAAGCTTTACGTGTGGTGACTTGGAACATGACACGGTCCATCTCAAATAATGCCAAGCTGGTAGGCAAATTTAACGCCATTTAACACTTGTGTAGTCGGTATTAAATTTGCATCTGCAGCTGTAAGTCTATCCGATCGCCTGGGCATGCTCCCAAAATCCTGCGGCACGATCACCTCATCCCGTGCAGGGATATCACCATAGCTCTTGTTTCCCAGTGTAACAATGTGGTGTTATGTATTGTTTCTTGTGCTCTCCTTAAATAACTGCAAGTGCAGTGTAACCAGTATCTGTAGTTAATGCACTTTCGGATATGAATGGATGTCTTTCCACAACTTCAGGCAGTACTGGGTAGGAGTATTTCCCAGGATGCATGCAACAGTGCAGTTTTCTGGGCGTTTTTTTTTTTTTTACAGGACATGGTCTTACAAATACAACTTTTTGAAGGGTCTGCTATCAAAAGAGAAAGATGCCAGTGAGGGCTAGGTGCCTTCTTTGGAGTATGACTAAAGCATGACCTTTCATTTCGAGGTTAAATGTTTTGAATTTGGTACATGTCTTGATTTTGTTTGGTCAGGTTATGTGGAAGTGGAAAGGATTTGTTTGGGCAGCTGGTTTTAGCCATGTGTTTTTTTTTTTAATCTGGAATTGGCATGTATACAGTCGCCCCAGTCCCAGGGTAACGCTCCCTGAATTTTAACAAGGGCTATCTGAAAGGGACTTTTCATCACTGCTTCACACCCCATTCTGGCATCTTCGCAGTTTGCGAAAAGTTGCATAGATTGGTGCTCGACCACACGAGAGAGTCACTTTCCCCGTGACTGTGTTTAACATTCATTTCAGAATGAAAAGTTATCCCCTGATTCATACGATTGAAAAATCAAGTAAATGTTTATGCTGAAGTGAAATACACTGGAACCACGTTATGGAGTTTCAGAGGAAAATGTTGGAAAGCTGCCCCCCTCCCTTCGTAAAAATGAAGTAGTGACTCCATAGGACTCAGTGAGCAGAAGTGTATTGACACCAGTCTGGCTTTTCCCCACATGCCAGACTTCATCTCCTTGTTTTTGTTCAGGCAGCTTGTGTGTGCTGAGATCCCCAGTCACTAAATGGGTGCAATAAGAAGTCATTGTGGGCCTGTTTAAATTAAGCCCATGAATGTTTTGTTCTGACTGAAATTACATGTCCTATTTACAGGAGCGGGCTCAAGTATCAGTATTTCGCTACTGGTTTGCAGTATTTAGAGAGATATCTCAGGATTTTATGACAATGCTGGGAACGGTGAGGGACCGAAGCAGAGTGATGCATGTTTTTAATGTGTAAAATGTGTTACAGATGAGGGCTTCTGCATCCGCTGTGACATTTTGGTCTCTTGTCTAAAAAAAAAAAAAGCTCCATATACTGCGGCCAGAAGAATTGATTGTTCTTTTGTGGTTTGAAGGTCATGTTACCATAGTTCTAACTGCTAGTCTTTGTTTCACGTGTCTCTGCGTCAGTTTCCATTTCAGCGCCTTTCACTTGTTGGTTTATACGTTTTGCTTCTTGTTCATACCACTAGGTGGGCACATACTGTGCTGCCTGGCGCCTGTTCATCATTGTTGATGTTAATGGCCCATGTTGTGTTACTACTCCAGTTAAACGTTTAAGTTAATGTTTGAAAATCTGGTAACTAAGCTAATTTACAACTCTGATCTCGAGCTTCAGCCAGGTTTCCTTTATAATGCTCTTATCTGCTAGATCTGTTAAGGCCCTGATTATATCTTATTTGCATTATTGCACGGTGTTCCCTGCTAGCCGCTGGCTGCAGACCAACCTGAGATGAAATATAATAAATCAGAGATCACTGGTGTTTCCTCCGGAGAGCAGTATCTTTACCATCTCACTTTGGGGAATCCCCACCAGTAAAAGGGTTCCCCTTGGCTGGCAGCCAGTGATTCTGGGCCCTAATGAAGAGCTTGTTCTGCAGCCACACATGTAAATGAGAGGTTTCCTGTGGCCTGGCACCCATTTCCACATCGAGTGTTTGTAGTGGTGCCGGTTGTGTCATGGCTAGTGAGATGGCTCCGCCTTCTACTTGGTGCCAGTCTGCTTCCACACTGTGGCCTGTGTTTTTGCTGTCTACTTAGCCTTACATTTCCAGTGATGTTTCACGTAAAAACAAGGGAAAATGAGGGGTTTGAGTTTCCAGGGTATTCTGATCCCCATAAAACTACATGGGCATGGTTGCAGGATTAACATTTGGTCACATGCCTTCATACACCCCTTGTTTTTGTGTTTAGTGTTTAACCAGCATGTGGTGCATTGGTACTCCCCATTTTGGTGGGAGAGGGTGTGCAGAGCCTAGGACACGCTTGGCAGAGCTGCACGAAAGCCCAGTACTTTGTCTGAAAGTACTCTCTATTTCAGCTCTTCAGTCTCGTCCCCTCAGGGGTCTGTAGAACATTCCAGCTTTGCTGACTGTCCTGGCCAAGGAAGCTTATTCACAGGGAGGGGGGCCCAAAATCCTCTTCTAGGAGGTTTGGCTCTGAAAATTCCCTTTGAAGTGTGTTTTTATTTTTATTTAACTCGAATGAAATGTTTTGTTTGGTCTCAGACTGCATTGGAGGAAAACGAGTTTGGTGAAATAAGTGGATTATATCTGGGGCCTTCGTCTGGAGATGTTGTCTCTAAAGTACCTGTCTCGGGTCAGTGTTGTGTTCTCTGGGTGTGCCTGCTATCAGTCAACCTCCAGTGAAACCCAGTATAGCAACCAATGGGAAACAACTTATGATGATTTTCTGCAATGTGATTGGCTCTCATTTTGCCTGTCATTAGCAATTGTGAAGACTGTACTTTGGTAAGAGCAGTAAATTCGATTTGTCATAGCTTAAAGTACAAGGACTCAGACAAGGAAATGCAGTTTGGTATCAAATCCGAAAGTGCAAAAGTGCTAGAAATAGCTGTATGACATATAAAAGTGTGATAAACAGATAAATGTGTGTGTGTATATATATATATACAAATACTGAGTGTATACAGCAGCTGTGATAAAGCTTATGTATATTTTTAACGTCTGTTTGGTGAAGCACCAAGTGGAAGCGCATGTTAAGCCAAAAGCTGCTTGCTTGCATTGCATGCGACACTGTGGCCCTATTTTGAGAGCGGTCCTGGGACCCAGACTAATGGGACTCCTGGTCTCATCCCATGCCCCCTCGGTGCCTCCCCTTGGACACGCTGCTGAGCTCCCTGCCCACAGACCTGTCCTGGTGGACGCCCCTTCTCAGTTGGGGCCGTCGCTCTCCTCTGTCTCTGCTCGCCTATGATGAAACAGGGAGTCCAGCTTTTTGAGGATCTGGGGGCAGGACTAGGCCTCCGTGTCCTGAGCCCGTGGGAATGGTGCTCCGTTCACTTTGAGTGCCTCCATTTGTATCAGCGTGGGTTTGGGCAATTTATACAGTGACAAAGGGGGGCATTCATTAATAATTATTAACCAAATATTGTTAATTGAACTTTGAATATAAAGCATTTTTAACTATTTAACGGTGGTTTTATTCACTTAGCTGAAATTTGTATTTTGATGAGCAAAAATTATAAATTTTTAATAAGATATAGCTTCATTTATCCCGAGGGAAATTATTGTGCCAAGGCATAGCTTTCACTGTGTACGATTTAACAATAGCGCAAAATGCCAAAAATAAAGAATACAATGGAGGTATTGGTGAAAGCATGATGCTTTTAATTAGGACGGGCCAGTACTCCTGCTTCATCCTGTCTGAGTTTTTCGGCTGCTTCTGCCCAACCCTGCATCAGGCTTTGCGCTTGTCAGTAGCCCTCCCTTCCTGTTGATGGCGCTGCTCCGCTGATCCTCACCCGCCTCATTGCAGAGCTCTGCCATGATGCCCGAGGTACGGGACCTGTCCGATGCCCTGCCGGAGCTGCCCATGGACCCCATCACTGGGGTTGGGGTGGTGGCCTCGCGGAACAAGGCGCCTTCTGGCTACGATGTGGTAAGGAGGATGGCTCCATGTTTCGTCCTGTGGCCCTCAGCATTTCATTTCCTCTTTGGAATGTTGACTGGGGTGGGGGGGGGTGGGGGGGTCTGTGTCCTGGTGTCCTTGTCTACTATCACTCCATACACCTATCTGTGCTTTAAGGTGGCTGCATACTTCAGATGAAATTGACAGAATTTGTGTCTTTTCAGCAGTACGACGTCATATGAGCGGTGATCACTGTCTCGCGTAGCACCTGTGCAGGGTCCATGAGGCAAACTTTTTCATTTGTTCTGATTCCACCCACTGTCCACGATTGGCTGACTGAAATGTGATGCCGTGGGGTTGGTCAGCAGAACTAATTATGCAGTTACTGGCATGCTTTGCAACACTCTGTGCCTGTCTTGAAATAGTAATTATGTGTATTCATGTATTTATGTTGGTAGAGAATGTCATGACCGTGTAATGTTTTCTGTGGAGTGTGTGTGTTTTGTTAGCATGTGACTGTCACTTAAATTGTTGGCCTCTGTTAGTATTAAACCAGTTTTGGCTGTTATAAAGAGAGCAACTTTCATTTTAAAAGAGCCATCATCTCCTTTATGAAAATGACTCATGCACTCACTAGAATATGTTTATTTGCACTCTGAATGTGGGTCCTCTGCATTGAAAACACTCTGCCCTCCAGGGTTGTCATGAGAACCCTGTGTGTTTTGGTGTTGAAGGGAGAGGTGTCATTGGGCTGCCGATTTCCTTAAGTAAACACATTCTTGACCCCTGACCCGATGTCAAGTGGAGGTCGATGCCTAAACTTGTCTTATCTGTCCGCTGGTGCTGTGATCCTATAATCCTCCGACACATTGCTGTCGTCGAGTCACACCTGTGCAGTGTTAAAGCTTTGATCCCAAGATTCCGGAATCTGAGGGCTTCTTTACGTCTGATCCGATGCGAGGCAGAAAGGTTTATCAGCAGTCCTTAGTAGTGTGGGAATTGAAGTGGCACCCTTTGCAAGTCATCGCAACATTAGGTCTGTATGGAAAACCAGTCACCGTTGGTTATAATAGTAACTGTCTTCTGTGGTTTTTGATGACAAGTTAAATCCAGCACTCTTTATTAGTTCATGATTTTACCCTTTAGCTCTTTGGCGTTGCTAGTTGTTAAGCTCAAGTGACAGCGCCTAGCAGTATCATGACTGGTGCTGCTTTTAGGACATGGACCTGAAGCTTTTTGAAGGTGTATGAGTCGTCATGATGATGTTCTTGCTCCTGTGCACACATTTCGGGTGGATATGGGTTTAAGCTTCGACGATGCCAGATTGGAGGTGGTTTGGCCCTTATGTCACTTTGGCCAGCTTGTCTTTAGTGTAGCACAGCTCGCTGTTGTATCTTGTGTGTAGCTTCAGAGTATAGGTGCTGCTCGATTGGCAGTGGTACCCAGCCTCTCATCTGTGGTCAAATCTTGCCATGACAGCATCTCATTGCTGCATTTTGTCCTGTTTGGACGTGATGGAATCCCCTTCTTTTTAAAGACTGTTCCTTATAAGGCACCCCCCCTCTTGTGTAGGGAGGGGAAGGCAGGGACTGTGAAAATTGGTCTAAAAGTCTGCAACCCCCCCCCCCCCAAGCATAAATAGTCCTGTATTGTTCCACAGCATGGCTCTGGTGCCATCAGTGGATTATCCACCCACATCACCAGTATAGTTTCTCTGCCAGCTTATTGGCCAGTCCCCGCGGATGGGGGTTCCCCTCTCCTGAATGCCCCCCTTTGTCACAACCTTTCCACGCCTTCAGATCTCTGGACCCTATTGACTTCCCTTCTTCCCTCTCCTCGTCCCCTTTGAAGGGTGCAGAATGGATGTCATTGTGAGGCCGCGGAACGCCAGCCGTGCCTGTGGTACGATAGAGCGGCGTTTCTCAAACCGGTCCTCCCCACTAGCTCCTGGTAGTGTGCCGAGAAGGAGCAAAAATGTGGACTGTATAGCAGGGAGCTGGGAGGGAGCAAAAACATGGTCACCGAAAACCAGTTTGGAAGTCTTCTGGTAGTGATTGTGCTGACTGCCACTCAGTTTAGAACAATTTATAAAGAATAATAATGCATATAAAAATGCATTTCACCGCAGTCAGTGCTGCTGGATTGTTAAGAGCTCAGTAAAGCATGATGAATCTCCATGCTGGGGCAGATATCCACCATAAGTGTGTATGGTGTTGGTAAAAGATCTCAGTTAAGCCTGTCTGTTGAACTGTGCAGGACCTGAATTATCGGTCAGATTCAGATCACTTTGTCACATCACTCAACAGTTGGTGGGGTGTAGGTGAGGTGAAAAACTTGTGTACCAAGTCCTACAACATCAGCGCCGAAATAATGCAAATATTGGAAGTATACGGTAATGGTAAATATGCAGTGTATTAATAATAGTGTGTGCAAGTCCAAAAACATGCTCAAGTGAATAGGAATTGTGCATAGGTGTGACTCTGTGTGTGAATGGTGAGTGTGCCCTGCGATGGGTTGGTGCCCCATCCTGGGTTATTCTCTGCCTTGTGCCAGTAGCTTTTGGGATTGGCTCTGGAACCCCGTGACCCTGCATAGGACAGGCGGGTATATAAAATGGATGAATGGATGCTGTGACAGTTACTCTATGACCAGTGTAGTGTGGTAACACAGCCATGTGAGTATGAATTCACATACACACCAGAGCTCTGCTTGAGTCTGTATTGGTGTTCTCCACACCTCAGTTATTAACACCTTTATGTCCCACAGATTTCTCAAACGACAGATGGCTTTGATGCAGACCTGTGGAAGGATGGCTTGTTCAAGTCCAAGGTCACACGCTATCTCTGTTTCACCCGAGTGTTCTCCAAGGAAAACGTGAGTGAACTTTTTTGCGATGGCGGGAGTTAACGAGAGATTGTGGTTGACTGCAGACCCCAAACTAGGCTTTTGACGCATGTCAGAGTTATTTAATAAATATTTTAGTTTCTGGTTGCTGCCGCTGTTGTTTTTGACTTGTGTTCCAGATGCAGAAAACAAATTCTTTGAAACGAAGCGGGCTCTATTGCAGCCCCCGGGGGATAAATGCCTTTGCTATGATAATCTGGAGCTAGAGTGTGCAGTTTTGTTTGTGTGTGTTTGTTTTTGTTTTGATTAACAAAGTCCCAGCTGAATGTCTAGGCACTGTGCGATTGCTCTTCAAAGCTGAGGAAGGCATAGAAAATAATATAATTGTCTTTGTGAAAAATGTACATTAATGGGAAATGACAGTTCAAACATTCCTACTTTGGTTTGGTCTTTATTTATGGTCGTCAGGGGACCCACAGATTGATCATACTTTCAAAGTTGGCAGCAGGTTGGCAGATCCTGATTACATCGTTGTTCCGATTTTAGTTACTAATCCGTATGTCGTTTGCAGGAGTGAAATCTAGCGTTAGGCTGAACAGAGTGAAGAGGTTCTATGCAATGGTTCCTTCATTGGCCCTTACTACTCTAGAGAGACTTCTAGCCATCTGTGTGTGAGTAAATGCAGAACGTGTGGTAGACCTGAGCCAGTCGCATCGAAAGGTTGCACCAGAGACGCTCCCAGGTATCCTGTCCTACATCTGCATTCTAGCAGGGTGATGGGGGGGGGGGGGGGGGGCCATGCCGAAAGACTGCACCACCCCTTTATTTCATGCAGGTCAGGGTTTCTGTTTTTTTTTTTTTGTTTTAGCTTCTGAATGGTTTATCCAAAGTTACGGGACATGGTAGAAATCCTTACTGGAGCAATCACTTTTGGTAAATTGATATACTGCTATGCGTATGTAGTATTGAAATACTGCTTTATAATGGCATCACATCTGTAGATAGCCTGATGGTTAATGGAAAGTAACCTGTGATTGAAAGGTTGCAGGTTCTAGTCCCAAAGTGAGTCTTTTTTTGTTGGACCTTGATCGATGGGCTGCACATCCTTGTTCTTATTTAGCTCTAGATTTTAGGAAAATCTCCCTAAGAATGTGAGGATTTCCAGAAGGTACACAGAAATGCAGAATATAGTAAGTTCTGTGTAAAATGGAAATAATATGCAGTATTGTATCAATGTTCCTGTTTGGATTTTAGGAATGCCCCCCCCCCGAACAGAAACATGCACACCCTGCAGCCTTGTAAGGGGGTACACAAGGAGCTGCTGTTAGCGTCGTTGAGAGTGTCTGCATGGGTAAAAATAGGAGGCAAGGGAACAGTTTTGACTGGAATATAACGTGACAGCGCCATCAACATGAGCGTCCCAGCCTGCCGGTTCGTCTGGCTCCCGCCGTAATCGCCAGCAGTGAAGGACGACGGCGTTTAATTAGCAACGGGATTGCGCAACGCCCATGTGTGATTCGTCACGGGCCAGAGGTCTTGATAGGTGAAGTTGAAAATAAACTGTGCTGTGGTCACGTTCAATTAATTAGGTTAATTGGGGGAGATTAAACGGAGGAGGCGTTTTGTTTGTCATGCAACTGAATATGTCGTTGAGGACTTTACACATTTGTATTCATGCAATACATTCCTTTGTTAGATCCTTAGTGAACCGGCTGTTTGTTGATGTGTTGAATCACTTGCTTGTGGGCTATGAATGAGTAATGATTATGTGTTTGTTAATAATCAGTTTTCAGGTAACCACACTAAAAACGTTAAACATTTAGTCATTTTGTTGTCACTGTTCTTCCTAAATGTTCATTTAGATAACTCGGATAATTAGAGCTGCTCAGCATTCAGTTTATCATGATGATTTGTCTGTTAAAAGCAAAGACGGACGGAATCGCAACATTCATTGGGTAGAAATGACCAGGCTGATCTGAATGAAGGGATGTATATGATCACACACACACACAACTGACAACATTTCTTTAGCAGCTGATTTTCACGTAGATCACTGTCTGAGATCTCCGCCTAACTGACGGTGAGTCTTAATCTTTCCAGGATTGGGAGTGAGTTTGTTTTTAATGATGCTTAATCTTCTAAGTCTGTTTAAAGGTGTTTTGATATGTCTTCCGCTGCCAGTAAAGTCCTTAGAGAGGCAGAGCCTATAATGTTGCGTGCAGTTCACTGAGAGCTCTGATCTTTCTCTGTGGTCTCCTGCCCTCCTCTGCAGAGCCATCTGGGAAACGTGCTGGTGGACATGAAGTTGATCGACATGAAGGACACCCTGCCAGTGGGCTTCATCCCCATCCAAGAAACGGTGGACACACGTGAGCAAACAGCCTTCTCTTTGTTTGTTGACCTTCCTCCTCCTTCCCCTCTTCTGACTTCTCGGAGCTCAGCGGGACGTTTGTAACACATCCGTTTGTGGGGGATGGTACCACTGGGTCGTGCCTGATGGCTGCAGTCGTCCTATGTGTGGGTGACGGAGAGGCGTTATTCTCTACAGCGTGTTCTGTTAAGTGGAAGATATTGGTATTGGTACCTTGGACTTTCAAGTTTGAGGGATTGCTCCGTATAGTGCAGAGATCAGGTTGGTGCTCCAGTCATCGGCGATGGATGGGTGCCGTAGGATGATTGGCGGTCGACGAGACTTGACCTCAGTCAGTGTTTCAAGGGGACAGCGGCAACACCTCTCCTGGGGTTTCGGTGGATCGTTCTGTAACTCCCCCTCGCCTTGTTCTCCCCCCCCCACACCATGCAGAGGAGCAGGCCTTCAGAAAGAGGAGGCTCTGCATCAAGTTTATCCCGCGCGACTCCACCGAGGCGGCTATCTGTGACATCCGTATCTTGGGCAGGTCCAAGCAGGCCCCCCCGCAGTATACCTTCATCGGGTGAGTTGGGGGCGGGGCTTCTAATTGTCCATCATTCTCGACGGGGGGGGGGCGTTCCGACAGGGGTGCTTTTGAGCCCTGATTGACGTCGTTACTGTCAGTAAAGGACTCGCTGATTGGGATTCCCCCTCCTCCCCCAATTTATTTCTGGGCCCTGGTTTCGTTTCAGGGAGCTGAACAGCATGGGTATCTGGTACCGCATGGGGAAGGTGCCCCGGGCAGAGGAGCCCACCCAGAACCAGTCGCCCGCCACCCAGCCGGTCACTTCCGCCTCCACGCCCTCGCCGGCCCCCGTGCCCGTCCCCATTCGGTGAGGCCAGCCCTGCGTCCTGTCCCGCTTTGGTACCGCAGTGCAGTGTCTGGGCTCATTCCTGCTGCTCATGAAGCACACTGCTCACGTGCAGATGTGAGCTCATTGATCTCCGTTATGCTTTTTAAATTAGTCTGACCAAACTATGTATCACGGCGGATCTTTGTTAATGTTTTTGTTAAGGTGCTTTCGCTGGGAGCAGAGCTGGTAAGAGCGGAACTGAGGCGATGGACTGTGACCGTCTCTGTTCTGCTAGGCTTCTGAATGACATGGGTGCACAGGCGTGTGTGTGTGTGTGTGTGCGCCAGTGCGCGTGCATGCATGCAAATTCCGGACATTTCCCAGCGTGACTGGCTTCTGTCCGAGTCGAATGGCTCTTTCTCTCAGCCCGGTCCTGGACGTGGTGCTTTCCCTGGTCTGTGACTCAGGAGCTGGGTTCTGGGCGCTGTGTCGGCTGGCCAGCGATGCCTCTGTGGCCGCCTCCTCTGCGGCTTTTACTCGTGGCCTGGCGCGGCGTAGCAGGAACTGCCCACCAGCATAACACGTAGGGTTCCCGCCTGTCGGTTAAAAGCGGAGGGAGAGGGGGGAGGGTGGTCTCTCCGTGCCCAGCTTGGTGCGCCCCCTCCTGGCCTTCGCAGGCAGCATGGCTTAATCTGCACCCTCCTCCTCAGAGGAGCACCAGATGGGGGCTGTTAGGCCTCTAATATGGGCCGTCTGTGCATGAGAATCGGGCTCCGAGCGGCTCCAGTGCCGCTCCAGTGCCAATCCAGTGCCGCTCCAGTGCCGCTCTTGCCCACTGTCCTCCTGCTTCCTCTTTTCTTTGTTTCCTTTGTTAAGCTGTTTTAAGCACAGATGCACAGAAGGCTTCTGTTTCAGACCCATTACCGCCTGGTGCAGGTGAGCTGGCAGTCCGTGTCGGGTTAACCGCTGCGGTGAGGGAGGTGCAGCCTCATGTGGGGGTCTAGGTGGCGCTGTAGAGTCTCTCAGGCTTTGGGAACTGGCCGTATGCAGCTGTGAGGTTTATTGTCGTGTTGCAGAGGGATGTGATAAACGTTGTGTATATTTATGGGGAATCTCCACAGCCCCGAGCTTGGACCCCCGATCGGGCCTGATGGGCGATGGGACTGTGGGAGGGTGGGGGCAGGCACAGGAAACCCACCCAAACGCCATCTTCCGGTGCATCAAGGACGCATCCTGCAGCTGTGTGGGGCGGGGTGGATGAAGGAGCGGGGGCTCTGGAGTTTTGTGGGGGGGGGGGGGGGGGGTT
>JAODJU010000119.1:7578348-7603997 GCA_026776725.1 Gnathonemus echidnorhynchus
ATTAATCTGAGGCTCACTTCATCCTACAGTTTAGATCAAAGGCTCATGCCAATTGTGTCAGTCTGTTTGGGGATGTTTAAAGTAAGGATATAGAAAAATAAAATCTTCAAAGGGGCAGACCTTGTCGATGGTGAAGTGAAATAAGGCTCCAGCGTGGTGTCAGGAGTCCCCTGGCGAGGGACTGTGGTCACTGGGAAGGTTAAAGGTCGGATGGGAGGGAGAGGCACAGCTGATGGTCGCGGCCCCCTGTCCAGGCCGTTCTAAGCTGATTCAGACAATCGGACTGGGTCTCCCTCCTGCTGGTGCTGCAGGAGCCCTTCCCTGTGACCATACATCAGGCTTTATGATGTTCTGAAAGAGCTGCTCGGCCCGATATGCTTCAAAATACCACCGTTCCTCAGCCGGCCGGTTCTGCGGAATAAATTGTGTGTCAGGGCCGTTCCAAAAAGCCTTACTTCACTGTTCTAGCCAGTGTGCCTCACCTCCAGCTCAATCCCGAGTGCCTTGGCAGTGTGACCATCTGGCACATAGTAAAACTCTTGGAGAAGCTGAGATTTATTTTCCTTTTCCCCCATTTTTTATTCTGAGGTAAAACAATTGAAATGGTGCAAGTTTATCGTTCAGTTACCGTTAGTTCCTGTGCTAGTCGTTGCATTTTGCCGTTACTCTGTTTCCTTGGGATCACTTAAGCTCTTAGTGCTGTGATTTGAACTGAAACTGGGCCTCTTAAAGTGTCCCGTGGCCCCCTTGTCTTTCATTTGTAAATGTGGGGTGTCTTCTGTAAATAGCTGCCGTGACAGTATACGATCTGATCTGTCCCCCCCCCCATGAACCTGTGAGGAAGCAGGTGTATTTCTGTGATTGCCAAAACCGAACCGCGAGATGCTCGAGTAGAATGGGCACCTTCTGCAGAATGAATGGGGGCTGGAAGAGGTTTGCATGTTTCCTGCAGCCAAGATCCATGTATGAACCACAACTGTGTGATGATATTAAAAAAAAAAGCCTGTAGGAATTGTAACTTTTTTTGTATTTATTTTAGGATCTGTTCTTATATTTTACAAAGGGACGTATCATCGTGTGATTATTAGTCTGTATAAATATAATTTGAATAAAATTCCATTTAGTGGCTTTTGGTATTGTGCTGTTCTGTTGCCAGGGGAGATGGTCGTGGTTCTATTTTAATTGCCATGACAACCGGGAGCTTAAAGTGGGTCTGTTACCTCTATCTTCTCCCGGTTCATGCCGGTGTTGACTCTAATACGCCATGGCAGTGGGCTTGTTTGCACGCACACTTTCGCAGGGTTTGGTCTGTTTCCTATTCTGGCCATTGTGAGTATTCAGCCTCAGTATAACCTGTAGCTCAGCAAGTGTGTTGCGCTAACAGGCGGCTCGTGAGCCTGGATCCCCGGGAGCAGACGAACTGCGAGCTTTCCCTCTGCTGTAAGTCGCTGTGGATAAAAGTATCAGATAAAAGTATCACAAGAATGGATGTTTTATGTTAGCCTCCGCGGTGCTTTTTTCTGGAAAGTAAAACATGCCAGTAGGCAATAATTATGCTGTATCGGGTAACTCAGCACACCTAAAATGTACGTTAAACATAAATGTAAATGTAATCTAATATGCATGTCAAGCTGACACGGCGCCTCCGAGCTTAAGCTGCTACAAACATAAAGATTCTCTGTGTCTGAGTTCAAAGAGAAATCTGCTGCTACAAATTCCCTAAATTAC
This sequence comes from Gnathonemus echidnorhynchus, assembly GCA_026776725.1. Lineage (NCBI taxonomy): Eukaryota > Metazoa > Chordata > Actinopteri > Osteoglossiformes > Mormyridae > Gnathonemus > Gnathonemus echidnorhynchus. The sequence continues at coordinate 7,580,077 of JAODJU010000119.1, forward strand.
ATTTCTAAAAAAAAAGTTTAAAAAGAGGGATAAAAATTGAAAATAGTGCCTAAAAAGGCAGCGGTACACTGTTCCGCTGCGCATTGTGATGGAAGAGTGCCGCTCCTGTGCTCGCATTCGCTCGCCTGGCCTGCAGTCGGCTGCACGGGTGGTTTAATGGCAGCGAATGCGGGCGCATTGACGAGTGTTCGGCTCAGGTGAGTTTCTGTCACTACATGCCTCGTTTCCGACCGAGTGCCGCAGGGGTTCTCACAGTCGGCAGCGCGACTCCTCTCCTAGCCCTCGGTGGCCTTGGTTTCCGACTCCAGGCGTCAGTTTGAATGAACGTTAACATTCTGTCTCGGTGCGGAGTTGGCGGCAGGCCGATCTCGGTGCCTGGCTAACGTGAAGGCAGCCTCGGAAACGGAGGCCTCTGCGTTAATGCGCACAACGCGGGGGGCACTAGCTACAGGAATCCCCTGTGTTTCTGCCTTGAGTCGGGGTCCTTTTATGCCCCACAGAGTTGAGGGTACATAAGATGACGAACGCCAACTTCTGGCATTCTCCCTTCATTCCCTCAATTTTACCCCCCTGTCATGAATCATTTAGTATAATTGAACTAATAATGGATTACCATGCACTCTTCTCAGATGCCTTGGGGCAACTCTGTTTTGAATGGTGCTATATAAAATTATATTGAACTGATGCAAGATACAGGGTTCGCCGAGAGATCGGACCTGCCAACGTGACTGATCCAAAAAAAGAATGAAATAAAAAAATAAAATAATGAAGACGTGGAATCACTTGAACTTCATTCAAATGTTATTTCCAAGCCCACAATGTAATATTAGCCTTCGGTAGATTGCATTTCTCCGCAATTGCTGCGGTGATTTAAAGGCCATACGGCACCTGTTTGTCAGGTTTATTGGCGACAGTCTTCTGCCTTCCTGTTTACAGGGAAGCTTGAAGTCTCACCTATGCTTTTGAAGCTCGGACTGTGTTACCGGTGTGTCATACCTGAACACACGAACACTGTGGATCGCGGTGTGTGTGTGTGTGATTCAGCGAGGAGTTTCTGGTGACCAGTCACAGCAAATCATCGCTATCACCCTGGAGCTTGTAGGGTCTGTCCTTCCCCTCGCTGTTCTCGTACTTAGCTTGGCTACAGAGCTGAGAGCACTGCCTGTGTTTGCCACTTGCCACATATTTTCTAAGTGGCTGACACTGTTTTCAATGCCTCCCGGACAGCGTGTTTGGCAGCACTGTCCGCTTGGTCATAAACCGCTGATTGTTTGATTTGCCTAATGGCCAGACAAACTTTACGACCATTCTTACTACATTAAACTGCTTATTTTGCATATAAACAGTTGCACGGAGTTCTTAACCCAAACGTCTACTGCGATATGCTAAGCATGTCTGGACTCGAAGGTGCTTTTTTTAATAGGCAGGAGCAGGTTGGTACTGGACACGCTGTTGGCGACCAAACAGGTACGTTTTTGCCAGCAAAGCCATTGAGTCACAGTGAAACAAAAGCCAGAATTTTCTAGCATCAGAAAAACCACAGAACTACTGTGCGCTTGCCAGACCTCGCTAGTGTGGTCCCCTCACGACACGCCGAGACTGCATGACCTCATCCACTGAGGCTTTTTAGGTAGCCGTCCAGTGTTTTCACATCTGACCGGAATTTACAAAAATGATCATTATGAAAATGTGTATGCAAAGTATGTTACAAGAGTATGTCGGCCGCTATTGCGTGGATAAACGTGGATTTTTTTTTCTTTAAGAGGAAGCTGCCTCGGTCTAGTAAAAGAGCAGCAGAGAACCAAAGTCTGTAATTAACTTTGATCAAATCCACCTGCATACATGTGTTTCCTTCGCTAGTGGATGCCTTTGTGCCAGAGGGTCACTGCTAGGGATTTCACACACACTTGTGTGAAAGAGAGTTATATCCAACCTTCCTGAGGTTAAGAGGGGGGTTGGGCGTATGACACATTTCGTAAGGAAAAAAAAACCAACGTCTTCGTAATGCCACAACATTCAAGAGTTTATTTGTCACGTGCACAGTAAACAGTCAATTTCACTATGCAGTGAAAAACTCTGCATGTCTTTCTGCCAAAAACAAAATTACCACTTAGATCAGAAGTATAGATTAAGGTATATATACATTTGGGTGCATGTTCATGTAGTAACAATAAATTCAATCACAACTATCACAACAAATACTCAAGCACACAATGTACCAGATAGTACAATGCAAACGTAGATATAGACCGATAGAGAGGTAGGGGTAGATAGCTGGCCAGCCCTATGTGCCAAGTTCAGCCCCATGTGCCAAGTTCAGCCCCTACCCTGCGGTACAGGACTTCCAATCTGGGCTTGTCATTAATGTTTGTTAAGGCCTGATTTCTCCATTAGTCAGTAACGTTCTGGGCTCTCAGTGACTCTTTCTGGCCTTGCTCAGATGGAAAGGTCTCCCCTGTGCCCTGCAGATGGGAGATCTGGGTTTGTCCTTCTGGCGGCTGGCTGGCAGAAGCACAAATACTGGGGGAACAGGGTAGGGGGGGGAGAGGGACGATATATCCTGTCTTTAGACAGGTGCACTGACCCCGCGCTCCCCTGTAGGTGTGACGGGCACCTTATTGGACATTTACGGGAGGCCTGGCCCTTTTAGCCCCCGCTGTGCATATGGGCCGTCCAGGTGGGGGTGGGGAGCTGCGGGGCCTTAGGAGACCTGCGCTTCTGGGCCCTTTATTGGGCATTAAGTGGCCCCTCCAGTCCAGCAGAGGTTGAAACAGTGCTTCTCATCACTCAGAACGAGGGTTTTTTTCCATTCTGTTTTACTGCATTTGACTGAGAATGAATGGGTTGGGGGGGGGGGGCGGGGTTGAGTGCAGACAGTGGCAATTCCAGGTGGCTACCAGACGCTCTGTTCAAGACGGGGGGCAGGACAACCCCCCCCCCCCCATGAGCCCCTGGCTTGTCTTGGTCGTAGATCCCCAACAAGCAGTCGCTCACATGTACTTACACCGTGTGTCATTTCGCGTGCTGGAAGAATAATTTAAATATATATTGCTAATATATAGAAATGAGCAATAACCATCTATGGGCATTTTAATGCTCGGAATATTAATGGAATGTTAAATCCCGCTCGCCGATTGGACGCGAACTGGAGAACTTGCGTGAGAAGAGCCAATGAAATGATGAGTCATGCAGCATAGATTCACCCAGTGCACCATTTTTGAATGTCTAAGACACCTTTTTTTATTTTAATAATTATAGTATAATTAGTTAGGGAATCTGATATGAAAAAGAGCTCGGAGTGTTGTGTGGCTGGGGGAAGGATTTTCTTTGTTTCTTATGCGTAATGCAGGTGTGCTCAGGCACAGAATCACGTCCGTATTTACATGCAGCCGTACCTCGACGGCGGGCTCCGAAAAGCCCCTCGGATCATTTTCTGGGTTGACCTCGGGTTCACAGCCCGGCTCGCGGCCCCCAGATGGGACGCCGTAATAGCACACAGTTCCCTGTCCCCCCCCCCCATTACGGTTTTCATTAGACTTTATGGCCCAGCCTTGGTTTTCTCTCATCTTGATAAAGGCCAGACCCCACTGTCTCTCTTCCCCCTTCACTGCCCCCCATCCCCACCGGCGTGCAGCCGGGCTTTTTTCCTCATCCTCTGGGGGGCGGACCGCCAACGTCGAGTGAGAGAGACAGCGTCCCAGAACGGGATGACCTGCCCCAGCACCTGTGGGAGTGCATGCTGGCAGTAGGTTCCATTCCTCAGGACCGACCGCAGTCATATCATCCAGGACTCTGCCTCTCCTAGGTGCCACTTTACTAACGCAGTATATTAGTTCCTTCAGGGGTGTTTTATATTTGGTTTAGATTACATTACACTAAATTAAAGTAACAGATGCTTTCATCCAAAGCAACATGCACTTGAGAATGCACAGTTAGCCCGTATTTAGAGCAATCAGGATTAAGGGCTTTGCTTAAGGGCCGACTGTGAAATCACTCTTCTGACCATCGGTTTTGAACCAACAGCATTCTGATCACACCCACACCCTGCATAGTGTATAGTATTCATACACAGTATGAGCAAATGATTGCAGGTCTCAGGACAGCTTGCGGTTGAGCAAATAAATTACAGTATTTCCGCAAAAGTGAAAATAAACTGCAAGCTGCACGCAAATAACTCAGAATAAAAGAACTCATGCGAATGCACGGAACTATCCTGCCACCCAATGTGTTCATTTTATGGGATTTAAATCAGTTTCGTAATCAGTTTTAAGGACCATTTTGACTGTAAAGGCAGAATAGGCCTGAGTAAGCAAACACCATTGAATCCTTTATGTCAGTCAGTCCTTTAAATATCTTCGGCTGTAATGCAGTTGCTTTGTTTTCAGTCAGTTGCTCAATCCAGGTGTTACTGGAAAGTTGATGATTTGAAATCAGCCTGTGTGGAAAAACTGGATTGTAATCAGTCCTGCTGGCATGATGCTGGTGTTATATATAATTATTTTTGGGTACTGTAGATATTTCTTCTGCACCGTCACTGTCTCTCTTCTATTCCACAGTGTCACACACAGGCCCCAAATACTGCTGGGATTTAAACCCAGGGTCTCCTGTTTACCAAGCAGGCACTTTAATCAACTAAGCCACAGCACGTGTTTGGTTTGCAGCCTTTCTCCACAGAAGGAGGATTGTTTAAAAAGACCAGAACCTTCAGTTAAAAAGTGAATGAGGCACATGGGACCAAATTCTACATTTTGAATGATCATAACTGACCTCATCCAACAATGAAGCATCAACCCCCCAGCCTCTCCCCCCCACACTTGTTTTTTTTTTCTCTTCTGCACAGACATATTTAAAATGTTTACAAGATGGCGGCATTTACAAGTACACCTCACCATTTTTATTAACATTTACCCCTCAACACACTAACTAACTTTATCAGTGCGGGTTGTTGTCATGTTAACATCTAAGGAGCTGAAAATGCCACAACTGAGAAGATCTGGGCTCAGCAAAGAGGCCACAACACGCGCCACCCGCAGGGGGCCAGTGACATGCGAGGGAGGTGCAAGGGGAGCGCAGTGGAGAAGCACGGACCGACCCACCGCAGGCCTTGGTTATTTTTCCCCCCATCTGCGGGCCGTGATGAAGCGCTTGCTCCATCTTCCCTGTGCGACCCCCACGTGACCCTCCTGGTTCTCCTTTCACTTGTTACATTGTTCTTAGGCAGGTTTGTTTCTGCTGAAGCTGGACTTGTTCATTCTGGTGACTTTAGCTCTTTTTTTCCCATATGTGGAAGCTACTAGGTGGGAATATGGTGAGTAGGGTCATCCCTCAAACCAGCGGAGCCTTTCAGAGAACCCAGCGCTACTCCCTGACGTGAATCCATCCCAGGCTTTGCCACCTGAGGCGAGGCGGCCATCACACCATCTCCCAGCAGGTCGCCAGGTGCCCCGACTGACCTGCTGGCTCCATCACAAAGCTGATTTATCTGCACTGTTTCCGCTCCTGCCTCCCTCACCGGACCGGACCCCCACACATTACTGCAGGCAATTAAAAAGCATCCTTCACAGCTGGGGGCTCAAAAAGAATGTTTTACTGAAGAAATTCAAGGATAAATCTTCCCAGGACTTGAACCCGCTCCCCTGATCCCCGAGGTACAAGCAACATTAATGTACCCCCAATGGTACACAAATGTTCCCCAGAGTCCATTTCTGTACCTTAAAAGGTACATTTACCTGCAGCTATAGAGTACAATTGACAGACCCTTCAGGGTACAGCCCTAGTGACAAGAAAATGTACAACTCTTTCTTCTGACAGTGTATAGGAAGAGAACATACAGACAGATGAGCTTTATGTTTAATGGGCAGGTAGGAGATCATCAAGATGTGTTTCAGATGCCACATTCTGGGCCTCAAGGTGGAACAGAATATTTTTTATTTATTTATTAAAAAAATATCCATCCATCTTCCAAGTGCTGATTCCATACATGGTCACATGGGGCCTGGAGTTTGTTCCTGGCAGTTGAGGATAAGCTGGAGGAATATCACGTAAGAGGTCTGTCCATCACACACACACACACATAGTGGCTGATTTTTTATTCTGGAGACACTATTAAACCTAACTGCGTGTTTGTAGACTACAGAGGAAGCTGCAGTACCTGGAGGAACCCACAGGATAGTCAGACCAAGTGAACCCCACACTCCAGATCAGGGCTTATGATCTCATGAATCAGTCCTCTAGTGTGGTATATAAACACAAAAAGGCTAGCGCCTGAAGCTGAGAAACTGATTATTTCATTTTATCTATTTAATACCGCGCACGTTTTTGAGGAAGCACTTTCAGTCCCAGAAGCAACTGAGGCTGGTGAGCTAACCACGGACTCGGCTTCCGGACAAACTGAGCCACACGCTAGCAGAAGATTTTCCCCAAAACTGACCACCATTCCTAAAAATAAGCCAACAGAGCTGAACGAGGTGGTTAAACCCTGCTTTTAGCTTGTCCCCACTTGTTCTCTCGCATTCAGTCTCGGACATGTTATTTCTAATTCGGTTTCCTGACTCTTACCCCCTTGTCACAGAGAAGAGCGGGAGACGGGGCTGTTTTTCCTCCCCCCAGTATCGCTTGGGAAAAAATAGAAATAACTTGCCTTAAATTGTTTTGTTTTTAAACGGAACTAATTCAGAAAAGAAAAAAAAGCAAATAAAGTTAGGATTTCAGACTAATCTCGCTGATGACTGACGAATGAATGTAAACTAAGACGGACGATCGTTGTCCACAGCATCAGCGGTAATTGTTACCAGGCAGAAAAAAATAATCGCTAATTATCCGTCAAGATAAATACTTACACTGACAACAAATGACCCAGAATTAAACAGGGATTATGCCACTGCTTGAACATGCTTCATTTTCATTAACTGTCCACCCTCAACTTCTAAGCATTTCCAGCGTCCGGCTTCCAGTTTGGTCCCAGTTCATTATCAATGGCTCTCACCATTTGCGTCAGCAGGCTACTTAACGGTTATTTGCAATGGCAACGCTTATGAACCAGCGGCACCGTGTATTTAATAGGTCCAATTTTCACCTGAAGAGGCAAAGGCTTTGCTGAAATACGGTCCCTTTACTAGACTAGAGTGTAATCTGTTTAAGTCACCGAAAACATGTAAGACTGTGGTTTGTTTATTCTCCACTTGTTAAAGAGGGCTTATGGAATATATAACATTTGTATACACATCACGGAAAATGCTATAAATTGGCTTTGAAAGCAGAAACGTGAGTGAATAAATGTTTTACTATGGCCATGCATAAGTTTTGGTTGGGCGCTGTCTGTTCAGCCAGGCAGTTAAACCAGTGGTAAAAAACACTGCTTATGTCGTGGTGGGGGGTATTCTCGCATAAAAACCCGGCTTCAAGAAAGGAACTAAGCAAGGACGCGGCTTTCTTGTGTTAAACATCAAGCAGAATTCAACACTAACAACTTAATATTGTCTGTTTAATATATCTGCTCTCGTACTTTAGCTAGTTATAACGTCAATACACACAGCATTATCGTAACTGCTTCAGGGGTGTGGTGTAACATATCAAATCACCCTGGGTGTGAAGTTTCTTCAAACAACCCGTAACCTGCTTTCAGTGTCCAGTACTCACTGGGGTCTGTGTATTCAGTTATGTCTGCTCAGTACTCAGTGGTGTAATTTCCTCATTCCCCAGAAGAGGGGGCTGATGCAAATCCAGGGATCTTTCACCCTCAGTTCCAGCACGTAAAGTGATGTTAAGCTTCGACTGAGACATCCGAATGAATGTTTTTTTTTTCCCATTCCCACACATATATGTTGCAAGTTTCTCATAAACACGTCCCTGATCTATATTTGTTGCAGTGTAAATAAATAGTTGAACGCTTTAAGAAGACCAAACCAATTTCAGGTGAGTTAAGCAGCGTAATGTAAATGTGCCTAGATCCGACTGTGCAGCTTTGAGGACCGACCACTTATCGACCGGTAGTGAAATATTTACCGTCCCCTTGAAAAATTAGTTCTGACCAGTAGTCCCTAGTAAGGCAACACTTATTTTGACTCGTAGGTAGCTTTCCCATGGTTCATCATAAACCCCGGGAATTGTATCATAAACAATCTGAAAAGCACATCCTTCTTCTGCGGCCGTTTGAAAGGTCGTGGGTTCTCGCACTGAGCCTTCGCCTTAGTAGTCCGTAGTGAGGCCTGCGTCCGCCGTGGCGCTAGTCATCTTGCATTTGCATGGTTTCCTTCTAGAGAATTACGCAGAATTAACGTTCCTAATGTCATGGTAATTCTCTTATAAGGAAGCCATCCAAATACCAGATGACTTGCGCTACGGCGGACATATACGGACTAGTTTGTTTTTTTCTTAGCTCTTTTGCTAATTATTTTTTCCAAGTTCTAAAAAGAGTTTAATGCTTTAATTGCATACTCATTGCCTTCTGTTTTAAAGATGTGGTATGGATGGAATAATGGTTAGAGCTCATTAAAGATCAAGACGAATGAAAACCTCCTGGGCGATTTATAAATATACGACATGCATAAACTGCCCTGCTGTGTTTTTTCTCGCATTCGTTCGGCCGGTTGTCTTAACATAATTTAGTTTTTTTTTTTTTTTTTTTTCAAAGCTCAATAAAATAAATATTTACACGGAGAGAAAGATAATCAGATTAAAGTTTTTAACAACCCCTACTGTAATACCTGCAGTCAACTTACCATTTTCAAAACCAAGATGTGCTCCGCTAAATTGTGTTATTTATTTATTTATTTAGCTTCCTTGGTTTACCGCTCCCAGGAGACAAACAATAAAACTCCACCTTATTCACACAGGCAATCCGCCACGTGCTGATTTTAAAATGAACTTAAAAGCACAACTAAGAGGAACGAATCTGTGTACGTACAGGGATCGCGGAAATAAGGGGGGGGGGGGACGCGCCAGGGTATCTTTGGGGGCATCATTAAAAATGCAGCGATGGCCAATCACAAAAACCCTAATAAATAATTAAGTGAAAACCGATTAAACTTTATTAATCGTTCTTTAAACAGAAGGTCGTATCTTAGTTTTTCAAATCTAACAGACAAGTGGACATGGCTCTATGCCCCCCCAAACATAATGGCTCTATGCCCCCGCAAACATAATATATATTGCATTCACTGAAGTAATATAGAGCTACTTGAACTTGAATTTAAGGTGGTCTCTCGTGACTGAGCTTGCTTGTCATCAGTGACAGTCGGACTTTCCGTGTATTTACCAAAGGGCTTCATATGTCATATATCACAAGTATTAATCATCTTTTATCCGACAACGAGCAAGGGAATTTTAATCGGTATACTTATCGTCAAACGTTTCTTAATTATACCCTCCAAAACTCCAAAAGCGCTATTTAATTGCCCGTTCATCACTCAGTGATTCCAGCTCACAATTTATTTCCAAGCGTGCACGTGCACTTCGCCTTATACGCTTTCCAACGGTGAATTCTCAAAATGTTACATTACTGCGGCGATATATGCTGTAAGCGGATCTTAAATTCATGCAAATTTGGTTTTATTTAGGATGATCAGTTAATTCATTAACAACGAATAATATTTCAAATGAACGAAGTTTGAAAATCGTACGCTTTTCATGAATAAACAGAAACCTTTAAAAGCATAAATACAATTTCTAACATAAAAATGACATTCAATCTGATTCGGCACGCTACAATACCACATACCAACAGAATAGATTTAAACTGTTTGAGAAATGCATGCAATTGTACGTATATAAAAAGTTCAATAGGGATGTGTTACGAAGCAGTATTACTATATTAATACTTAATACATCTGCAGATTTAGTATTCAGGCACTATGACGTAAATAAATTAGTATTTGAATTTTCAGACGTGTTCAGTAATATCTGTAACCTTTTCTTTTTGATTAATAGTCAAAGCTGCTAGACGTAAGTATTACGGAAAAAGGTTCGTATTAACAATGTAACAATTCTGAGTTTTTCGGTTTCTCAACAATATAGCAGAGCTTTTACATTAATTTAAATGTTCTTTATGCTGTTCATTAAAAAAAAAACAATTGTTACAGAGACTGAAAGAAATATTTACCCCTTAAACTTTAAATTTAAGTATAGTCTGTGGTTTAAAAGCTACTAAAGTCATTATCTAATAATAAAAATATTTTATTGTATCTACATTATTATTATACGTTATGAATGAATTAATTAATTAAGTCTCAATAAGGTTTAGTCATTACCGTTTCATACATTTAACAATCTCACACATTTCTCTCGTGTTTCCCCCAATTAATCAACTACTACATTTTACATGAGGTAGAAAATCATTCCCAAAAACAGTTAAACGGCAGTCCAGATAGCCTATCCTCACTGACGTGTACAGATATTTAAAAGAACACATTTTTCTGCTGTTTTTTTATTTTAGTTAAATTTTTAGGTGTCGCAGTTAAGACGTGAGACATCCGATCGATGCAAATCGGCGGCCTCCAGGCTGAACCGGTAGCGCTGTTCTTTGCGAATTTCTGAAATATTATTTTCTACATCAAATGATCAGCGAAGGAAAACAACATCAGAGAACGCGGAACCGCAGAACCTGTGATTGTTCATCTCGTCCCATTCGATACACACCGTTCTTATTTTCAGCTCACCCATGTTAGTTGGTCTCACTGGTATCAGTTTCACTGATATACCCTTCGAATTTTAACCACGTGAGCGTCACAGAACCTGTGTTTATATATGCCTTAATGGAACTACTTAAAACACAAGTTAGCGGACATATGTCCTTATAAATAAATAACGAATTTAAAATAAATAGGTAAAGGATGTATCTGCTTATCCCCCAGCGGTGTTGTTGATCTATAAATCCTGTATAGAACTCGGAAATTATGCAACACTACGTAAAAACACAATTGAAAGCATTTGTTAGGCGCGTAACAGGAAGACATGGATTTGGGACCTTACTATGCCAAACTAGTTATATAGGTAATATATATTTAGTAAATGTTTCCTAATATGGATCGAATTTAAAACCAGAGTTTTTCTCTCAGTCAATTTTTAAAAATCCATTTTCAAAGACATTTTTCTTGAAAACTATTATTTAAGCGAAAACAATGTTAAGCGCCAAGTCTAAAGTATGTTTGTACCTCAAAGGCTAAATTAAACACAAGGAATAATTAAATGAGGTTGAAAATAATTATGAGGTTGTGGTCCGAGGCGAATTTAGATATGTGTTTGTTGCTTAGGTTTTTGAACTAAAGCACGGTTGTTTGGCAAAACGAAAACTCACGCGGGCCTGTGTATTTTGTGACTATGCGAGGAAACCAGAAAAATTTCTTACCAACAGGGTCCTGTTCTTTCAACCAAGGTAACCGTCTGCAATTCGATTCAGGTAGAAGTTACTCCATTTTAATATGTGCATACCCGCTTTTTAAACCCCCCTAACTACATTTCAAGACGCCAGTCGATATGATGGGGTGAAAGCAGATGTGTAATGACCTTCATTCCTGTCGCGAGGCTGCACGTGCCACACACCTGTTGCTGGGATACGCTACCAGGCGTATTAGGATGTTATCAATAAATACAAATTAATTTTGCTCATTCAGCGAACATGTAAATGTACAAACATATTGACTATTTTAATGTGATCCAATAGGCTTGTTTACGGAAATTTCTGTTTCTTTATATTCTATTTGTGATTGAAATTTTCAGCGAAGTTTGGTGTTTGCAGGGGAGAAAACGAATTTCATGGGAACTACAAGGGAATATTGAAGCCTTGGAGCCAATTATGTACCACGGCAGGAGTTTTTCATGGTTTTCTATGGGTTTGCAGGAATTGCATCTCGACCTTAGTCCTCTAACCATTAACATGTGATACATTTAATTACGCTGTAATGGATTCTGTGGGCATAATAAGAGCCCAGTGTTTATGAAACACTTATACAGCCAATGAGTTCTCGGCTCATATTTCGTCCAGTTTTACAAATAATGTATAAGGGCCAGTCTAATACACGAAGCAAAGATCGCAGTAGATAAGTCATGGATGTACATAAACACATTTCAAAGCATTATTAAATACTGAAAAAAAACACGAGGCAGGTGGATAAAAGCTAACTACGATATTGCCAAACTTGTTGTAGTTAAGGTGCGGACTGGAAATATGTGCAGATAATGAGCGGTTTCACCCAATTAATTCGTGCAATGAGGTCATTTCAAAGACAGTTTCGTTTCACATGCGCGCCATACTTTTACAATGCATCCTTCGGCCTGTATATTTATGAATGTATACATGTATAATATTATTATGTTAGTGCATCATTGAGAGACATCAGCAAATAAGCTTGAAGAAGTAAATAATAATAATAAATAATTTACAAAATCTACGATGTAGTTCTCTATACCAACACCAGAGGGCATGAAAGACACGACAAAGGGTAATTGTATGCCCCACAATTTGATACAGTGCAGCAAACAGCTTCTGCTGAAATACAAAGACAATCAGACCAGCGCAAGTCTATGCGGAGGTAACGTAATCGCCCGTCTCCTCTTAGCGTGATACCGTTTTTACTGTCTTTGGTGACTGAGATCCTTTAATAAACATGCGCCCTAATTGTCTTATGTGGTTTTGTGAAACTTTTGACTTTTATCACCAAATGCAATTTTGTATCTGCGGAAGTTAATTCGGGAGTATTAGTGACTGTTTTGCACATTTTCGCGGTGTTCATCTTCAGCATGTTCGGTTTTATGCTTGTTTAATAATCTTAAATTCGGCGTGTGATTTTAAACAGGGTACTTATCTTTTATTGTCGCTACTGGATTTTATTACTTCTTTGATTATTCCGAAGTTAGACGCATATATAACGTATAAACAATTTTAGACCCTCAGTGCGTAGCATGTTTTTATTTGTGTTGTCATTATCGATGTGGTTTTAATTTGCCTACTTAACATTTAAACAAAGGATAAATCATCAAATGCAGGTAGCATAGCTGTTTTTGGAAAACCTAACCCTCATTTACTCATTTAATAAATTGAACACTATGCCTTACTCCACAATTTGGCCTAAATATTTTGCGTCATCTACCGTGTAGTACAATTATTAAAATTACACATTACAACATGTTCTCCAAATAGTCTTATGTTATTTGCATAGTCCGAATACTTACGTAGGCTATTTACTGATAAAATTTGGTATTATCATCGGTGTTGCTAATTCGAAATTCATTTTAGGCCATTGTAAAAAAAAAATCATTAAATCATTAAAATCATTAAAACGCATTGATTTAACTTTTTTGGTTTAGTTGTTAAACACATCAATTTCTTTAAGGAGAATGATGGTTTAATTACAAATGTCTCTTCCTGAAACTTGACTGCGCAAATGTTTTATTTAATAACTGTAAATATTTTTTTTAATTAATCTGGGGTATAAAATGTGTATATTCACAAAACAAGTAATTGAACTATGTTGCTTAAGTATAAAATAGTGTATAGAATACATGGATTTTGGATAAGCGCGTTCAACTGTTATGTTTCCATGCGGATGCTTCTTACGTCTTTCATAAATTTCCAGTTTTATGTCTGATTTGAATGAGAAAACGGGGAGGGGGTATTTACTATGGGGAAATGGGTTGCGTATTAAAACTATTGTTTTACATAGATGGAGAAAAAAGTGAAGCTATAGAGATTAAGAAAATAGGTAATGATCTGTGTCTCACCTGATGACCGCATAAACCCTGTGATACGGCTTTGGTACACAAAGTACCTGCAGGGGGGATTATCTTGGGTTAGGGCTGCGTATATATTACGCCCTGTAATTACAATATGAGTTCAGAAGCCGTTGGTGGGGTTGCAGGAAAGACAAACAAAATCGCGTTGCTTTTCTCCACATCGCATTGGTCTGTATGAGCGGTCCGCATTCTACCACGACGATGGAAGATGGTCTTTCTGTTATCGCTCTGAATATAAACATTTACGTCGGCATTATGAAATAATTGCCTTATGGTTATAATCAAGGTATTGTAACACAAATCCAGTATAAAATACATTGCTAAATTTATATCTGCTGTATAAAGTTAAATCGTATAGCCCGCATGGCCGTATCCTTAAGAGATCAGATGTAATTATGATCATACCAGTACCGTTATGACTCTTGTCTTGACAATGGCATATTTTAAAAGTTATCATTTTTAGGGCCGGCGATACATTCTACCCAGTGAATTTCACTACTTCTGCAGGCTATATTAATTTCGGTACTTCCATATCCAGAGTATCGCTTATATACCTAAAACCAATTTGCTTGTATTGCCGTAGGGATGTTGCGAGGAGGGGGGGGGGGGGGGGGTTAAGTCCACTCCGTTTAATTGGGAAGGAAAGCAAACGAGCAAAAAAGTTCGGATGATAAATACCTAGTTGAAAGTGGTCTGTTTTCTTCTGTGCCGTCAAGTTGAAAAAGAAAAACAATTGAGTTCGTACAGCATCTCGCGCAACAACCGGGGCCACGTGCAGTTAATAAACTCTCCAGAGATGAAAGGGACACCGGCGGTCATTACGGCCGTTGACACTGGACAAAGAGATTATTTAGTCTAAATTAATTGCCTAAAATGCGAGGTATTAATAAAATATTAAGATGTTCCTCCATCGATTCGCCTTAGATGAGGAGTTTTAATTTCCATGTCTGTGCCGGTAAATAAGCACCTGTATATATCTGGGGTATTTACATGCCCCTTGAAAATGTTTTCAGGTCATGCCGCCAGTTCACATACTAACCAGGAATGATAAAATACTATTTATCTGTGATTTCGCATCGTAATTTCCAGTTAGGACTGTATGTTTTTTTTTATTTATTTATTTGAATTTATTCATTTATTTTGTTATATGCAAAAGATTTTATTTACTAATTGTTACTATAATACACTGCGCATTGTAATATAGTGTTTCATTGTAATAACTCGGACGTTAGACGTTTTGTTCATTATTCTGGTATAAATTATATATTCAATCTGCCGTGGATTCATAATAAGGAAGATGTGTAATAGACAAAGTAATAAAAAAATATATACGACCATCCCCGGCCCTTGATAATATATAGATTTCTATCAACCGAATCCATTTGGATCGTGAAATGACAAAAGAGGATGTACGGTGCATGGCAATTTAAAATATCTTTTTGGAATGACAGAAAATCATAGTTCCGAGATGAATGAAAAGAATAATAAATTAATAAATGTTAAGTTCTGTGCTATCTATGGTTTTATCGGCGGATCAGTCATTTGGCTGCGCTCTTTGCATTCCGTCATCAGCCGCGGTGCCGTGTAACGTTACCAATCGCCAGGTGCTTCGGCCAAAGGGGTCACGAGGCGCTCTCTTTTGTAAGGAGCACAATGGCGCAAAGCTTGCGCACGTCTGCAGCCTGACGGCACAGCCCGTGATTTGAAAGCCTTTAAACGCTGCCAGTGTTTTTATGAGCAAACACTAATTTTGAACACGCATTTTTAAATGCGTGCCAGTAAAGAAAAATGAAAACTGTTGAGAAGATCCTGATATGATTAGTCCCACCGATAGCAATAAATATTTTCTACGGCGACCTGCGGCGCATTTTATATCTACTTCATATACTATTATTTCCACAGCTGCCGTCACTACTTTCATTAGCTTTACTTTCATAATTTTACTGCTGCTTTGAGTCTGTTTATTCGACTGCTGATATTGCATAAGTAAAAAACGAAATATTTAAAACAAATAATGTGCTGTAATGGTGTTTTTATTAGACATATAATTGCATGTGAATGTAAGTCATATAGTTGATAAAATGTCCACGTATCAAGCGGTGTCCCAAACGCCGGCTGCATCAGGGTTTCAATACTGTTCACTGTGTAAGCAGAATAAGCGGTAGAAATATCTGCCAAATAATAGAACATCGTGCACATAGGCAATAGCACAGTATATACTGACAAATGATAAGTACGTTATTTAAAAAAATGCGTTTGCAGACCTTTTTAATGTTATCGCAGAATCGCAGCCTGTGTCAGGGATGTAATTAAGTTAGTAGATATCAATGCTACTACATTTTTCCAACTTTTCCAACCCCGTATTGTTTACGCTGAGTTGCCGTGTCTTGACGCGCTCGGGTAGCACTCATCCCGGTCCGCAGGACAGACACACGGCGTTGTAGTTGTCGGTTTTGGAGGCGGAACGCTTAGTTAAGCTGCGCTGCCACCATGAAAACTGCGCACCAATAGCATCCAAATGTCAGTAAATAGTCCAAGAAAAAAGTGACGCGGTCATCGAGTGGGAGGGTGCTTCCATTCGCCACAACCTCAGCTTCGGACTTTTTCAGCAGCGGGGGTCTGTACGGCACATTTACCCCAGAGCTCACTCTGGAACCTCTCAGCTCGCCTTTTCATGGATTAAACTCAGTTTCCTTAAAACTTTTTATGTTTTTCTTCATCATTTTTCCGAGACGGAGAGAGAATCTCGCCTGAACGTTTCAAAACGCGCGCTGACTGCTTCGATGCAAAGAAGCGTTACAAGCGTTCGAGTTAGTGAAGTTTGACATCTGAAGATTGCTTTTCGCAAATATTTCTCCTTTTCCGTATCAGCATGGTGTGTTTTCTCGAGACTTGCTTGTGAAGGAACAACTGCAGATCGCGATCCGTTGGCACTGGCTACCTACTCGGTGCTGCGACTGATTTAAAGGTACTAGCATACTCATAAAACATAAAACGGTTAATCCCCAGTATTGTATGCAAACTGTACTGTCGTCAAATAGTGTTGTGTGCAAAAAGAGGAATTTTAGAGAAAAAAGAACACGTTGACATCACATTGTTTTGGATATCGCAACAGGTCCCGTGTTGCTGGAGCGGTGCCTTTCTGTGAGGAATCAGCCTGACTGCTCAAAGATGCTGGACGGTATCAAGATCGAAGATCACCTAAGATCTGGCCCGGCTGCTTTGGGGGTTATGCTCGGTAGGTTGTCTGGGCATTCATATATGGAACACTTATGTTTACTGCACAGTTTTAAATGAAGTTTCCAATGCTTAGTTTAAGAGTGTTTACGTGCCGTAAATCATCGTGCTAGTTACGCTGTATATTACACCGCGTTACAGGACATCCAACATAACCGTAACCCTTTTAGTAGTTTTTGCGATCAGGGCACCCACAGTGACCTCGCCTTATTTTGGACCATGTTTTCTAATCTAATTATGGTATTATTTGCTATTAATCAGTCAAGCATGCTATTGCTCATGTTTGTTCCGTAGGTCTCCAAAACAGTTTTTGTTATTTCTTAAGTTGCATTGCCCCTACCATCTTTTAAGTTTTAATTCTACTTTTGGTTTGTACGCATCTCCATGCGTACACCGGTTATGTCCCTTTCATGTTCCATTATTTTAATAAATAACACTTAAGCGTCACCCAGATAATAACAATAATAACGATGGACTTGTGCAGACGTTACAATGCTAATTTAATGTCATTTCAATTAGACACTTTTATACTAAAATACGTGATATATTAATATGCATTTTAGTTGCAGTAAGATGTGTTTTCTTGCGTTAAGTCGTTTTCCTGTGCATTGCGTTTCAAAAGAAACAATAAGTAAATGTAAATGTCGTACTCGCGTTGATTAAATTTAAAACGGGATTAACGAAGTGTTGCCCCCCCTAAAAGCTGTGATTTTCTTTGGCCAGGGACAGAGTGCCACCATCAGTCTGTGTGCGAGGGATGCCAGAGGCCCATATCCGACAGATTTCTGATGCGAGTGAACGAATCCTCGTGGCACGAGGAGTGTTTGCAGTGCACCGTGTGTCAACAGCCGCTCAGCACGAGCTGCTACTTGCGCGATAGGAAATTATACTGCAAGATGGACTACCAACAGTAAGTGCACGGGGTTTATTTTCTAATTTTCCTCATCTTGTTTTAGAACTTTACCGTTTCTTAAAACTCAAAGCACATTTGTTGTGTTGTTAAGTAGGCTATAACGATTTGGAAAAACACTATACTTTCGCGAGAACTGTGAACAGTCTGAAAGGAAATGTTTTGCTTTTGAGAAATGTGACTGCTGAAATTGATGAAATTCAGGGTCATTAATGTTTATGGTGGCATAGAATTATATTCAGCTGTAAGTTAATTTATTGGTGAAATTTAATTTTAATGTATAGCTTCATATGACATTGATTTCAAGAAAAAAAATCCATTTGATTATTTTGTATGCAACCTTGTCGTTTGACATACGTATCCGCTTCCGAGGCAAGTTTAAGCTTTATTTATAAACTGACAAGTTGCATAAAACATTCCCATGTACTATTTTAGAACTATAATTGTTTAACCTTTGTATAATTTATAAGCCAATTTAATTTCAAAGCTTAGAAGTATACTATCCGTTGATGAATAAATTGTTTAATTTGTGTTTGATTTATTTATTTGTTTAGTTGCCCATCGGGCATGCCTGCAGCTTTTTAGTGGATAGCTCGCTTCGACCTACTAACTTGGCGTAGATGATACCGGAACTGCAGCCTTTTATCGACGAGATTAAGGTGTGCGCGCGCGGGTGTGTGCATGAATCCATGCGTCTACATGAAAAATGCACGAATATAATTGAATGTGTAGAAATAGTTTAATTTCTAAGTAAAGGAAACGTCAGTACATTTTGTTTTCGAAAACAAATATCCAATGGAATATATTTTAAAGATCACAGATATATATATACTGAATCAAATATTTAATGACAGTATGTAATTATTAAATAAAAAAACCTCGATTACTTATTTAACTAAATCATGAATTAACACTATAAAGGATTGAAATTGTAAAACTTGGCTGGAGCAGTAACAGAAAAAACAAATGAAAATTATAGGTCTATATGCAATGAAATAAAAACTTTACTTATGTGTAATGTAGCTAATTAATTACTAATTTAATTATGTTCTGGTAAAAAATGTGGTAAAAATTATGGTAAAAAAACATAATTATCCAACTTGTCGATTGTTTGACGCGTCCTTAAACAGAAAAAGAAATACATAATTTCTCTGAAAAAATATTTAGAAAAAGCAAGAACACCGTTGTTTAGTGTTTGAATGAATGTTATTAGATCTTTACTATTTTTAATATTTATTGTTTTATTTATTGCATTAAAATGACACAATTATTTGATTTAAAATGTATATATCCAGACCGACTATTTTAAAATACGTAATTATACGTAAGTTTACATGATGGGTGAATATTTAATCATCTGTTTTTTGACAATTTAATTCATCATAAAGATCTGTTTGTCCCCACTCGTTTACTGACCCTCTGTTAATCCGTAGACGTTTACGCATATTTAAAAAATCCACTTTGCCCGAAGGAGAGACGCGAGCCGTGCCGGAAAGCGTCGGTCTGGAGCGAAGCGGCGAGGCCGGAGCGCGGGAGAGAAGCAGGCGCCGGGGGCGAGTCGCGTCCGGTGCTGGGAAGTCGCACGGCGGACTTAAGTGATATGCAAAGCCAATTCAAGCAGGACATCAGATGGGGAACCGATGCCCATGATCTCATTTTAACGGTTCGTTGGAGCAAACCTCTGAAGGATCACCGGGCCAACCGTTATTAAAGGGGCTGGGCAAGAAAAAAAAAAACTAGAAAAATATCGCGCGTGTATATAAACCATATTTTTAAACGATAACCATTCCATTTAGAATGGAGAGACGCTAGATTATAATATCAACAGTAGTTCATGAGTTAGTCATAAGCACGCTTTTTGTTGCGGGGGTGCTGTTTAATTCTCCTTGCAGACAGTGTGGGCAAAAATTGCGGACTGTGCGTTGTCTCACACTGAATCTCGCAGCGTGAGTCCTCTATATGCTTGTCACTAACTTTTAGGGGCTTTTTGTGTCAGGGGTTTAAACATTGCTACTCCAGTCCCTGGGACATTATCACTCGCGGCCAGAGGCTTGGCACCAAACAAAGAGCAACATCTATTGGTTTGCATCACTTTTTTTGGTGTTCGGCATTCAGCCGGCTTCCCCGACATGATCGTAAGCAGTCAGCGGTGACAATGTGAATTTCATAGCTTGGGGATGGAATTCCAGCGCCCGGGAAACGCCAGCGCAGGCCGGCAAGGGGCAAATATTGTCCCGGCAAGTGTTGCCGAGGGTTTCATGTTTGACTTGCGACTCTTCTGTTGGTGGTTGCTTGCCGGGACTGTCGCCTGTGTGTGTGTGTGTGTGTGTGTGTGTGTGTGTGTCTGTGCGAGAGATGTTTAAAGAACTTGTGCATAATATCAAAGCTGGCCTGACAATAGACTGTTTACGGCTCTGGGGATTTTTATAAAATTAGATAACAGACAGTATCGCAAGTCAAGAAATTAAAAAACTCTTTCATTGAAATGCCTCTTACTATAATTCACGATTTCTATCAATGAATATTAATTAGTATTTGTAAGAAGATGTCCCCGAGGAGACAAATCAATTAAACCAGTCACGATTTGTAACCAGTTCTTTTAGGAAAACACCCATACTACTATCACTTTGGCATAAATTTATGAACTATATTGCTTTACCTACCTAAAGAAAGCATACATTGAATTCAGAGGAATACGATGTATATAACATGGTGACAATTTAATTCTATGTTATATAATAATATTTATAATGCAATTCATCAGCATAATTGCAGCAGTAAATTTTTTATAATAATATTCTAATGTTAGGACACACAAAGAAAGCTGCATTCTGCCTTGCTGGCTCTTTTTCTTCTTTTTATTTTTTTTATTTTGATTGTCATCGACATCAAACTCTTCATCACCCTGTCATGCAATCCCTAACCCCCCAGCCCCGAGGCTTGTGCGCACGTGTGTGTGTATGTGTGTGTGTGTATATATGTGTGTGTGTGTGTGTGTATATATATGTGTGTGTGTATGTGTGTGTATGTATATATATATGTGTGTGTGTGTATGTGTGTGTTTGTGTGTATGTGTGGTGTGTTTGTGTGTGTGTGTGTATGTGTGTGTTTGTGTGTATGTGTGTGTGTGTCTGTGTGTGTATGTGTGTTTGTGTGTGTGTGAGTTTGTGTGTGTATGTGTGTGTTTGTGTGTGTATGTGTGTGTGTGTGTATGTGTGTGTGTATATGTGTGTGTGTATGTGTGTATGTGTGTGTGTGTGTGTTGCACCTCCGCAGGCGGCAGATCAGGGGGGGCTCAGCTCCTTTGGACACTTGGGCGACTGTCAGACTGGGTGTCAAACACCGTTTTCCTCGAAGGCGTGTCTCCCTGCTGGTGATAGACCCTTCAGTGTAATTAACGCCTTTTTAAGTAGTTTTTTTTGACACTCATTGAGCTTCTGTTAGCCAGTCTTAGAAAAGTTGTTGGCTGCAAGTGAAGCTTCTGGCCACGATGGGTGTGGTGGGACATCTCATTTCCAAATCCAACTGTGACTGAGGTCTATAATTAACCTTTATGGTAAATCACAATGGAAGAGGTACACCCTTTCCACCAATCACAGTCGGGCTTATTGGAAAGTGGTTTCATGCTCCAAACTCAGTGGGCGTCGTCGATGGGACACGCCCAAGCCTCCTTCTGGCACAACAGGACTCTGTGTCCTGACCTTGGTTTGATATTGTACTTGCTGATTATGCGGTCAGCTGATCAAAGGGGACATCTCCCAAGGTGTTTGACACATAATATCCTAAGATCTCAGCAGCCGTTGGTGGCAGGGGGGTGCGCTGGCTGATTCAGAGGGCCCAGCACTGTACAGGGGCCTCTTGGTACATAAAAGTATATGTAAAATTTTGTCAGGGTACCCAGAATTTCTAGGTAAGCCCCAGACGATTACACATGTACATCTACAACGATGGGAAATTCAGACACGCTGCTTCACAGGTGTGTGTGTCCATGCGTGTGTCTGTGTGTTTGGGTTGACCTGTTTTTTTGGTCACATTAATACACGAACTTCGAAAAAAAAGAGGCTGATTCCAGCAAAGCCAGTCGCTGTTTTTTGTACTCTTTTTGTTCGCTGTCAGTAACAGCCAGTTTTACTGTGTAGGCAAGCAGACAAGTATTATTAGTTTTCTGGAACAATTGAACAGCACTAGTTATGGAAGTAAGTAAATATTTAGTGGTTTGATTATAGAAAGAAGAGTCATATGAAATGTTTCAGCACAACAATGAGCAGGAATGGGTTAATGTCACTAGCACAGGGTGCTTCCAGAGGTTTCCATACACAAACAGGTAGGGAGATGCTAGTTCTGAGCTGTCCCAGCTTGAGAGGGATTGGCACAGTCAAACCCGGGACCGTTGTGGGGAAGTAAATATTCCCCTTCTTCCTTTTTGCCTGTAGGTTGCGGCAAAACGATTGATCCAGTTTTTCCTGTTGCTGGCTTTTTATTGTTATATGTGTGTATGTGTGTATATATATGAAGCTGTGATTTTATGACCAATTCAGTGTTGCATCAAAGTAGCATGTGGCCAGATATTAGTCTGAGATCAGATCTTCTATCAGTGACTCAGAGGAAAAATGTTATCTTTCCAGGAGTAAACTAACCGTGGGTGGCATAGTGGTTAAGGATATAATGTGATTTGAAGGTTACTTCCGCAAGTTGCTGGTTGTTGTATACCTGAGCCAGTAGTTATTAATCTACAAGAACATATATGTACACACACACACACACACACACACATATTTATCTATGTATGTGTGAGTGTTTGTGGATTAGGTTTATATTACATTGTGGGGATCAAATATCTATATATATATATATAGTGATCAGAGCCTGGATTTTGCTTATCTCAGAAAAATAAGATTATTGCACATTACGCTGACCCTTTCTGGACCAGATCTAATGCTCTCTTTGTCACACTTGCAAATTGCATTTAGACCCGCTTTGTGCTTGAATCGCTTCAATTGAATCTCTGTCGATTAGCGTGCTTCTCCTGCGAGGAGTCTCATCTCCACTGGTTTGGGGAAAAATGCCAGGGAAGGACGAGATTTGCCCAGGCAGGGAAACACCCTAGGACTGCCTGTCAGTGGGAGGGGGTCCTGGCTGCGAAGATCAGGGAGGCCACCCCCCCTTTAGGTATTTCCGTTGAAAATATTTCTTGGTTGACAGATAAATCAGGCCCAGGCTCAGTTTTTCGCGAAAGTTCTCTTGTCTACATGGAATTTAAATGTCATTCTATTGATTGGAAATCCACTGCTATACACTTTAATTAATGATTAGTTAGAGTCACACTCAACCTATCAGAACTGTCAGAAATAATATGGATCGATGGATTTTTGCATTAAGGGCCTAATTGTAGTTTGTATATGTATGTCCCTGAAGGACGGCCGTCGTCTCTCCTCCGTAAATTAACGTCATATCGAGCATAGTTCAGACTGCAGATGAATGTTGCTGATGTGATTAGATGGTAACGATAGGAGTGTATTGTCAGCCACTGATTGGTCAAATCCACTTCCTGTCAGGTATTTTATTGGTTCCTAAGACAGCGATGGAAAGCCTAGAATCATGTGCCCTTTAAATGGACAGAACCTCGTCACAGAAAGTCAGAAGGAGGACAGCCATGTTATCGCAGCTACAGGGACAGTCTTTTGGGATCCCGCTTGGCTGTTTGGGGGGGGTGGTGGTCTTGTGTTCTGTTGTTTTTTAATTAATTGTGCTCCGGGCCTGTGGGTGGGCGCAGAAATGCTGATGCTTTGGGGCGAAATCCTTCCTTGCGGACTGTATGTTTTTAAGATCACCATGCACCCCCCCCCCTCCAAACAGATACACCCACTCCCGGCTGAATTCCCACGATGCAATCTGCTGGCAGGGGCTCCGCATACGGAGGTGCAGTGTGTGCCTAGCAGGGATGGCCTTTTGTTAAGCGTATTTGCCTGGTACCGGGTCAGTTTTTTTGTCATGCGGTCCGAATCATCCTTCACTAGTGTGTTTTTTTTTTGGAGGTGGTGGTGGT
>JAODJU010000119.1:7655005-7669464 GCA_026776725.1 Gnathonemus echidnorhynchus
GGGGGGGGGGCGGGTCAGTAGATCACAGACACGGTGCAAACCTTAGAGACATTCATTCATCTGAACAAGTGTTTCCCAATCTGGTCCTCAGGGGCCTGGGAGCTGGGAGGGAACAAAAACGTGGATGGTCTGTGGGTCCCTGAGGACCAGGATGGGAAACAGTGACCTAAACACAAGCTTTTGGACTGTAGCAGGAAACCTGTGCAAATACATGTCTGGCTGGACTTAATGATGGGTTTCAAATCCCCAATCCTGAGGTTACAGTGTTAATCGCTAAGCCACCATGCAGTCTGGTGACTGGCGAGTCACGAATTCATTTTGACAGACAGGAAGCTCATTTTTTAAGGTTCTCACTTTTGTTATTCTACGTTTACGTCAAGGAAATGACCAGGACATTTGTTTAAGGTGAAATTTCGTATCCGCTCTTATAAGCTCTGACTGTTTCTTTGTATTTTATCACATTTCCTCTTTATTTCTCTTTTTGGTGACACAGCCGACGTAACGGTGTCAGTGTGGTCTCCACATGGCCTCCTTCCGGCGACGTGGACCATGGCTCCATCAGTCCTGACAGATACAGGGGTACCTTACGGAGTGGAGGAGCAGGTGGACGTCAGCCCGTTGTCAAGGCAGCCTCCCCAGGCCTCTGGAAAAGCCTTGCTGGCCTCAGGATCCTTGAGATGGCCAGGAAGGAGAATGCAGCCAGCTGTAACCAGAGCCCTGGGACAAACTCCCAGCCTGTTGCTTGTGGGTCTCTGCAGGCCTTTCACACACACACACACACACACACACACACACACGCGCGCGCGCTTCTCCAGCACCACATAGGAAATTAGCTCATCGACAATATTTTTGTTAGATTTCATTAGATTGTCCAAACCCTCCTCCTTCAGTCAGCTCTGACGGGTCTTGTGATCTGTCTCTGGGAGTTGTATTACTCCTCCTGCGCTGGCCCAAAAAATAAGCACGCTGAGTGAGAAGGTTTGTTTGTTAAGTAAATGAAAAGAGTGGGCAAATGAAGCCCCCTGTGGACATCTGTTCAGGGCACAGCCAAGGGCCACTCCGGCCAAGGGCCCCCCAGCCGAACTCTTACGCTCTACAGACAAAATCTTGGATCTGTTACTTCGGAAACGTTGCGCGACTCATTGATTATGATTACACGCCGTGCCGGGGGAAGGGGAGTGGCCAATTTGTCACATGTCGACCACTTGTGAGTTTGGCACGGTAAGGGTTTATGTGTCAGAGGGTCTCCGGGGCGACAGCATTATGGCCTGTTACCGGACAAAAACATTTTTCATTCCAATTCCATCTTCAGCTTTTTTTCTACTGCTGTGTATTGCTATGTGGATATGGCAGCGAATGGACAAAATATAGCCAAAACAACCATATTTTATGTTTTAAAAACCAAGTTTTTAATCTGACGCTTCTAGATTTTGAATTCCATGACAGAAGATATATATATATATATATATATATATATATATATATATATATACATACACACACACACACACACTTTATTATACCAGTAATAGGGACAGATATTTAAATAACAAATGAAAACAGGCTTCCTCAGGAATGCAAAAACCAGGCGCTTGGGAGATGAAGACTGACTACCTCTTGGTTCTCAAAGTCGCTTCTTAACCGTTAAGCTACTGGGCTTGTTCTGTACAAGCCGCTTTCTGAGGTCATAGCCACAGAGCTGCTGGAACCTCTCTCCCTCCAGGGCCTTCCTAATCGAAGGTACAAAGGCGCTCTGACATTCCTTTACAGCAGGAGTTGGGCGGGAAAGTCCACTTCAAAGAAACGCAGGTGAATTCACCTCCCAGGGCCCAGAAATGTAAATATATCTGCAGATGAGGTGGTAATCCGCCTCTGCACCGCTGTCTGCTCCCACTTCTGGTTCTCATTTTTTTCCCGGTTATTGCTTATTTTTTGTGAGCAGCTATTGAACTTGAGAGATCAGGCCGAAAGGTGACCTCAGAAGAACGAAAACACACAGAAAACAAAACGCGCACTTTTTGCTCGGACTCGCCTCGCTTTTAAAGTTGAATAATTGATTCATTCGATCCCGCTTTTTATCTCAATAAGGATATGGATATGCAATATGCTTCCATAAAAGCACCCAAGACTTGAAAACTGCAAATATTAAACGTTACTTTATTTATGGTTTGATTTTTTTTCATGGGTCTCATTATACTGATTTTCAGATAACGTACGGCTGCAACATTATGACTGACTTATTTAAAAAGGATTGCCATGAGCTTCAGAAAATGAATGAAGTTATAATTTCGGATTCTGGCACGAATTTTAAACCCCATTCAAATTCTGCACTGATGAACCCTGACGAGGTAAAACATTGCACCGCCACGCCTCTGATTTAATAGTCCTTTAGTTTGACGGAGAGAATTAATTAGGTTAATAACACAGCTTTGAACATTTGCGCTCTAGGTATCCATTTTCCGCTACTCAAGCCTCTGGATTCAAAGACCTACTAATAATGCATAATCAGATTAAGGTGCGCGCGTTTCACCTGTATATTCAGTAAGTGTTACATGCGATAAAAAATTACGACAGTGAAAAATAAAACTGCATCACTGAACAAAATTAGGAGCACACAGGTATTTTTCTCATATCATTGTCCAGCAGGAACATTGTCTTTTCGTGCATTTTAAAATTACGTCGATGCCACTTTTAATATACTACGCGACCCCATAGCTAGGCAGGAATCAACTAAAACTGAACGAGGTTTTCTAACTAGTAATGTTCACCTCAAAGCCGCTGTTATTTATTATCATGAATAAAGCCCTGGGTGTTCGCCTTTTTTTTGGCCGTAATCCTGTTTACAGTATGTTGATCTATCGTTTTCACATGGACACAGCTCCGTCGCTCCGAAAGTACAGTCACGATCAGCAGAAATGTTTGCAATCATACTGCACTGGACTACATTAAGTTCCGTAAAGTGCTGGAGTCTTGCAAAGATAACAATACAAGGGTTTTAAACGAGCGAAATGCAGGCTAATCGCTCACGGTGTAGCGATCGCCTTCTCGCCTGTATAGTTGGGAGGTTTGGATTGTATTTTCTTCACAATGCAATCGTCCCCCTGCCATTGCTGCTTTGTTTAACAGTCTTCGGCGGCAAATATGTACTTTCGACCTGAATTAATTTTTATACAAACATATTCAAGCTGTTGGCTTTTACATGGTTACTGGCTACAGGGGGCTCAAGTTAATTATGACCGTTCCTTCTTTATTGTAGATCAGAGAGTTTATTGGCCGTCTGGAAACGTTTGTCGTCTCTTCCTGGGGTCACTCATGTTTTCAGAGCGAATTGCCTCCGCTGACGCGATGTGGTGGATGGGTGGTAAATATGTAATTTGCCCCATCATCTGTTGCTTGAGGCCGCTGTTATCACGCGTGTGGATGTGGAGGAAGAGGAGAGGAGGGCTATGGTGGACCATGTGTGTTAACCAAGCTGAATTTTGAGCTCTGCTGGTGCATTTAGCTCAGTTGGGATTGCTGATAGGGTACTGTGGTCGGGGGGTGGGGACGAGACGAGCTTCCAGTGCGTTTAGTGTCCAGCTGCCCGGATTAATGCGTAAATCTGTGACAGAAGGCACACGCCCCTCGCCACTAACTCTTTCTCTCTGCCTCTCCTCCCGCTCTCTCTAATGAATCGCACTTGTGACCAGAAAGATGCAAGTTCAAGTCCTCGATGGGTGCTGACAGTTACTTCGTGCAAGGTTCTTGTCCCAACCTGCCTAAATTAAAAGGCCCTATCTGTATCCACGAATGGGAGGAGTCTACGATGATGCACACATCATATCTGCCAAGCAACCTAGTAAAATTTAATTGATAGATACATTTAGTTATTTTTGGAGTGAAAACAAATTAATTAGTACCTTTAATATCCCTGCTGTTTAAAACTGTCATTGTTAACACATAAATATATATAAATGTTCGTATATAAATGACACATAAATGACCCAAAGCTTTATACATTTATAGACTGGGATATTTTATTATTTTAGTAAGATGCCTGAAGTGTATTCAACAAGGCACTTAAAGGTAAAATCCCTTAATGAAAGGAACAACAGATCTGGATCTGAAGAACCGCTTACAAGTCTGTATCCCCGGGGTTACTTGCTGACTTTACAGTTTAATCTGACTTTAAGGTTTAAACTGACTTTAAGGTACTTCATGGCAGAGTCATGTCGCCACTTTACCATGATTTCACATAGGAGGCTATGTACTGAAACCGCTCATTTCCCACACAGATATGGCAGAAAGTCAGCCAGTCTCAGTGTTTAAGAGCAGCTATATTCTGAGTCGCAGAAATAACGGCTTTAACCTTTTGAGCCCTAATAACTACATTATGAATTATGAAGTGTTCCTCTCGGCATGACTTAATAATTTACGTGCACTTCCCGCTGTAATAAATATCCGTGCAGGTATACATGTTTTCTTAGCATCAGGTTCACAGAGCATTGCCAAAACAAGCTACTTTTTTCTTTCTAAATGATCAGCTGTCTGTATGTTCAGCGGCGAGCCATGAAGTGAAATACACTATTGTTAAGGTTCAGGCAGAATTTACAGTCGCGCGATATGCTTTTCCCTTGTGGACCTCAAGTCCGACAAATGCGTCTGTGCATTTCAGCATGGCATCCACATTCAATCTGCATGAAACTACCCCTGCACCCGTCCGAACCAGAAATATCTCACTCTGGACTTTTTTTTTTGGTTTCTCGTATTGTACTGCAGCCACAGGAATCGTCATTTAGGAAAATTACGAACTTTCTCGCTCGATGTCGGTAATTCAGTTCCACATATGCCCCCGCTCCCCCCATCCCGTACCTTTTTTTTCCTGCAAGCCCAGCGCCGTGTGCTGTGTAATTAAAACGCCCATATAAAGCTCATTGTTAGAAGTTTAGTTAGCTAAATCCCCTTTGAACAAATAAAGTAATGGAAAACCCGATACTTGGATGGCTGTCTAAACTTTGATTATGGTTTTATGGAGGCGGGGCGCAGCGGTAGAGCACTCACAATGCACGGGGTAAATAAACGATCGCGGGGGGTTTTCATACAGTACCTGTGCTGGAGTGTAAATCTATACTGTTTGTCTGCGCGCAACAGGACCCTTTAATTTCCTGGACTGTCAACAGAGGCACCTGCGGTGGTATATGTGAGGCCCGCCTGGCGGAAAGTAAACCTCATTTCTCATATTAAAGTATATAGGTTTCAATTAACGTCGTTTAGTACGCTCATTGACCAGCAGCCCGAGCGGAAGGATGCAAATGATTTTGTCTAAGAGGTACCGGATCGGCTGCGGGGATGGCGGCCCGATAGGGGCGCTACAACTTGAGGGTTTGACCGCTGGTACGGAAAGTGCGATTCGGGCTGCAGCAGTAAAGGTCGACGGAGCTGCTAAGTGACGGTACCGTTGTGAGGTTTGGGTGGCGGGGGGGCTCTGAGTGGTAATTTTTTTAAAGCCAACGGTCTATGACTGCTTAGCAAAAAATCCTGCGGCTGGCAGGCGTCCTGCTGCAGAGTCCCCGTTTAACACACGCTCCTAAAGCCGCCTCCGTCGTCTCCCGGGAAGCTCCAACTGTCCCCGCTTCTCGCCGAAATAGTCACACAGCCTGGCTTCTGCTCAGTCCTGAATAATATAAAGGGCCGCCGCTCTACTGGATATTTTGGTTTTTTTCGGATTTCGTTTTGAATATGATATTGCCAATAACTGCCAATTTAATGTGCTTAGCTGGCAGCACCTCCAGCTGGTAGCTGAACTTTGAAATTGTGAAAGGAGAGATTGAGGCTAAGAGCATGAAGAGGGAGCGAGGTGAAATGGGTTGTAATTGTGTGTTTACGGGCGGGGGGGGGAGCGAGGTAAAATGTGCTGTGAATGTATGTTACAGAAATCATGCATTAACATACATTAATCATACAGTATTTAAACATATATTAATCATTATCTATCTGCTGTTGAAATGCAAAGCTGCATTGTGTTGCCGTCATTTCATGCAAAAAAAAAAAAGTTTCCCTTCTTAAATGGTCTATTGCACAGTGCTGTAAGTTTAGTTAGCCCCCCCCCGCCCAACTGGGAGAACCATGGGGCCATGTTCTGCTAAAACAGATGAAGGGATTAACGGCACTCTATCAATGAATGATGCACTGGATTAAAAAGGAACCATCATCTAGTCTGCAGACCTCTCAATTATTTAAACACCCTTTCCTCCCCAAGGATCTCTACTTAACCTACCGCCCCCTCCCCGAGTATGGGTGACAGGGCCCGTGAATGATTTTCTGCAGAAGAGTAACCTAAAGGACAAGTAACCCGGACTTGGGGCCATGACCTGCTGTGCTGATCCACGTCACACAATACTGGGCATAATTGCAGAGAATCATAACAACAATAACCCATAATGCCCCCCAGCCCCGAAGGCTTCTGGTGACGCTGCTGCAGTGGTCCTCAGTAGCTGGTGTCATAAGATCATGAGCTTCATCATCACTGTCATTGATGTCTGATGGCTTTTTTTGATAATAACATGACCCACCTGCCGCTGTAATGAGGTGAGGCCCCCACTGTCACCCCCCCAGTGGCTTTGAGACGCAGCTTTTGAATCCCACACTTTGCGATTCTTTAGCATTCAGCTGGTTTTGCGTTGCTTCAACGCTGCATTAGAATCAGTCTGAACGAAGAGATTTCCTGAAGGTTCTAGGGTAAGTGTCCTTCTTTAGCAAGACATGTAGTTCTCTGAAGCTAATTAGTCCTTTTCTCCTAAGATACAACGTTTTTTTTTTCTGCTGCAGTTAAAGTGAAGTTGAGCTGGAGTCCCCACAATGATAGGTAAGCAAATAAAAAATCTAGCTGATCCTTCTGGACTGTATTGTTCATCAATCCATCTTCCAGATGTTTAATTTACTGGCGGACAGTGTTTTAGCTTTTTGGAAACTGATCATACATTATCACAAATTCTAAGCAAAACGGTAAAATGTATATGGGTAAGGTATTCATGGTTATGCTTTTGGCCTGGCGGCACTGGTGTTCAGGCGCGCCTCTAGCCCTGTTACTTCCTCCGGAAACTTCCTCTGTCGGGCTCAGCTGTTCAGTGTCGGGCCTTTGGCAGTTTTATTGTAGACCCCAGATGAATTGCAGCTTTTCAGCTACAGTACGTTTTTTGTATTTTTTTATGGTCAGCGATTTAAATGAACAGATACACGCACGTCTTTAAATGCCCGATGCGGCGGTTAATAATTAACTACTGGCACATCTTGGTGAGAAATGGAGTGTTCTCAATATGGCTCGAGTGGCTGAGGTTAATTGTCGCTTTTGCAGAGAAGGGCCATTGTCTCCCTGCCAGTTTAACGAAGATGGATTTCGTGATTAAGCGGCCAGCGCAATAAAGACAGCGGGATGACCTTCTGTGCCCCAGCGGCTGAATGAAAACAATTATCGAGCTAAAAAGCTCGAGTCAAGCAGTCTGACGTTACTTTTGTGATTCTGCATCATCTCTGTGCATCTATTTCAGAAAGTTAGGTAAGACCCTGAAATACAACTCACCCTTGGCCTTTACTCTGACTGTCTTTTCTCTAACTCTTTCTCTTTTTTATAAACACCTTTTTTGTGATGTTTCTGTCAAAAACAGACGTGCTCAGGCATGGGTAGAAGCCACATAAGGGCTTTCTGTGGAATTGAGAGTGACTTTATGGGTCACATGATATTGATGTGAAGATGTAGAAGTTTAAGCAGGTTGAAATGTTTGTTCACTTAACTGCAGTCTCAGATCTGACGCACATCTCTCTTTAGGTGCACAACCTGTCCGAATTTGTACGGACAGAGTGTTATCTATGCAACTTCCTGTCAGTCAGGTTACTTATTTGTAAGGTGACGTTGAAATCAGTCAAAACCAACATGTTCTAGTATTGAGAACTTTGAGATCAGACAAATGTTTAAAAAATGTGTGTTGTGGGAAAGGTTGAAACAAAATTTTGAGAAAAATATATTTGTGTTGTTGTTGTCAAATCTTTTTAATTATTTTTATTATGTTATTTAAGTGGCAGAGAGCTTTAGCTCAGTGGCCTGCACTACGAAGAGGGGTTACTGGCTTATAGGGTAACTTGTCGGATTTAAGGTAGTCTGGGCGAAATGTAAGTGAACGAATATGAAGTCCATTTAAACTGTGGTACCTTAAATCTGACAAGTTACCCTGATAACCCAATAACCCCACTTCGTAGTACAGGCCACCGGTGTTTAATGCACATGTACATAATGATATTGTGCCACCCTATTTTTAATTATCACCAATAAACAGCTGGACTGATTAGGACAGCTCAGCACAGAGGTCAATCTTAACCAGTCCCAGCCATTTCAGCACAGCGTCTGTGCAGGGTCCCCGAGGCAAACTTTTTTTGCTTGTGCCGATCTCACCCCCTGCCCACGTTCGGCTGACATAAACGTGATGCCGTAGAGTTGGTCAGCTGGATTAACTGCAGTGACTGGCATGCTTTTGCACCACGTCGCGCATATCTTTAAATAGTGTAAATTAATATGCATTTGCCTATTTGTAAAAGTTGTAACCATGCAATGTTTGCCATGGAATGTTTATTAGCGTGTGACTGGTACATCTAAATTGTTGGCTTCCCTGCCTGTATTTCTGTAGTATTAAACCAATATTGACTGTTAATAGACAATAACTTCCATTTTAAAACAGATGTCATCTCCTTTATTAAAATGACTCACAGCCTGTATGTTTATTTGGGCTCTGTATGCAAGTCTGCTGCATTAAAAACATTTTGGGCCTTCTAGGCATGAGATGTGATATAGAACGAAAAAGGTGGCAGTGTCATTTTAAGTATGTGACAGACGGTTCCTGCCGAAGTGTTCAATTTCATTTTGTCCAGATGTGACAGACCTTAAGTGACTATCATCTCAACCAAGTAACCATGAAGAAGCAGGACTGGACTATACCTTAATGAGGCAGACGTCATCATGTGAAGAGAGGAGAACATTCTCAGGTTTCAGGTCCCTGTGGATGATCCCATTTTTATGGAGGTACTGTGTGAATAGAAAAAAGGCACTCGCTTTCTTTTCCAGCTTTCAATCTGTCAATCCATCCACACATCCGTCCATATTTCATAACCCTTTGTCCAGTACAAGGAGGCCATGAGCGTGTTGCCAGGAAGCACAGGGTACATCAATCAGGGATGCAAACACCCTCATACTCACGTGCTAGTGCCAATTTACAGACTTCTGTTCATTGAATTGCATGTCTTTGGACTGTGGGAAGAACCCAGAGTACCAGGATGAAACCCCATGAGCAGGGGGAGATCAGGCAAGCTCTGTACACACAGGGCAGAGGTAGGACCCGAAGCCCCAACCCAGGGCAGGAGTGCCACCCACTGAGAAGCTATAGCGTACCTCACATCTCCAGGTGCTTCTCCCTATAGCCGAAATCTTTGAGAAGATTTAGAACATGCTTTACGAATGCATCGTATTCCACTCACCTCCACTGCTAATAACATCTGGTAAAAATACAGCTTGGCCATGGACTCCTCCAGCTGCTTCTTCTCCTTGACTCTGTCGAACAGCTCTCCACCCTCCATGCTGTAAGAGGCACATATGATTAGACAAACTGGGGAAAAAAGCAGCATCAATAGTAAGGGGGATAAGGCTTTGTGGGATCAATGCCTGATTCCAGAAGGTCATAGGGTTGAATCTCATGGCCAGCAGAACAATCATACTGCAGGTTTGGCCCTTGTACCAGGTCCACAACCCTAGTTGCTGCACGGACACTGGGTCCTGGCTGACCCTGCTTGCTACCCCCATGTTTTCTTTATTTGTATGTCGCTTTGGACAAGACAATCCATCTAATGAAATGGGCCTATTTAAATGGACATATTTCCCCCCAAGGTCACTAAAATGGTAAGATTTGTATTCTACTACTTTTTGAAAGGATACTATATTAAACATGCCCCTGGGGGCTTAAAAAGATTATTCACAAAAATTACATTTTTCCTAAATGCGACTGAAACAATTACTGCCAGGATGTAATGAATGAGTAAAATATTTATATATCATAGACTGTAGCTACTTGTCCTCGGGTCTGACTTCTGTATTTTTCTGATAGCCAAGTGGTTACAGCCTCACCTGAAGCAGACGTGGCGAGCAGAGGGTGACAGAAACAACTTGATTTTAAGATTTACAACCAAAGGCTCGTGGTGATCTGGTTTGTCAGTGACAGCGCTGAATAGCTCGTCTCTGCAGCCTAGTCATTAGACAGCTGCGCTACATCTGCATGCTAACGGAGAAGCGTTCTTCCAGAATGAGGGACGAGAGCGGCTCGGGTGTGAACATATGATCTGCCGTTTAGAGATACGTTAACCTGGGCTGACAGCATTCTGAGCTCCTAACCACATATACACACACAATATAGCTTTTTAGTAATGTTTAAGGAGGACTGATATCAAGTCAAACTCCTGTACCTTCAATGGGACAAAGGAGATCAATGTTTTACGAATAAATATAGTTCTGACATTAGGAGTCCAGTTTCAATTGGGATTTAAGAGAAGCATCGTATCTCTGACTGTCTCTGGTACATCGCACTTTGAAACATCTATATGGCGATATTATTAATATTAATGTTAAAGGTGAAATTAGCCACACCTCATACCTTTAAGGGTCTCCAATACTCTAATTCCCATGAATCATTTGCATTCAAAAAGGCAAAGATTTAGCAGATGTATGAAATTGCCAGGGAATTGCACACAAAATGCATCAAATGCATATCAGTAAACACGCACAGGATGCAATGGACTGAATTAACTGAACTGAATTCCCTCTGGCTCATTTTCTCAGCAGTACCTGGCAAAATTATTCAGCCATGCTCAACCTTTCAAATACTATTGAAATATCTGGCATAACAGACAGAAGTTGCTTGGGGATCACTTACAGGCAATACGTCCATAGAATCTCGATGGGATTCGAGTCAGGACTTTGAGTTGGACACCCAAGGACATCACACTTTACTTTAAGGCACTTTTCACATCTTAGCCCACTGTCCTGCTGAAAGACGAATTATTGTTTCAGCTTGGAGTTCTCAGAACAAAACAGATTTCCTATCCTAAACACTTAACAAGCTTTCCAGCCCCTCTCCAGAGGAAGCATACCCACCCTCTAATGGTGAGGACTGTAATATATCGAGACCGACCACAATCGTATTCACGATAAGCATTCCCAAGATTTATCCCTAGAATCAGGCAACAGCATTACATTTACTTAGCAAATGCTTTTGCCAAAAGCAACATACAACTCATGCAAATAGCACATGTGTCATTTAGGAATCGACTATGAACAAGTGCAGCTAGGCTGAGCTCAGCTGAATGCCCAGTTATCAGTGCACTTATTAGAGGCCCACACACCATTAGCTGCTAGATCCCTATTGTTAGCATAACAGAACAAACCAGCAAGCACCCATCACAACATGCCTGCGTGTTCCGAGGCTGTAGCAGTACAACAAAAACAGACTTATGAAACAAAGCAATTTCAGCCTGAAAATCATCTTGGTGCTGACTACTGTATATCTCACTTCTTTGCCAATTATCTGTCTCGGTGGATCATGACCTAGTGACTAGATCTTTAACTAAAGATTTAACTGATCATTTCTAACCAGTTAGCTATCTGTTATGAAAAAAACACTTATATATCACTGTACTGCTAAAAATATTGGACCCATATCACGCAGCAAACAATACAGATGGGATGTAAAAAGTACTGCTTCCAAAAAACTTCTACTCTGATTATATGGAAATGATTGGATTTGCAAAATCTGAAAAGATACCATTTGCACAACAGGTGGCTACAAAAACAATTTGTTTATATTTTTGTAAACCGAGTTCAGAAGGGGTGCAGTTATATACCAAAGTGACGTGTTCATTGGTACTCAAAACTTTTGAAACTTCAGTATTAGAAAAATTAAAAAGCACTTTTACTAAGAGTTAGTTTCTTTTATATGTACAGTATCTTACATACCTTAAATTTATTGTAATGCTACAAGCAGTGTTTGTTGTACAGATAATTGCTGATTAAATGGTTAATTAACATTACTATATAACTTCCAATTTGGTTACTTTGGTTAAACAAACAAAAACAATTATGATATATATTGTAGATCATGATTTTAACCAAAAATAACATGCTATGGCGTTTGGGTCACATCAGCCACCCCGACCTCTGAGAGCACAAGCCATAGCAATGCTTAACTCTTAAGCTACACTTGGAACACAGATCAGGACTTTCCACAACATGCTCGGCAACTTCTGCCACAATTCTGCTGGATGACAGCTTCCTCTTTACCCTCCAGCTCTGGCTCACTGAAGTCATGTCTGTGACCATGGACTGGAGAAACATCTATAAAACTCATGGCGAGTGGGATTAATGGGTGGAGTTCCATTGGATAAGGCCACACCCCTGAATCTGATTAACAGCACACAGTAAATCCCGCCCACCCTGGGCTTCTAAACTTCATTTGTCCTATTGGTAATGATGTCACTCTGCAGTTCCTTCTGCTCAGACTTCCACCTACTGAAAACTGAATAGAATGAAATGTACCCGAAGGGAACATTCACACATTTTGCTTTTTTGAAGCCTTCTTCTGGATCCTTGCTTTTCAAGCAGAAGTTCCTGATTGTGTTAAAGCCCCCTTGGTCTTTACTGATCGTGTCCTCCTTTGAAACCCACCAACCTGTTAAGAAACCTCACAGACAGTTGCTTTTCTATTAAATCCTGGTACTACACCTTTCTATCGATCGTGTGACATTTTATTTCCCTCAAATAATTCCAGTTCCTCAAAAGGGTCAGCAAATCCTGACTTTCTTCTTGTACATCATTTTTGTTTATATATGTTTTATTCTGAACATTTACATGGGCTTCAGACATCAGGGGAATCTCAGTTAAGAGGAACAAGGGGTGCTCATTGGCAGGGCCTGGGACATGCAGCAGACCACCAACTTGAACCCGAGGGCCTGCTACAAGGTCCCTTGCAGCCCTGACTAGGACAAGCAGTTGGAACATGGATGGATGGATTTGCATTTTGAATATTATAATAATTTTAAAAACTACAACTGAAATCTACTCTAAAATGTATTGATTGCAAACTGAACTGTAAAATGTACAAGGACCTTTGAAAGTCAATGAAAACGAGTAAGGGAGGTTAGGAGCAAAATACTTCCTTACTTACAACTCTAAAACAATGTAGTAAGAGTCTTCTGTTTGGAAGAAATCCTCCGTCCTGATTAAACATGGCTATGAAAGAGAAATTAAGAGAAAGATTGTATTTACAAATAAATTTCAATGACTCTTAGTTCCAAACACTATTTTATGCATAGAAATGCATGTGAATGCTTCAAAAGATATCTGTACATGCATTTAGAAATATTACTTCTGTTCATTTGTTTAGAAGTTTTATTGAATGTATTATTCCATTCTGTTTTCATTGTAATAATACCCTGATGTCTTGAACCAAAATTAGATACATTTTTGCTTTCATTTTGACTTTCAGTTTTCAATCTGAAAACATACACTTGGATGAACACCAGGCAAAATTACATATGAATTAATTTAATAAAATATTCAAGGAGTTAAATTCTTAACATTAACCTAATAATCCCATTATGCACTAGTTTTGTGAATGTATTGTGTTTTACAATACAATGTCATACTCATTAATGACATACTCACGTACATGATCAACCTTTTTCAAAATTTCAATCTCTCTTTCAGCATTGCGAGTGGCTGTCTAGTTGAGAGAAGGAAAAATATGTTACCCATCCTGGTTGTAGTAAATTCTTTAGAAATAATTTATTCATCCTCTATATAAAAACATAATTAACATGAATGGGCCTTATATATACCCCGATAGATGGAAAGTCATTCTTATTTATAGTTTTCACAGCGACTTTCTTGCACGTGGCTCTTTCAAACGCCAGTTTGACCTCACCGCAGACACCTCTGTTGTAGGAGAGAGCACCATATTGTCAGTGCAGCTAAGCAACGCATTGCAGAAACGAAAGACCATAATTCCAAGACAAGCCCGGACAGAGGTTTGTTTCCACGTACGAGCCGATCTTCCGGGAGATCAGGTACTTTTCTTTGAAGTCCTGAGGCAGATTGGACTGCTCGTCAGCCATCAGATCGATGAACACGAACACTATATAAGAGATATGAGATGAAAGCAGGCACACTCAGGAAAATACTCTGAACAGCACGAGGCATAACAAGGTTCAAGATTATGACCCATCAGATGCTTAGAAACCAAACGGCAGAAGTGACTAAAAAACATTATGAGAGATACCGGATCACAAGCACGCCACACTTCAAAACAGCTCAATCCCTCTATGCATGTTTACACAGCGCTCATTCCATAGACTTCATTGCCAACTACACCACCCCCACCCCCCCCCCCAAA
>JAODJU010000119.1:7688833-7718054 GCA_026776725.1 Gnathonemus echidnorhynchus
GGGGGGGTCGGTGCAAAGAGGTTCAATAAGAGTGGTGCCACTGAGTGTGTCCTTCTCAAGTAAGCGCTGCCCTTTGGTCTCCACACTTCTTCCTCCTTGCTTCCAGTGGAACGCCCCCCTCCCCCCCCCCCATGTCTTTGACAAACGTCCTTGACCAAATTGTATCCTGGGGAATGATAAGGTTCTATTAAATTTCTGATCAAGATCATTTACTGTTTCATTTCCCCCCTTCTGCGCGCTTTTCCGGAAAGAGTCTTTAGCTACAAGCATGCACTGCCCCTAGCAGTTCGTAACAGCGCTCACAAGCCAAGGATATTCTTATAATCTAAAAAGACACAAGAAACCGGAAAGCAGAGCGATGTTGAGGTGCGCGGGAATGTCAGAGCGATACCCCGTGGCCAGCGCGCAGAGACGTGCCGGACCCTGACGCAGCTGCGGATACCTGTGCGTCTGGGTTAGCGCGCTGTGAGTTGTGCTGTTTCTCTCCTCATGCCAGCATGTACTGAAAACTCTCCAGGTGGCTCTTCTGCACTACAACTTTAATTAAAGAGGATTAATTAAAAAAAAAAAAAAAACGTTTGATTTATTAAGTGTCTCTAGACAACCGTTAATTATTTACAGACTTTGAACCTTAATCTAACACGATGGTTTCTAATCCCATTTGGGGTAACGGCATGTGTCGTATCATACGCATAGAAATTTACCGTATTGAGTCTCCACACACAGAGCCAACTTTACTCAGATCGTTTGGATGATTTCATTTAGCTTGGCTGCTAATTTGCTCCAGAGCGGTCCGGCGTTGTTCCAAAAAATGTACAGTAAGCTGTCAGACGCCGGGTTGGTGTATGGGTGGTAAAGCGGGTTTACGGATGTGATCAGGGACTTCAAAGGCTGTGGGATGCAGGTTAGGTAGGCGATCACCGTGGAAATGGCAACCAGTGGGGCTCCAGCCCTGTTAGGAACAGTGTCCCTACCTTACTTGTGGAATATTATAGCAATACAACACGTATGTTTTTATCGTGCTATTTGCCTCAATTGTACGTCGCATCGGACAAAAGCATTTGCTAAATGCTAAGGTGAATCGTATCGCTTTATTTTCCACTCCGTGATTTTCTCTCTGTTGATTTGCTAACTGCCTGCTCACTACAGGATAACGGTGGACGGGAAGTTATCCTGGAACGCAAGGCTACCCAACGCAATGGGTGGGACACCTCGCATCTGCAGGATTGTGGGTTTGAATCCCTCTTCATCCAGTGCGTGTGCAGTTTTTATGTTCTTACTGTGTTGCATTGGCTCTAAATTGCCCATTGAGTGTGTTCAAGTTTTAATATTATTATTGCAATTTATTAGACCTATTTTTTATTGTATACTATAATATTATCAAGCTCATCTTTTAATATCGTTAAATTCTTCTTACCTAATGGATCAGGTATAACAGACAGAAACTAAGGATTATGTGCACAGCGTAGGCAAACAGTCATTAGTGCTGCTTTTGGTTCACTACTGATATTAGGAGTTGCAAATATTTTAGCAATTGATCTCTCTTGTACGGATACGCCACTTGCTTCATTTAGACATTCAACAAGAAAGTTCTATAAAGACAAATAGATATGAAATTTATTTTTAAGTGTCACTTTTTTAATTGTTAAATTGATTAGAGTGGACTTGGTATCTGTAAAATATTAAGGTCAACGTGTAATATCAAAGTAAATTTTTTAATCAGTGGCTTTGCCATGTGCGCGCAAAAGGTTGCTGTCACGGCGTTGTGAGGATGTCAGGTTCCGGCCTTACCTATCGATTGGTTTATTATTAGGCGGGGAGAGGAGTTTCATGAAAAAGCCAGAGCCATAAAGAGCTCGGCGATGGAGCAAAGATATAAGAAAGATGGGAGAAATTGTACTGACAGCCCTGAAGGATGATAAGGGCGGAGAAGGAGCGGGGAAGTTTCAGGATTCATTCACAGCTATTGATTTATTGAACTGTAATCTGCTGCAAATCCATCTTTCGCAGACGTCTTAAAACAATGATTAAATTGATCATATTGATTGAATCTTGCGTCTTAAATGTTTAAGACTGTAAGCCAGGGAAGTCATTCGGCAAGATATATACGCTAAACGAGGCAAATGACAATTCGTTT
The DNA here is from genome assembly GCA_026776725.1 of Gnathonemus echidnorhynchus. NCBI lineage: Eukaryota > Metazoa > Chordata > Actinopteri > Osteoglossiformes > Mormyridae > Gnathonemus > Gnathonemus echidnorhynchus. The sequence continues at coordinate 7,690,971 of JAODJU010000119.1, forward strand.
AACAACAATAAGTCTAACGTAATTAAATAATAATCTTTATAATGCAGCGTTGTTTGGTGGGTGTTTCATTAATATTTAGACAATTGGTTTCCCATAATAAGTTTGGGTGAAGGTAAAACAGATTAATTTACTGACTGATAGGCGATTAAATTTCCTTAATTACTCTCTGTTATTGAAGATACGTTTTTATGAAAGCCGCACTAAAATGTCCGCACTTCAGGAGAGCTCAGCCCACTACAGAGGGAGCATGTGCTCCTCTCAGTTTTTAACACTTGTTTTTCTCCTTTAACCCCTTTCACTACCAAGGCTGGTTTAGGAAATATGCCGAAATAGGCCTATAACAGATGTGTAAGATAAGTTTAACTAAACTGACCCATGGAGAAGTTCTTCAGTTAGCGAGGTGGTAAATTCAGAAGGTGGTGCAGATAAAATGTTAAAGGTTAACGCTGAAAAGCAAAAGATGTTTATAGTGGGTGGAAAACTGGCAGTTTTGCTTTTCATAAGCAACCAAAATGTGAGTAAAGGGAAATGTTCTTTTTTTATCCATGTAGGAGTCAGGCGTTTCAAATAAGACTAATGGTATTCATTGCCTGCAGGTTTGGTTGAAGCTGTTAACCAGCCAAACGACTACATGCAGCTTCCTAAGCCACGCTTATGATAGTGATATATAGTTTTGACCCGGTCATACAAGCTGGGTGTTTTAGCTGTTGCGATGCAGTTTGAGTGCCCTGCTGACGGATGCCGGAGCAGGCTTTGAAGCGTCAGCCTCCAGGACACGCTTCGTGTTTTATGTTTTCATATCTACAAGCCATGTTAGTCACGAAAAAACGCCCACATGCCGCCGTCCTTAGAAACGCGGTACATCTGTCTGAGTCCCACCCAGAGGGACTTACTCTTATTTATTTACTTAGCAAATTTTCCTTCAGGTGGCCTTATCCCAGGCTAGTAGCCCAGCTTACGTTTGTAGACAGTACTTCATTATGACTGAGGATTTTTGCATTAAGGGCCTTTATTGAGCACAGCAAAGGGACTGAAACCTGGACACTTTCAGTTGTCTTAACGAGCTTTTCAACTTAGTGTCTCTGCATCTTTAACGTTTTAAATTACTCCCCTGATACACGAGAGCTGCTCATTGCTGTGGGACAGTCCTGTGCAGTTAAGTTCAGTTCGTATTGATTTACACTTAGTCCCAGCAATCTTTTACTACAGCACGCGACACCCCCACACACAACCTGATTACACCCCCACTCCCAAGAGTCCTGGTTGGACTTTCTTTGCCACTTCTCTCCTTGTCTTCTCCACTCATCCGTGGTAGACAGAACCTTGAAGTTGAGCCTGAAACTTTCAAGATGATACAAGCTGCAGGAAGAAAGGACATGTCAATCAAATTATGATTATGACATTCAGTCGTTCCAAGGGTAATTGACTTTATGGGTTATTTCATTCCTTTCCTGTCTTTCAACAAAACTACTTCAGATAAAAAATTTTTAAAAAAAACGTGCAGATGAGTGCATTTGAGATTCCTGGTGAAGCAGAGCAGAGGAACCACGGAAACGGGAGATGTGTAGGATAAATGAGTCACCTTTGGATGGGCGAGAACCGTCAGCCTTGCCCTGAAACAACAGCTTTCACTGTGGCTTTGCCCAGCACGCATCATTTAACCTACAAACATATATGTGCTTAGGTATTTCCCCTTCAGCTGTATTACTCGGTGATTGCGCAATATCTTTTAGACGTTACCATAAAATTTGCATTCATACCATTACATTCAATTATCGACGTCAACTCTGATACTCTTTTAAGTGGTGTATTTAAAAATCATTGTGGACATGACAAGATTTTTTTTTTGAGGCCGAACCTGTCTGTGCAAAATACCTGCAGTGGGAAGTATCAGAAAATGGAAACCGTAATTAATTCTGATTATTTGCTAATTAATTCACTGGGCATGTGTATAACATTTTGTCAGAGCTGAATTAGCTTTAGATAGTCAGTTATGAAATGAAAGCCACTAATCGCAATTCTTTATTTATACATCAAAGCAGGCAGCTCTCCTTGTGTCTTGGCACAGAATCGTGCGGAGCGTTTTCGCAAGGCCTTGGGATGGGCGTGCGGAGAAGACACGGTTTGCATTCTGACTGGTGAAATCCGTGTTCTTTTCTCAGACAGGCCAGGCTGGGAGAATCCTCTGAGTGCTGTCCGGGGCCCGGAAATCCAGCCTAAAGATTCCCTAGACGATAAGCTCGGTCTATTGGGCTTCCCAGGAATCTGCTTGGAGCCAAACTCAGCTCTTATTAAAATATTAAATACATGTTGCCTTTGGACGTTTTGAAAGGTTTTCCTGGATAGTGATTCCATTGGAAGATGAAATACGGGCAGGAGGACATTGTGCCACCTGTCTAAACAGGGAGGGTTTAGCGTGTCCGTCTGGCTGAGATACTAACTAGCTGCACCCCCCCCCCCACCCGAATACACACTTTTGAATGCATGGAACTGTCACAGAAATATAAACATTTCATACTGTATTCTGTAGTATTAATAGTATTGGTACTTTTTGGAATTTCCTTCGGGATCAATAAAGTTACAGCAGCACACACAAAAAGTGACATCACTGTAAATATGCAAAAGACATGGAACACAATACTGTATCTCTTTCTCCTATGATGTTTCTTTCTATACGCTTAGTATCTTGGGTAGATCAAAATATTTTAGATTTTTCAGGTCTTTCAATTTCTCTGCCTTGCCGCCACACTGAAGCAGGCAAACATTTCCATGAACACTCTCTCTTGCATTGACTTTTTTTGGAGTCTGGGCGTTTTGCATCTGAAATGGTTTTGTAGGCCAATTCCAATAGTTTCTTTAAACGTTTTGGCTTGATGATTATAGTCTCTTCTCTGTTGGTCAGTCATTGACGGGATGATTCCAGGACAAGACTGAAGCCATCCAGCTTGTCTGAATTCTTGGAGGTTTTGGAGCAGGAATGATAGGATCTACAGCGTACCCTGGACTTCCTGGGCAGAGACCCATCCTTCCAGCTTACGTTCCAGCTTGACCTCGGCAGCTCACCTCCTAGTGGTTCAGGATAATGGTCGGAACGTTCCGAAACCCCTGCAAGAGGGTCACCGTTGGTAGGATTTTCAGAGAGCCGGCTGAGGTCAGGTCATTCCCAGCTTCCCGTCTAAACTCCGGCCTCCTGACCTGTCGTCTGCTTAGCGCCGTAATTAAATTACACTCGTAATCACTCTGACAGATAAAGAAAATATTGTCGTAAACTTTTCCCCTTTGACGTCGCACAAGTTACACAACAAGGCTAATTGACTCGTTGCAAGGTTCTCTGCACAAACGTCTATGATAACAGAAGGTTAACACACATAACTGGAGTGTAAACATTATTTCAGATGCTGATATTTCATACATACATAGATATTTAAAATGAACTTGTTTAATGACAATTAAAATTAATAAAGTGTAAAAATGCAATATGTCTAAAAATAATTTTACTTGACAAAATTAAACGCAAAACGGACAACATTAACTCATTGAACATTTTCGCATACTTTTACCCAGCGGTGAAGTAGATGGATGGATTTACACATCTTTTATATGAAATTAGCTTTTCCAGAACTGACATGGACAGCTAGACTGTGTACATGTCAATGATAAAAACACAGTAATATTAGCAATAATCTCTTGGGTTTAATCACATTGTCTCTGATCAGTTTGGAAAATGGAAGCTTTGCAGAACTCTGGAGACCTGCATGGCTGACACTGGCGGACTTTATTTGCGCTTCACACGGACTGTGAGGTTGCGAAGAAACTTAAGGAAAGAGACAGAGAGATAAGCCCCACAGGCATGCTAAGGATATCCACTCAGCCCCCGAGAATGTGACGGAGTCCGGCTCCGTTGGCATGGTGACGGAATGGCTGAGAGAACTATCTTCCTGAGAACTCAGAATGGCCACCAGCTGTTCCAGCGTGAAGGAACCAAAGCGACGTGACTGGGCCCTGGAATTTATTGACACTGTGTCTGATTCCTGCACAGCTGGCATGGGACTGGTTATTAAACTTCTGACCAGTGAAGCGCACAAGAGCAAACTGGGGCATTTATATGGCTGCATATTCCAGTAGAGTCCTGCCATGCAGGGGAAGAACTACTGGGCTGAACTGAGCTTGTAGTCGTCGGGTTATAAGATCATTCCTATACATCTGGGCAGTGATGGTTGTAAGATTATGTTCTTCCTCACATTTGATGATACTTGTTCTTCTCCTTTAACCCATTCTCACTATTAAGCTTCTGAGTCACAAAGTCTTTATGGCCGTACACTGTTTGACCTTTAGGGTTTTGAAATGCTGCCCTCTGTGGTTCAGGAGGGTTACTGTCGCCGTGTTTCTTTGGTGACATATTAAGGTTTATAAAGCAGATAAAAATGATCCAGTCAGTGGAAAGTGACCTGGGCTGTTTTTGCCATAACCCCGCATTCATGGGCCACTTCCGTCAAATCCTGATCTGACCTGGGGACACCCCCGCCCCCCCCACCACCACTCCCCATCTCCCAGGTCCCCCTCCTTCCGGGAGTCCCCAGCAATTGTCCTTGCATGGCAGAGGTCGGGAAAAATCAAAGTTTTTCATTTCGCCCCCCAGCCTTTCATCTTCCTACCACAGACATCTACTGGGTGCTAATTAGATGTGACTCAGTGGGGGCGAGCAGTGGCCGGACTGGCTCTTAACCACTCGTAAAACATCACAGGCCCCCCCCCCCCCAGGACGCCCCAGCCTCTCAGGTGGATAACACGCGGGCCCTGGCCTGACCGGGCATCTGCTCCTCTTTTTCATGTGCCGCTTGCTTTGCTACGCTTCCTGGATGTGACTGTACCCCATTGCTGCTCTTCATGCTGTTGCATACATGTTAATGCTTGAGATGTGTACATTCAGGGCTCTTATGCCATTACATTCTAACCAAATAATCAGGTAATTGTTTCTTAAAAAATTCATAGCATAGAGAGGAAGACTCAGGCTTATATATATCCATCCATCCATCCATCCATCCTTCTTTCCTTCTGTCCATCCAATTTTTATACCTATTCAGGGTCGCAGAGGGTCCAGAGCCTATCCTGGACGCTACAGGTGCAAAGCAGGGACCAACCCATGATGGGGCGCCAACCCACTGCAGGCTTTTAATCCAGTTTATGTAAAATAATGTTTCATTTTCATTCTACAAAAAGAAAATGAAGCAAATAAGACAATGATTCTAATGGTTCTTGAGGGGTTATTTAAAGGAAAGTGCTGGAAACACTCATACTGTGGGATTCTAGTCACCCCCACTTGTGCCTGACAGCTTCCGGTTCCTAGCGGCTGGACACCCCCACAGCCTCAGTCAGGCTCATACTGCCATGCCAAGCTTCTCTCATATGGATACCAGAGGTTCCACTTTTGCAGGCCCCAAATATTACCAACGTGTCGCTGCTTCAATGGAGCATAACAACGTTATCTATATGCAGCAGGATCGTGAGACTCTAACAAGCCAGAAATGTGGGCAGATTCAAAACCTATTGGTTCTGTGACTCCTGTGGTATGAAGTCATAATTCAACAGGATAATTACAGAAAAAATATAAGCATATGGTGGTTCTTTGACTGCTGCCTCTCCCCCACCGCTCGTCACAATCCTTAAGCCCCGTGGTGCTGAGGTCATAACTATGCTCTGAAACGCTTCCGGAGCCAAAACCCGGGCAGAAGAACGAGCCTCGGATGCTTTCAAATGAAACACTTCAACAAGTCCGTCTTTCCCTGGCACTGCCGGCTGCTCTCGATAACAGAGCCACCGAAAACGATGATGAAAAAAGCAGGAAAAGGCCAAATACGTGTTCTGGATCAGAACCATTACAGCATTAGAGCCGCAAAGCTCTCAACTGGAAGCCCAGGCTGCTTTGTAAATTCCAGAACTGGATCATGAACTTTGAACTCTTATTCATCCTCCTTATAAGTATGACATCATAGCCACACAATGAGGTGCCTGGTAGACGCAACTTCGGAACCCAGAATTTAACTAAAACCAGCCCAGTTGTGGCTTCAACAGTGTTGAGTGTCTTTGAAGCTTTTCCTTAAGATCACATTTAAAGGATTGTAGCATAAAGAACCTTGTAAGACGACTGTAGACATGAAACAAACACTCCAAAGGTACAGGTGGAAATCCCACCTGGGTGCTCCCCCAGACTCACTCATTTTAAAGGGGGGGGGGTTGTTATGTATTTTCTGAAGATGACCTTGGTGAGGCCTTCTGCATCAAAAAATCCCAAGTTCCTGGGCACTTTGTCTGGCATCTCCTTTTCCCCACCCTTCTTTCCGATACCAAATTGATGCCCCCCCCCCCAACTCTCACTGACACACAGTGCCCTGTAGGGGGCAGTAGGAGGCTTTTACAAGACATCACAGGTGTGTATTGCCAAACCTGACAAGACGGTACAATAGCGTGCAACCCGATCTTATCGACAGCCCTGAATCCAATTCCCGGGGTCTTATAGTTTAATAAAAGTTGCTCTGGCGTGACCCCCCCCCGACGTCTCCCTCTCTATCTCCCCCACGGTGGCAATGCTGGAGGGGTGGCTAGAACAACAAGCATGGGATTCCTGCCGTCTTTGTCAGGGAATTGCAGACGCAGACCTGGGTTCACCGGGAAGCCAGCGGCCCTCTGATGAAAGGTTGGCCGTATGACGCTGTAATCCGCCAAAGCTGTTGCCCCCTTTTGTTTTCCCTTTGTCTTCTCCAGTCAAAGGTCAGATTGGAGACAGTGATCTGTGGGATGGACCGCTTCAGGTCGCAGAGATGTCCTCCTCGCCCCGCCTCCTTTTCTGTGCCCCCGTCTCCTCACTTTCTCAGACCCCTCCCACCACACCAGCTTCCAGCCTTGTGTCCCCAGCGGCACATGGAGAGACACACTAACGCTGAGTCATAAGCTTGGGCCTCCCTCTTCACCACCGACGTGATGGGACCAGAAGCCCCGACAGACAAAGCATCCCCAGTGTTGGGTCATGACTCTATTACAGACAGAGGTGGAAAGTTCAGGTCCAGAAAGCGCAAATCCAGAGCAAGGTTAGGTTTCACCCAACCAGTTAAGCATTAAGAGTCAAGTCACAGAGTACTCAACTGGTTGTTTAAAACAAAACTTTTTGTTTCTGGCCCTGAACTTTCCACCTCTGTCTGTGATGGATTACTGTGGAACGCTGAGCATCTCCTAACCTGACTGGAGGACTATTCCAGGTAGCAATGGACACAAGACTGCACTGAGCCCCACGAGATGCCAGTCCATCACAGGGCGACAGTCAGTACAGCTTTAGCCAGACAGTAAAACCCACTCTGTGTTATTCCACGGCTGCATCTGGGGTCATTAAACTGAACTTGCTGGTTCTCACTGTGTTCTCTCAGTATACGTGTTTAATGTTTTTGGTGGTTATATATTTAAACTAGATTTTCCTTCTGAGGCTACAACAATATGTTTCATTAAATTTCATTTTTGGCTCTGAATCTCAACACAAAACTGTGTAAAATTGTATATATATATATATATATATATATATGTGTGTGTGTGTGTGTACGCACTGTTTTAGTTTTAAATAGATGTTGGACAAGCTTCACGATTCACCTGTTCCATATACCCGATTCCCACGCCCAAGGTGCCACTTTTCCGATATTCTTCTCTTTTCAGAGTTGTTTGGACTACAGGAAAACAGGATGCAGGAGTTCCCCCTGCTGGTCCAGTGCTGTAACAACTTTTCACAGCAGCTGACCAGAAAAACCAAGTCACACCAGTGAGCCTTTGATTACCTTCATGGATCTGGATCGGTTAGTCTTCCCTTAAAAATCTTGCAAATGTGCTACGTCGCCACCCCTCTTCCTCCCCCCCACCCCAAGGCGGGACCATCTTTGGATTAATCCTCAGAAATCTGCCCACCATCACTGAAATCATTGTCATCTCATTGCTGTTCTTCATTTCTCTTCCTCCTCCGTCGTTTCTCACGGAACAGCTGACTCATTTTGTTTGCTTGACGCCAAAGCTGGATGCACCAACTTCAGCTATTAACCGGCATGAAGGTATCAGGCTCACATTGACTGAAAACAAGTGGCCCCCGTTTAGACAGAGAGTAGAACATGTGTCATCATCGGGCATCGTCTCCTGAGTGAAATACGATTAGCTTACTGTTCACATCATAACCAGAACCTATCAAGCAGTGGCACTGGTCATACCCAGTACATCAAGAGAAACATTCTATGGTTGCTATGGTAACTAGAAGCATATATATATATATATATATATATATAGGTGACTGTAAAAATGTTGAGGCTGGTAAAGTGTAAAACATCTCAGTTCATGCTCTCCGTTCACATGTATAAATAAACGTTAAGACAATCATTTTTTTGTAAATCATCACTGATATTTTATACAAGTAAAGATGTCCAAAACATCAAATCTGATTAAATTTCAAACCATTTTTTCCCCCTCTAAAAGTTACTTTCCTTGACAAAACGGGATTAAAGAAACAGATAAATAGGTTATCTTAGCCAGCTCAATAAAAGCCAAGTTTCTGTTTTCTACTGCCTTTACTTGTTAACAGTCCAATATTACGTTTTTCAGGGGATGTAATTTCAGTCACTGGGGGATCATTAAAAGGAGATGATATTAAATATCACCTGAGGGGGGCAGACAAGTGCGAGGCAGAGAAACAGGAGGTTTGTTTGTCAGTCAGTTCTGATTGATTCAATCCCCTGAGCTGTTGAAGTGAGGGGGGGTGGCCTGAATCCTGTAAATCTGCCGCTGAAACCTCTTGGAAAAAAAAAAGTGGGCAATTTTCTGTCATTTCGCTGTGGCCCCTGCTTGTGCTGGCCCAGTCACTCAGAGCCCCTTCATTACAGATAACACGTCACGTGACCCTCTGACCTCTGTCTCCTCGACAGCTTCATAGCAGGGAGGGGGGCCTGGACGGTCGTGTCTTTCGGGTTCAGGTGGATTGCAGCCGCGCTGTTTGGGCTCCGCGCTGTGAACAGGCCCTTTGTGTTCCGGCTGCTTGTCCTCTGGGCTCCGTTAAAAGGATCAGAAACAGAGTTAATGGTGCAGGAGCAGCCTAATCGGAGCCTGTCATTACCGCTCCAATATCAGCGGGGATGACAGAGCTATCAATAACAAAGGCACAGATGCAGTCGGCACCTCGCCTGGATCCATGCCCCACTGGGGGGGGTGGGGGGGGGCTTCTTCAGGGGCCTCTCTCCCTCTCTTCATGGGGAGCCAAAAATCACTCAAGCCTCTGCCAGCTTCGCCCATTACCTCAGCAATTTAGGTTAATTCCACCAGCAAAGGTAATGAGATCACTGAAAACAGAGCTGAAACGTAGTATTTATGAATCTTTTGATTTGTTTTCTCTTTCAAGAGCCATTTTTGCATTTCTTTGTGTGGGGGGGAGGGGGGGAGTTAAAACTTTCACTCGAGGGTCATTTTTCTCATTTTAGGCTTTTGCACCGAAACCATTTTTTTTTTTGGCCTGCTGAAAATTTAAGAACGCGACAAAAATGTGGCCAGCGAGTTCTCAGCGGAATCATCGCTGAGCCTGGAGCTGCTGACGGCTCTCAGGGGGGCAGATTTATCTTTCCATGCCTGCATGATTTTAAATTTACAATTAGCCAGCTTGGTTTGGTCTTTTAGCCCCAAGGCAGGCATGTATATTTTGAAGAGCAAGCTTGACTGACATGTTCAGATGTACAGGCATACTGAAACACACACACACACACACACACACACGCACCTGGCCAGAGTGGGCCTCTCCTTTCCAGCCATGTTGATAAGAACATACCAGTGCTCGAACACCTGCATCTGGAAGCTACATATTCCATAAATCGAGCTATTTGTCCCACCGTGGACCCCCCCTGCCCCCCACCCACCACTCGAAACCCAAGATCAGGTCATGACAGCCCAGGCGGGGGGGACATAGAGACCTTCCTATTCATGATACATGAGCGACGGCCTCATCAAACATCAAACACAGGAAAATTAATTAAGCACTAAGACACGGTACCCGTTAAAGTATTTCGAGTAACATATATATGCTTTGCATATGACCTTGGGCATGTGAATAGGGTATAAGGATTAGGTGAATCCTAAAACTTATCCTGCTCCTCTTTAGACGAAGACCGGTCAAAAGAGAAGCCTTCTATTTTTTACACATACAGCCCTGGAAAAAATTAAGAGACCACAGCAAAATTTTCAGTTTCACTCATTTCTCTGGGTGTGCGCCTGTGTAAAATATAAAATTTTTTGCAAACTCTAGCCTGGCTCTTCCCTGCTTTTTATTAATGAAGGGCTTCTTCCTTGCTTTATGGGTCTTCAGTGCTGCTTCTAGGAGCCTAACAGTGCTAATTGTCTTAACAGTGCACTTCACACCTCTTAATGTTTCCCATTCTTTTTGAAGGTCACTTGAGGTCATCCTCCAATCCATGAGGCATTGTCAGATAAGTAGACGGTCATCTCTGGCTTTAGAAAGTCACTTCCATCCTCTGCCTGGCTGGTTTTTCGTTGTTCCCAGTGTCTCCTGCTTCACCTTGTTCTTGTGCACTGCTGTCGTAGAAATTTTCACCCTGGAAACAACCTGCTGCTCTGTGTAGCCTATTGGTAGCAGAAGCAGCATTAAACAAGGATTCAAAAATCAAGATTTTTTAAAAATGTGGTCTCTTAATTGTTTACAGAGCTGTATTACAGCTGTGTTGCAGCTGAATACTTTGTCATTTCTGTTTCCTGCTTCAGACTGTACACTGGAGCCTTGTGTTCTGTGGCCTCACTGCAGTGGACAACACCATTTATGTGTGTGTGTGTGTGTGTGTGTGAGAAAGAGAGAGAGAGAGCGAGAGAGAGATCAGAACCAATCATGGGTATTATATGCCACACTGAAGATTCCCAGGTGTTTTCTGTTGAACTTGCTGAATTGTGTGTTTGTTCTCACGTGTGGAGAAGGGGATGAAAAAAACTGACTTGGACAAACTCATCGCTCTACTCAAACCCCCACTGCTGTACCCCCCCAATCTCCGGATCGATGCAGTATACTGTATATATAACTACATTCAATTTATTTCTGCAGCACATGTAATGGAATCATCCAGACAGCAGCCTAGTCTTCTGGGGAGCAAAAGCAATATAATTTGAGCGCTTTCTGACAGCTGAGGAATTTCATAAAAGCCCATGTATATTTTATAAGCCTTACGAAGTGAGCAGAGTCCACTGCTGAATGAATCTGTCCTTTTCAGAGACGGATATCCTAGACTGTGATTATACCACTCATTGTTTTAATTTTTACTTGAGTCTGTTTCACATTTTCTTTTGCCACACAGGAAGGCACTTAGCATTGCTTTTGAATAGATTTGTGAAATAATTGGTCCAATCAGTATTCATGACAGTCACAGTTTGGGAAGTGCTTTTGTCCAGTATCTTTGGGGGAAAAAAAGACAAATGTTCTATTAGGGCTGTCTGTCACTTTGCTCCTCTCTGGGGTCACTTGCTGCAGTCAGTCTTCAGGTAGAACTTCAAGGGTTTCCTGCAAGAAATACCGCTGTTGTTTTCTATTTTTTGGATTTTAAATTAATCCCTTTATGATTATCCAATTACTGTCATGTTTAGCCAAAACACATTAGCAAAACCTAGTTCTTAACATCTCAACAGATGTTAAAAAAAAAAATTGGTTTTCATTCCAGGTATTAAGTAGCTTTTATTTGTCTCCATCTGGCCACTGAAAGCTGATTCTCATTAAATATCCATTCATTCATTATCAATAGCTGCTTAGCTAGTAATGGTGATTTGGACTCTGTCCCGGGAAACACGGAACATAAGCGTAAGTCTTATGAGGAACGGGAGCCCACCACAGGGCAATCGCACAGACACACACTAATTTATGGATAAATTCTCCCTGTAACAGGTAACACGGTGATTAGCCAGCAGACACCCCTGAGTAAATCACTTCATCTGAAATGCCTCAGGAAACATGAAGCTATATAAATGGATTAAAAAATTCTTCTTTGGATAAAAATTGCAGCTGAATGTAAATGCCAGTGTAAATAATTCGTTTCTTTGGATTGTCAGTGGAAACCCAAACAGACACGGCGATGACATGCCAGGCGCTCGTACGGGAGCCGCGTTCCGAGCTCCAGCTGCCGCTGTCGTGCAAACCGCTACCCTACGGCCACAGATACATCAATCTCATTTCGCAGACCTACACTGAAGGGAAACCCAGGGTAATTCGCATAAAAACATATAAAAGGGACGATTCTGAAATTTACATTCAATTTACAGCTTAATAAATCTGTGACACAGTCAATGCTTGTACATTAATTTCCATGTTTATCAGTTTCCTAGTTCCTCAATCTTCTCTCTTCGGTGACATTTGCACTCGGGGCAGCGGAGACCCGCGATTGTGGCCCCGGGGGGTCTTTCTACCGCAGGGGCCCGCACCTGCTTTCGGAAAGGTGCGCGGATTTGGACAGGGGGGGCTAGGAGAATCTGCCAAGTCACCTTGGATATATGCAGGGGCAGGACCCCCCCACAGAGATCTGCTGGCTGTGATCAGCTCCCGGACTGCAGCCCCTAACCCCCCCCAGCCCCCCATCCCTGCACCTGCCTTGCTGACGACTCACCTGGAAAGAATGCCCGGTCAAGTGGGCAGAGCAGCCCAGAACAAAGCCCTGCTTCAGGGAAGATTACAGCATCAACAGGAAGCCCTTTGATTAAGGGTCCGTCTGAAATTTTATCAATACCACGATCGTAGCCCTGGGGCCAAGAAAACCATTTCTAATCACCCTGCTTTGGCTTCTGTTGTGCATGCGTATGTGTGTGTGTGTGTGTGTGTGTGCACGTGTGCAGGTGTATCATTTCTGATTACTGCTGGGGATAGGGGAGCAACTTGTTTAACACGGAAGGCTGTTAGAAACACGAGCAGTGACAAAGGGACTCTCATTCTTCTCCCGCTTATCACCCGTGGGCCCACGGAGCAGATTCTGCCCTCCAAGACTGCCGTCCGAAAAGTACCAGAAGTGCTGAAGACCGGCGAGGTCTTTAAATGACAGATTAAGAACTTAAGAACTTACATACCCCCTTTGAAATACAAATCATGTCATATATATATATATATTCCAAATGAAACCTGCCACACTCAGCTTGTGGCACACTTCTGCATGTACAGAACGATACACAGAAACAATTCAGTATACGATATTATTGTTAATTTCATTAGATCAAAACTAAGGGTTACTGAGGAGAGCTTCTTCTTTCCAAACGCACTGAAGGGTACATTCACTGTCCTATAGATCTACAAACCTTTACAAAAACAAAAGACTCTGGTGGACTACTGCGTAAGTAGAGAGTACAGAATTAGAATGAAATAATTTAAATCACTGTATGATCTGTAAAAGAATACTATTGTACTTAATTTTCTGATAGCTATCTTTGTCGAATAGATTTTAGAAAAGTATTAACTCTATAAAACATTATAATAATTATAAATGTTTGAATAAGGAGCACCGACTAAAACTCAGGCGAAATAATACGAAGCCCCTTACGTAGGTGCCTTTGCCCTTGCTTCCCAAAAGCAACTCAGACAGTTATAGTAATATGAATACCAGAACGGCTTAAACCAGTTGACGCAGCATGTAGAAGTTGAAAATACTGTCCTCTGAATCCTCGCGATCTTCTGCAACTGATTTGTTTTATGAAATTTGAATATGCGGCCGCTTTTCCATACCTGTCAGATACCTAGAAGACGCAGTCACGCCAAAAAGATTTCCGATCTCTAAGTCTAGTCTTTAGCGCCACCTGGCGTTTAACCGTAATAATAAAATTGAAGTAGAATGTATTTCATAAAATATATAACGACAGGGAGAGGTTTCGATCCCAGTGCAGTGATATAATTAAGAATGAAAAATTAGTAGCTAGATTAAACTACGAAAACTGTAAATGCGAAAATTAAAAGCACGTGTAATTAGCATAAATTTCTTCCTCCAGAAACTGGGCAGTGCGCGCATGGAAATCTCCAACAGCGCTAATTGCATTCTGTTCAGCGCTTACTGGTTTTACCATACTTTACCGTTTTACCGTGATTTTACTGGTGCGGCGTGATGACGTTGGGCGGCACACCAGAAGCAAACCTCACTGCGGCTACAACGGTATCCAAGCGTCACATTGCGAGCACACTTTCTGTAACGGCGCCGCGCTCCTCGGGAACGCGCGCAAACGTCACAGCTTACGCGGGAGGGAGCGGCCGACGGTGCGGGCGATGCTGAATATGTCGAGAAGAGGGGAAAGGGTGAACACCGGCTTGAGATAAATGCCTCCGTTATTTACAGCGTTTATGCCAACTCCGCGTGTGCACATGCGCGTACTCGCTTGAATTGCTTTGCATTCGCACCTTTGCATTTATCAGCGTAGGTCTGTCGCTTTAAAATGAGCCGCTTCGTTGTTAGCTTGCTGGATTACCTTGCGAAAGGTCTCTGCGTTTTCCTCTTTATGCCCGTCTAAGCTCAGCAAAGTGCCTTATGGACGCAGGATGCATGGGTGCTTCATCCTCATAGTTTTTTTTTGCTTCATGCTTACAGATGAACATGAGACTTTTTATATGAAATGATGTCGGTACAGAAATGGAATAATGTCTTGCTTAATGATTACCTTAATAATTCGAATTTAGACGCCGTTGTTTCTCTTCAGCACAGCTTTCAGTTATTAAGTCCGTGAAGAAAAAAACACAACACGTTTAGGTTTTTTTTTCTTCTTTTTGTATAAGGGGAAACCTTACAACATCACAGATTTCGGTGCAAAGTTCAATGAATTAATTTTGTTTTACTGCTTAACATTTTTCTTTCTTAAAATATCGCTATTAATCTGATATTTTCCCACTTTTTCAACCGAGGCATCACTGTTATGGCGTCCGAACCGAACTCATTCCATGTGGACTTTCCAGACTTTTCCAGCAACGTCCTGAAGAGGCTGAACCAGCAAAGGCAGTTAGGCCAGCTGTGTGACATCACTGTGGTGCTCCAGGGCCAGCAGTACCGGGCCCACAGAGCTGTGTTAGCGGCCAGCTCATCTTACTTCTGTGATCAGGTACTGCTGAAGAACAGCCAGCAGGTGGTGCTCCCGGACGTGATGCAGGCGCGCGTGTTCGAGAGCCTTCTGCAGTCCTGCTACACAGGGGCCCTCCAGCTGCCCGCGGGCGAGGTGGTGGGCTTCCTAACAGCTGCTAGCTTCCTGCAGATGTGGCACGTGGTGGGCAAGTGCACCGAACTCCTAGGCGGGGGTCCGGCCAAACTCTGCCTGAGTCCGACACTCAGCCGCTCATTCCTGGGTGGCGGTAGCGGATATGAGAGCCCTATCGAGGATCTGGACCGAGAGGACTTTGGCAGGGTGGTGGAGTACGTGGACGGAGAGGTGGGGCAGGGAATGGTCAGTAGCTTCTCACCAAAGGTACCGGAGGATGGAGGCCGGGATGAGGGCTCTCCGTCGTCAGCACAGGAGTGCCTGAGCGGAGGGAGAATCAGCCAGGCTGCCAACGCACTGGACAATCAGCAAGCCAGAGCTGTGGAAGCACAGCACAGGAGGGGGGGGCATCAGGAAGCAGAGAATGGTGGGGGTCTTCAGGACGCCAGGTTGCGTGAAGGTGCTGGAAACGAGAAGTTAGAGCTGTGTGCGAGCCATCCCGCTGATAATAACACTGAGGTGAACCTGGAAGATGAACTGGGGGGGGAGCTAAATGGGGGGAACCCATACAGATCACCCCCGGACTGCTTCGGGGCCTCAGTGAATGCCAACTGGACCGACACTGCCGAAGACTACCCAGATTCTCAGGGGCAGGAGCTGGGAGGGACTGCAGGGGTTGGAGATCAGCGAGATGGTCCGCTGGCGCCTCCCGCTGGTCTCCAGAAGGAAACCACAAGCTCCACCACAGCGTTGCCCAGACGTGACGGAGGCTCCTCCCACAACAGCCTGCAGGAGTACAAGGAGCCCCGCCCAGCCCTGAGGCCCTACGCCTGTGCCATCTGCGGTAGGGTGTTCAGGCTGAAGCGCCACCTGCTGGCGCATGTGAAGGTCCACGTGGACGCGACGCCCCATAAGTGCCACGTCTGTGGGGAGCGGTTCAGGTCGAAGGACCGCTTCGGCCGCCATCTGTCGTTCTGTGTCAGGGCTCGCCGAGCCAGACAAGCCGGCACGCCTCTCCGATCCACCGACCCGGCCCCCAATGCCACTGTTGGACTGTGACTACAACCGGTTAACCTCTGAGACAGCACTTTTACCCAGGTGTAGGTTCTTTTTCGACACACACACCCTTAACTCTCAAATGCAGACACTGCGGCTTCACGGGGCCAAAACTGCACGACGTTCCGGCATTTTGATCTCGCATGCGTTGAGATTTTCTTTGAACACTATATTCTGTTTTATGGCATTTTTCGTGCTGTTAAACAAGTTGTATTTCTGTGAAAGGAAAGCATGTTTGGTTCGTGTTACGCTTTTTATTGATGTTGTGGTTCAGATTTATGTAATGGGGAAACTGGAGATGTTGAGTGGGGAGATGCTTTTGAATCTCAGGTGAATTGTCTTATTGGGCTTTTTTGCGAATCAGATTCTTACAGAACAATAATGTTTGATTAGCAGACCATCGACTCAACTTGTTGCAGGGACTTTTATTTTAAAGGAGACGTCCGTGACTCTTGTCAATCCAGCTTGCATCACGCTGATGGATATCTTCATACGGGTATATTGGTTTTATTGGTCTCAGATCGATTCGATACAATCACTAACGGACAGCATAAATTCTAGAGAGGATTGGGGCCTCGAATTCCAGACGGAGAGTGGATGTTTGACGCTGTCACTGACTGCCTGGATAATCCCAATGGAAAGTGGGTTAGCCCAGCTTTGTGACTGTCAGCGCACAATATTCCCAACCCATGTGGTTTACAAACCCTCTTTTCTCCTGTTACTACCTTGTGAGGCCAACATCAACTGCGTTGTTAGCCTGAATTACCTACTTCACAAAAATGGTAGCTTATTGTAATGAAATGGTAACACAGTGAGATGTTTAATAAGTATTTTACAGATCTACTTCAGAAGCTAATTGATGTTTAACATGCAGGGAAAACTTCAGTACTGCCTAGAGTACTGAATGTATTACATTCTAACTGTATATTCCGAAAAGTTTTGTATTAACGTGATTAATTTTATGTTATTGCCATCCCTGTCGCGATGTGAAGTCAACATGCCAGTGGCATCTACAGTGAGAAACCAATGCAGCAAATCCAGACTGGTTTTAGAAATGGTCCCAGTGCAGCACTTGCCTGTTTCTTAATAAGAATATGGGTATGCACTTATGCAAACGTGCCGGTGTTTTATTAAACACCCGTTTGTTTCATTGAATGTTTAAGCTGGGTTTCCACTCTATGCGGAATAGCTCTTTGAATGGGTTATATATCAGGAAATGTTTTGATTTTTGTAGTTGTAATGTCAAGAGTTGACCTGTTGGTGGCGCTGCGGTTTTTGAAACACCAAGTTCTTTTTAGAGTCTCCTTTTTTCTGACGAAGCAGAACTGTGGCTCTCCATGGTGCAGAGTGATTGACAATCATCTGGGGGTAAAGTGACTTTTGGATGTGTTCCTCTGGGCATATTTAGCCTCTCTCGATTTTCAGTGTTTATTCTCCAGAAATCTGAACATAGGTGTACGTGTCAGACACTCAGGCGTGCCAGTCTGAGGACAGAGGACTTGGCAAGTGGAGAGGATGATTCATATACAGTTGATAGAAATATGGACTGGTGCTATTATTTTATTATTATTATTATTATTATTATTATTATTATTTTATTAGTACTATACCGTACAGTGTCTGAGTTACAGGTGTATATAACATTTACCGGGAAATACTGATGCATCTAGGTGTTCAGGTTAATGTAACATAGCTTTTCACATCATACAAAATGCATAGACAAAGCAGATTCTTTTAACCTAATTCTGTTACTGTGTGTAATTTAAATTTAGCCTGAGTTTCTTGTAAATCAACACTTTAGGACATGTTAATCTTCTAGAGTTTTCCTGTGGCAAAAAAAGTACTGACATATAAGGAAGGGTTGTTTCGGAAGAACATGGTCTGAGACATTTCAGCTAAATCACCGACAGGCAATTACAGGACTACCTCAGTATTTATCAAACACCCCATACTGTTTAAAGGGGATTTTTAAAAGGAGTTATTGGGTTCATGGACGGATGCACTCAGCATATCTGGCTGTAAGCTTTTACTTCTTATAGAAGAACATTGTCCACACCTGATGTAAATTATTTTCAGAAATAAATGCAATTGTGTCATTCCAATTGAGTTGCCTTGCCCTATGGATTTTGATGCTATCGGCAGTTTTAACATCATATGTTAATTATATTTAAGTGTAATTTGGGAAAATATGTTGTATTATTCACATGAAGACTATTTTCACAGTAAGGAAGACAGTTGTCAGTGCAATGGGCCTGCTCCAGGAGATTACTAGAACATCTACCAGACCTTCAGAGCAAAGGCCCTCTCCAGCTTCCCAAGATGCTCCCTTAAACATAATCTATTAGCTGAAAAACCTTTGCATATATTACACTAATTATATATTGTATTACCAGCAGGGGGTGCCATTGTCTAGTTCTCTGCTTGACCAGCTTGCCGCAGGCTAACAGGCAGAAAACGCCATAAATAAGGCTCCCAGCTTGAAGAATGTAAAAATATGTCAATTTCACCATACAGGTCACTTCATAAACCAGCGAAAATGAATAAAAACAGCATTTTAAAATTTATTTCACGTGAAAAGCTTCGACTGCAGCTCCGAGGAACAAATCGCTGACATTGGTGGGTCCCTGATCCATTTTGATAAATCAGTTACATATTAATAAATCAAGTGCTAAGTTTCAATACCGATGTAAACGGCCATTAAATGTACTGACATTTACGTATTTACTTACCTCTGCTAGTTACACTGTGTTTAAAAGACGCCCGGCCAGCAATGAGAGCTGCGATCTACCAAGCTGGCCGTACGCTTAAATCCACATTAAAATGTTTGCCAGGTGGACGTTATTCAAAATGTGCCATTTCACTTCCTTTGCTTATTGAGTCTCCATAGTAATCGATTGCGCGTTAATGCGTGAGCGTTTTGTGCAGCAATCTATCGAAATGTATGACAAAGGGAGGCTTTCATCATCCAGGCCTGTATGATGATTGTGCGTCTGATTTATACAGACACCTGTACGTGTTTGAACTCCATGGATTAGAATCAAGTGAAAACGCTAAACTGAAAAACACACACAGAGCTGGGGGGCAAATTTATCTATGTTGGGGTGAACTATTATTCTCACAGAAATTGTTGTTTTTGCCAAATGTTTTGTGAGATCGAGCAGTTGGGGCCTAATTAAAATGCATAACAATGATTTGTTTATCTTTTATGCATGTTAATTTTAAATAATATGATGTTATTTTAATGGTAAATAAAACTGGTAGTTTCTGTTTTAATGGTCTCGCCCCTATTGAAAGCCGTTCTTGGCGAGCTGCAGGGGAAAACGAAACAACAAAATTGTTCGCACGAGTGAAACGAACAAAAATGCGCCGTTGTTGTGTTTTCTGGAAACACTTTATCGGGCTTTAACTTGGGCGCTCTCTCGTCACATCAGAATATCCAGTCTGTCTGGGTGATGACGGTGGAGTTTACAATGTTACTGGGACTTAAATAACCATAACAGGCAGATAGAAGAATTTCAATTAGGCTACAATACTTATCACATTCCCCCAAAAGTGATGTATTTCACTTTACGTTCTTACTAAAAAAACAGCAGTTCCTCATGAGCTCTCATCTGGCCCGTATTTGTTCCATAAAACATTAACATTTATAACGAAGACCTCGAGTGCCCGGTTTGCATTAGGGGCAATCGGGCCCATGTAAAGGGTTTAACTCGACTGGGGGATTAGCCAAAGAAAGCTTGCAGTATCTACTCTCTTCGACTAGATGTGGTATTTGACTTTTCTGTTACAGTGATAATTGAATTAAATGAAGGGTTTGGATTGATCTGCAAGCAAAGAGTCCTGAAAGGGGTTTCAAGGATGTTCTATACATCAGTTTGCTCTTTGACCTCCAGCATAAAATGCCAGGAGCCAGGCAAACATGCAAAAGGTTTGACGCAAATTGGAGAGCCTGTTATGCCAAAAACCTTCCAGTAGGGGGCCTTTGCGATTATTCAGCCTTATGGCAGGAACATTGTTTTCTGACAAGGTCCTGCTGTGTTTAATTAGGAGGCTTAATTTTAATTAGGAAGCTAGTTTCTGCATTGTTTTCTCCTTGTACTTCCCAGTGGTTCATTTACTGGGACGCCCTGGGTAATCACACGGTGCATGACAGAACAAATAAATCCCACCCACAATCCCTCATCGTCGTCTTGCACAACTACATACCATAACATGCATTTACACATTTTGTACATTTAACAAAGTCATATGCTGTGTTGACTGGGTACTAAGCAGATCTTTGAAGGCAAATTAAACACCGTCTGCTCCTCTGCTTTGGGCGGGAGATAAATTGTATTGTGGGTAACTACTATTAAGAAGTAGCGTGGTGTTTAAAGACAGACATATAACCTGAAAGTTCCTGCTTTATAACTTGGGGAGGTTTAGGTGCTTGAGAATGAAGAGGGTGACTGGAAGCCTAATAGCATTTTATGGAACTGAAACTGAAACGGTTTTAAAGCTGCAGGGGAACATGATGGTGATTCCTACAGCTGGAGAGTCATACTCCTGTTTGGCACAGCGTCAGGTGGAGTGAATTTGCCCCATGGGGAGGGGTGGAAAAAGAAGAAAGCAATGTAAGAAAGATTTAAAATGTATTTTAAAACAATAAAGATTTCGTCATTTAAAATAAGACTAACACTGTTTAGGGTGCAGTTTTACTACTAAATATTACTGATCCATATGGTAAAATGAGTTTGTCTGATACAGGACTACAATCTTCGTTACAATCTTGCACTCTGCAGGCACAGAAAATTGGCGGTAATGTGCGCATTCATGGTAAAAGACAGGCAACACACACAATTCATTATTTAGTTTTTCGGAAGGGGTGTGGTGGGGGGGTGCCCCCAATTACTAGCGCCCTGAGTACAGGAATGGATTTGGGTGACCGTGTGTAGCCAAGGCAAGAAATGAGCAGGCGATGTGCATACAACCCCAGCCGCACGCTGACTGTGCGAATGACCTTGTTAGGAAAAACATTTGGAAAAAATAGGGTCATTCAGAGGTTGTTGGATGTTTCCAGGGAAGTTTTCTGCGTGTTTGAATATTGGCATTTATTTATCTTTGTTTAAAGTGCTTTTGGCATCTTTAATGTCTGCTATTTATTCTGCTGCTCCGTGCCGCCTCAAAATCTGGCACAGTACACAAATGCTCATGAATGTAAATTAAAATTTACACAAGAAGGGCATGGATACCGTGGCAGATTCCGGGGTCCCAATACTGTACAGCGGCCCTAAAAATCTAGCGTCAGGGGCCTGCTCAGCAAATTCTACCGAGGCGGATACCCTGGTCGTCAAATTCTATCTACTGTGGTACCTGTATGTGCCATGTGGGGACCCAAGGTGACCTTTCGCCAGGGCCTCCAGAATTTCTAGCTACACGCCAATATATACAAATAGTAACAGGCAAAATTCTGGACAGACCTACTGAAAATCGTTTGTTTTTGTCATCGGGAATCTGGAGGAATGAATGCCAAGAGTCTGCGATGCTGTCAGCGAAGCAAAAGGGGGCTATTTTGAAGAGTCTAAAGTTTGAGCAAATTTTGAGATGTTGAACACTCCTCTTGGTTGCTGCAATATTTGATATGTATTACTTCATTGCCTCAACACCTGTTATTGTAAGGTGAATAACAGCTAAAATAGAGACAGATACACTAAAAGCAGGTGTGCAGGGATGCAGGAGAGAGGAGCCTCTTTCCTGTCAGGCGATGCTGATGTCTCTGGGCCATAAAATATAGAGGATATTCTGCCTTCTTTCCACTGGCTGAAACAGTCGGTATGTCATGGCCTGTCACACAGGCATCAGCGGCTGTCGACGAGGCCCTTAATCTCTGCTGTGGATAATAGGGGGAAAGTTTCTTAAAAAACTCACTCTCTGCTTTATTAAATTCAGCCTCTTTTTCACTTTTACCTTTTCTATTGTCAGCAGAAGACTGAATGGCTGTATTTTGTTATTTTGAATGGTTTGCAGTGGGGGAAGGTCATTCTGATATGCTGTGAGATCAGAGAGACATCCACCCATTCATCATGGGGGTTGGGGGGCTTCAGCCAATCCTAGGCAGCACAGGACACAAGGCTGGGGTACACCCTGGTCCGAATTAACCATATGGGCATTTGGACGAGTGCCAAGGGGCACCACATCCTCGGGGAGCCCCCCCCTTCCCCCCCCCCAAGTCAGCCTCCCCACAAATGTCTTAAGAAGATGTGATTTAATATCTAATACATTTAATATTAATTAATAATTACAAATATTGTTCCTCTTATGTTAGATACATTTCTGAATTTCGTGAGCCAATATGTGTGCTGTTGGCCAGAGGCACTTAATACTTTTAATCCGGCCATTGGGCACAGTCTGGATGGGATGTCACTTTATAGCAGCATATGTTATTGGATCTCTTGTTGTTTGTTCCCTGACACTGTTTCTCAGCCCAGTCCTCTGGGACCCCCGGACAGTCTGCTGAGGGAGGGATCAAAAATGGACCATCTTCAGATTTCCCACAGTGTTTCTCGGTTTTTCTGAATGTTTTTGTGTTCATTGCTCAGCAGCGTCTAAGCAGAAGTCAAAAAAAAAAAAGCTAGCAGCTTAAGTTGGCATCAGTGAAGGGATCTCTTTTGTTTTCATGTTTTGATTGTCGTCCCTCAGTCAGCAGATGCTTCAGGTGTTGCTGCCCAGCTGGTCCTCATTGAGCTGATTTCCCAGTTGGGTTTAAACAGGATCAGCTTGTTGGGTTTGCGAGGTTGAGATGTATTTGTTTTTAGTTTGGGTTTGATTTGGCATTTCATTTGAGTCTTTGGGGTTTTCGAGTAGGATTTTCTGATGATTTTTGTTTGACTTTCTTGAAGACAACTGTTTCATATTTGAGCCTTTCTGCAGCAAGGCAATTTGTTTGGTTCAGTGTGCTTCTACATGCATTGGGCCTTGTGGGGGATCTGCAATCTGCCAGGACACACTAATCATTCTGCTAAAAAGATAGCTGCCTACCCTGTGATGTGAAGCAGGACTAGGTACCAGCACTCTGGAGGACAGTATAGCACTGCTTCCATAAACATCTGCCCTTCCATTTTCCCTTCAGCTTCATCCTAAGACCAGAACAGGTCATGCATTCATTCAGGACCTGACTGAGGGAAGGTGGATCAGACTAACGGGTAAATTTTCGGCCGCGTGCCCTGAGTGGGAAGTCTTGCTCCTGGAGGTAATTATTGTCTTAAAAGGTACCCCAGTGACTGCATGGACAGTCCCTGCTATGTACCACAGTTGCCTGCTTGCATTAAACATAAGTGCTGTTTTTCCATTTTGTGGTCCTCAAACTGGGGGTCCTCCAGTGTGTTATTTTGACTATTCTCAAAGATACTTTGCCCCCCCCAGGTACCAATGTAAATAGTCCCCATCTCCAGCCATAACACATCAAGAAACAACCCCTATTTGTACTAGCAAAAATCCAGTGCTATATGCTTTTTCCTTGCACAAACACTCTCACTAATTTGTCAACAGTTAGAGTTGGTGAGAGTCCCAGATTCTGATCCAGCATTAAAGTTCAGGATGCGATTGCCGAATTAAAAAGTGTGCACTGGATATGGTTTGGGATGAACTCGAGATGCACTGTTTCTAACAACTTTGCATCGGTAAAATTCGACTAATAAAAATATAATTATTAGTATACGCCCTATGCCTTAATTACTTAGAAATGTGACCAATAATGTTTGACCAATAATTTTATAGTTATATCACGTCCCCCTCACTAAACTGTTTCTGTATCTGCACCAGACTCAAAAAGGATCATATACTTTTGCATCATATCGTATCGCGCTGAATTGCATCATATTGAATCTCACTGCATCACAATGGGGGTGAATGATATCATATTGCGTTAGTAGTTGCTTCATATGTATCTTTAATGTTTTGGATCAGTGGCGACGCATCGAGATCATTGCACCAACCTCAGTGATGGAGATTCATATCCCTAATATTGTTGTTGTTATTTTATCACTGATAATGGATATTTATTTCTTTACATAATATTCCAATATTCGGTTTTTCAGTTTATTTGTGTACTGAGTACTTTTTAAATCTGTATACATCATGTTTACTCTCTTTGTGCCTTGTTTGTTTGGCACTATATGTATGTTCGTCTGCGCTCAACGTTCTTGCTGTTGTATGCAAAAGCGTGCCCCCTGGGCTCAACAAAGGTAATATTATTCTTGAACCATTTCCCCTGTGTTGTTGGTTATTCAGTAACAAACTTTATTGTTGAGCCAGGAATCACGGGTGACTTTTTTTAAATTGCTTTTTTACAGGTGAACAAACTGTCTGCCTTCTCAAAGTTAGGTCTGTGAACAATTTTGGGGAGCGTTTTCTCAGTCACGGTACAGGAGCTTCACAGAATGGCTTTAGATGTTTGCAAGCTGTTTGAAAGAAAAGCGTCTCGTTGCGGATTACTAGCTTGTTGTCGTTTGCTGCTCCAGCGCCGCTGCAGAATTATTCCAGCCCCAGTTTTCACGATGGTGCGTGACCTTGCCTATGGCTGTCGGTCTCACCTCAGTGAACCTTTGTAAAGTCAATTTTACTAAAAAAAAAAACTTGAGCTGGCAAATGCTAAAAAAAGGTTCTGGGAACCCTGTATTCTGGGTGGATTTTATCACGTCTGATACGTATATCACCCGAAATTAAGGCGTTTCATTCTGAATGGCCTGAAAGCAATCGCCCTAGACTGTTTGAAATGAACCATGAGCGTTACGAGACAAAAACGCACCTCAGAAGTCGACAGCCGACCCTGTCAGCACAAGCTTACAATGCCAGTGGTGTTTAATGCCTGCTTTTAAATCCAAAACCAAACTAATGAGGGGGCTTTAAAAGAATGTTAATTGCGGGCCTTGATTTTCCTTCCTGGTGCCAGACAGTGCCAGCTGCTGGAACATGTAGGCATGTGGTATTGTTGATGTTCTGGAGCAGAGACATGCCACAGGGGACCTAAGCACCTGCCCCTGTTGGTGCCCCCGTTTTAGGTCCCAAAAATGTACGATCACCAGCAGAACCCCATAGTTGAGGAGATACAGTTGAGCACCAGCCCCCTGAAAAGTCTCTGCATGGCCCCCGTTTGGGATGCACCTTTACTCACAGCATGAGAAGTGGAATGAAGATGGACAGGTGGAGATTAGCAGCCACGTGCGGTCGAACGAGAACCGCAGAATGGCAGATGCAAGAACCGGCCTGTTTGTGAGGGTCCTCTGCCAGCGAGCTTGGGTTCCACCCTGTGCTATGTTCAAGCAGGATCTACGGGGTCAGCGTGCACATGGCTGTACCTCATCATCAGGCGGGGAACCAAGCCACCCACCACCACTTCTGTGCCTGGGGCTGGACAGGGCATCTGGCAGGCCGGGCATTGTCTGAGTGGCATGTGGACTGGCAAAATGTATTGTGGGGCTGAGGGGGACCCCAGGACCAAATTTTAACCCCAGTCCAGATGTGCCAATGCCCTAAAACTGAAACCGGCAGCAGTACTGCTGAATAAACAGAAAACCGAAGGGGCAGTTAAATGCCGTGTGGGTGGGAATGGCGGCATGATCACGCTCTGCACAGCATCGTTTCATAGTCTCAGCCGCATTTTGGAACAGCACGCCCCCCCCCCCGGCACACAGCTTTCCTATACGGGAGGATCCAATCCCTTATAATTTCCATCGCTGTTCTAAATGGGGGATATTTATTCAGCATCTGGCAAACAAAGCCCAAGACCCATTCACTTATTTCCAAAGGGCCAGCCTTGGATGAGCCTTAGCTGCAGAAAAAATGACCTGGCGGAACCTCTGATTCCTCCCCCTGGCTTTTCCAGGGGTCTCGCGCGATGCTTCTTCATCGCTGGGCATCGATCACTCCCGCTGACATTTGAATGTGCGCCATGGACGTTGCGGTGGTTTCCTCCTCGATAAATCGCCGGCCTTCACCTTTTCCCTTAAAGACCTCCAGGTGGTTGCCTCTCAACCCACGTTGTCCTGGCGTGACTCGCCGTTTAACTAGGCGGTCCGCAGTTACCTTAGAGCGTCCTGTTTACCCACAGCAAACGCAGCCACCCCTGTTTCCAATGCATTTATCGCTGAACCGCTTTTCATCGTCCCCCGATCTGGAAGCTAAATGACAGCCTCACACCCTCCCCCCAGCGGACGGGCCCTGTGCACAGTCGTGCCAGTTTCTAGGGCAGGGGTGCCCAAACTTTTTCCTATGAAGGGCCAAAAATCAAACTTGACTGAGGTGCCGTGGGCCAAAAGTAAATTTTGCATCATATATCAAACTGCATTACATTAAAGTTGCTATGGTTTCCCCTTATTTATTTCATAATATTTAAAATAAATATAAAACAACTTTAATCTGATTAACTAATGCAATTTTATTTGTAAAGTTTTGCATTTTAATGAACTTATTACAATAAAAACAAACAATCTGCAAGTGTTCAATGTACAATACAGTTCAATGCCAGACACACTAGTCAAGCTGTAAGCAATAATAAAACCATTCGGTTGCAATTTGTGAGAACATTCGTACCTGAGAAGGACAAACTGCTTCTGCAGCCACTGCAAGACATTCCTTGACGAACTCTCCAGTAGCGAAGGCTCTTCCACTTTTAGCAATTAGAGCGGAAATCTGATAACTGGCCCGTGTGGCGCTTTCTTGTGCTGTTGAAGGACGTAGCAGCGCGCTCTGTTCGAATCGAAGTTTAGCCTTCTGTTTTCGCGCCTCGCCGCTGTACTTTGAGAAAGCTGCAGAATGTTTTGTTTCTTAATGACGACGGAT
>JAODJU010000119.1:7725471-7767716 GCA_026776725.1 Gnathonemus echidnorhynchus
GGGGGGTGGGGGGTGATGGGGGGGGGGGCTTCAGTCAGATGGGGAAATACTGAGGATTTTCCATGACGTTCCACATGCGGTTTTTGGAGCCGGACGGCACAGATGGAAAGTAGATCCGCGTCTTATGGAAATGAACTCAAATCCTTTGTTTGCACAAAATTCCCAACTTGTGTCCCTATTGCATGGCATTTCATGATGAATGAGAAAGTTCCTATTTCAGCATCCATGGATGCCAGTAAGAGTGCTTCCAAAATAAAAGTCCAAAGGTGCTTAAAATGACTTTTAAATGATGTTACTTTCCACATGGTCACTTCCAGTTTGATCAGATCACTTTATTTCATAGCTGGGTATTTCAGGAACCCTTTTGGATCCCTGTTGGAGGGCACAACCTCAGAGCCCTACTGAGGACTTTTATTTTATTATTCATTGACTGATTTTATGCAGTTTGGGGAAACAGTATCTAGAAAGGGTGCCAGATATAAATACATGGAACTGTATGTGTCCAGTTATGTAACCACTGTGTTCCCATTTTTCAGGTCCTTTTAATTTCTTTTTTTTTAAAAAGATTTCATCAAATGCATTTTCACTTAAAATTAAGAGCTTTCTGGTGGCTCTGAGGGTAACACCGTATCCTCATATCTCCAGCGCTGGGAGTAGAAATACTCCTGTGAAGTTTGCACATTCGTGCACGTTCCCTTGGGGCGCTCCAGTTTCCTCCACAGGATAAACCCTACGCTTGACCTTATGTTGAATAAGAGGTTGGAAAAGTAATGGATGTATGGATATTTTTTTTCAGTCAGCGACTGTAAAATCCTCCTCTGGATTGCTTTGAGAGTTCTGCATGCTCTCCCCTTGCTCCCACGCCCTGCCCACAGGCATTTGTTTTTATAAGCAAAATTAAGACAGTTTACTTTTTGATGTCATAAGACAACAGAATGTTCCCTGTGGTGGTTATTGTCCCCTGGAAGCAGAATGTCCCCGTTACGAGCCAATGAGGTTTGAGCACCAGGCTGGAGCCCATAAATCATTGGATGCCTTTACTTGAGGAGGGCGGCCCCCTTGCTTTGGGCGTGAGGTGACACGTCGCCGATGAATTACTGGGTAGAAGGGTTATTGTTTCTCTTCCTCTCTGTAATTATACTGCACAATGCTCATACGAAATATGAAATATGAACAGGAGGAATGAAAGAGTGACTAATTTACATCCAGTTCTATGAAAGATTTATACATTTATATGGATTAAATTGTAATTAAATAATAACCAGATCCTAGATTCTGGTTGAAGATATGTCATGTAAATATCCAGCTTCGTATCCAGTGGCTGCTTAGTACCTCATTAGCGAAAATCCTGATAATGGGTCCAAGTAAACATTATGTTTCTTGCACACAGTCCAGATATATTCTTCAATTTGTATTATGCCCAAAAATTTTAATGTTTGGCTGTCATATAATCTTGTTTATCTGCGTGTATTAGTCTAAGCATTTGTTGTTCCTTTGCATGCCATTTGCTAAAACAACAGCATAATCAATATGCAAAGAGATGCTATAACTGTAATTGTATATATAAATTGTACGTCAAAGCTGTTGAAAATGCAAAACATGGTAAATGGTCAGAAGCTCAGCTTAATCTGGCTGCTGCTATTCTGGCAACGGACCAGCGCCTGGCATCCTCAGCAAACCCACCTAAACGCAGCTGGCTGTGCCGGGACTCATAACGTAATGTCGGATTTTATAAGCCGGAGGAGTGTTGAGCATACAGTACTTAAAGTGTAGTGTTTGGGTTTGCGACGTGTTGAGTTTTAGAAGGAAGTAAAGCCTCTTATGAGCTGGGGCCACAGAGCATGCAGGAGGAGCAGAGCAAGAAGCCTGAATAAGCATGTTTGCAGAAAGTACTGGACCGAAGCAAAAGATATTTAACTATGTTTTCTTTATAAAATTATTGCCAGTATTACTTTGGAAGGTATAACAATGGTGGCTTTACTTACCTGTGCTCAGTGTTTGAGGCAGGAAGTATCTTAATTAAAACCTTTGGGGAAAAAAGAATCATTTGTTAGTCTATGTGTAGAAACTTCTAGATAAATTCTAAAAGTATACTGTAAAATGTGTTACCAATTAGTGGTAACATACCTAATGATGGCAGTTGAGGAATTTTCATAAGATATCCTAATGAGGTCCTGTTTTAGAAAGGGGGTGGGAGCCAGTCCCATTAGGATTTTTAAAATGGGGGGGCGCAGAAGGTGCCATGTGATTTAAAATGGGGGAGCGCAGAAGGTGCCATGGGATTTAAAATGGGGGAGCGCAGAAGGTGCCACATGATTTTTGTTATCTACAGGCAACCTGAATTTGATTTATGTGCTTTTCTTACATACATTTTTATTATTTTCCTTTTGTAAATTACAGATAATTAATTAACTGGAGAATGCTTTAATTTAAAAAATTAATCTTTGGGATTGTTATTGGTTTGAGTGGTTAAGCTGAAATATTGTTTTCCATAAAGGGTATAATTTACAACGTTTGTGTGAATGAATATTTGAATTTTTATATCCCTGTAGCCTCCAGCAAACTCTGACCTCGATCGTCCTCTTGGTAATTCATTTTCAGCCATTTGTGTAACTTGTGTTATGGTTGTCAGACGTGTTTCAGTTTTTTGGGAAACCAATCACTGTCTCAGAAACCAAGTGTTTAATAAACGTTGTTGCTGTTGCTATGGTGACTAACTGACCCAAGACTATACAATTTGGAGTAATATTTATTTTGGCTTAGTGCTCTGAATTTTGGTCTGTCGAGTGTGTCTTTAATTATGTATTTGAACAAAAGAGTCAGGCTTATTTTTTCGCCCACAATGGCTTTAGGTGTCTGTGTTTTGATTCCTGGTGATAAGCCTTTTTGAAAAATCCATAACGGTTTATCCATTACAGGATTGCAGTGAGCCAGGTCAAGTCATAAGGCAGGTGACACCTTGGATGGAATGTCACTCCGTGTTTATTTACATACTTTTCATTTGACAAATACTTTTATCCAAAGTAATATGTAACTGAAAAAGCAGGATCAATGAGTCCCTGGAGTGACTGCGGGTTAGGGGCCTCGCTCAGGGTGACATCACTTAAATTGGTGATCTTCTGATCACTGCCACAGAGTTCAAACCCGCTGAACCCCCTGCCGCCCACGTTTACAGTCACTGTCACCCCCTCTGACTGTTTTTGGTAAATGTGTGCATTCTGGACCTGCTTACCAGCAGTGGTGTGAGTAGTGAGGGCATGCCGGGGTATTTGTGCACAACCCAGAGGTATCTGACCGTCTCGGGGCAGGATGGTCACCACAGTGTCTACTGTGTCAGCTCCTGAAACATCGTCACAAAGCTCAGACTGCGGACATCACATCATCTTTCAGCGAAACGGCAGCCCTGACCTTTCAGGGGTTTATTTTAACAGGAGGTCTATCCCTTGACTGATATTTTTGGCTCCATCCCCAGCCGCCGGATCCATCTCCACACACCTCATTGACAGGGCTTTGAGTGATTTTGGAACTGCACGCGAACGGAGGCGGAGAAGCCCGGACATGCAAACCTCTTCCAAGACATCCCCGTGAATTTGGTCCCTGCTCTATTTGCATCAGTAGCACCAAGTGTGTACTTTTGGAGATCTTTGGAGCCTTTCGAGCTCAGGGCCACCATTACGGAGCAGAAGGTAAAAAACAAAGCTTGGGGGGGATTAATCCTTGCAACAGTGGGACCTTATCAGGTGCAGTGTGACGCAGCAACATGCCAGGAACGCGCTGCACACAAGCAACTGCCAATCAATACCATGTAGGTAGTGAGTAACCCTGGGTATCTCTTAGTTGGCCCCAAAGCTACCCAAAGCTAATGGGATATGGCGGGTGGCTGCTAATTGCCCAAACGGGGTAGAATTGTCTACCCTGGCAGTTTGTAGCCCATTTTGAGGAGAAGATGAGGTGATTTATGCATTCTCTGCCCTCAGAAATACCTGGCATGGAGAAAGACTGACCTGTGCCGCCCTGCCAGCTTCACCGTGCCCGAGGAAAGCAGGGCTTTTGCCCCAGTTAGTGACCGTAGCCCCTTCATTGCCTCAACCTTTACATATTTTCCATAATCCCTAAATATATCTCACGCCTCGCAGGATATTTGCCTGCACCCCCGTCTCCCATGCCTCCTTGTCGGCAACAGCAGGAAACTGTGCTGTTTATAAGTAGAGGTGATGTTAGGTGGGTTTGTGGAGTAGTTTCTTTGTCGATATGGATTTCCCAGAGATCCAGGGACACCATGCTTCATTCCTCCACCTTCTCAGTCCCAGCCTGGAACGAGCTTCTGCCTGCGTCTACCTCCAGAAAAACCCTCCCCTGTTCCTCAGATGCACGGTGCACTGATTCTACCAGAACAGGAAAGTATGAGGTAATGGTTCGTAGGGTACAGGGGGTCGGGGGCACTCTGGGGAGGCTTTCTGGTTGCTTGTAGTGATGGGGGAATATTTTGTGAACCCCCTGACCCCCACGAAAAAGTGTAGGAAGGGTTCTAGATTCCCTCTTGCAGATGGTTTGTTCTCGCCTAGGTGTGCGACGTCTCCACAACATGTCTCGCCTCATCAGAAATAAAAACATATATATTTTAAAACAGTGATGCTTCCCACCAAGGGGATATTTATTTTCAGCTCCAGGGAGACTATTTATTGTTGTCTCCTTGAGCGCCATGGTCCCACACTTACACATTCACCAAACAATATGTTATGCAGAGGTGGGTAGTTCGGGTCCAGAGAGTAAAGGTCCAGACCAAGATTTTGTTTCATCCAGCAAGTTGAGTCCTCTGTGACTGTGACTCTTTATACTCAACTGGTTGATTAAAACAAAATCTTCGTCTGGCCTTTTACTCTCTGGACCTGAATTACCCCTAATATTATGGCATACTAACATTTACTGTGTGACATACAGTGCAAAGAGGACACAAAGACAAGACAAGTGCAGGAACTGTCCCCCACTCTCCTTGACGGGGATTAAATGCTGGTCCCCCATATGACAGGCAAGAATACTCACCACCATACCCATATGACAGGCAAGAATACTCACCACCATACCCATATGACAGGCAAGAATACTCACCACCATACTAACGAGGAGATAACAAATAGCTGTGGAAATCGGGGAAAGAGAAAAAGCAGAATATAAAAGCTCCATAAAGTGCTGGGAGTTTTGCGAAGGGTTAAGCACGTGCTCCTCTTCTCCTGCCGCATGCACCGTTCCTACCCTCTCCCCCTCTGTCTTCTGGGCTGGAGATTCCTCTGTGGTTTCCAGAAGCCATCGGTGTGCAGCAAACCATGGGGCCACCATGCCTGTGTTTAACTGCTGCACGGTTTGGGATTATGGCCAAGTCATACGGAGAGACACGCTGTGGTTTGGACGCCGGCCGCCTCCGAAGTGCCTCAGATCGCATTCGAAGGTCTCCCATGTCTTACATCATTTTTCAAAACCTTTTTTTCCCTTTGTTAATAACATATTATTGTTCCAGGGCTATTATCGATTTAACTTGAATTGTCTCTCTATGTGTTTTCCATTTTTAAGTGAGGTATTTTTTTTCAGCCCAGGCAATTATGTAGTTTCCCCGCCATGGGAATAATGAGGAAGAAAGGGGCTATTCTTTCAGTTTTTTATGCTTAAATAGTACATTTTTAAGTTTCACCTTAAAAACAAGACGATAAAATGACAAGCAATGGGCATGTAAAAATCCAAGGGATTCAAGGTTTGCTATTAGAATGTGTATTGAGAAAATGTTTTTTCCCATCATGCAATGCAACCGGCTGTCCTCCAGGCTCATAATGCAGGTCGCTTTGCCAGAACTAGTCATTTGGACCGAATTTTCCGCTGCCCTCACTTCCACCTGGACTTCAGCGCAGGTGAGTGAGTGGAACCTCTGGGCAGGGCTGCCACACGTTAATGTTTAGTAAGTAGCACCGGTGGCTGCAGGTGATGTCATGGTTACCAGTGTGGGTTCATAACCCTGCTGTTGCTTTTCTGAGTCTCAGTTTGCTGGGATAAACAAGACTCAACTCCACCAGCTCTAGTACAATAGTTATTTCTATGAACAGGTGAAATTACAACTTGCTCGGATTACCTAGTAAATAAATATAAATGATCAGTGAAATAAATATACATTTTACTGATTTGAGTATGATC
Source organism: Gnathonemus echidnorhynchus (assembly GCA_026776725.1). Classification (NCBI taxonomy): domain Eukaryota; kingdom Metazoa; phylum Chordata; class Actinopteri; order Osteoglossiformes; family Mormyridae; genus Gnathonemus; species Gnathonemus echidnorhynchus. The sequence goes on from JAODJU010000119.1 coordinate 7,731,652, forward strand.
TTCATTCATTCTCACCGTAAATAAAATGCATGCTAAAGACCGGCAGATCAAGCCTCTCTTGGGCTCTGATGTCACTCAACCTGACAGCAGCCACAGCGTCACATGTCGCCATGGCGACGCACAGGCCTATCCACACCGCTTGTCCATTTCCCAGAAAGAGCAGAGTCTGCTGGACTGTACCTCTTCATGTTAATTCCTGCTCACAGGGTTCCAGCATTTCTGCTCCAGCTCTTCACACCAGCACTCAGCATGTCACCAAGACCAGGGTGTGACACTGAGCCGGTCCACCCATTAGGTGACATAGGCAGTTGCCTAGGGCGCCATCTTCAGACGGGGCATCGACCTAGTAAGCCGGTAAAGCTTCAAATGGGCTTTGATCAGTACTGGTGTGACCTTCCACTCTCTTTCAGCTCCTTCCTGTGAGTTTCTGGGCCAGTACATCCAGTGCAGAGTACTAATCGGCCCAGAGTGCCTTGTGGTTCTGATGACCTTTGAGGTTCTGACTTAGCACTGAGTCTGCTTCAGGTTCTGTTCACGGCTGGCCCACCCCTTTCCAGGGGCCCAAGTAAAATTTGATTAACCTAGTTGTCATTTGCAGGGGCGTCAGAAGCATTTTGAATGTGGGGGGGACCCTCCCCCAGAAATTTTTTAATGAATTAGATGTGGTATGTGTACTCTCATATCGATCAAGCGGAATGGATTCTTTCGCGAAGTAATAGAAACAGCGCTGTGTGAACTAATATTTTGTTAAATGTGGGGGGGTCCAAACAAATAGTTATGAAATGTGAGGGGGGACACGTCCCCCTGGTGGTCGCTGGGCCCTATGCTGCTGCTTATCTCTTTTAAGCCTTAACACCGGGGGCCACATGCTTCTCATACAGCTGGTTGGCAGCAACATGTGGCGTTCCTCCTTAAGAGAACCGGGCATCGAAAGAAGCCGGTGGAGGGAAGTTTACAGATGTTCAATCCATTGCTGTATCAAAAACAGCCCCCAGATGTGAGTTTATAAATTAATGTAACCGTAAAATAGCAAATAACACATGACAGATCTTGCTTGATGGTGTTCCAGGAGGTATTCAAACACTGTGCTCCAGGGGAAAGGACTGCAGCCAATCGGTTTTGAAATCTGAAGGTCAGAACGGGTCACCTGATACACGACGACCTTCGGGGCGTCCGTGGCACGTTCGCCTTTTTACCAAATTTATCTTCTCATAAAATGGCAGCGGCAACAAATTTGAAGCAGTACGGATGAATGATGATATTCCTGTCGGGTCGTTGCGTGTATTTTTGTAAGCTGTTATAAAACATCACGATTTATCTTCGGACCACGCGGCCGGCTATATAAAGTATGTCGTAAAATGTATTTGTTTCACACTGCTTGCGTTTGAAGGATAAATGCATGTTTTTCTTAACTGGCCCCAGCAATATAAAAACCCGAATTTGAACGAATTAAGAAATGCAATATGCCCGCACCCTGTTTGGCTTCACTAATTATACCCCGAGCTGGCTATCGTATTCTAACGTGAAATTTAGCGAGGAGAGTAGAAGATGGCAGAATCTTCAGAATTAGGAGATTTCTGAACAAAGGTGGAACAGCTTTGCTGAGGGTAAGTTTTTTTTCTTCGTCTAGAAAAAAAAAGTCCACTTCTCCTTTGAAGACTTTTAAAGACATTATATTTGTCACGAGGCTGGTCTGCCAAGAACGTCCAATAAGGGAAGCTCCTCCAAGGTCAAACCGCAGGGTGGAAAGTTGATAGGGATAAAGCCGTGACATCATCCTTCTAGAACCTCCAAGAACGGCACCACAACAGTCGGGTCAAAAAGAAGAGGAGGGAGGAACGAGAGACTGAAGTTAAAGGAATGTAAAAAAAATGAAAAGCTCGGTTTATTGGTTTCGAGATGAAAAGGAATAAGAGCTTCTGTTTTTTCCCTCCTCTGTTAATTTGATGACGGTGCTGGAAAACAGTGGTTTGGGATTCCTCCCTGGGGGGTTGATGGGGCATTTGGAAGCTTCCACAGACATGAGGGAATGCCAGCGGGGAGGCAGTAGTGCCGTAACTCCCCGGAGCACGTGGCGGGGCTGTGCGCTATAGAGCGACAATCAACCTCACGGAGAAAATGAAACTCCGAGGCTCTCAGATTCCGCTTCGCTTGAATGCGGATCCAAAGGAAACTAAAGGATGATGTACAAAGAGCTCTTGACTTTGCGAATAAACTAACACAGTTTGCTTCTCAGCCCAGTCCTCAGGGACGGTGCACATTTTTTCTCCCTCCTGGCTCCCAGCCAATCAAGAACGCTGAATACCTGGTACAGGTGCACTGGGAGCTGGGAGGGAGCAAAAACATGGAGTCTGTGGGTCCCCAAGGACTGGATTGAGAAACAGTGAACTAACATGCTCAAAAATATGGTGCAGTCTCATATTTTAAAATGTAAATTAGTGTCCTTGGACATAAAAGCAGACAAGACAACCTATGATAAGGAATCCAGTATTGGGAGCACTGTATTGGGAGCACTGCACCAGCTGTACTGAACAGGACTCCTTTGGTGCCGTACACCCTGATGGGCGTCTGCAGCTGTGTGTGATGTGTGTAGAGGATCTGGGTAAATAATTGATCTTTAATTGCTTGTATTTCCATAGATATGAGAAGGCCAGATTATGTCTGGGGCCACCTTTTAAATATGGAACATTGTTTTCCAGATTTTTTGGCTAAAATGGTACCATGCTAAAGGTGCAGCTTTATCTAATTGGAGGGGGGGGAGGGGTATTCTCTGGCACAGATACTGGCAGTAGTTAAGGGTGCTGCCTTGGGGTGGGGGCATGGTGGTGCAGTGGTTAGCTGTGTTGCCTCACACCTCAGGGACCTGGGTTTGCGTCTCTGCCCTGGCTCTGTATATGTGGAGGCTGCATTTACTTCCTATGTTGCAATGGGGTTCCCTCCAGGTACCCTGGTTTTCCCCCTCTAGTCCAAAAACAGGCTGACTCTAAGTGGAATTGGCTGTGAGGAGTTGCCTGTAGGTGTCAATAGTATGTGAGTTTGCCCTGTGATGGGTTGGTGCCCCATCCTAGGCTGTTTCTTGCCACTGGGATTGAATCCAGACTCCTATAACCCTAAATAGCATAAGCAGAAATAAATGAATGGATGGTATTGGGCAGGGATGTTCCCGTGAGGCTTCTGCTGTTGGACCTTTGACTGATGTGCTTATCCTGAATTATCTGATTAAAAACAGGATTGGTCCTCAGTCAGCATCAAAAAAATGGCACAGGCTGTGATTTCAGGTAATTTTTTTATATTATTGCATTCAACATGCTATTAAATTTGTGTAACACAAGCTTAGCTTGATTCCCAGGGCACGGAGTGGGAGTGTGTGAAGGATTTAAGATCTGGCTCGGACTGGAGGGGAGCGAAGGCAGCGAGGAAGTGCATCCGTCTGCATCCAAGCTGCGCTTCTTATAGCGCAGGAAGGCGTCCAAGGTAAGTTTTCCATCGCTGTGAAAGCCGCAGTGTCAGGCCCTGCCTGCTGTTACATTATCTCAGTTGGACTTTACGAGGCCCCCTGGTCCATAATAGCTACCACATGGAGAACCAGGATCTCAGAAAGAACTTAATTAAGTGTATTTTGCCTGCTGGGATGTGTGTTTTTTGCCAGAATCGGGGGTGGACATTGAATGGGGGGGCTGCAGTTATGCTTTTTGGGGGCTTCTTTCTTGGCATTGTTGGGACACAGCCACCCCCATGGCAGTACCAGTCGGGAAACGAGGCCCCTTGTGGTGGGTAAGTGGGCAGCAGCGGGACCCTCTGTTGACCTTGCGTTGGCAGTCTGGAAGAACGAATCAGGAAACATGGCCGGACAGTGAAAAGGGCTCGATGATCATGTTTCTGCTAACAATTTTTTGTTCTAGGAACGTTTATCAAACATTACAATTAAGGTATGGAAATGTTCTGAGTGTCCAGTTTTCCTGCTGTTCCCAGAACATTATCCTATATAACTAAGAGTAATAACATAAAGCAAATGCAGGCCGTGGTAGAGCAGCAGGTAAGACTGTCGCTGTTCATCAGAGCTCGTGGCATGGGGGCTGACAGCATGCTTGTACTATATATGTACAGCACTTTCACAGAACAGTATTTTATTATAAAACATTCGTTTTCAACATTGATTGCATTAAAAGGCTGTTCAGATAATAATATTAATCCTCTGATATTGACAGAACCCTTTCTTAAAATGTAAAATGTGGAAATAATGTTCCATTAATGTTGCAGTAAGAACCTTCTCTGCCAGCTTTGAGAAGACCAGCACATAAAGCTAGCTAATGTTCTGGGAACGTTCCCTCTTAGCCGGGGTGCCTTTAGGAGGGTGGCGTCATGGCAGTTGACGGTTGTTGCGGTCTGGAGGACTTTTCTGGGTATAACCGGGCCGGGGGCTTGCCGAGCCGCCGTCAGAGGATGCCGGGATTAACCACACAGTAGCACATTTCACTTTTCCCACACAGCTGCTGACACGCAGCACCGGTCACCCCCTGCCCTGGCGTCAGCTACAGCCAAAGATCACTGCCGTCAGCTGCTTGCTGCCGGAGCAAACGTGGCCGGTGGGAACTGACTTCCTGTTATGGCTTCCTGGGCCTTGGATGAGTGGTTTACATTACGGCATCACACCTTAGCCTCTGGCTGTTTTGGCAGGACTCTCCTTTACCGGCGATGGTAAATGGCACACAACATGCACTGAAGGGACTTTTAAAATATTTTAAAAATATATTTTATAAGGCCACTGAACAGTGGCAGATTTATGTACGTATGCATGCTGGGTGTATTTTCTTTCAGTTACCCTTTCAAATGGTGGTTGGCGGCCAGCTTACTTTGGAAAAAAGTGCAGCGCTGCTACCTTCCTGGGAAGGGAGAGTCAAAGCCGGCCGACTTGGGGTCTCAGTCCCAACAGAAGCAGGCGTGGACGCCACCATATGCGGAGAACGTCGGTTTAATGAAACTGAACCTGAACCTGAAGAGCCCAGGCCAAATGAATTAAGTGAGCAGATTAAGCTGAAGTTACGCAATATGAGACGTAGCCCAAACGTTGAAAAGGTTTAAAACAGGTGAACCGTTTTGACTCGACAGCAAGTCTAGTGTGTTAAGTGGAAAGAGCGGCTCCATGATATATGATGTCTCTGTCTCCAAGCACCAGCATCAGCTACAGAGAAATGGAGGAAAGAGAAGGTGACATTAGTCAAAGCAGGGGGTAACTAAGGGGGGTAATATGAATCAAATGGAAGTTAACCTTCAGGCGGTGATGTTAAACAGCAGATTAACCTGAAGCAGGTGACATTAGTCGTTCCTGGGAGTTTTCCTTACACAAAAATATTCTGAGGGCAAAAGAAAAAATGATAACCAATCTGATTGTAGAGGAGGTGGGTCCAAGCAACTAGAGGAGGCAAGACCAAGACATCTGATTAATTGGTTCTGCCTTCTCTAGTTGCTTGGATCCACTTCCTCTACTGTCTGATTGGATGTCTCCCTGAACCAATTATTTTTCCTTCTGCCCTCAGAACATTTTTGTGTAAGTAAAAATCCCATGAGCAAATTAGTCAAATGGAGGGTAATCATGAAGGGGTGACGTTGGTCAGTGGTGAAATATCTCCAGATGCCCACACCAATCCAGGTAAGTACTGACCCCTTTCTAGCTACTCGCTTCCACTGTTACTTTTTATATTTTCATTGACAGGGCGAGTATTTGTGTCTACCTGCGTAGAAGTTCAACTTGCCACCCCCCTCCCCCATGATTCCAACAAATGGTAATTTCCTGTAACGACTGAAATCATGTGTGCAGCGTGAGGAGAGAGCAGAGATCCTGCATTCGGCCTTTTGCCAGCCATTGAAATAACACACAGACCGAGTTTTAATATAACTCCCAGTTTTGACTCATTAAAGGACCAGGAGATGTTTCTGATAGTGGAAAGAGGCCGAAACTCTAGGAAGGATAATCTGCTTTTTTTTTCTTTTTCTATTTTGCTGCATCAGATGTGAGAAGTTCTCAGGGAAGGAAAATGTGTAGCAAAAATAAAAATCTCTGAAAATGATTACAGCAGGGAGGTTTATATGCAGAATGTTGTCTGCGGTCCAAATCATAATTATAAATCAATGCAAACTCGATCAGCGTCTCCCTTACATCACCCTAAGTATCCACAATAAAAGAACCGCTGTGTTTAATGCCCTCAAAGGGAAGCTTTAAAAGAGTCTTGAGCCTGTGTAACAACTGCATGGGATTTGGAGGTTTGTCGTTTCCAACAGGGACACAGAGCTGAATTCAGACCCAGGTAGCAAAGTTTACTCTGCAATGCTTTTACGTTTTTACTCATGACACATTTCTCCAGAGGGACTAAGGGGTCAGTGTCTTAATCAGAGCTGAAGATCATCAGAGGCTGTACACTCAGTACATTTATCTGAATTATTACTAGTAATATTCTTGGTTAACAGTATATAAAATCTGTATCAAAAGTTTTTTTTTTTTAATTGCCCCAGTAAAGACGTAAGGGGCCGACGTGGGACACACAAGCGCTGAGCTCATAGTTCAGCAAGACAGCAATTTAAAAGAGACACATTGAAATGACCAGCATTGTCTCGATTTGAAAGCCTGTTTTAGGCTATAGATGGTAATAAATCTGAACCATGGGTATAAACCCCCTGAGGAGATCAGACGCTGAATGGACGGCCCCTTAAAACCGAAACCTCGCCAGTTACTGTGAACTGGTGACGCTGCTAACTCGCACACATGTGTCATTACCTTTGCATTTTGATTGTGACATTTTAACATCCCTACACTTCTTTTTCCGAAAACATGAGCAGCAAACCAATTGAAAACATCCACGCTTAACCTTTCATGCATGATTAATGAAGTAACTTCTCAGTGTTTTATCAGTATTTTTGTTCCAAGCAGTAGTACATGTTCAAATCTCCATCCACCACAACCTGGTGCTGATTATAGAATCTCTTGACAACCTGGGTCCCTGGGAACTCCTGGAGGTTCAGGTTACGTCTTCCAGAGTGCTGCTAGCGGAGCCCATTTCCTAGAAAACGACACACGTGAGAGTGCGCTCTTTCCTATTTAACGTTAATCCTCTCGGAAACTATGGAGGAGAAACCCCTATGTTCCACAGTGCGGTCGGCCTATGTATACAATGCTAAGCTACACAGTATGATCATGGTGTACATGATTATAATAATGATAATAGCTGCTGCTGAGCTCCGGTTTCAGAGAAACTCCCTGCCTTATTACCAGAGCAAACAGCACATTGCGGACATCACCCTACGAAAACGTAGCTTGTTTACAATTTGAAGAATACTATAATACTGTAGGTCTTGAGCCACTTAGCATCTACACACTTTCTGCATGGTTGCTATGCAGTTCTGACGTGGGTTGGTATCCATGACAAATTGTAAAGTTGTCACTAAAAGCTCAGTATTCAGAGGCTAATAGCTAATAGCCTGTCTCTTAACCAAACACCTTTCACATGGGTTTGTTAAACCTGGGCTCTCTGAATGGATACGGAGAGGCAAAAAAAAAAAGAAGAAAATCCGTCACTGTGGCATGCGTTTCCATCTTCCTGAACCTCAACCGCAGTTTCCATCCTACTATAAATATTTTACCTCCCAAGTTTTTATGTTGTATTTTTTCCCCGCTCCTTTTGATTTAAAGGGCTGTGCCAGCAATAACATTAAGATGCTGACAAAACAGGAATTCATTTTACTCTGTTGCGTAAAATCCACTTACTAATTTCTTTCGCGGTGTTCAGTAGCTCAGGGCTTCCTGTGGGGTATCTCTATGACTAGCGGAGTGCTGAAGCTTCTCGCTTCGCCTGATTTCTGAAATGCCCAGTTGAAGCTTTTTAAGCCTCTTTGAAAACATCATGGCTGCTGGCCACACTGAGCAAAGTGACGTGTCACATGAATGACAAAACAGGGCCACATGCTCCTATTGGCACATACCGACTGTACCCCCGGGCTCTTGCCCTTCTGTTGCCTAACTGGCACCACTTTGCTTGTGGGACATCCAGTTAATCTGATGCTCTTTGCCACATATGGCGCCATCTCTGGGGACAGACTAAAACGACAGCATGGGTTAGAGGTCAGTGGGTTAAAGGCCATTATGCTCATGTGAATTGTGGGACTATTACCTTCATGCTGTGAACATACATCTGCTAATGCCTCAGTCTGGACACTTCATCAGTGATGTTCCTGGGATCATCAGGTGTTTCGGGTCTTTCAGCATTGTACACCCTCCTCACAGCTGTTCGTTCCCTGCCAGGGTGGTCCAATGCCGGTGTTTTAAACCCCAGCCTCTCCAAAGAGGGAGTGGAGGGGGGTACTAAGCCTTTCAGTCTTTGTCGGGGCATTTTCTCAAAATCTGCCCCAATATGGTTGGGAAAAAGACCCTCTTAGTCACAGGTGCAAATGCGTGCCTGCGGGTATCTGCGATGAAATCTCCTGGACTTCCTGGGGCCCCTGTTGCGGGGGGGGGGGGGGGGGGGGGGGGGGGGGGTGGCTGTGAGCATTCACGCTGACCCATCAGAGCACGCTAAGACGTCATTCACACTCCGTGAGGAGAATTTTGCTCCAGAGAAGCTTTAGCTTTAGAGTGTTCAACAAAGACACTAACCAACAGTACATTTCTGCAGCTTTTCATGTTATGTCAAATACTCATTATAGAACATTTTTGTTAATTCAAGTATTTCCTCATGAAAGAGATCCTAATGCAGCTTGACTCAGACAACTAAGACATCACAGCTGTCTATCTGGCAATTTCCTGTATGGGTCCATGGGCATTTTCCATGAGTCATGTTTATCAACAGTGACTCTAACAGTATTTCTGAGAAGACAGGGAGGGAGACTGACAGAGACAGAGCTTTCAGCCTGTGTTCGCCCTGCCAGTCCTGGCTGTCATACCTGCTCTGCCTGTGCAGCCCTGTCCTGACCCACTGGCGCTGCTCTGTCTTGACCCTTCTGTGGTTTCTTGTCCTGACCCGCCTGTTCTGCCCGGTCCCGACCTGCCTGTCCTACCTGAGATGCCTGTACTGCCCGGTCTTGATTTGCCTATCCACAAGGTCCCGCCTCCGTCTGCTGCTGCGCCCGAGGCTCCGCCTGCTCCTGATGCTCCGGCCCCGGCTCCTACTCCGACTAAGGTTCCTCTGCCTCCGCCTACTGCTCCACCGAGAGAGGCTCCGGCTCCAGCTCCAGTCCCCGAGGAGATCCCGGACTATCAGATCATCGCTCCTCCTCCCTTGATGGAGGGAGAGGAGAAGCTTGAGTGGGACCCCTCGGGGACCTCCCTAATGGCCCCAATGGACTCCTCCAGGAGGAGGACTCCTCCGCCATCGCCCCAGCAGGGTAGATCCCGATCAGGTGTCAGTGTCCTGGAAGGGGAGAGGACACCTGCGCAGGGGTCGGGTCCCGCCCTGCCCCCTGGCTTGCCCTCGGTCTCCTTGGCTGTGGCTGCAAGGGTGCCTGCGGGTCCTCTGGCTCCTGCTTGGCGGTTGCCTGTGGGTCCCCCCACTATGGCTCGTCGGTGGACGGCGCTGTCACCTGCTGCGGCTTCCCCTCCCTCCTTGCCTTCGCCGAGGTTCCCTCCAACTTCCTCCATGCCTCCTCCGTCTGTCCCTCCAGCTTCCTCCTCGCTCCCTCCGAGGTCCCCTCCTGCTCCGGCCTCACGGTCGCCTGCTACCCCTGTGGCTGCCGCCTTCCGCCCGCTGGGGTTCCCTCGGGCTCCCCTCTGTCCGCCATCCTTGATGTTCTTCCCTTCTTTCTTCGTCCTTCCTGTCTCTGCTCCTCGCCCCTCTGTGTTTCCTGTGTTCACTCCTGGCCCTTTTGTTCCTCCCGTTGTTGTTCCCTTGGTGTCTCCCTTTCTGATTTGTCTGTCTGCCTTTCCTGTCAGGTGTTGTCTTCCTTCCTGTCCCTGTGCCTGTTCTGTGTGTCCATTCTTTTCCCGGTCTTCCGTTAATGTTCTTGCTTTTGTTTTCCAGGTACTGTGTTCCCGGTTTCATCTCGTCCTTCGCCTCCTCTGAAACGTACCAGGAGTGTGCGCCTTTGGGGGGGGTTCTGTCATGACCTGCTTGTACGATCCTCCTGTGTGCCACGCCCCCTCATTAATCTCATGTGAAACACTGATTGTTCCCAGCTGTTTGATGTTATTTCCGGCTTGTTCTGTGTATATCAGTCCACGTCTTTGTTCATTTCCCAGATCAGTCATTGATGTGTGTTTACGTTTGCTCCGTGTGATACCCTGTCTACCCAGAATAAACCCCATATTTTGGATTCCTTGCCTGCCCGACTGGTGATTCTCCACTTGCCCCTCGCATGCCTGACACCAGTCACAACACTGACAGAGACACAGACATGCTGAGAGGAGAGGGAGGGAGACTGACAGAGACACAGACATGCTGAGAGAGGGAGGGAGACTGACAGAGACACAGACATGCTGAGAGAAGGACAGGGAGGGAGACTGATATGCTGAGAGAAGGAGATGGAGGGAGACTGACAGAGACACAGACATGCTGAGAGAAGGACAGGGAGGGAGACTGATATGCTGAGAGAAGGAGATGGAGGGAGACTGACAGAGACACAGACATGCTGTGAGACAGACAGGGAGGGAGATTGACAGGGACACAGACATGCCATGAGACAGACAGGGAGGGAAATTGACAAGGACACAGACATGCTGAGAGATGGACAGGGAGGGAGACTGACAGAGACACTGACATACAAATAGAGAGACAGAGGTACTAACAGAGAAAAAGACTGATAAAGTTTACACCTTTTATTTACACTGCTAACTAATTCAATATGACAGTTTTAATTCAATGTGACAGTTTTACTCAGTCACACTAGTCCACTAGTGTACTGCAAATGTTCAGATTAGGAGTGTATCAGTTTAGATTATTGAGGTCAATACTCAGATGGTCATGCTGTTTTTATTATTATGTTTAAGATTTACTGTCTTGGTAATACTGCACAGAACTATATCTGACCATACTGCACTTAGTACCAGTGCCATTAGAAAACCATTCATTGTATTTCAGATCAAACCATCGTTATGTAACTTTCTGAAAACATTTCCACTAAATCTGCATGTGCTGGACATCTGTGCCTCATCTTTAACTGTGAGATGAAGGATAATGAATTTTCAATCCATATTATGCCAACCATGCAATCCCATGCCTGTGTTTGTATTTTCACATCCATTCACTGCATCCACATGAGTTCACTTTAGCGAGAATGGAAATGCAAAATCTCCCGATGAGAACGAGACTAACATTACCTCCCGCGGCTTTGGCGGGTTAGCTGAGCTGTGCTCAGAATGTCGTCACTGCGCGCTTAATAAAAGGCAGGTGTAAGAATCGCAGCCAGGGGGGAGCTGTCTGGGGTTGCATGTTTTGAATCTCCTCCATGCCTACAGAGAGCCCTTATCTGTGCATGCCCATGTGGAAAGATCTCCATCTCAATAGCTTTCCAGTCTGTTTCAGAAATAAAACAGTCATCTTCAGAAGTTCAGGACAACATAGTTGCTCACTGATTTGCCTTACACCTCCAGGGTTGGGGGTTTAAATCATATCTCTTTATGGGGTGTTTGCGTGCTTTCTGTATGTTGAGTTGGTTTCCTCCAGGTAATTCAGTTTCCTCCTGCAGTCCAAGGACAGGACTGATTTCACATTGTGTGTTGGCGTGTGCGCTATGATGGATAAACATGCCACCCAGGATGGTCCCTCCTTTGTGCCCTGTGCTACTTCCAGTAATCTTCAGTTACTGGTTAAGTGGTTGGAAGAGAGATTGATGGATCTTTAGAAGGTCTTTAGAAGATATAACATCAAGAGCATTGCAGAGAACTGCGGAGGAAGGCTATCCCTGTTGTAGTCTGAAATTAACATCTTAATGTGATTTGTTATAATTTGAAATGGCACGAAAATAACCTGCATTCAGGGTTCCCTAAGCCTAATTTTGTGCTGCTTGGGATGGACTTCAGGAACATTCATGACCCTGACAAGGATAAGCAGTTAGAAGATAGATGGATGGATGGATGGATGGAAGGACGGATGGACGGACAGACAGATGGATGGAAGAACGGATGGATGGACAGAAAGACAGATGGATGGACAGATGGATGGATGGACAGAAAGACAGATGGATGGACAGACGGATGGATGGATGACACATTGAAAGTATCAACACCAACAGTGGCAGGAGACCCATCATGCCAGATGAAGTGTTAACTCTGACCAAAGCATGTTGGTGTTTCACTCAATGTCCTGTTAGTCACCTATAGGTTGTTGATCTAGTTTTTTTCATCGCAGGTTTAACTTTGGTCAGTGTGCAGTGCAGCTGCACTGTGTATAAGAATTTGGAAAGTATTCAAAAGCAACTCACACACCATCCGGGTCTCCACAGAATTCTCAAAAATAATCAAAAGTTGCTGTGAATATTGGGAAGTTATTTGGCAATGATAATTTAGTAAGATTATTTGCTGAAAAGTGTTTTTCTTTATTGAAAATTCTAGTTGAAATGTTTGGTTTATTTCTGTGTTTAATTTGAAAAACCCATATTCTGCTGTTTGTTTAATCTGAAGCTTCTGGATTCCCCAAAATGGAAATGTTCATAATATGACGAAACAAATTAAGCCCACTTGAGTTCAGCTCATTGTCCTCAGGAACTGGAATGTTGTTTAAAAATTTCGGACAGTGTTTGGAGTGATGAAACATTCTGCTCTGTGGAGGACGAAATTCCTCAGGTAATAGCTCAGAGAAACTACAAAAACTGATTAACGGTAGCAGAAACAATCACTAGCTTGACTTTTACTGTTATTTCGGAGAGCACAGAGTATACTCCGCTTCAGGCGGCCTTGACTGTGCTTTTTTTCTCTTATTGTATACGATTTATCCAACCTAATAAAACAGCAATGGAGCTCGACTCTGTGGAGTTGGAGTCATGAGGAAGCAAAAAGCCTTTGCCCAGAATTGCCATGGCAACAGGTGGAAAAACCGGAAAGCTTGGACTGAGCTGACTATGGGAAGCCAGACTGGGTACCTGAGGCTCTGTAACCACTGATGTTACACTGAATACAGGTACAGGAGACATTCGGAGTGCAGTGCCTTTGATTTAATGCTGGTAAAATAGGAATAACGTCCAAAGACTGAACACAATTTCCATGCAGCCCCCACTCTTTTATAGTTCCATCCAACATTATTATCGTCTCCAGCTGGGCATGACTGATAGAAATATTTATTTGCTTCTTACCTCCATGTTTGGCCTTTTCCTGCGTTTCTGTGCCAGGAAACCTCATTCAGACTGGGCCTTTTTGTCTTAATGGACTTAAGGCCCTTTGGAGTGCGGGTGTTAGCTGGGTACCCCCCTTTATGGTTTGCAGGGTAGTTCATCCATATTTAACCTCTGACACAGTTGCGCACTGACGTCCAGCAGGTGTCACAGCACCGGCTCAGCCTGCTCTGCTTCCATGACTTACAGCCTGCGCTCATCGAGTCTTGAGAGGTTTTCCTTACAAAGTCAACATGAGCGGCTACACTCTCACCGCGTCAGGCTGTGTTTCCGCCGTCAGCTCCGCGGTTCCTCGCTCCGTTTGCCATGTCTCTCTGCCGCCCTCCATCCCAGGCTGCCTTTCTCATTTTGTGGTATCCCTGACATCCTGCTATGTCTCTCTGAGTGCTGCTTCTCGCTCTCTCACGGTTTTAAGTGTCTCCTCACATCCCTGTATCAGGCATTGCTGACAACTTTACGCAACGGAGGGAGAATTCCCCACTTCTCTTTTTCCGCCAGGTGTCCACCTCCTACCCGTTTACAGTCTCAATTTTTGGGGCAGTAAATCTCCCGTAAGACTACTCAATTCAATTAATGACACTTTTTCCAGAAACATATTCGAAAAACTGTCCCTTAACGACATTTAGAGGCTAGGATTCGGGAGGCTGGTTTACCGACACGTGTAATCTTTCTGGAAAGTCTTGTTCTGTCGCGTGTTCGATCCGGGCAGCCATATGAAACACGGCGCTGGAGGTGTGAAGCTTCCTCAGTGGTAAACGGTGGAGTGTTTGAAATGGTGAAATGGCTCCTCGAGGTGCAGACCCCACATGCTTTTTCCTGCATCTCCAATCCAACAAGGTTACTTGTTGTTCTTCTGCCACTTGACACGGAAAAGCATATTACAGACTGACTTAAATTAGAAATGTGCTGCATGAAATTTGTGTCACTCTAGATAAAAACTCCTGTTGAACAACTAAATATAACCTCAGTCCTATAATGAAACTGAGCAGTGAAGGGCTGGATCGCACTTGGTTAGTTCACTGGAATTCTTGCCTCCTATGACACACATACACAGGTGACAGCAAAGCAGGAGCGTGGGGTCCTAGGACTGTCATTTATCCAGCAGTTTGAGATCTTGGGCTCAGCTGGGTAGGCCTCTGTGACTCTCACTGGACGTCACTGGTTTGCATCCTGTCCTTAGCAGAATGGACACATTGCCTTTGGGCCCTTGACCAAGGCCCTTAACCCCTTGAAATGTGCTCTACTGGTGCTGGATAAATGGCTTGGCCCTGAATTCAGGGCCCAAGCTTCACTCGTACCTGTGAGTGTGTCTCTAGGGCAGGGGAGAGCAATCTTATGCAGAAAGGGCCAGTGTGTATGAAGGTTTTTGGGATAACCTGCGTTCAAACCCAGGTGTGAGAACTCTTTGGCCAATCAGTCCTCTAATTAGTAATCTATTTAGGGAGTTGCAGCAAAACCCCACACACACAACAGCCCTTTCCGAATAAGATTACCTACCTCTGCTCTAAGGAGAGCAGGATGGGATATGTGAAAAGCAGCGTTCTAACGTACTTTTACAAATGGCAAATAAAACATCATTTCATTTCAACCCTGCAGCAGTTTTCTGGGTCACTCTGTCATGGGGTTTGAACCGGTGTCCTTTCAGACAGTGAGCCACACATCTCTGTACGCTGTGGTGAGAATGACATCAGGAAGATGCACTGGAAAACATGCAGTGGGTCTGTTCAACAGTCCGAATGTTTCATTACCGAGACCAATGGAGTCTGACACTTTGATGCGTCATTAGGTGGACAGACATCTGAAGGAGATTCTGTCTGTACAGTCATGTCTGACTGAGAACGCTGAGGCATTACTACTACCCCCAGCTCACAAGGAACTTCAAAGAGTTCAGTTTTACAGGGGGTCCAGTCCAGAAAGGGGCACACTGTTCAGGAAAGTGAATTACGTCCTAGAAGGAGATCCAAGGGATGACGTTTATGAGCTTTGATTTCCTTCACTTTTCCACAGGGTAACTGGTACATGTATCATACACGCAGATCCAGAATCTCTGTTGAGAAAAAAAAAATCACACTCCAGCTAATGGAACATCTGTGTTTCAGCTAAAGCATATGTTTTACCACACATTTCACTTTTATTCACCTCATCCTTGATTTAACCACTTGATAACATTCTTATAGAAAATGCCTTTTTCAGTCCTAGTTCAAGGAACTTACCCTAGACGCTGCTAAAACATGTCTTATTTTAATTTATCCCATATTTTATTAATTTGCTCATTCTGGTTAATCGGTTAATAAAGTTTTATTTGCCGTAAACGGTTTATAACAACAAAATGCTTTGCAGAGGAGGCATTGTGGACCAGAAGACAATCCACTGAAAGGGCTACAAAATGGAAATGCTGATACTCACAAAACAAGATTCATGCTTTCTATCCCAAAAATCACCGGGCACAGGATACTCTGAACGGCATGCCAGCCAATGACAGGACACCCTGAACGGTATGCCAGCCAATGACAGGACACCCTGAATGGTATGCCAGCCAATCACACGACACTCACTAACATGCTAAGGGCAACATAGGGATGCCAGTTCTCTTAACCGCAAGCTCACAGAGCTAAGGGTGGAACTCATTGCTAACCACTGGGCCATAGTACCACCCCTATAAATTCAAGTGGAATAGAAAAACCACAATGCGTCCAAGAAAATGCATAACTCTTATCATATATATACTAACACAATGGCAGTATTGTGGCACACAAACTTTGTTACTATCATAGGCTGGTTGCTCTTTAGCCACTCAGCTAACGCTAAGGTTTTCATTCTGCAGTGTGACCTGTAGCCACTGTGCATTTTCCCCAGATCAAAAGGAGTAACTTTTTCTATGACTGTGATAACCTAAAATAATGGCTGATCTTTTGTACTCAAAATGTTTCATCTCCCCAGAGGGCACTCTAGTAAAGTTAATGGAAATTAACAAGCGCTTGAAGTTTATTTTTCATGAAGCTTAATGAACCATGTTTTTTTTTCCTAATAGATTTTCAGAAATTGTATTGGGTTACATTAATTAGTTTTTCACTGGAAAGAAAAACGACCGCCTGTTCAGCTGCCAATCCTTGCCACAGTACTGCCAGCTGGGAACTGTCAAAGAAGCGTGTTGAAACACGAATGCTGGGCTTAACGACACAGTTAGCTCTTAATGTTGGGCAGCTGGGTTGGGACAGGGCGCCCCCTGCTGGTTGGGGGACTAATGGGACTTTTTAGCCTGACAACTTCACAGCTGGTAGCATAATAAGCAACCCCTCTGCCACCTGCCCAAGCTCATAAAGTAAACCTGATGACAGAGAACGGAAGAGTCTGAAACATTTCCCCCGAACATATGGTATCCCTGTGAACAAGGTACCCATCAACCCATGCAAGGCTTGTCAGTGACACAAGGGCAGGCCATTGTGCTTGGCCCCGCTGACCTGTAACCATGACGACGGGTGGGAGACTCCTCCATCCCAGGATCAAAGAGTATCAGAATGCTGGCTCAGCCTGGAGACCTCACAGAAAGTAATGTTCTCCTCTTTCTCCTCAGTGGAAAAGCCTTCCGTCAGTCTTGTGCCATATAGAATTTCTCTCACACTTATGTGTCGTCACAGATGTGGTCCATCAGACATGATGTGTAAGTATGGGGGGCGGGGGGGGGCAAAGCAGCACCAGTCTCCCCAGCAACACCCTGTGAGCCAGCTGGACCTTGTCTCTCTCTTGAAAGGGTAGTCATGTGAAGGAAATGGCTACAACTATTAAAGCAAAGTGAAAGCTCATTTTAAACTGAAATCAATATCCAATGCAGAAGCAAGCATCACCACAAACTGTAGGTACAGTTTAAACCCTTAAGAATTACCTGGAATGGAAGTTACTAATACCAAAGCACAATCTGCTTTAACTAGTAACACACAAATTTTCAAAAGAAAAATGTTGTTTGACTTCATCAATATTTGAATATCTCAATAAGATTGAGGTCTGAATTCTGAGTCATTCCTGAACAGGAAGTTTCTATTGTTGAAGCAATTCTGTTGTTGATTTACTCTTGTATTTCAGATCATTGTCTTGTTGCATCATAAAACTTCTCTTAAGCCCCAGACACCTACCCTGGCATTCTCTTGTAATATTTCTTGAAACAATGTTCCATTCATTGTTCCCTCAATGATACAAGCTGTCCAGGCCCTGAGATGCTGCCTCCATTATTCATCACAGTTAAGATGAGGTTTTGGTCCTGGTGTGCAGCAGTCTTTGCTGAAAAGTTCAACTCTTGTTTCACACCTCCACAAAACAATGTCTTAATAGTGTTGTGGAACATCCAGGTGGTCTTTTTCAAACTCACTCAAATTTCAAATCATGCACCAGTATTTTTTTGAAGAGCAGCTGTCCTTCCATCCACACCGTTGGTGGTCTGTGTTTTTTTTTTGAAGGTGACAGATAGACAGAGACTACAAGGCAAACACAGGAGATTTCTGAAGGTCCTTTGCTTTTCAACTAGGCTGACCAGATAATCCATGTCAGGTACAACACTTTGAGCTACTTCGGGTTTTACAAACTACCTTAAAACTGAAAGGCTCCTGTGCTCAGCTAAATAGTTCAGCTCTTCTTGTGCTTTGACTGGTTTGTTTCCATCATTAAAAGACTCATCTGGCTGTTTCACATTAACATTAGTGACACATGAATAATTGTACGAGACTGACCAATCAGCACACAGCAAGAACTCAGTGCTTAAGAGAAATCCAGGTTCTTCTAATTGAAATGGAAGTTTACAAATCCTGTCCTTGCTCCAAGTCTCCTCCCTCACATGGATTATCTGGTCACCCTACATTTTTCACCTTCTTCAGATGCCCTGCTCTTGCTGTGATCTTTACGTGATTCTGCTCTTTGGGACTGGAGCAATAGCACGTTTCTTCCATTGGTAAATGATCTGCCTGAGGATGGACTGAAGGGGACCCAAGTCTTTAGAAATGCCATCAAAACCCTTTCCAGTCCTTTGAACTTCAACAGCTTGCCTTCAAAGGTCCTCTGAAATTTCCTTTGATTGGGCCATATAGCACTTGAATAGAATTCACCTGAATCCAATTACCCTCTTTTCAAGAGGTCATTATCTAAGAAATTTGCATATTTTTTCATTTATGACCTTGATTGTTTAGACCATATTTTGTTCAATAGAGATGGAAACATGAAGTGGTGTGTTGTTGCTTGTTAAAGAGACCATCTACAATTTTTATTTTGACTAAGATGAAGATCAGATCACATTTATGGAAGTGTTCATGCTGGAATCCAGATGATTCTGAAAGGTTCACAAGCTTTTTCTTGCAACCCTAATGAGCCAAATCGGTTTCCCCTCGGTTGAGCCAGAGATGACTTTATCTTGCTCTGCGACTGAGCCAGCAGTGCCCGCTGGTGCTCGTGCAACACGTGTATATGCCGCCTGCACAATACGCTGCTCTGTCCCTCTCCACTCCACTCGGACAATCCGACCCTTGTTTCCCTGCTTCAGCAACTCCATTTCCGCCAGCGCGGAATACAGCGTCCATTTAATGTAAACATCAAGGCCGGTGTGTGTGTGTGTGTGTTTTTGACCTGACAGGGGTTCTAGAATGTAATTCTGGCCTGACGTTACACTGAGGGGGTTAAAGGACTTGTGTTTTGGGCTGGTTCACCGCTGCAGGACTGGCTAACATGCTCAGAGGAGAAAATTAGTGGTGTTTTGCGCTGCAAATTCAAACAACATGTCGTAACGTTGCACAAAGCCTTTCTTCTCCCAGGCCATTTTGTTTCTTGCCTCTTTTTTTTCTCTCAGACAAAATTTTTCCTCTTAGGAAAATCCTGGCTTTTAATGAGCGGAGCAGTTTCCAGGAGCTGGGGGGAGAGCTAAACATGGGGGTAGGAGAAGTGCTGGGAGATTCTGAGCGATGCAGCCACTGACCTGGGGTCCCTCTTGGGCTCGCTCTTGAGGTCCCACTCAGCCCCCAGGGCCTGCAGTGAGCTAGCACACATTGTGACCCCTATGTGCCAAGATCCTCAGCTCCAGGACACCTTTCTCACGTTATTTAAAATACCAAAGACCCATTGGTTTAGCCTGCAGTATGTAATGCAATCACTGCTGCTGCAGTGGCTGTGTTCTGCCTTAATGTCGTTCACATAGCTCAGCTGTCATCGTGTTAATTTCCTGGAATTTCCACTTCACTGCATCCCAGTGCCGCACTGTTAAATGTGTTCAATATTTGTGCCATTGTTGTATCAAATTCCAGTGCATAAAAGATGCACATTTTTGGTTGATCATTTGGTCATTTTCCTGTCATTGGTCATTATATTCAATGGCTAAAATATGTATAAGATGTTTAAGGAGACTGTCCAGGACTGAATAGCTGTACATGGTTTATTGCAACAATCTGGATTATATAGGGGCTCATTGCATTACATTACAAAAATACTTTAACCCAATAATTTATGTACAACAGGCACATTGGTTCCTCTGTGGTGGCAACAGTTATACATTCTGTGTAGCTTGGAGTTACGGTAAAAGCAACAGTAAGCTGAAGTGCCCCCTGGTATGAAAATGCTAACAGTCACACTGACTCACATCAGACACCAGAATGGAAGGTAAAATGATGAACAGCATGGCTGTTTTGTAGATGACTGTGGTTGAACCAATGAAATAACTTTTCCACATCAGAAGGTCTTCATTCACTCATGTCTCATTAAGGCCTGCATGGTGTAGATGGTTATTCTCATCCATTCTGCACATTTTTAAAACACTGGTGATGCAGCTATACCTCTGTGTTTGTTTTTTCCATTAATCTAATTAAGTCAGAAAGGGTTTGCTATTAAAATGAGCAAAGATCATGTCTGTGAGTATAACTGCATCATTATTATGATTGATGATGATGCTGTACAATTACATCACTAAAGAACTGGCCTCGATAGATTGCCATAACATGCACGGAACCAAATCTGGATTTTGGTTTCGTTATATATATATATATCGTAATTTTTAATCCAGAGCTTTGTTTCCTTTTCCCACTACACCACAAAAAAAAAACACAAAGCGTTATAAGTGTGAAGATTCGCTCATTCGCACACTCACAGCAGACTGACTCGCTGAGGACAATGCGAGATTACATACCTTCTCTTGGGCCTTTGAGATGGCTGCATGGACCCTCTAGCTAGACCCCATCCCCAAAGCACCCCCTATCCACAGGGAACATCTTACAGCACATACAGGGTCCACAACAGTGCTGCACTGCCTTCTGTCCCTTGGTCCCAGATAAATGCGTCATCATCTCAATCCGAGGTTCTCTCACAACACATATCCAACGAAAATTACCTACTGACTTACATTAAATGCTTACCTTCAAATGTATATGTCCATAAATGTCACTGGATTAGTACTCCTGTGTCAGATTTTCACTCAGACATTGATTACGATTAATATTTTCAAGACTAGCACTCTTGGCTCATAATGGCATCAGTACAAAGCTTTAATTATTTACATATTATTTATAGACGATGCCTTGAAGAATTAAATGGCATGGTTTGCTGTTAAACACCTCATCAAGCACGGGAAATGCTACTCTATGGGGTCTTTTTTTTTGCTAGTGTTTTTCAAGTTTGGTGTATAAGGAAATGGGATGTAATGTGGAGAAAGTAATTCTCATATGTTTCGTTCATTGCCGTGTGACTGCTGTGCACCTCCTCTAGGTGAAACGCAAAGCAAGAAAAACATTCAGCGATCACCCTTTATTGTGTAGAATGGTGGGAACCTGGTCAAAGACTTTCAGGATGAGTTTTACGGGACAATGCCGCTGGCATGTCCGTCTGACCTTCTCTGAGGTCATTGCACTCCCCAGACTGAAATGTCTACATATTTAAAGGAAAATATACAAGATAGATTGAAGAAAGCAGAACATAAAAGCTGATGTAAAGACCTTGGAATACTAAAAACACTCGGGGCACTGAGGTCCAGCCTAGACATAAATTGTCCGTTGTGTTTCATTGTTTTCTTCCCTTAATGGAAGGTGTTGGCATTTGGGCGAATCATCATGGTCACTTTCTTCAGGGAGTAGGCTCCGCCCCTGAACTCCGCCCAGTAGACTCCATCCTGGTAGCGGCTACGGTAGTGGCCCCCCCGATACCAAACACCGTTGAGGTTGGAGTGGGCACAGGCGTTGTACCACCAGCCTCCCTTCTGATAGTGGGCACAGTTACCTGGGGAGGGAGCGAGTGAGCATTACATCATGGTGGCCAGAGATCTGGGGTCAGCCTGACCCAGGATTCATACATTTTCTGCTCCCTCGTGCTGTTGATGGGAACATTGTAGATGCCTTTTCAGGTTCAGAACATTTCTGAGAAGACTCAATCTCAGAAAAAAAATAGTTCATTGTATTTTGAGATCCCCAAGACATAATAATAGTGATAAATGCTGTAGATGTACTAAAAACAGATGTAATTGCGTGGCACGTGGTCGTACCTGTGTACACGTCATGGTCCCTGTCCAGTGTGGTGAACTGCTTGCCGTTGTGCCAGGTCAGGGAGTCTCCTGCATTGCCGTGGTAACGCCCCACCCGCAGTTTGTAAAACTCAGCCTCCGACTCGACCCGGAAGCTGGCGTACTCTGCAAACACCTTCCGGCCCGACCAGTCCTCCAGCGTGACCAGAAGCTTATAGGTGCCCTGGTTCGTCATCCAGTAGATATTCTCCAGACCTAGCCAGTACTCGCCGTCGATGTTCCCAAAGCCTTGCTGCAAGAACGGGACCATGGAATGGGGTTAAATTCATGCCGGTTAGCCCCAGCACCACTGGGGCCCTGGGAGCCCAGTTTAACTGGTATTTGTATTAGCAGTCGGTATGAAGTCGGTAATGATTCAGAAAGCATCACAATGACCCTGTTGGCTTGTGGCCCACATTATGCTGACAGCAGGATGTTCAGACTCCCGGGTTCAGACTCCCTACTTGTGACCTGCTTCATGCCTGCTTATGGGCTGGAAGATGGGAGATCAAGAGGAACTGAGATGGAATTAGTCATCCCAACCAAGCAACAGAGACTGAGGATGCTTCGTGTGGGCAGTGGGAACTAAGGGCAGGATTCTTTCTCAGGCATCATCTTCAGGCTTGCCTCTAATTTCTCATCAGTAATAGAGTTCATTCTTAGAATCCTGGGAAGAAGCTTACACTTACCTCCTACTAAAGGGCCTTGCAGATGAATGTAGGAACATATTGACACATAGAGCAAAGCCCTGACACATGGCTGGAGTCACACGTAGCCAAGCTTTTGCAAATAACCATTGAATCAGTCACAACCCCCACGCTTCAAGACGTGCAGCTGTAGACAAATTCATGGTATCCCGTCAGGACTGGACTGGGATTAAATATCGGTCCTGGACTATGGAGTCCCCCATCACTTTTACCAAGTGATAAATTGTGCCAACAGCAGTGAGGGGGGCATGGTTTGGGGTCCCCCACATTCCCCTCTACACTGGCCCACCGGGAAGATGCACCACATCCCAGACGGCAAAGTCCAGCCCTGCGTTTGGCCGCACTAGATTTCCTTTTGGAACTCTCAAAGTATCAGTCGTTACAGTATTTGCTGTCCCTGTCTGTTCCTGTGCTAGATTTCCCACATGGCACGGTGCTGACTGGGAATCATTTACGACAAGAATATCGCTCGAAATCTGGCCATTCAATTTTCGTGTTATTTCTATCAAGAATATTTCTGTTCTTCTACAAGTTATTATCTGTGAGATAGATATACATTATTTGTTTACTGTATATTATGTTTATATTTTGTGTACTCAGTGAATCTTTCTTGTTTCCAAAAAAAACCACACACACACAGGAGAAAATATTGTTTCCAAATGTTTTTTAGTGCCCCCCCACACACAATGATAAACATTGACGCAAACATGGAACCTGCGAAGCGTTTCTCTCATTAAAGCAGCCTTTGAGAAAATATTCTTCAGGCCCCGATGGGTTTTGCTGGCAACTGAGTTACAGGACGATTTGCAGGCTTGCAAACAAATTTTATACCCCATCAATTGCCGGGGTTGCCATAGTCAGCGCAGCTAGCTCGCTAACTCTTAGCATCCCACTCTAATGCCAAGAAAATGAGCCGCAACTCATCGCTAGCTACAAGTGATAAATGACTCATATAAAAATTGAGATTTAACTGTGCAAGCCTCGTCTTGCTTCTGGCTCTTGTTAGCTACTGTAGACCCTGGAGTGAGTCAATGTATCTGAGCATTTCTGGAAAATGTATCTGTAATTGTGCCTATTTACTGTGTTTAATTGATGTAGTGCTGTCAGAATAGGAGTCTTGCCTTTGCTGCAATTTAATATACTGAACGTTTCAAGTATTTAAGGAACCAGCACAGAGATAATTATCCCATCTTTCACCATGCAGGTATAAGAAGTAATAATTGGGGACACTTTTGAAATGCCTTACCTTGTACGTCTCCCAGTTTCTGAAGAAATTTACCGACCCGTCCTGCCTCCTCTGGATGACGGTCCAGCCGCCGGGGTCGTGTCTCTGGTTGCACCACACCTGCATGAGCCGGTTGCCGTTCTCGGGCCTCACCAGATACATGCCGCTGTCGGAGTGGCCTTCTTCCAGCGCGTGCAGGCAGTCGTTAAATGGCCCTAGTTGGGAGGAAGCTGTGAGACATCAAGCTGAAGAGAAGGTGGCAGCTCTCTAGGATTCTGCATTCTGACTGTAAAAATCAAACATGGGAATGTCTTTTAAATGGTAATGAAACATTTTCGGCTCAGTCCCGATGACCCATATCAGTGGAGGCTGCTCCTTTTGGAGTTCTACTGGGAAAAGCTGCCCTTTATCATCATTCCTCAGCAAAACCTTCGTAGATAAGGCTGAGCTCATTCCAGCGGTCCACCACAGCAGGACTATGGGAGTACTGGGGGACTGCGGTTATCCAGTTCTGCTGCCATGCAGGATTCCCATTCCACCAGCTGGAAAACTCTCAGCTTGAGGTCGGCGTTGACTTTGGCTGTGTTTCCCAAGCTGCCGCGGGAAACTGCTACAGGACTTCAGAGGCCAAGAACAACACTGGAACAGGGGCAAGAGTCCCAGTGGCTGAATGAGGCCCCAGCAGGCAGAGACCAACAGGTTCTCCATCCATGCTCAATAGATGTGAGAACCTCATGTTTTTCATTCTGGACAAACACAACAACTTTGTAACGTCCATCAAAGCCACCTGGAACAGAGCCTAGACCACTTGCGCAAATTTGGTTTGAACTTTATGGAACAGCATAATTGAATGCAACCCACGTTAGGTTATGATTATGATTATCTCAGAGTGCAGAAGAGCACCAAAAAGGAGGAACATTTCGCAAAGTATCATTTATCTTTTTTTACTCCTAGTATCTCACATTTACTTGACAGTGACCATAGTTTCTCTCTAAAATGGATCTCAATCATCATTCCCTGCATCCTTCATTTATCTGTGTTAGGGACTGTAACAGTATAGGACTAGCAAAGCCAAAAACACATATAAACGTTGAGGATCATGAAGTCTTGCATTTTTCTTTTTAGCCCCCAAACAGACAGAGCGTATCGTCAAGGTGACCTAGAGGTAGTGGGGTTCACTAAGAGGCCTCTTCGGACCCACATTCTAATAGAATTTGAGCCTAAAGAAATAACTAGAAACAACCGCTTGAGCAATATGTAACTCAGTCATCAGTCCCCCAGGACAGAATCAGGCAGTCACACATTTCATCATAATTACAAGATCTGCTCTCCTACTGTTTTCAAAGAATGCTGTAGAGCGCCCTCCCTCAGTAAGGAACAGTGGGAAGGGGTCTACATAAACACAAATGCTACAGGCACTGAAATAATTAAAGATATAGCAAAGCTGACACTAGCTGACCAGGCCGGTGCTGCTCTATACCTACACCTTACCATTAGCTGTGGTTGCTCTTATATACTATTTACAAGCTTATTCTTCCTGCTGTCTCGGTCCTTGAAGTCTCAGAGCGGCATCTGAGTCAAGACAGCAAGAGTCTGGAACCAAATATATGGTGTCATGGACCATCAAGTGGTACATCCCCTTGTAAATAACCAGTGTCTTTTTTGTTTGCGAATTTTCCGTGCTCTACAGATCTTCAGATGAAAACAGATGTTCGGGGTAAGTGGTCGGGCTCCTGCTCCCAGGTGTCAGCAGTTGGTACACATTCCAGACATTTAACATTCCTCTGGAGATGTATTTGCACCATTCCTTCCACACCCTCCTCCACTCACAATTCCTAGGATATTCATGCAATTTATTCATGAACTTATTCAAAAGCATCGTGTCGTTTCAAGGAAGACTAAGAAAGTATTGGTAAATCGATATTTTCAGAAGTCCCCCAGGAAAGGTATATTAGCATTGAGATGAAACTGTCAGAAAATGCTAAGACATTAGCAACAATAGATGCTAAGCTTTGCTTCAATTAAAGTATGCGTGATTGACCGAATTCAGGTCTTCCTTCATATTCTGTAAAAAGCGGAACCAAAAAAAGCAGAATGGGAGAGATCCCTGCTTATCGCCTTTCTAATGCATCCCGTCACATGTTGAAGATTACTGCGCGCAAGGGAGGAGATCCAGCAGCCAGCTTCTATTATTCAAATATTTCATTATTGGTCCACAGCTCAGCCCAAGGCAGAGGATTTGCAGCTACTTCTATGTAAATAAAACAGCCCAGTAGAGTGCATGATATAAAAAAACAATATATTTGTGTTTTTAATCGACTGGAGCCATAAATATGGTAACCAGTGAGCTTAAACTAGATTGAACCTGGACTGTGCAAGAAACAGTGTAGGAAGTGTTCACCTATGAGCTCGGGTTAGACTGGCACACATTAGGGTATAATGCAGTTTAGGGAACAACTGCTTTGCTTGCCTCTCAACAACCTGGTAACCCTGTGATATTATTTTAGACATATTTTATACAGTCTTCTTACCTCTCTTTACTAGTTCCTTTTCTTTTTTAATTTATTGAATTGTGGCTCCACCGTGTCTAATTTGTTTTAGATTTATAGTGCTGATTTTGCCTGGGACATCCTTCCAAAATCATCAAAAGACGTGTGCCGATGGCTTGTAGGGGGGTGGGGTGAGGATTTAGCATTGGCAGCGAGCCTGACAGGAGATGACAGGTAGAAGACGGCGAGATAAAGATCCTCTGCGGCCCAAGGTAACGGGAGACGGCGTGTTTAAGGGAGACACGGAGAGGAGGCGAGTGGGGGAGATGGAGAAATGAAATATGACAGGCATTGAAGAAAGAGGACAGAATGAACAACAGATTCATGCAGATCGGGGGAGGGAAAGGAGACAGACTACAGAAAAAAGGACCAACAGGGGAGCAGGAAACAAAGTAAGCGGCTTTGGCAGACTGGCTGAAGGAACGGGAGTGCAAGACTGGGAGATTTCAGGTGGAACACCAGAGAACTGGGAGGGAAGTCCAGCTTGGTGAGTAAGAAGGGATGGAAAAAAATTAAAGGAAAATATGGATAAAGAGAGGAAGAAATATAGAGGATCAGGGAGGAAGAGGAAAGTGGACAGTACAAGTGCAAGATATAGTACCAAGGAATGTTTCCTACAAATCTGTAACTGTCCCATCTGCACATATATGTTATCATGTACTTGGTAGCCTCTTTACAACAGTAATGTCTGATGTTTTTGTCTCATTTGTTGCTTAAATCTGCAGTAGATGTTCCAGCTCACTCTCTCTTTAGCATTATAGAGAAGGTATGGTTCTACAGGGGGAGACCAGGCCGCTCCCAACCTGTCGTGCCCCGTTTGGTACAGCCCACGGGGTTTGGTAAACATCTTCGGGTCACCTCGAAGATGTGAGGATGACGACGAACGACGTAGGATGGCTGGAGCATCACTACAACAACGGCCCTCTGTTCTCCCCGACGTGACTCATAGGTCATGGTGGGAGTTTATGAATGGCTTTTTAAATCTGGACAAAAGGCACCTTCTGAGGCACTCATGACAGCTTCACAGCTTGAGTCACTCAGTTGCATGTGTGCCAGACGCCTTGCGCTTAAAACTGACAGACTTGTCTCTTGTCACTGCTTACATGGCAGGCACTGCCTGAGTCAACAAGGAACATTGGAGGAAGCATTGGGTGTTGGGTAATGGGGCTCCAATAAGTGCCTGGCAGGGCTCACAGAAGGCCCTCATCTTGGAGCCAGGGGCGTATACAGGGGTGGGGTCACAGGGGCACTAGCGCCAGCTGAAAGCTGATTGGCCCCCGGGATAACCTTTCCCTGTTACTCACCAATTGAAAACGTATCATTGGCTAATGATAAGGCTGGCCCCTAAGCATAAATTATGGCCCTAGAATCGCCTCTGCTTGGAGCCAAATCATCTAGGGATAAGAAAGGGAGCTCAGGGGGAAATCTCATCCGTTCACTGCTTTGCTTGCCTCTCAACAACCTGGTAACCCTGTGATATTATTTTAGACATATCTTCTCATCCGTATTTTTCCTGCCATTTGATGATAAATCTCTCTGCGCTAATTTAAGTGGAAGTGAAGCCAGACATGTGCGTGTTGTCTTTAGGATGAGTTTGATGACAGATCTGTTGGTTTGGTAAATATCATTAAGGCTGTTGATAACATGAATTATATTTAAAGAGGCGGTTTGGATGGTCCCTTTGGAAAGCTTCTGGGATCCTGTCATCCTGCAGTGCATTCCTATTTATAGAAGAGCGAGATTCCATGGGCTTCTTAGGAATACCTGGATTTAGTGGAAGGTTACTGTTGACTTGAAATGTGCACCCAGAACTCTGATTAAAGCAGCAGAGGTTCTGCTAAATGTTTAGCTACCAGTGCACCTGAGATTGATTATACATTTTGCTTGTGGATCTGCACCTTCGGTTTCCATGGATGAGACTCACCTGATGGAATGTTGCTGATGGACGGACTGTGTGTTCCATTGGGCATTGTGGGAAGCAAAGGGCCTTTGAGGTTCTGGTCACTCTGGATCTCGTTGGTGATCTGGTTGGTGATGCGGGTGTATGTCGGTGGTTGGTAGGGTTTGTTGAGAGGTGGCTGAGGTGGTGGCTGAGGCTGTGGAAGGGGTTGGGGCATAGGTAGTGGGGGAGGCCGGACCACAGGGGGCGCTCTCTGGCACTGCTCTTCCAGTCGGGCGATGGTGGCTGTCTGGTTGTTAGCTAACGCTGCTAGGTGCTGGTACTTGTGCTCCAGGTCCTTGTATCGGTTGACCAGCTGCAACATCTCGGACGTCTGGTTTAGCACGCGGCTCTCGAGCTGCGAGAGCTCCAGCGCGTTGTCCCGCTTGCGGATGATCTCATGCAGCAGCTGCATGTAGAGCTGCGTGACACGCGAGTTCATGTTGCGGCTCTCCTTGCGCAGCAGCTTGACCTCGTTGACCAGGCCGCCATCGACCTCCACCAGCTGCTGCAGGGTCTCGATCTGCCGCTTCTGCTTCAGCAGCTCCCCATTCAGCAGCTCCAGCTCCTGCTTGTGGACGCGGTTCTCCAGAAGAGCGTCCGGCTCCCGCGAGTTCACACAGATGGCGCCCGTCACCTTCCGCTGCGGCACGATGAAGGTGTAGGAGCACTTGTCCGGCTGCTGGGCGTCGTCGGGGGAGCGCCCATACCTCGTCCGCGGCGGTGGCTGCTCTGCATACAGAAAGTCTTTCTCTGGGCCTTCATCACTGCTCTCGAACTCCTCAGCCCTTCCCGCCGTCATGCTTAGAGGCCCTGAGGCCAAAAGCAGCCCCAGGACAACTGTGAGGAGCATTACGCTACTAGTCTCTGGGCTGTGGGGTTTTTCGTGACCTTGATGTGGGTGGTCTCTGAAGACAGAGGATGCAAAGCCGGATAGGAAACGTTAGTTAGAAGGGCCCTGTCATCGGAACATCATGCATCCTGGTAAAAAATTAAATTAAATACATGTCTATAACTCGTGTTTTTCCACATGCAGTGTCAGAGAATTGTCAGAATTTAAGTTTGCGTGTAGCTACATTAGCCAGAAATGCTTTCAAGTGTCTCATGAACAAGAGAGAATGTTGAACAGTCTGGCTTAATTTACATGTCTATGTGAATTATATGCAGAATTATATCCAGACAGCAGACACATTGAGTCAAAGCAAACCTACACAACAGGAAGTAAGAACACAGATCGAGACACAGCAGAATTCACGAAACTTTGTCCATTTGGTGCATTGCACTCTGAAGGTAATAAACTATCTATGCAGACATTGTCCCTGTGATGGACTGGCATCCCATCCAGGGTGGCCCCTACTTTGTGCCCTGTACTGCCTGGGATAGACTCCAGGCTACCTCCATAAACACGGCCGAGATAACCAGTTAATTTAGACAGAGGGACGAACATTGTGCTTGAGATTCTCAAACAGATTTGTTTTTGATGTTACTTTCATCATGAAAACAAAGGCTGTCTTTGAAGGTTCTACAAATCAGTGAAAAACGTATCTGTGCAGCTTTGGATTAAGCAATAATCCATAATTTAGTTTTATGTAATATTAAAAAAAGAACAGACCCTCCGCAATAGAAATTAAAGTCACTTGCACAGTGGAACTCTGGACAGGCGCCATTGAATAAACCCTCAATCTATTTTTATACCATAAAAGCACAAAGCTTTAAGCTCAGCAGCATGTTGGAAAATGTAAATGGACATCTCTCAGAGCAGGGGGGAGCCTGAGAGAGCGGGATGCAGATGTGTCAGAAAGAATATTATGTTTAAAATTTCACCCCATGTACCAGTGTGTGAATCCCCAAATAGAAGATGTTTTTCTCATAAAAAGGCAGGAATTTTATAGCACTAAAAAATGTTGTCCCTCTTCTTGGAATACAGAAATAAGCAGGTATATAAATGTTCATAAATAATCTGTTTGTAGGATTGTAAATCTGTGTCTTTTACTTTGAATATGAGCTATTAAAAATGAAAGATTACATACAAAGGTTATTTAATTTAATCTTTTTGCGGTTGCTGTAAATACAGATAGCGGAAAGTCCAGATTGGACAGGCATGACCGCCTGACCACTGATTGCTTTTTATTTTGTTGTATTTTTATGACTGGGATGGTGCCCCCCCCCTCCCCCCCAATAGCCAGGCCATGTTTTATGGGGAAGTTCCTGTAAACAGCACAGCTGGCAGCGGAACGGTGGACGGCAGCTTCTGAGGTCCCGCTTCTACTGGGTCCACAAAACAATCCTTCCGCGCGCCAAAACGCACGCCCATCTAAGAGGCTCGTGTCGTTGGCACCGACGAGTAGCTTTGCAGCCAACTAGTCAGCGAGACCCTAAAAATAACCCCTGGGGCAGACGGAGGCTGGGTGTGCTGTCGTGACATCTGGAGGAATTTTCCATGCGAAATGGCTGAGAGTTGCCCATCGTGTCGGAACAGGTGTGAGATATCGCCATGTCGCTCCCCAGAGCTCGACCCCCCCCCCCCCTTCTAATGGAAAATTTATTTTCCTCTCTTTACCCTGATTTTGAAGAGTCGAGGAAAAGTCAGTGGATATCCTCCCCCCCACTGTGCTTAAACCACAGAAAATCCAATTGTATTATATGACTGCATCCTGACCAGCCTTCCTCAACCACACAAGTTGGCCTGTCTGACCACAACAGTGACTGAATAATGACTGCCAAGCCCCCACACACACACCAAATGGGCCAAATCAATTCCCAAATGAATCATTATAGTACTCACAGCACAGTGATGTTGGTTTAATTATTTGTATAATTGAGGCAGGTGTCATGCAGGTGGACAGAGCCGTGGGTATAAAGACTGACAGGAAATGGTAGGCTAACACTTCCATGCCACGTGACTGTTCCATGTGTGTCCTGGATTTTCTATTGTCATTCCAAGCCTCTCTCATTCCCCTCTGGAAACACACGCTCCTGTGTTTGGAATGAGATGGTGGGGGATATAAGTGGGGCCATAATTCATACAGAGGTGGGCCAACCTTTTCATTAGCCAATGATATGTTTTGAATCTGTGAGTGACAGTTGAGGGGGCACACTGGGAGCCAATCAGCTTTCAGCTGTGACCAGTGCCCCTGTGGTCCCGCCCCCTGTATCTGCTCCATTACATGGAGTTTCTGTAAGCTTTCTGGATCCACTGTACTGAAAGCCGAAGGCTTATGTACCATTCACATAGTGGCCTGTATTAGCCAGGGTACGATCCAAGTGTCGAAAGAAATACAGTTTTTAATAAATATTCCAATGCCATTAAGTCATAAGCCTTTTTATGATTTACTTGATTGCGATACTTGATGGTTTTTATTCTCCGGCTCTGGAGGATACAGATGTTCTGCGTTTGTGGCCCCAGTCTCCTCATGCGAAATGTTCTCGTGCCGTTGCTGGATGCGGTGAATGTGATGACATTAGAAGAACAAACGATTTTTAATCAAGGGGCTTCGTGCCCTTTCCGCTTGACCCATCAACATCTGTCAATTGGAATATTAGCAGCTGTTCCATTAATCTAATTAAGTCTAATTTAAAACATCTGAGTAGAGATAAAGTAATACCCATTTTAAGAAATGAATCAAACGGCACCACCACCAAAATGCAGTGCATTCTGGGGACGACTCTGGGAAGGCTCCGTTTTCACGGCGAAAATGCCATTTCAGAATCACAAGAAAAGGTCTAAAATTACAAAGGTAGTCTGAAGATGTCATGTTTTGTATGTGTTTCAATGAAATTTAACGCCTTAAGACATGGGAATGTAGATGAGAGGAATGTTCCAAGGCGGGGGGAGGGGGAGCTGGAGCCAGAGATCTTTCACAACGTGAGCGAGCATCGTGTGGATACTGCTGTTGTGCAACGTTTGGAGGAAGATGTCATTTGTTTGCTATCTCCGCTCATGGAGATCCTCGCCTCAAAGGGATTACGCCGAAGCTTTGCTGGATGTTTCAACAACGTCGGACAGCAACACCAGTTCCACCTCTTCGTCTTCTGGATGGAACGCCCCCTCACAAGTCTCTGTCTCCAGATAAGAGTGTTTACAGGGGAGTGAGAGAGGGGTCCCAACTTGAGCAAGAAATGCATTCAGCCGGAAAGGGTTGTGGAAGCCTTCAGTCGAGTGATTAAAGTTAATATAGATTCTTATATTTTAGATGATATATAAAATAAGGTTAATGAATTTCCCAATCTACTTTGACATACAAGGGTGTATATAGGGGTGGGAACATTGGCCCTAGCTGAGATCACGGGACACGGGATTCAATCCCACCAACTTCCAGACACAGACATAGATGCTCAACCAACACACTGAATCAGCTACACAGAACCATAGAGGGAGGTCCCAGCAAGGACTGCCTCTCCGTCTTTACGGATTTTTTTTGTTGTTAAATAATTAGATGATATGTTCAAATTCACGCAGGTTAAAAGGGGCAGTATAGGGGCCGCAGCAAGGGCCACTCAGGCAGTGAGTCGGCATCAAGGTCAAAAAGGTCACTACTCAAACTAACCTGACTATAGCACTGATTAGTCATGACTATAGCACTGATTAGTCAGCATTCCCCTCCCTCCCCAGCTTCTGTCATTGATTACTCCTCTACTACGCTGTGATTTCTTTGTTACTCATTTGCTCCTCTGTTCTCAATTAACCTCCATTGCTCTCTTAATTAATCTCCCCTTCAGTTTGAGATTATCAGTTCTAATGTACTGCTCTGTTCTTCATTTTCTACTTTGAGTTGTTATGGAACCTTCCCCTGCCCTGTGTTTTCTCAGTCAGTCAGATGAATCAGATAAAGGCTCTGTGTGTGTGTGTGTGTGTGTGTGTGTGTGTGTGTGTGTGTGTGTGTGTGTGTGTGTCTGTGCTCGAAGTGCCTCATCATTTTGGTATGACTCTGAAATGACTGGACTTTTGGCAAGACTATAACCAAAAAAAAGGACTTTGCTTTCGTTTGTCTCAGAAGGGGCTTCAGTAATGCTGTTCACAGGTTTGAATGCTAAAAATGCAGCCCAGGTTTGCCAGGCAGTGACCGGACACACTGCTGTCTCTCCTAATCTCGTGCCTGGTGTCAGGAGACAATCAGCACATGTTAAATTAAAGGAGTCCCCAGAAGCTCATTTTAGCGCAGCTGTGTCAAACTGCTAGAACATGCAGGAAAATTGAGTTGTAATGTCCTGCCAAACACGTGAGAGTGTGGTGTGACTGTGGACACACCTGACAGCTAACGGTGTTTCTCAGGAGCTTAGTCTCTGTTAGTACCAGGCTTCAAAACCACTTTTGGAGAAAAACTATTATGAAGTGAAAATGCAGTTAAGGATATTTAGTTTATTGTGAAGGATCTGCATCTGGTTTACAGCCTGGACCACCGTGACAGGGATGCTGTCGGTCCATTAGTGGGCTGTACAAGCATATAAGCTCATTCTCAGCATTGGGGGAGGGGGTTATGGTTCCCAATACAGCAGATAAGTTCTGCGAGTGTGTGTGTGTGTGGGTGTTTGTGTGTCGATTATGTTTATATTACATTGTGGGGACCAAATGTCCCCCACAATGTAATAAAAACCTGCTATTTTGATGTTATGGGGACCAGGTTTTAGGTCCCCACAAAGACCTGTAAATACAATCAAAAAAACAAAAATGCCAAAAGTCTTTTTTTTTTGTTTTTTGTCACTTATGGTTAAGGTTAGTGCTGGGTGGGGGTTAAGGTTGTTATGATATGATTAAAGTTTTCCCTCTAGAAATGATTTGAGAGTCCCCACAAAGATATAATCACAAACCTGTGTGTGTGTGTGTGTGTGTGTGTGTGTGCGTGTGCACGCCAGCCAAGAGGGGTGTGCCCAGGTCTATAAAATTTCCCATGTGCTCTAGCTTATGTCTCCCACCAAATCCAATTTTCCTACCAGAGGGATTAAAAACAAGTACCCAAGCACCTCCCCCCCCAGCTCCTGGGGCACACCACCATTGTTCTGGTTATGACATCACACCCACACATGAGCCGGCCATGACGGGGGACTCCGCGTCTATTGGGGGGGCTATCAAATGCTGCTGACAGAGGCTGCATGTACGGGCTTCTCGCATGCCGATGGTGATAATCCAGCAATCATCAAGCACCCTAACCTTACCCTAACTCACCAGCACCACCCATTAATACCACTCTGATTCATACTGCGCCTCCTCCTAACTTGTACAATGCTAAATTGCCCCGTGAAGCCCCACGATCGTATTGAAGGATACGATCTCCTTCAGCAATGTCACTTAAGCCTTTGCTGCTGTCTCTGGGGGTTGACAGTCTTCGCACAATTAAATCCCTGTTAACTACGTAAATGGAGGTGACAATCATGTCCGTAGAAGAAAAGGAAGCAGGATCAGCGAGTCGGCCTGAAATGCAGCATTTGTGTCACGGCGGTATTTCATTAAAAAGCACTTTGATGCCACTTAGGACAAATCAGGTGGAATTTGCCGTCCGCCGGGCAGCGGGTCTGCTGTGCCAGCCTGTATTTACCAGGATCATCACTGCAGGTTCTGTGGCTCGTCTGGAGCCTCAGAGAGTCTGAGTGAGCCGGTCACTGGGCTAGAGGAACGGGACGCTGGGGAGTCAATGTGGCAAAACCTCAAATAACAATGAGCTGTGCTACAGGGAGAAGGATGCCCTGCAGGGGGGGGGGGCTGTCCAGAGCTGGATTAATGTTTCTGGGGGCCCTGAAACATTCAAGATATTTTTGAGCTAAAAGAACAAGAGAGAATTAAAAACGATACAATGTTACTAATCAAAATCAGACAGGACTCCTGATGTTTTCCAGGGCTATAGGCTATAGCCTAGGATAGCCGGGGCATTAATCCTCCCCCTGGATTAATATGCCCCCTGGTTCTGTCACACCCTCATGCTCACAGTCTTGAAAGGCTGAACCTTTCCTGCATCTGTGGTCCCCCCCACCCCATAAGATGAACCACACCATCGTTATTGTGACCACCAGAGGTGGGCAATTCAGGTCCAGAGAGTAGATGCCCAGACCAAGATTTTGTTTCAACCAACCAGTTGAGTACAAATCAACCAACCAGTTGAGTATAAAGTGTCACAGTCACAGAGTACTCAACTGGTTGGTTGAAATAAAATCTTGATCTGGACATCTACTCTCTGGACCTGAACTACCCACCTGTGGTGACCACCTACCCCCCAGCTCTGGCCCTCCCCAGATGCTATGGGACATCTACAGTGCATGGCTAAATGTACAGGCCTGGCAGTGACAGAGATTGACTGAACAGTGTTCAGGGTTGTAAGGGTTAGACCGTCCACCTGTCCCACGGGGGTCAATTGAATCTGATTGTTTTGCTGTCAACGCCTTCTAAGTGCGTTTAGAAGGACCTTCTCCTGCCTTATTTCAGATATTTTCTCAGTTGCCTTCACCCCTATAAACCGCATTACTTGGTTAACAGCTGTTTACCACCACGGCATTCCTGCACTCCTTGTGGAAGTGTCAGGGGAAATGGGATCGCGAGTGGAGACCCTGTCGCAGATGTGCAGATTTCACCCTGAAGATGTATTATTTAAGCGACAGTGTGGTCCCAGGCGGTGACGGCTGCCCCTGGAGGACGTCTGGCGCGGTGGAGATAAGACCAAAGCACACAGGAGGCTCCTTCTCACAGGTCTGAGATCCCAGCAGCCAGGTCCTCTCTGCGGTGTAGTCTAGCTATATGATTTTAATACTGCCTGGCATTCAGCCCCAAACACTGCAGTGACTGGCCGACCCTGTTCTCACAACTGCACTTTGCTTTGGAGAAAAGCGTCTCCTA
>JAODJU010000119.1:7772897-7786238 GCA_026776725.1 Gnathonemus echidnorhynchus
CCACCTCTGTCGACACCATGTGCCCCCTTCACATTTCTGTCTGCCCCCTCATATATGCCTGTCTAGAACCGGCCCCGCTTTGGGGGACAGACTCGTAGACTCCTGCATGCTGGGGTCCCGGCCTTTGGGGGACAGACTCCTGCATGCTGTGGTCCCAGCCTTTGGGGGACAGACTCGTAGACTCCTGCATGCTGGGGTCCCGGCCTTTGGGGGACAGACTCCTAGACTCCTGCATGCTGTGGTCCCGGCCTTTGGGGGACAGACTCGTAGACTCCTGCATGCTGGGGTCCCGGCCTTTGGGGGACAGACTCGTAGACTCCTGCATGCTGGGGTCCCGGCCTTTGGGGGACAGACTCATAGACTCCTGCATGCTGTGGTCCCGGCCTTCTCTCACATCGCTGGCGGTGGCACATGCCTCACGTGTGGCAGGGTCACTCCTGATGGGCTGCTTTATGAATATGGTGAAGCTTTGAGCGGGATAACAGCGAGAAACGGGAGCATTTGTGGTGTAGATGGTTCCTATTGGGCCCATAACCCCCCCCCCCTCCCCACCCGGAGGAGTATTAGCATGGACCCTAACCCTGTGTATATATGGGTATATGGGAGAATAACCCATGTCCTACTTTAACAACACCTCAGCTGGGGGGGGCACAGTCTCTACTGAAATGTAACAGCTTTCATGTTTTAGTGACACATTAACTGCAGCCTCGTGGAAGGGGGGGGGGTTATGTGGTGGTCAGCCTGTCCCTGAATTTCACCCCACAGTGCTCATGCTGCTACGTGACTATTATGGGCTTGTCAGTAGGCGAATGGAGGAGCCAGATGCACGACAGCTTTCTGCATTGGTGTGTCCGTGTGTGGCTGGGATGGTGGGGGGTGGGGGATGGGGGGGGTATGGTTTCAGCATATGGAGATTGCAGTCTTCTGTTCTGACAGCATGTTATCTGGACGTGCTCTGATGACATCAGCGCATCTCACTCTGGTTCTGGCGACGCCTTTATCGCGCTTCTGACTGAACTGTTGGGCCTGTCCTGCTTTACACTCAAACACCGTCTGATGGTGACTGTGGCAGAAAGAGCAAGTTCTGGCCCCCTCATTTTCGGCCCTGGGCCTTACATCCACTTCCTCTGTTTAGTCTGCAGACTGACAGCGTGACTGATGAGCTGATATCTTTGGGTCAGATCTGGCCATTCTCCGGGGTGACACTCCGAAAGGTGCGTGAGGAACGCCGGCATTCCACTTTTTGTTCATTCCTGCAGGAGAGCACTGCAGTGGCCTCTAACGGAACGCCATGTTTGGAGCTCAGCTATTGTTCCACCTTGGGAATGTTCTGTGTCCCAAGGAATAGAATGTCTGCCCCGCTCCGGGCTGCCTCTCTGTGATTGGCCGGCCGCCGTGGCTGCCGGTAGGAGACAGCGGGGGAGACGTCTTGTGACTGAGGGGGCTGTAATCTGTTGGGGAAGCTTGCCAGGACCAGCAAGGAAATACTAACACTTACTCCCACACACACTGCACAAAATACAGATAATGCATAAGGATATAACTGCACACATATACTAAGACACACTTATAGACACAGACGCACAAAGGGAAGGTCCGCAGTGGACACAGTGCATCAGGGTTAGCAAACGCACACATGGATATAAGCTAATACAGACATACACGCATAATATAAAATACACAGACAGAAGGAGAGGCTTTTATAGGGGCGTTAGTCAGCCTGTGAAGTCACGTGACAGCTTAAGGTGCCTTTAATGCATTTATGGGGGGGGGTCTGTGATGTGAGTGGGCCTGCTTCATGAGGGACCTTTAGCTCGCTCTGTGGAAAAGGCCAGTAGAGTGACAGAATGAAGGACCAGGACCCAGAACAGAAAAGCGGTGAAGGTGGCCAGTCTCCTGAGCGGACCTGTTAGACGGTGCCCTGTCTCAACATGAAACTCCAGCAAAGTGTAATGGAACCATGGGGGCTTAATTAAACACCTTTGTGTGTAAATGATTAAACTGTGTCTCCCCCAGTATCAAACTTTCTTCTACGTTCATGTAATGGAGTCATAAGTGTAGACCGCAGTCCTTACCGAGACCGGCCGGCAGTCTGTACTGGAGTGAGAGATGAAAAGCAGGATAGATTTGTTAGCATTTTTCTCCTGTTGCTCACTTGCTGCTCTCCTTGAGACAATGTTATTCTCAGAACACTAGGATTAGCATCACAACCTAAATTATAAACACACGTTTAAATTAATCATTCAGCTCTTGTTTAAATGGCTGGCTGTTTTATAAAGACACGAGACCATTCTGGGGCTCGAACCTGTCACCTGCTGGTCACACGTCCAGTTTATCACCCACAAGACCTGCCAAAATGTTTATAGATCTTCTGTATTATTTTACACTGAAAGGAGACTCTGGGGAGACCATGTACCCAGAACAAGAGCCCCAGAAGGGCAAGGTTGGATGAGAGATATGAGGGAAGTCAGTCTGTCTGCATGTATGTATGTATGTATGTCTGTATGTATATCTGTCTCTATGTATGTATGTCTGTATGTATGTCTGTATGTATGTATGTATGTCTGTATGTATGTATGTCTGTATGTATGTCTGTATGTCTGTATGTATGTATTTTGCCATGACATGAATGGAGTCCCCACAAAGATATCAATACAAATGTGTGTGTGTGTTCAAAGACATCCTGCAGGGACATTTCCGCGACGCCAAATGCCTTTTTTTTTGTTAGTCCAAGAGTGCCAAAAGTATTTCGTTTGTCACACATAAGCATAAGTGAGACTGTCTACCCTCTGCACTCCCCCACCATGCAGAAAGGGCCCCCATGACCCATGGCTGCTGGGATCGGGTTTCCATCACGGAGATCTTTGCTATTCATTGATATCCATGCCTAAGGAAGCATTTCGTGCCAGTTTAAAACGAAATCACATGGTACAAATACAGAAACATGAAGTACCCTGAACTTTAATTCTATAAATGATGTGTCTGATGTGAAATTTCCATTGTTCCTTGGCTAGAGCGAAAACTGCTGTTTTTGTTTATTATGTTCAGACTATTCGATCACTCACCTTGTTGCTCCTGGGAAATGAACAAGCTGAATAGTATTTGGGGAGGGGAGGGCAGCTGCAGTTATGAGCATTGGCCTCTGTGCAGCCAGCATGGGGGCGGGGGGTGTCACAATGATGGGAACCGTGAGGGGGAATCCAGTCAAATCATTAGCCAGGCCTGGCTGGCAACTTTTACAGTAATGTGTAAAATCTACCGTGGAAATTGTGGGACGAAAGAGCGGGAATGAGGTCAGAATGGTGAAAAGACGCCCCCCCCCCCGCCCCCCCACATCACGGTGACTCAGCACTCTGCAGGATGCTTGGGTACAGCACCAGCTCTGGAGCAGAAGAGGACGGCCATGTGACATGACATGTGACGGTATAAATGCAAAGATCTGCCTGTCTAACTAATCTGTTTGTAATGCTGCGGCATAACATAGCCTTTTGCTCTTATGGAAAGTTCAGTTGTCTGTATGTTATTGGTGGGGGTGGGATGTTAGCCTAACATCGGTACCAGTGCTGTAGCCTCTCATCTTGCTTCCCGCTCCAGGATGTTGGGGGCCGAGGGGGGGTTGGTTCAGAAGGATAGATCATCAGTCCAAGGTACCCTCTGGGGGCAGTCCTCTTGGGGGGCCCTTCCGGGGTCAGGGTCAGCCGCAGTGAGCCGTGACCTCGCTGGGGGTCGCACGTGGGCTGCTGCCTGTCTATGAAGAATGAGCCTCTGTTTGGCCTGGGAAACTGCCTGGTCTAGCAGCCTGGTGCCATTTTCACTCCCGAACACGGACAGCTGACTTCCCAAACTCACGCAAGTCCGTGGGATACATTATTTGAGGAAATTTCTCAGAATTTAGCAAATTTTGGAAGTTTAACTAGAAGTTCTTTGTTAGATTACATGAGGACTGAGTGAGTTTTGGTTCCCTATACTATAATATATGATGAGGAAGCCTGACTTTAGGTCATTGCTGGTCTCATGTCGCAAACAATCAAAAAGGGACTGAGTGAGTTTTGAAAGTTTTTGAACATTGTGTTCAGCTCAGCAGATTCACGATTTCTTTCTTATAGAAAGGAGGTATAACATTTCACCGCCCGTAAATACTTTGAAAGAGCTGAATTAATGTTATACTAAAAGGCTAGAATGGATGTTTAAGACTTAATGAGCTTCCAAGCTTTAGATATGAGATCCTGGTTGTGGGAGTTCTCTGGTTGTCGAAATCAAGGCACATTTTTAAAATACAGGTATGACTCCCTGTGTGGGACCATGTCACTCGGCTATCCTGCCCCCAGTTCCTCAAGAAGACGCATTGTGCGGTGTTGCACGATTATCAGACGAAACACTTTGATTAGCTCAACGGCAGACCGCTGGAGCCGTAATTAATAACAGATCTGTGCTCATGAGCGATTTCCAGGCTGGTGCCTTTTCGCTTCAGACTACCCGGGAAAAAAGGGGAAAAAGCCTTGTAGCCTGGGGAAATTCCTGCGGCCGTTTTGAGACGGGGACAACAAGCCACCATGCGTGGAGCAGACACTCAGCGCGAGGAGCGGGCGACGTGGAGAGCGGGCGACGTGGAGAGCGGACGACGTGGAGAGCGGGCGACGTGGAGAGCGGACGCTGGTAGTGTGTGGTGCAGGGCTGGGGGTGTGGGAGGGAGTGAAGGCATGCCCACGTTAAAAGCCCCCCATCTGTCTCGGGTAGAGCAGAATGGCAGGCCTCAGTCTCTGTGTCGGTCCTGTCGGTGGCCTTTACCAGATCACGACGTTGAAGCTGGGTGACCTGCCATCACCAAGGCATTGAGGAAACTATGGGTACTCGACTGTATTTGTGTTCTCATGAACCCGTTTGACATCATCTTCCATTGCCGAAGACCAGTTCCAATACTCAAGAACAGAAGTACAGAGGGCGGTAAAAATCCCCGGATGTCGTTCTTGCCCCATCCCAAATGTAAAGGATACATTGGCTGGATCCTTGCCATATGACAGCAATCCCATGATTCATTGCGGCCAATGTTAATTCTTGGGAGACAAGTTAGCGAAACCGGTCTTGCCAAGACCGCAAATATGGTCTTTGCCTACCCTGTAATGAGAAAAGCCCCGTAAAACAAGTAGCATCATAGCTTTCATCAGCTCAATGAAGGAAAAAGAAAGCAAATAAAACCGATGCAGTAAACTTATTTACTGTCTCTGTGGGGCATTTTAATTTGGCACCACCACCAACAGAAGCCCAAACACCCTCCCTGACTCCAAGCATTGTGGATGATGCAATGCCTTTAGCAGATGTGCAGAAGCTGCCAATGTCAATATCATACTAGGAGAAATATCTCTCCCTGACCTCAGCTTCCTGTCCAAGAGGTCACGGGGACGTCCTAACGCTGTCCGTCCAGATACGCAGATCCTTTCAGGCTGCTAAGCATTACTGATTAATGACAACACTGAACATTTCCTGGGGAGAACAGAGGGAAATGATCACCGACTTAACTATCTTAGGGAGCAGGAAGCTGCCAGGTGGTCATATCACCAGCATAGACATGACCTAAGAAGTGATTCATCTGCTGGTCCATGGCAAGAGGAGGTCTGGAGCGCTGATGGGTTGTGCGATCCAGTATGTGCTGCAGACAGCCCACAATCCCATGGTCACTCGGGGGGCATCTAAGCCATGGACAATGCTGCTTGGCTGGTCTACTGCTTGACCATTGTACTTGCTGATCCACAGTGTATCTAGCAGACCAGGGGTGGGGAACTCATTTCAATCCTTTTAAATCCTTTGAAGGCCATACTAAATTACTCAATCTCACACGATTATATTATATTCTGTGACACTGTATCAATTTTCAAAAACACTGCATCAGTTTTTAATCAACAGTTTACATGCAAAAATTTGTGGCAGACAGTGGTTCATTTTGTGTTGTATTTAACCTCCTGACCATTAGAGAGCAGTGTTGTAATCTTTTATCTGCCCTTTGACTCTTCCACTCCAACATAACAACGTAAACTGAGAGAGGAAGTAGCATAAGGGCGCACTGCTAATGTTTGCATAGCAAACATAGTTAACTAGTAATGTTAGCGATGGTCCAATGGAGTCAGTCCGACTACATGGCGTACAGAACTGAAGTGTGAGCTAATTTTGGCAAGAGCATT
The DNA here is from genome assembly GCA_026776725.1 of Gnathonemus echidnorhynchus. NCBI lineage: Eukaryota > Metazoa > Chordata > Actinopteri > Osteoglossiformes > Mormyridae > Gnathonemus > Gnathonemus echidnorhynchus. The sequence continues at coordinate 7,779,074 of JAODJU010000119.1, forward strand.
TATTTTTATTTTTTTTACTGATATAGGCAAATACTTGTTCTTAGCTCTGACTGCACAAAAAGTAGTGTTATCATGTTGGACGGTTACAGGGGCTGTAATAAATGCAAATGCAGATGTCACTCATCTGATTACATAAAAAACTCAACTTTTTTAAAACTCAGATATATGCACACAGTGGTGTGTTACTTACATTATGACAGTTTTCCTAAAATTAGATTTAAAATATCGGAATACCTTGTTTACAGTATCACAATATATCATAATATACTGAATTATAGCCCTCGTATCATGATACATATCATATTGCCAGATTCTTGCCAATACAGAGCCCTACAGTTTTATGTTATTCTGTCGCATGAAAACAAGTCATTGCTGTCTAGAGATTTTTTTTTTTTTTTGTATTTCTGAAATGCCTCTGGGCCGGATCAAACTGTCTTGTGGGCTGCATAAAGCCCCAGACCAAACTTCTGGTGGTTTAATAAGTTTAAAGTTAATCTGTTTTTAAGTAGGCAAATTAAGAGCCTCTTCCCACAGTGGTAAATTGATTCCACTGATCCACTGTTGCTTTTTAAACATTGATAAGATGCTCCTTAACATTATTCAATATTATGATGCAAAAAAAAAAGTATCATAGCTTCTTTACTTTACAAAGACCCTTTGCATTATATTACTGCTGCTTTAAAAATGACTCCATGCTGTTTATTAAGAGCTTCTGCACAGGAATTTGCTGACACTTAATCGCCAGTGAAGCACCAGAATCTGGAACCAGTTGAACACAAAAACACAGACAAGTGCAACAGGAGCATTAACGGGGGGAACGCTGGGGAACATTAAACTGTATAATATGTACAAAAGCTGGGGGAGACTCACACAGACACAATTTCTTCTCACAGTACAGAACGCATACATTATGCTGTGAATAAGACACATTCATATTCACATTTATCTCCCTCATATCTGGTTATTTCTTAGTGAGGACGGTTTTCCCAAAATATGTTTACGCTTCTTTCCAGTTCTAGTTAGGCCGTTTTTATGGGATACGAGTAGCAAGTCATTCCCAACCTGGATAATCACCTGTAGGCCAGCTATTTAAATCAAAGACCTGGACCTTCAGATTGCCGGACTTCTCCTCCTCCCACGTACTGTATGCAAAGTACCATGTGGCCTCCAACCACAAGCCTGTCAGTCGCTCTAATTACTGACACGCACATACAATCATAGGCGATAATGGCGCCACCTCAGTCACAGCAGCTGACGGTTAATGGAACCAGTTGGGTGCTTTTCTCCTTGAAGCCTTTCAGGACGCGGTGACATCACCAGCCACAAATGGCTTCTCCAGATGATCCCCAGCGCTGACATACAAGCTTGGCTCGTTGGTGTGCACACCAGACAGAGCCTGATTCGGACAGTTGCCATTAAACCGTGGTGACTGAGCTCTTTGTTGTCTCTGGGATATACTGCGAGGATGAATCCCTTTGCACTGGTTCACATGAAGAGCTCGACAGACTACAAATGTCCTGATTAGTCCTGGTTGTTATTCACCGCTTGTCTCACATACCATCAAAGTACCAGCAGGGTCTGTTGTCTATCTCTGGGGTTCTCAGCCGTTTCATTGTAAGGTCCTAATATGAAGCCTTAATTCTAACCCGGATCTTTAGCATTCAGAGGAGAAGATGGAGCCCAGGGTGTTTTATTCCCTTGCATGAAATTTTGGATGAAGGAAAACTGACATGTGTGCCAGGCCAGCAGGAACAGGTTCTTCACCACAGCAGGTGCTTTCAGTCAAGTAGGATAACCAATCAATCATGCACACTCCACCCATACAAGTGAATTAATCAATCACTGAAACATATTCCAGGAATACAAGTACATCAACCAATCAGTCAAGTACATTCAAGGAATGTAAGTACATCAACCAATCAGTCAAAAACATTTCAGGAATGTAAGTACATCAACCAATCAGTCAAATACATTTCAGGAATGTAAGTACATCAACCAATCAGTCAAAAACATTTCAGGAATGCAAGTACCTCATCCAATCAGTCATATACATTCTATAGGAATGCAAGTACATAAATCAATCAGTCAAATACATTCTAGGAAATCAAAAACAGCAACTAATCTATTAAGTGTATACCATCAGATGGAGATACAGTCCAGGAAAACATAAATGTTACAGGCAGAAATACTGTTACTCAAGTGTCTCAGGGCCCCATCCCACCAGTTTTCATTAACATTTTACTGTATGATAAGTCATTTTTCTCTGTGTATTTATTTACTTACCCCCCCCCCCCCACACACACACACACACAGTCCAAAAACATGCTGAGGCTAATTGGAGTTACCAAATTGCCCATAGGTGTGCAGGTGTGAGTGAATGGTGTGAGTGTGCCTTGTGATGGGTTGGTGCCCCATCCTGGGTTGTTCCCTGTGTCTGGGGAAGCCTCTGGGATAAGGCTCTGGAAACCCCATGACCCTGAATAGGATGAGTGGTTACAGAAAATTGATGGATCTGCTACTTTCAGGGAAATGCTGAACATACTTTCATAAGGTTTGATTCCACCATATCTCTGTGCTGGTTTGAAAGGGATCCAGCTTATCGCAGGCGTATTTGACGGGGAAGCCTGCTAGTTGCTGTCAGCTGAGGTGCCCTACAGTAAAGAGGCAGCCTCCATCGCTATGAAGACATCGTTTCTAACGGACAACGCGCTCTCTTCAGTTTGTAACAAAAACACACATAGATCACATAAAGTGATTTACCATCCCTTACTTTTCAATGCTGTAAATTTAGAAACCATCTGCAAGCAGCCTAAACATTTCTCTTATGTTCAGTAATATAATCTCAAAATGGACAACACATCCTTTAAACATCTGTTTAGGACACTTTCCGTTGCCTGTTTATTTGTGCTTCTGTTGAGGTTTACAGGCCAGTTACTATGAGTGTACAACTATCCCTGGTAGAATGGGGCGTGGAGAAGGGCTTGCAGAAATGTCCTTTGGTGTCGGTTATAGAAAAGCCTGTGTTTGCTCTGAATTCCCCATCCGGTTTGGGCTGGAGAGCACGCCCACCTACGGGGACCGAGAGGGATACAGCTCTCCCTTTGAACACTCTGTGCTAAATGAGTATAGCTCCATGGCACATTCAGCTCAGTGCAGGTTGCATCCAGCGAGTTTATCGCTGGAGGTGGTGGGTGTGCATTCGCGTGACGTCCACATTTGCAGCATTAGCATTTTGCTAAAAACACTGTTAGTGACAGGGCTTGGTTTTCGATGGCTGAGCATTAGTTTAGATGGACTCTTGATAAATCCCAAGCCCTTTCGTTTCCAAAATCATCAGTGGTCTTCACATCATTTGCCAAGTTTACCCAAATATGCAGCTGTATAGTCAAAACTTTCATTCATTTAGCACAATACGGATGCTCTTCTGCAAAGAATCACATTCTTTGAGGACTCCACCCTGCGGGTCCCCAAAACCTGTGCCTTCAGCTTTCTGATCTCATTGATCATCGTTAAGGCAGTTGTGGAGACATTACTGATGGTTGTAGGGCAGGGTTATCTAAATGCTTAAACAAATGGCTGCCATTTATGGTGACTGGTGAATCACTGATTGAGTGGAAGATAATCTTTCATGATTTTCCATGGTACCATGTCTTATCCAAGGTTAGATATGGTACGCCTTTTGTTCTGAATCTTCTATGGTCCATGACCTCCTTAAAGTGGTCGTCACCCCAGAATTCCTTCACCTTCTACTCCATCCAACCCATTGTCTACATGATGGACGGCTCTGGGCTGACCTGTGTTGATCTCCCAACCCCAGCGACCTCTAAACTGTTGGTTTTCCGCGTAACTGTCAGCTCTGGGATGATATGCATTTTGTTTCACAGCAGTATAACAGACCTCGCTGAATGAAGCAAGAATTATTTGTGTTTTCCACAACATACTGCAACTTCACTGGAAGCCTGATCTGAGTGTAAGAACAAGGGCCTCCAAGGTATTTCATTATTTTTTGTCTTTTGGAAAATCTTTGTTCTTTTGAAAATCAAGTAAAAGCTGTAGAACAATTAGACCTTTGTAGAATAATAATGCCTTTAAAGTTTTTGTTTTTCAGTAGACCTTCTCCCATTTGTACAGCTCGAAATTTCACTTAAGTGCACCAGCTCATTACCTCGCAATAGAGATACTCTTCAGACCTGAACCTGAAACCTACTCTATGATACACCAGACTCCATGCTGCTGGACTCCAGCACTCCAACCTGATGCCTCATACTTATCTGACATTTATCTCCGCTACATGAAAAGCACTTGCCTTGGGAAAATAAGAATAAGATCATTTTTACGAAGTTCGTAACCTCTTGTCTACCTTTACTGTGCTTTGTAAAATCAAATTTGGTCTGCGAGAGCAGGGACATGCAAAAGCAATTAGCATTACTAGGTCCATTACTGCCTGGAAGCCGTCTCTTCAGTGATTTTTCTGAGTCCCTGTGGGATCAGGGCCTTCACAGGCCACTCCAGAGGCAACGTCTCCCAGTATATTTCACTACTCTAGATGTCTTATGAATTACAGATTGAGCGAAAATGCAGACTCTGTGCGTGATCACGCTATGCCTCACAGGTATCTTTTGGCTGCACGGATTGGACAGCTCTCCTGGACGAAAGAAACGCAAGTATGGAAGATGGAGGATGGAACAAATAAGGAAACATCCATCCATCCATCCATCCATCCATCCATCCATCCATCCTCCAACCACTTATCCAGAACAGGACCACATTTGGGTTCTATTTTTTAAAGTGGGTCAGCTAGTATGCAATAAAAGTCATCTGGAGAATCAAAGAAAATGCACAATTGACTCCGATAATTAAATTTCCATCATTCCCTTCGACTCTTTCATCATCCTGCTGTGTGCTCTTCTGGCACTGGAAGGATTTTTTTTAGTCAGGCGTTGTGATCCGAGGTGCGTAGTTCAGGTACAGAAAGTAAAAATCCAAAGCAAGATTTTGTTTAAACCAACCAGTTGAGTACTCTGCGCCTGTGACTATTTATACACAGCTGGTTGATTGAAACAAAACCTTAGCCTGCACTTTTACTCTCTGGACATGAATTACCCACCTCTGGCTGTGATGACCGGAGGCACTGAACGGTGACATCTATCCTGCCTTCAGGTGAAACTTCCCATGAACAGAGAAGGGTTCCTGTCTGGCAAAAATAAAGTGCCTGTGTGTGGGGGGGGGGGGGCAGATGGAGGTAGTAAAAACCTTTAGACAATTCTGAACTGTTAATTCAGATATAACTGCGGTTTTATAGCCACACCTGAGAGGATCACCAAGAGCAGGAGAGCCTGCGCAGGTCTGGATGCTGAAGCTTCCCGTAACCTGTGTTCCTTTACGTACATTTCAGAAGGTCTTCTATCTTCTTGACTGACATTTAGTTAACTTAAACATAACATTTACTGGATGTTTTATTGCCTTGTCTAAGTTGTAATTCGTATCGTAAATTATTGTTGAGATTTGGATTTTCATGTACATTTTTTTTTATTAAAGATTAAAATGGACGTTATTGATCCCGGGAGAATTTGTGGTGCATACAGTGGCAAACACGTAGACCACAGACGGACATACAGTACAAAAAAACTGCAAAGACAGTACTCATGGTGCAAACAAATTAAAAAGTACATAGTACACACTAGTACACACTAAGAGTATACTATTGGCTATTGGATTATTATTATTATTATTATTATTATTATTATTAATAATAATAATAATAATAATAAGATATGTGAACAATTTGCATTTAATTAGCCAATACCTGAGGAGCTCATCAAATCACCCTGCTAAGTTAGTGTTGCTGACTGGACCACTTGGAAGTGTTTGGTTACTGCTGGCTAGTCTTTCACACCTAGTTCTTTATGTATGATGCTGGAGTTAATCTAGTGCTTGAGTTCCTGCACTGGACTCTGAGCCCAAGAGCCTAGGCTCAGGGCCTATATTAGCCCCAACCCCCCCCCAAACACCCGGCACTGAAGCTGGAATGTTGATAGGAACATGCCCCAACCGTCCAGACCCCTCCAATGTAGGCGTCCTCTGCAGGCGGGTGGACAGCACCTTGTTAATTTAAGCCAAGGTGTTCCCCTCAGAATGTTCTAGAGATGGCTGCTGCTTAATAGACTTCGGAATCTTCTCTGGGTTCTGGGTAAGGCATCCCTTTGGTGACCGGGGAAAAAAAAGGGTGCACCACCTCAGAATTAAATTCTTTGTGAAATTTCCACTCCACCTTGTGCAGACTAGTAGGTTCCTCGTCTACCTGCTTTACCTCATCAGGAAAGAATCCGTGCGGCGAGCGAGCACGCACCTGGCCTGTGTCCTCGCCGTCCCACATGTAGCTCAGCCACAGGACAGAAGCACGCGCTGCCCCTTCCAGATGACTGCTGGAGATTAAAAGACGAGGCTGCTGAACCGCTATTTTCCATTGGCTTCCTCCCAAGACGTCTGATGACTTCCTTTCATGAGGAAAGGGGCTGAGCTCCCGACAGGAACCCTGCTAATGAACGGCCTGCCAGTAGGAATGGGGAAAGGGGGGGTGGGGTTCCTATCTTTATGGGAGACTGCTGACTGCTAACTCCAAGCAGTGCAGATCCCCCGTGTACAATTACAGGCGTGAAAGTGGACTGATGGTGGTACTTTCTGTGACTTGTGGGTAAGTGGGGAAGATTCGCAGGACCTCCCCGTAGCTTTGAAGCAGTTTTGGTTCTGGGCCAATGGTTCAGCTGGAGGGATGAAAGTTATCGTTTGTTCCGGCTCCAGACCCTCCTGCCGCACCGAGGGCCCCCACAGAGCCTGGGGCTCTCTGTACAGTGCAGAGTTTGGAGCTCAAATCCCATCAACCCACCGGCTTGGTCTACCCACTGCTGTTAAAGGCAATACCAGCATGGAGAAGCAAGCAGGATGGGTCGTGCTCCTTGGCTGGGGGCCACCTCTGTGAATGCACGGAAGCCCCTCCCAGCCCCGTGCAGAGGGCTTTCGCACGAGGAATGCACCGCACCCCAGGACAACCCTTTGTTCACCGTTCGCTCAGGTTTAAGCCTGCTTTGGCGGCTGTATATTAGTGCTGGGGGGGGGGGGGGGGCATGGAAAGAACCCCCCACACACTTTACTTAGCAGCCTGGAG
>JAODJU010000119.1:7786338-7812009 GCA_026776725.1 Gnathonemus echidnorhynchus
TCCTTAATGGCCGGGCCGTGAAAATAGTTTCTGATATTAAACCGGTCCGTGATAAAATAAAGGTTGGGGACCACTGCCGTAAGCAACCGAACAGAAGATGGTGATTGATAACAAGATGGACAATTAAAAGGCTGAAGGTTACCTGTGGGAAAATGTTCGTTGATTATGTTCCAAGGCAGGGCCATTAACATGTAGTAAATAGTTAGCACATTCAAGCTGCAAAAAACACATAATTATCTACTTAAGGTTCTTATGTGTCAGGATAACAACAAAACCAGAGAATCCATCCATCAATGCTCCATACCACTAACCAGTACCAGGTCACAGGGGGCCTGAGGCATACCTAAGGCAGCATAGAGCACAGCGCAAGGGGCAAGTCTGGATGGGATGCTGGTCTATCACAGAGCACATATTTATACTCAGTCATGCACTACAGGCCACAATATCACAATATAATACAGCTGACTTACTGGAAACAAACCTTGTTACGTAATAATGACAGCAAATATCACGGACATTAATATGCTATAGACCTGTTCCAGATATCCCACCTTAGGGGTATTGATTTCAGGGAGGCAGAAGAAGAGCATCAGGGAGGCCAGTGGGCTGGCCAACGCTTGGCTGGTATTACAGTAATACCTTATGTATTGCCAACTGGGGTGACGGTGGGTGGGTGGGCAGGTAAAATTTGCTGACCTGGACTAGAGAGTGGTGGTAAAATCTGGGGCGAGGTTGCAGCAGTAAAACTTCCTGCTGGCTAATTTCACCACGGCTGAATAGCGTAACGACAGATTTCCGGGACGCCTCATTTGCAGGTGTCAGGGAGCTGCTGTCCATTCTGGGAAATTCCTGGAGAGGTGGGATGCCTGCTTGTCCCCCAGCCCCCACGCAACAAACCTATCCTCATTTCAAAGCCAGAAGTCAGTCTGTACCAATGCCATCCTCAGTGTGTTAGCAGTAGGAGCGGAGGCCTGAGTGAGGGTGCATCGCGTTTGGACACCGAACGCCTTGCGAATGCTGATGCGATGACTTGCCTGTGAGGGAAGGGAAATTCTGAAACAAATCGCACTTGATTGTTGTCATCTGTCCAAGCTGGATAGTACAGTGAGCAGGGACTATAGTCTGGGGGTCTCTGGTATCACCGTCCATAATTATTCCTAATTTCCATTCGCATAGAGTCTTGTGCCATGGGCATACTTTAGCCCCAATGCCAATCTTACTTCAAACAAAATAAGTCAAGCTCCGGGTAAATTGACTTAGTCCCGGATCTTTCCAATAGCTAGGAACTCCCCTGTCTTGCGCCCTATGGTTTATACCCATTCTTGGGTATTTTACACTTGGACATCCCCACCAAAAGCAACTGTATTAACTAGAAAATACCTGCAAAGGTTTAAAACTTATTGTTTCAACAGATGGGTTAAGCAAAATTATTTGTGGTTAAGTTAAGGTAGTGATTGGAAAGCTGACCTGAGAGGTTGCCTAACTAGCAACTGCAATTGTGCCTTTGAGTCCCCACCCTTAATTCCAAAGAACACCCTGACTCTCTTATCTGAGAAAGTTAAAGCTTAAAACACAGAACATACTCTGGGTACCAGCTATTGGTAAATACATGGCAGTCACTTCTGCTGATGACCCAGTAATTGACGTACCCTTTCAGAATCCCCCTGATCTCCGCTAGCCTATTCTGGTGGTATCTTTCCAACGCAGAGTGAGGGATCCAAAAAAGGATTTTTATGTTTGGTTTCCTCAGGTCTTTGCCTGGCTAACTGATCTTATCGCTGTGGGCGTTCTTGAATATTCATGAGAGCAATTTCCATTTTCCCATCTGAATTCGGTAAAATGCTCAGATTAACTGATATGGCTCTCTGAAGGGAAGCGCAATATAAAGTTCAGAGCTGGAGGAGTTCAATGTGGAAAACAGAAGGACACAACATTGTCTTGGAAGCAAATGGCTTTAAAAGACAAAGTAGCTCTTGACCTCTAAACCACTCATTCTTTTTGTTATGTACTTCTGGATTGTGGATTGAAGGTTGTGTGCATGTGCTCAAAACAAAATTCATCCACAAACGAAACCACAAATATTCTAAAGGTCCAGATTTGAATCAGATGCTGGCTAATTTATTTTTATTATTCTCTTTGCTGACTCAGTAACTGTGGTAACATATATGGCTGGACCCGGTGGAACCCTTATAATCGTCTAGGTCAGGCAAGTGTAAAAGTGAGACCTATCAGGCAGAAGATGATGAAATACTGTCTCTGGAATCAGTGGGACAGAGTGAAAGGTCATCTGTCACTCAACTGACTTCATGAGTGTTTCAACAAAAGAAATATATTGCCGTTTTCACATTTTTGAGATCTATACATGTTACAAAGTCAATTCCAAACAGGAAATATCTCTCCCACAGGTTTGACAACCATAGACAAACCCAAGACAGATAGACAACGTGAGCCCTCTTGGAACTGCAGTAAAAAAAAAGATAATTTCTGCTCATCAGACAATGACTGGACCAGACCATGTCACGTGGACTGTACTGACAAGACTTTTCCACAGGTACATGTCATTATGAAGCACGCTGTTTGCCCCTGGAGGCATTCTCCGAAACAGGGCTCCATGGAAAAGGAAGGCACTCATAATTCCAGGTGTGCCGAAAATGCAGGACAGGCCCCATCGATCAATGGGATCATTGTTTCAGTTCAGGAATCTCCTACTTCATGGCTGGGCGGCCTCACTGATGAGGCAAGGAGAATTATATCATCTGGCAACAACGTTGGCTGAATGCTAATTTAATATAACTGCATTGTTAACTTATTTTAACATGCTCTCTCCAGTGTGACGTGGATAGCATGCATTCCATGAAGCAGCATGACAGCTGAAATATTGAATAACGATGGATTAATGTGTGTTTTAACATTACAGTTACAGTGTGGTTAACAATGGTAACAGCTTTGTTCTTTGTGGCACGGAGCTCTCTCATGGTGGCGACACAGTTTACTTATTAACATCTGAGAGTCCTAATCTGCAGCTACCCAGGAAGCTGTATTGGCGTTACGAAATATGCACGTGCTCCAGAATGACAACTGCGAATTTGAGATATTTATTCGTCACAGGGACACCATTGTGTCCCTTGAGAAAGACAATTACAGCCTGTGGGTGTCCCCCTGCCTGAACAGGTAACGCGTCAAGCCAAGGACATTTTGATGGAAACATCTGCGATACAACTAAAGCGTGTTATCTAACAACATTGTGTGATGAAGACGACCAAAGAAAGGTAAGACAGAAGCCAGCCTGGAGCAGGGCTAGCAGCAAACAGATGATTTTTTTTCTCAGCTTATAGCGAAACTTTTTGGTTTGGGCAAACATTCCGCCCTTTTGTCATCGTTTCCACAGTAATAACTTGTAGAATAATCCTTTTAGTGATTTTTCCTCAAAAACACACAGGCCAGAATAAGTGTGAAATGGTCTCTCAGGCCAGTTTTTTTCCAATTGGTGAAACCCAAAGATATTTTTATAGCTTTCTCTAAGGTGTGAAGAAGCAAAAGGCAGGAGTGAGGAACATTTAAACAGAAAGCAGTGGGATGCAACTACATTTGTGATCCAAAATTAAACATTTCGAATTCAGTTACCATTAAGACAAAGTGGACGGAAATTGAAATGTCGACAGCTAATGTGAAGGTCTCCTCTCAGAAGCTGACAAACTGTTTCCTGCAGTCTCCTGAAGGTTCAAAGTTGACAGGCAACGTCTACGAAAATAACAACTAAGGCACTTTACTGCTATTTCTGCTGCTTCAGGTAAAGCAGGGCAATGACAGATGACTTGAAAAATTCTGGAATGTGATGATGCTGAATCGCGCTCCCCTGTCATGCCTCAATGAGCTATCTACTGGGAGCCATCGACATCGTGCTGTAAAACCATCTGTGATCCCTGAGACTTGGCAGAAGGGAAGAGAAATGTCCCATCTGCTGGTTCCGACGGACCAGCAGGAGGCTGGCTCTCCACCAGAAATAACTTGAAGAAATACTCGAGGATGGCGCTGGCCTCTATCACTCCTGGACCATTGGATCACAAGCATAGAACTTTGTTTTCAGCTTGACGCCAGCCGTAAATCTGTAGTAGCGAGAAAGTCAGTATGACAAATAGAAAATGAAGTAATAGATGGATAGATGGCACATGGAGGAGTGATTATCTCACATGGGCCAAGAAAAAGATGGTTTCATGTGAACTTGATAGGCCATGCTGCGAATAAATTAAATCCACTTAATATGCCACTGGGTACGTTGTCAGGCATTATGAAGCGCTGGGGATCTGGAGTTCGAATGGGAAAATCGCTTCTGCAAATAGAAGGCGTAGCCCTAATGTTGAGCCCTTGGGAGAAAAACAGAAGCTGAATTCCACAATGGGAGATATATCCAGCTACCAAAGTGGCTGACAGGTTAAGACGGTCAGGTATGAACTTTCACTCCATACATTAAGGGCACAACCAAGGCAGAAACTCTTAAAATAAGCATGAAATACAAGCCGAAGCGACTCTATGGATCCTGCTTATTAGCTGAAAATGTGAAATTTGATTCATATTTCTCATGTTATAATCTTTAGCTGGTTCTAAGTGTCACATGTCCCTGTGACCTTAAAGAACATGAGACATGAGACGGCTCCTAATGATGAGAACAATACCTTTCCAATATTTTAAGAATATGCAAATTCACTTCTATGTCTCACATTTAGGGACCAGGATGCACAAAATGTCTTCAGATAGCAATAAATAAATGTTATTGGTCCTGGGTATGATGTTAAACTGCATCTGGACCTGCAAGTACAGTAGTCTTCCAACTTGTTGGGAAAAATTTGGGGGTTGGTGGCGGGATTGGCACTCTAGCCACTTCAAAAATATTACGCACAGCTCCAAGGTAGTGGACAGGACTCTTTTCTGTTCTCTTTGCAGCAAATTCGCACTCGAGTCCTAATTTGATACGCCCATTTGGGTAGGCATGTGGAATGTCTTGTCCCTTTGGTGTAATGACTATCTTCCTCTGTTGTTGGAAGCACTTTCTAGACTCATTTCACTCTCTGAGGTACACAGACTGGGTAGTGGCCAGATCTCTGTTAGTGGGTACACCTATTATTGGTCTGGTCGCTCTGATGGCTGGCATACTTAGAGAGTGGTTGTTGCTGTGGTAGATCGACTCCTTCCGATAGTGTCTGATGTCACTCCAACCGCGGTGGGTGATGTCTCGCTGAGGCAGGCATTTTATTCACAAATTTGCTCGGTAATTGATAGGTGCCCACGAGGTGAGACTCCTCTAGTCATGGGTGACTTCAGTGCAACTACTAGCACTGACAGGGCTGGCTATGAGGATTGTGTCAGTCCCCATGGGTCTGGCAACCACAGTGAAAGTGGCTCCATGTTCCTTGACTTTGCAAAAGATCAGGGTCTGCAGGTCACTGGATCCTGGTTGCAGTGCCCCGAGCCACATTATTGGATTGCGAAGGAGATCGATCACATCCTCATGGGCAGATGCTGGAGGCTCCTACAGAACTGCAGGGTCTACGGTGGTGCCCAGTTTTTGAATTCTGTCCACAGACTTGTTGCTGCTACTCTGAAGTTCCTCCTTAGGTCCAGTAGGCTACCACCTGCTAGGAGAATGAGCCTGGACCTGGCCAGACTCCAAGATCAAGTGTGCAAGTATCTTGGGTGTGATTGCTGATCCTAATGTGTTGTGGGAGATCTTTCATGACAAGACCCTGAAGGTTACTGAGGGTTGTGTTGGTGTTGCCGGTGTTTCCAGAAGGAGGTGCTCCATCATGCAGGGCACTCTGGATATTGGTAAGAGGAGCTGTAGCCCACAGCCTAATGGCGATTCTGCTCTGGACTGAGGACTGAGAAGGATGGCTGTGGAGAAGGGCACTGAAGGCAGATAAGGAGGGTTTTGTTAGAGGAATCTGTGAGTAAGTGATGCACTATCTGACTCTTCCTGTGAAGTTAGGAGATAGATTGGGACTACATGGGGGGCGGGGGGGGTGGGTCATGAGGTTGTTGGAAAGGAGTGTGTGGTGCTCCCGATAGCTTTGTAAGAGTGCAGAGGTCCAAGTCTTTAGAGTTCTGGTGCTCCCTGTCTTGCTATGTGGCTGACCTAAGACAAACACTGGACTCCTTTGTTACTGTGTCTCTTTGGAGAATTCTTGGGTACCAATTTGTATCGAACAAGCGGTTGCTCAGGGAGTCGCAAATGAGGCACATTACCTGCATTGTGAGGGAGCGTCATTTATGGCTCTATAGCCATGTGACACGATTCCCTGAGGGTGATCCGGCTCACAGGATCCTAAATACACTGGGGAACTGAGCAGTTGGACCAGGCCAAGGAGACACCCATGTAACACCTGGCTATGACAGATAGATAGGCACTTTCGCAGGGTGGGACTAGACCGTTTGTCGACCTGGGGTGATGCCAACGGGGTTCCTGAGTTGTTTCTTGTGGTGGGCATGGTAACGCATTGTACCAGTGCAAGCTCCCCAACCTGTCCTGACCTGACTGATTGACATTTGGCATAATTTCAGTTCATTTTTACAGTCATTACTTCCCATCTGTTATCTCCCTGTTCTTGGGTGTGGCCCCCGAACCTTTGTTTTGACTACTCCAGATAGTGGCTTGTGTTTTCTCCTCCTATTTTCCAGATAGGTTTCATCTGTGTAAGTTCTTCACCTGAAGCCTGTCTGTGTTTTGTTATAAAAGGAGTTTAGCCTTAGGTCCTGTGCACAACAGTGCACAAGAAAGTGATTTTGACTCCCAAGGCAGCTGTTGTTTTACACTATGGCTACGCTGATTTAAGTGGCTTTAGTGCTTGATTGTGCAATAAACCCCCTACATTGTGAGCCAATTATTGTCTTTGTCTCCTTTATGTTGCCACTGGTGGTGACCAACCGTACAACCATCATGTAGGGCATGGACTTCATAAAGAAATAAGAGCACCAGACAAATCAAGCTGATAACAGCAATTAATGATACACAGCTGTGAAACTCAGACTTAGGAAGAGACCCTGCAGACAGTAAGGGAGGCGAATGAAATAATCCTGCGGTAATCGTATGACGAAGCGAAACAATGTGGGTCTTTATGAAGGTCAGACTGCGAATAGATGTGGTTAGAACTAAAATGGTCTCCTGTAAAACCACCGATTGTCAATGAAAATTAAGGATTTGTTGAAAAGCTGAGACCTATGATAGACATGGACGTGAAGGAGATATAGAAATGTCCTAACATTCAGCACCCAGTGGGCAAACCCCACCGAAAATTTGTGCATAATTTATGCGTAAGATACAAGATTGTATGCCCAGTTAGCTGACTGAAAAGGGGGGTTGGATTTGTTCAGCTCCTATAAAGTCCAATAGTAATTGCCCGTATAACGGAAGATTGCTGTATGCCAGAATGAGATGCACAACTTTATATGGAAGTACCTGCTGAGAGATGTAATGCTTAATTCGTAATAAGTATTAGAGGAAAAGTAATGGAATGAAAGCCTCAGGGGAAGTCTAGGTCTGGCACAGAGACCTCACCGAAAGGCCTCCACCCCTTGGCCACCTGTGGTCCCAGCTGCCTGCTATGACCTCACCATTTGGAGCTGTTTCTTCAGTCTCCTTCTTGACAAGTTACATTATGCATCTGCCATGCTGCGCTCTCCATGTGCTCTTTAACACTCTGTGGAGATTCCTGGAGGACGCGGTACGGTGTAAGCATCGCCCCTCCAAGGGCAAGCTGTTGCAGTGTTGAGAGCAGAGCTACTGTAGTTATCACAGAATACCAAGCTCTGGGGATTCTCCCGAAGTCCTTCCCACAGTTCCTGGAAAAACCCACCTGTTCTATTGAAAAGTTCAGTAATGTTTTTAAATCTGCAGATCAAACATGCCATGTATTTGCTGTCACTGGGCAGAGGATGCAAATGTTCCTTCCATCTCTGGATTGACCAGCTGGACCATTACGTTTGATTGGAAGCAGAAGTTTTAAATGCGTGATGAATAGTTTAATTTAAAGGAAAACTTTAAATTAAACAAGTTGCCAAATCTCAAATCTTTTAAGCAGAAAGCAAACAATTTTTCATCTTCAGCTTCAAGTAAAAAAAAAATAAAAATTAAGCTGCTTAATGATAATTAGTCTAATGAGACTTTCAATCACTTCTTTGAGAAGCTGTCAGAAGCATTATTTGGAACCTTATTAAACATCTTCGGACAAATGGACCGATAAATTTGTAAGTAGAAGTCAATTTCGTTAATCCCATTCAGCCAATTAGCTGTCAGCTACGTCTGAGTTTGGATTAAAGTAGGGTGGCATGGAACTTTTGACGATAGTTGAAACTGGAAACTTTTTTATTTTATTTCAAGCAAGGTTACAAAGTACATTCCTTTTTCTGCATAGAAGTTCGTAGGGGCGTGACCTCTCCCAGGTTGCGTGCAATGTGAGATGAAGCTCTGCTCAAGTTATTTTGCTCATGTAGAGATGGCGTACAGATACAGCTGGAGGCGAGATTAATAACTCAGGAGAGAAATATTTCATATTACAGCAATAAATACTGGTGGCACAGCAGCCTCACAGCCCCAGAGGTTTGCTTTTGAGTTTTCACGCTTCACCCAAATTTGCAAAGGGCTCCTCTCATAGTCAATAAGCGGTTCTGTATCATGGTGTCTATAAACTGTTAATTTAAACCTTGTTAGAAGTTGTTGTGTAGCTCCTGCTCCAAAACTGCTTATACTTTCCCTGGAAGATCAGCCTAGTCGACTCCTCATCAGCACGTATAACATGCTATATGCCTCATTTCTACATTGCTTTGGACCGAAGCATCTGCAAAATACGTGAAACGTAAATGTAAATTGTGTGTCGTACGATGGACTGGAATCCCATCCAGTTGCCCTGCGTTGCCTGGGACAGTTCCACGACGCCCCCCCAAACCAGGATAAGCTGTTTATAGAAATGGTTTATATGGTTTCTAGAACTACTTAAGTTGATGGACGCTACATTTGGTGGGCAGGTTCTGTTTGTGGAAAAGGGTCCATCCTCCGTCTGAAAGGGAGCCCTCAGAGATCGAACATTATGGTGCAACTGGAGACGTTACACAAAACACAGAAGAGACGTTACACGCAAATTGCTAAGCAGCGCACGGCTTACCCTCCAATTACCTCGTTTTTTTCTAGTTTAAATGTTCCACTCTCACACGGATGTGCTTGAGACACCACTGACTATTAGTGGTAAATATTTCCATATGGATCAAAATGTTAAGACTTTCTCTTCCTGGCATTGCTCATGGTAAACAGTCATGTGGTGGCCCCTTTTATGACTTCAATCTTTCTGACTCCGCTGAACATGCGGGGCTGTGTGGTACATGTGAGTAATGTCTACAGCTTGGGGGGGATTTTTCTTCAGCATGTTTTTTTTTCCTGGGTATGTGTTAATATGAAGAGCAGTTGATTCATATTGGCTGTGTTTCTGCGGATGGGGCTGCTAATGGGAATTCAGGAGGAATAAGTGATGTGGAAGAGCCTCAGCTCCACCTTTCTGCCACTTTCTAGCAGGGTAGGTAGGCTGGTAGGGTTAATGCCCTGCTAGATTTCCTCCAGACATTACAGTTTTCCAGCCCGTTGTCCTGGCTGCTGTCAACAGTGCACTTCACACCTGCACTTAAAGTTTCCCATTCAATTTGAAGGTCACTTGAGGTGATCCTCCGATTCATGAGGCACTGCTGGATAAGTCGACGGTCATCTCTGGCATTAGAAAGTCGCTTCTGCCCTCTACCTGGCTAGTTTTTGGTCGTTCCCAGTCTTTTTAGCCTGAGGTTAAACAGGTTGAACGTGGAGATGAAGGTTTGTGAAGCGGCTTGCTTATCTTTACTGAAGGGTTTAACTGGCAGCAGCTCTTGTGCAGCTATGATTATGTTCCCATAGATGTCCCATTGTCTGGAGAATGAGAAAAAAATCCTTGCCGAGGTACTTAGAAATACTTGGTCAAGGTACTTATTCTTAGAAATTTTGAGCCTGGAAGCAACCTACCACTCGGTGTAGCCTTCTCCTTACTTGGTCTCCTTACTTTTTCCAGCGCTGTGAATAGAGCTTCAGCTTCAATCAGTGATTTAAATACACCTGGGATGAACGCTTTCTTCACTCACATAAACAAAACACTAATGCTACCAAGCGGACCAATTGCAGCTCTTGTGGTCTGTGTCGCTGTGGCATGTAGTTAACATTTCAGGGAACGGTGAAGGCTACAGTGTAGGGTCCAGGGCTATGCAGTACTTACGGCGTCAGTTTGACACAGGAGTATACGTCAGCCTTTAGTGCTCCTTTTTAGAGTGATGTCAGTGCTCACCCTAGAAAGGGGTCATCTGTAATAAGGGGTGTAACCCATGGATGGGTCCAGTATTAGTCTAATGATAGTCCAGTGAGGTTCTGTGTAGGATGTAGCTACTATCCATGCCTGAAAGCTGAAAGCAGGTCTGTCCAAAAAGTATACTGCTGATATGACTCTTTAAACCTCTGGAGAATGTCTAGACTTCTGTGAAAATATCAGCAGTTACTTTGGTAGCTAAGTAGATAAAAATGTCAAAGCTGCTGTTGTGTTTTACTGTAAGCTGCATGAGAAATAAATTCAGTCCTCAAGCACCACATTTTCCGGTGCAGGGTTAGGGTTAGTCTGGAGCCTGCACATCTGGCACGTCTCTGGCCAGTAGGTGGATATTTGGGAAAATCACACACACAGAGGGAGAAGAAGACAAAGTCACACACACAGAGTTGGTCTCAAAGCTGCAGCAATGAAGGTATGGAATTGTAGCACTTCCCACTGAGCCAAAGTGTGCAGTCACTGTATAAATACATAACATAAATAACAAATGAATTTCTGATACAACGTTCTGTGAAGCCATACCTTCAGATGTCCATTTGTTTAGGAATGATCTCTAAAAACACAAGCAGGACACTCCCAGATTCCAGTCCCCTCTCCACTTCCCTCACCTACCCTTGACCGTTCAAGTAACGAGATACCCGGACCGTAAATATCCCCGTGCTTCTCTGTCTAAATTTCAACAAACTGTTGTTTTTGAAGTGAAGGAGCAAAACAAATCCCAATGCTACAGCTGAAGCCAATAGCAATCTCGGGGGAGCGCATTAAAGGCTCGCTCCACGGATTCCGAAGGCTGCGACTTGTATTGGGTGGCTTAGATGTCAGCTGGCAACCATTGCTGGCTCCCCACAGCTCCTTGTGATGTTCAGTCTCTTTTGGGGAAGATGTGTCAGTAGTAAAGATCGGGTCTCGTCGTGTCTAATCAAGCACCTCGACCTTTTCATTCCTGCTGACGGTTCAGTCTCAAGTGTCCAGTTCAATACCCTGAAGATCACTCATCACTTCAACACTGCCTAGTAAATTCGGACTGCCGAACCGATCAAGCGATAGCCTGCCTCAGGATGCACCAGGGGAAGATTTCTGTCCAAGTGTCCTTGGAGTATTCTCTGAGAGCCGGGGGGAGCTTCTCAGAAGCATTCTCTCCGTAAGTATTTATGGATGTTTTTAATCCCCATTTACATAAATCATTTTATTATTGTCATAAGTTACTGAGGCAGAACCTCACAGACAAGACCATCTTGGGTGTCCCTGCCCCTTGGTGGGGCTCGTTTTAGCTGCCCTGCCATAAGCCAGGCTCTCCTTGAAGGCACCTTTGGTCCATCTTCATATGAGATGTATTTTTATCATTGCCGCAAAGCCCCCTGAAAACCTCCCACGCGTTAACAGGCAGGACAGTCGTTTTTTATACGCATTGTTTCGCAGCAAGGGGTGGATTTAAAATACACTGACCCGCACATCCAAGCTCCGCCCTATAGGGTTGCAGTGTAGGGGATCTTCGCCATTGGTGGATATAACACAAAGATAATGACCTAAAATTACTTTGTCAAAAACTAGCATCAGAGTAATTCAGTTGCGATGAATTCCAGGAACAACCGTCTGTTAGTTTCTTTTCATGTTGGATCTGTTTCCCTTCTTTTCTATTGCTCTTCTGTCGTCACCAGTCTGCTGGCCATTCTTACATGAAAATTAATGGATGCCCCCTCCCACGAGGCCTCTAGCCTCACCCCCTTATGTATCTTCTGCTTGTTTTGTTAAAACGTTAAAGATATTATTCCAGCTAAGTGTCATACTTTGGCAAATCCTGCTGTAATGTTTATCCTCCCTGAAGTAACATTACAAAGTATCTTGGCAAGGATTTTTTTTTTCTCGTTCTCAAGACAATGGGACGCTTACGGGAGCATTGTCATAGCCGGACAGTAGCTGCTGCCAGACAGGCCCGTCAATAAATGTAACCAGCCTGCTTCACAAACCTTCATCTCCATGTTCAACCTGTTTGTATAAGAAGTGCCTGGTCTCAGGCTAGAAGGACAATATAGAGCTTCCTCAGGGACTCAAACCCTCTGCTGTCCAAGTCTCCCTCTCTTCCTACATTACTATGTTCTAAGGTCATCAGTTTTTTGATGCTATCTGCAGGACACATGGGTTTTTTTTTTAACTGCAGATGTCACAGAGGAGGGAGACTAAATATATTTAGATTTTATATTACAGGCATTGTAACCCAAGCAGTCAGTCAGTGGCCAACAGTTGGTAATGCCAGGCTCTGCACAATCCTGGCATGCTTGAAGGCCTGCTCGGTTATGCCACGAGTGAAGTGTGGTGGCTGCAGGATCGATCCCACAACACCCGTAAGCACAGAGCTTGACTGGAATCTATAATTACTGCACAAGTCCTGGAATTCCGTCAAAGTTGGTTTGATTGACATTACATGCCCAACCCGATACCACAGCCTGCTTAAGTGGTTCTATCATGTTTCGTGTTCCCGCTTCCAACCTGACAGGAATACGTGGAATTTCATAGAGCTGAAGTATACATTAGCCATAAAGTCTGGATCCTTATTCATCCTCAAGGATAATGTGACAAGTGCCTGAAATTGGAGTCGTTTTGTACTACTGTGTGATTCAACTGTATATGTCACTGTTATTTACCTGTTTGGGGACCTTTAAATAAAGAGAGACATTTGTGACTCGTGGTGAATGAAAGCACAGAAAAAGGATCGAGTGGCAGCGTCTTCAGACTGTTTTACGAGATATTTATGCTCCAATTCCATTGACTTTTTTGTTTTGAAAGTCTATAGAAGAAAGGGGACTGCAGTTCTCTTTATTGGCACTGATGTGCACATTTCATTTTTAGATAATCGTCACATTAACTAGAGATGCACTGTTTGTATTGGCCAACGATGGTTAAAAATGAGCAGATATTTACCGCCAATGAGCCTCTTTAAAATGCTGGCCCTTCATGATTGACCATCATATGTAATACACGCCCCATGTACTAAACAGTTTAGTACATTTAGAAAAATGTCTGGTGCGTGGAATTATTTTCACATATGATGTGAAAAGAGCATTAGAAATGCAGTTTGCAAACATTGGTCTGCACAATTTTCATGACGAGGATCTACTATTAAAAAATTCAACACAACAAATTTGGTTGCTCACCTCGAGATGAGACGTGGTGAAGGGCATGATGAGTTTCTGAAAAGCAAATCTGTTCCAATCAAGAAGGTTACAGTATTGCTGAGTAACGCTACTCGGTCAGTAACACAAGTGTTTGATAGCAAAATAAAATTCAGTGCAGGCAGTGCAAAATTAAAAGATATTAATCTTCAAATGAGAGTTTATCGCACTAGATGACCAGCCCTTCATTGTAGTTGGGGACAATGGTTTTCAGTGACTAATAACACAAGTAATAGAATTCCTGAAATGTGTAGCTGAGTGCAAATACAGGTTTCTGAGTTTTTGTATTCCAAGAGTTGGTAACAGTTACTGTTCATATCGTTAGTAACTATGTCCTTATTTGTATGCCAAGTGATGGTTGCAATTACTGTATAAACACTACGCTAATGCCATGGCAAATTTTTTTTTTTGTTTTGTTATTAATTTAAGTAACATAGTTATTTGAAACATGTTACAGTAACTGAAAGCAGTTAATATTAGAAAAATATAAGATGCATAAACTTGTAAAATGTAGTACTCTGGACTTTTGTTATAATTTGTTATCGTCAAAAATGTCCTTATTGGTACATCACTAAGGTGAACATGCTGAGATGTACCGTGTTTTGTTACGAAGAATTACATTGAAATTGAAAAGTTTATGACTGGGCTTCAGCTTGTGTCCCTTCCTTGACCTGATGTGCTGATGTGAGCATCAGACTGCTCTGCATTAAAGCGTCACAGGTACATTAGATACTAGCCAACTCCGTTGCACAGTACAGAAAATGCCGTTTAAATGACCCACATATCGCTGTAAAACTATGATATTATGTCTGTCAAAGTGTGTCTGCTTAGCTATTCCAGAACCTCTCCTAAAGTCACCCCAGTGTTTGCACTGACCGTCCAATACACCTGCGTACTTTGTGATTCAACCACTAGCACATCTTGTTTGTCTAATCAATACCTCATTGACTTATGTAACTAATTAAGTTAATTAATTACTGGGAATGATTGGGGTGCCCCTGGGGGTTAAGTTTGGAAGCCACCCTGTGGTCTTCTAGCAAGATATCAGTAGGTTTTTAGGGAACACAAGAAATTCTTGTTAGTCTTTATTGTGCTACTGCTAATCTGCATGTATTATGTAAAACTGTGTTGCTTTTCTGAGCAAAATACTCTTCCTACCCAGATGAATAGCTTTAAACATTTTCTTTGACTACATATGGCCTAAGACTTTCACACAGTACTCTATGTCTGTCTTGACGGCTGTTCTTGCCATCAGGAGCAGTCCGAGTGACAGCAGCTGGCTTTGCTGCTTCTCTTGCGTTCAATCGGGGCAGAAGAGCGAAGCAGGCAGAG
The DNA here is from genome assembly GCA_026776725.1 of Gnathonemus echidnorhynchus. Lineage (NCBI taxonomy): Eukaryota > Metazoa > Chordata > Actinopteri > Osteoglossiformes > Mormyridae > Gnathonemus > Gnathonemus echidnorhynchus. Next base: position 7,801,220 of record JAODJU010000119.1, read on the forward strand.
CGCGGACCATAGCGTGTTTCACGGGCTGCTGCAACTTTATTGGGAGCCCTGTGTAACACGATGACATGACCTCTGACACTATAAAGAGGCAGTTTAATAGGCACGGCCTGTAAAGCAAAGATTTATTCGCTTGTAATTGTTAGAGGGCCGTATCTGTGACACTAAAACTTTCTCTTCTGCTTTAACGTAATTATGGGTAATGCTCAAACAATGGAAACAATGTAAGAAAAGCTGCATAGCACGTCATCTGTCCTGGCAGCTCGCTAAGGGAGCCTGTAAATACCTGTCTGTTCGAAGCCTTTACAAACAAGGGAAAAACCCTTTTGGGTGATTCCCATGAAACCATCCACTTCATTTCCGAAACCTCTGTATCATTACCGCAAAGGTGTCCATTTAATGCTAATTTAATAAATGAAAAAATAGCCGCTTGCTTTTAAATGCATGTACAGAATCTATATGTTGTGTTCCTTCAGGTTTGCCACATTATTTAAACAATATATCAAGTTTCAGTGAAATGCGAAACATATTAGGTTGTAGATTCCAGACGGTGTTGCGGTAATGACAGACATCAGTCACAATCAAATAAAAATGTTATTTTAAAAATATACATTATTTCAGAGTTACTAAGTAACTAAGCATGACTGTTAATGAGCATGACTGCTAATAAGCAATTTTTAAAAATGTGAAAATGTATTGGCTTTAGTAATGGTGTCTAATGTTTTCAGATTGTTGCGGTAATGATAGTTTTAAGGACTTGTTTTGGGAAATGTTTAAAAACATGTTTCATTTTCTGTAAATGGTTTAGAATTTACCCTAACAAACACTTCAGACCTGGTTAGAAATGGCAAAAAAAATCTGTTTATGCAAGTCTAAATACTTCATGTTTGAAATCTTCGAAACCAAGATTTCATGAGAATCACCCTTTTGCCACGTGTCCCGTAATTAAAAAGCAGCCGCTGTATAAACGGCACGCTCTAACCGCGTTCATTCATACAGTGTTTGTCATGACAACGAAAAGAAACATTTACCCATCACAGAGTTAAAAATAAAAAACCTGTTTCCTGCCCCATGAACATATGTTGCAATGTTGAAGCTGCTACACCAAAGACTAAGGAAAATTCATTAAGCATGTTGGTGGAGGAGTGATCTGCAGTTTATGAAGCGGTTAATCCATAAAGACTTGATGGAATCCCTGTGTTTCTGACCTTTACTCACAGTGCCTCTCGAGATGCGAGCTACATCGGGGCCATCTTGCCCCACTGAGCCCAATTTAAAGTCATTGACTCGCACTGAAAACACAAACATGTCGTCACAGCGTGTAATTGCAGCCTGTCGAGATGGCAGGACAAAGGACCTGGACCGGCTGCAGATCCAGCTGTTTACATACTGGGTTTTTCCTCTTCTGTGATTTTTATAAGAGCAGCTCTGTGGCCCTGAGAATGAAGGTGCTAATGAAAAAAAGTGAGTCTTTTGCTGATTCTCTTGCGTTCAGTCGGGGCAGAAGAGTGAAGCAGGCTGAGCACGGACCATAGCGTGAGCCCTTAAAGTTGTCTAAGGGCTGGGCCGTTCTGATCTCCAGTTGCTCAGCAGTATCAGTAAATAGATGGTAAAAGACTATGGTGGGGGAGGGTTGGCGTAAATTCTTGATATTTAGCCAACAGAGAATGGGTTTAGTCTGCAGTGTGCTTTGACGTCCCGTGGGAACCTTTTTGCCGAGTCTTGCCAAAATGGCAGCATGGCAGAGGACAATTAAACAACATTATACAGCTGTTATGGTCTGGACCTGTTAGCCGCCAGGCATCTTTTCAGAAGTTACATGCAAAGTAGCCCTTAGCTTGTGTGTTTCAGCTCATCTTTTGAATGAATGAGGAGGAACCATTATGGTTATTTCTTGAGAAGTCCAGATGAGCCAAGTTCACAAGTCAAGTCCTCAGACATCTCCTAAGTAAATGACAGTTTCAGAGCCAGAAGCTTTGATACCAGAGGATTGTTGTTTGACTTCTGGGCCTTGTTTCCATTTCTGAAAGAACTCAGTATCAGCTCTCAAAACGTTCCGTTTTTACACAGCAAGGAAACAGCATTATTGCATTTTCATTGTGTCATGTCATTATAAAGTGGAATGTTTAAAGCGGTAGACCCGCATCTGGGTGTGTTTACTGGTTCTGGTTGTAATATTAAACATGACAACATGTCTTCGTGTCGAAAAAAAAATGCCTTACAATGGCTCGTAACAGCCTATGCATGTGTCCTATTATGTACATGACTCTGACAGTTTCGTCCCCATCTGAATCCAATACAAACAGGCCTGGCATATATATACACACACCGCTCAAAAAATAAAAGAAACACTTTGAAAACACATCAGATTTCAATGGGAAAAAAATCATGCTGGATATCTATACTGATATGGACTAGGTAATGTGTTAGGAATGAAAGGTAAAATGATGCGGCAGGCTAGTCCATTTTGCCGAAATTTCATTGAAGCAACTCAAGTAGTACTCAGTAGTTTGTATGGCCCCCACGTGCTTGTATGCATGCCCGACAATGTCAGGGTATCCTCCTAATGAGACGACGGATGGTGTCCTGGGGGATCTCCTCCCAGATCTGGACCAGGGCATCACTGAGCTCCTGGACAGTCTGAGGTGCAACCTGGCGACATCAGATGGACCAAAACATAATGTCCCAGAGGTGTTCTACTGGATTTAGGTATCGCCTCGTGCTACCAGTAGTGACACTGACCGGAGCCAAAAGGAAAACTAGTGAAAAAACAGTCAGAAAAGATGAGGAGGGAACAATGTCAGTGGCCACACATTCCTGTTTGGGGGGGTCGTCTCATTGCTGCCCCTCTAAGGTACCTGTTGTTCATTTCATTAACACCAAAGCAGCTGAAACAGATTAACAACCCCCTCTGCTACTTAACTGACCAGATCATGATTTTTAAAAATCAGACTCTTTGTGATGGTGAACAGACCCTCAGGACAGAATGAGGTCATGTCATTAGCATTGTATAGATGAGTCCGGAATTTCCAACACATAGTCTGGCTCTGCAAAGTCGTACAACTGCAGGAACCAGGTTGCTGCTCCCAGACGCTCTGCATTAACACTGACTCTGCACTCACTCTGTCACTGTATTAGTCTTGTGCTCAGGATTTGGCGGATATCTGAGCTGCAAACTCCAGATCGTCCTGTCAACTCTGTATATTCATCGGCTTTCTCTCCCACCCCCCCAATATAGGTTCAGTCACATTCTGTTCCAGCTGGGTAGGTATTTCTTCATGTGTCTGCACAAACTACAGACTACGGAATTTCTGTAAGGTAAGGAAATGCAAGAGCTGGCCATTCAAGGTGCAGCAGAAATTTTTACAGTAAAATTCATCAACAAGAGAAAGGTTTATTGTGTTATACCGTATTGATATCGTGGTGCAGTATAATATTGTCTGTCTGCTTCTTGCATCATTCTGAGTGTAAACTGTATAAACTGGCTGTCAGAGATGGAGACTTCAGATACAGACTGTACAAATACAGACCAACATTTTGTTTCAACCAACCACTTGAGTATAAAGAGTCACAATCACAGAATCTTGGTCTGGACTTCAACTTCCCACCTCTGCTGGCTCTGCTTGACTTGGTGCAATCCAGATACCTGGTGCCAAACCGTGGGGGTTGTAGCAGAGCAGGGCTTTCTGAAAAGGCCTTAAGGAAGAGGAGCATGCACACATACCCCAGTTGAGTCGTTGGAATGGGATTGTGGGAAATGGGTTGGTTTAGGAAGCTGCTTGACTACTGATCGTTTGTAAACAGCTACTTGAAATGGAATTCAACGGGCCGCACCTGTGCAAACCCAGCTGCCATGGTCCCTGAAAGCCAAAGAGGGGCGGTACAAGTTAAACGAGCTACTAACATCAGCTGCATATTTTACCACATATGGTAAGTGGCAGACTGGTTCTGTGTGACATCTGTACTGTAGCTGTACCATATGAAAACCTGATGAGATGTTATACCATTGCATGTCAGCTCATGTCAGACCCCCAATCAGATTTTACTGTGATGTAAGAGCGGGCATTTGTACAGGAACATCCACGAACAGCACTACACAGGTTCTCAGAGGCTGTGGTTCTTTTAGAGTGTCATTTTCACTGCTGATCAACAACCTGACCAGAGTTGCACGAGGCTCACTAAACAAAGTATACGCTCCTCGAAGCCAAAACGTGCAAATGAAGAAGCAGGTGATGTCACCACGGACACGTGGGACTCTCCTCATCACATGACATGTGGCAGCTGCACAGCACACTCAGAAGACCTGACCACGCATCATCTCGTCAACAAGAACTTTCACATTTGCTTATGTTTTCGTCAGTGAGTCATTTGTTTTGAGATGAGTTGTTATGATCGGAAAAGACAGAGCCATTCTTCAATTAGAGCGAGTTTGTGTTAACAGAGTGGTCAAGTCCTTTGCCTGAAATCCCTCACTCCTTTGTATTTCCATTACGGTGCCGTCTGATTTTTTACGGTCATGTGGTCTGAAGTCCTGCTCTGCGGGTGGCCTAGTAAGCAGACCTTTCTCAGACACTATAGCCATTAATGTCTCAAAAAGGCACCACTGGCAGTAAAAACTAGTCCTAGAAGCGTCAAAGCTCACTGCGACGGGATTACTGTCCATAACTGCCAGATTTGAGACAAATGGGTACAAAAAAGTCATGGGGAAGCAGGTTAATCTTGCCTGTGATCCAAAGCAAATAGCAACAAAAGTCTGTTTCTTGTTCATTTTAACTAGGATCTCTTGACCGCATTTTCAGTGCCTTATCTGATAACATTTTGATATCAACATTAGGATTGAGAAAGTATTGGAAGGACATCCTGCTATTTTCGCCACCATTGATCTCTGTCCATGTGGAGCTTGTCTGTGTTCGGTTATTGGTATCAGTTATACGCACAGCAGACCGCATACGAGTTCTGGAAGACGAGAAAGACTCCATCCTTAGCCCAAGCTCTTAAGCAATCAGCCAGCCTGGTTCTTATTTCGTTGTCCAGCCGTCTTTATAGAAACACACATTAAAATGGTGTCCGTCGCTGCCAGGGCTCACAAGGCCGGTAAATGCTCATAAAAACGTGGGGGGGGGGGGGGCATTTCTGAGCCTTTCCAAAGTGCTTCATTTCAGTCCAGCGTGCACATGAAACAAAGTTTGACTTTTTCAATATGCAGTTGCAAATGCGGTCTTGTTTAAAACTTTCTCATTTTATGACAGATTTCGGTGGCAGTGGGATTGAAAAGTGTGATTTCAGTGCGATGGTACTTTAATGCCCAGTGTGGTAGATCAAGAGACTGGGCTTGACATCACAAAAATCAACAACCTGCAGTTTTTTCGTCAAATGCCATGACAAAGACCCAGAATAATCATCAAAGAAACTGGAGGTTCACTGCTGATCCAGCAGTCAACACACCATTGGCAGTTATGTGTAACGATTATTTTACCCCAACATAACGCTCTTCTCACAAATGAGTGGCGAGGACTCACAGCTCGGGGAGGGGACAAGGAGATATGGGGTGCAAGGTGACAGGGAGGACATTTTCCAGCTGGTCTGGTTCACTGCGATGCAATGGACCCAGCCAGTGCACTCATGCACCGCCTCATTCTCTTGCCCAGAACACTGTGGGTCATTAATTGCAGTGACATACGGTACAACGTTTGCATGCGATAAGGATTTAGTCAGTGCAGAGCTAGAATGCAGGTACAGGCTGAAATGTAATATTTTGAGTCATGTTTCGTCATATATGAATGAAATCACATTTCCACCCGTACTAAGAAATGCTTGCAGCGCAGCCTGAAAATGCATCCACCTTTCTTAGCTACAGATGGACTCCTTCTCCATTCTCATGTTAATGAGGTGATATAAAGTTATGTTTCCTGATCTGGTGCCCAGAGTAATTAGTTATAAGTGATTTAGTTTAACTTTGTTGACAAATTCAGTCTAACTGGCTAAAATTCATCAGTCTGGATAACAGTGTCACGTCAAAATCGAAAATGAATTATATAAAGTTTTAATATAACAATACCAATTCCCTCCTGCTTAACTTCACTTTTCCAAGTCTCTAACTTGCATTTTGTTTTGAAAACGTTTCACAAACGTTTTACAAGATTTCGCTCAAAAGTAAACCATTTACATAACACTAAACTCATTTTAGGTAAGCTTAGATATAACGTGACATTTTGTCTTGCTGACAACTGAGCCAAAGCGGTAGGTGAAGACAGCACTTTGCCAACACTGTAAAAGCCATTTAAATTCTGTATTTGTAATATTTCAGTGTGCTCACTTTTTAAGTTGTTTTTTTTCCCCATATACTCAGGTTAGGCACTCTAGCATATTTTAAATAAACACAGATATTAATTTGTACAAACTATAGCAGACTATCCCCAAACTTTCATCTGATCTAAAAATCTTTTGTTTCGGCCCTTATAATAAATATTGCAGTGTTCATTGCTTGAATTAATCAGGGATAATTCATATGTTGTCCTTTGGAACAATAAAAAAATTAAATTAAATCCAGATATAGATCTAAAATGCAGGCTATGCAATTTTACAAATTATCAAACATTGGGAGCATAAGCAAAGTTATCTACTTAAAGAAAAAGGCATTTTGTTTGGTTTAATTAATTCCACAAATAAAAAAATTCAATAAGAGCTTTGCTGGCCTATGGGTGTAAACAAACATGACTGAGAAAGGCTGCTCTACTTTATTATCAACTAGAAAATATTTTAACATTTTTATAGGTCTGTAATAGCTTAATTAAAAACATTTTAATGCAGCTATATTCAGATTTTAGCTCCTGCTGCACTATAAATAGTTGACACAGGGATATGGTTTCACAAATGTCAGCTGCATTTTTACATTTATAGGATGTCAAATGTTTACAATCCACATTTGTTTATTATTTTTGGGAGGGTCAATATAATCCAGTAAAATACTAGATTAAAAAATTAAGGCTTTGCAGTCCCAGGAACGTTAACTGTGCAGGAACATTAACTGTACGGGAACATGAACTTAACCAAGTAACATTAACCAAGCTAACAATTTCAGGTTCTGTGAATATTCCTTAACCTGTTTCACAAATATAAATCTGTGTAGTTCTTCTGTGGCTTTCTGGAACATTCTTAACATCATTTACCCGTTCTAGGGGTAACTTGTTAGACAGTGATCTTAGGACGATCTTCTTCGTGTGATATTTAAAGATGGTGTACTCCGTTTTGGAAATATGGGTTATCATAATGAAAGGAGGTCTTTGCTGCGCCTGTCTCCTGTCATTGACAGACTATGCATATTGCAGGTTGTCTCGGAGTCCGGAGACTGGGAGGAGACGTCCTGAGCTGGTATTATCCGGAAACCACATCGGGGAGGCTAAGGTAGCCCACCTCAGTACCCCAGCCCCACCCAGCTATAGAATACACAATGAATTCTCTTTAAAAAAGGAAAACATAGGGTGGTTTGCTCTCCTCAGTCATCTGAGCTGCACATAGCTCCCTGTATAAGACACCTGAGGTGACACAACATATCTGCTTGCTGGGCTACAGCATAAAAGACCTGAGACCTCAGTTGCTGCCTGTTGGCTCTGACCTTGGGGTGACCTTACCGAGAGTCTCTCTCACAGTCTCTCCGTAACCACCCCCACACCCTAACAGGAACGCGCCTCTATGGAACATTGGGGAACGGAAGAATGAGGTCATCGGCTAGCTATCCCGACAGGCATCAAAAGAGTTATTACATGCCGTTTACTGGGCAACTGCTAGTCTGTTGAAGTAATTACACGTTCATTTTCGAAGAGCGGGGTTAGGGGAGATGTGGTTTGGCCAGTTGAAGGAATCTGGAATAATATGGCCTCAACAGAAAGTGACTCCTTGTGTTTATGAGCGGGCAATGTAGGCTGTTGCTGGTCTAGTGTGGCTATATATAAATGGACATATTTAAATGTAGGTATATTGGAGACCAAGAAGGTAGAACAAATCAGAATCAGAATTAGAATCACAGTCACAATCACAATGGTTTATTGACAAATACTTCTCCATACAGGGAATTTACTTTGGAGTGTCATGCAAAACAATCAGGGACAATCAAGATAATAAATTATATACATACATAAAATAAAATCATGTGCCTCATGCAGATAATGTGCATAGAGCGATGAAGCAGCCAGCTGGTTAGGCGGACTGAGGCAAAGAAAATATGCATAGTGTAATGGAGATAGAGTTGCAACACAAAAAACAACATTAACAAACAAAACAAGACAAAACAACTTGCACAGACCCAGCAAGGCAACCATACATTCATTGTTAAGTACAACCTACTGCTTTTAGATTCACAATTCAAAGATATTTTATTGTCAATTCACATTTTATGTGCAAGACATGAGAACCAGAATGTCGTTTCTCACTCACTGGTGTGTGTACCGTCCAGTTAGAACTAGAATTATTTTTTAATTCTATTTTTAATTTATTATTATTATCATAAATTGCTATACCTTATTTCTATTCTTTATTGGCTGCTGCAACACCCACATTTCCCCTTTAATAAAGTCTCATTTTATCTTATCTTGAGCCAGACGAACGTTAGTTTGTTGACCTGTCAGTGACGGGGACGCGGAGCCGATGATGCGCTGGATCAGCCACTTCAGTGATTAATGTGCGCTTTGCCTTGACTCTCTGCACCAATCTGGCTCACAGCTTCGCCACTTACCACGGTGGCTTCTAATGACCAGCAGCTCCAGACACTGGGGCAGGAGCAGATGTCACTCATCTTCCAGCCAAGACGGCGGGGAGGATGGTTGCCATGGTTACGAAAAAGACCATCATCTGCTGAGGAGTAGGTAAAAAGTTTCACAAACACACCGACAATGCATCCTAGTTCAACATGACATTGTGCCACTGAAGTGTTTCACCAGCAAAATCACTTTCTCTGCCAGCATGATTTCAGTCCCATGGTCCAGATTATTATTATTATACATTGACTCTTGTCACAGACTTTTGCCATTGAATGACAAGAATAGCTCAGCATTTACCAACACGTTTCTTCGACATATTCCTCATCTGATGGTACAGTAAGACGTGGTGCAGTGCTGCAGTGGTTAGCACTGTTGCTGTACACCTCTGGGACCAGGGTTTGAGTCCACTATGGCTCCATGTGTGTGCAGTTTGCATGCTCTCCCTGTGTTGTTCTGGAGTTTCCTCCAGTTTCCCCCCGCAGTCCTAAAACACACTGAAGTGAATTGGCATTATCAAATTGCCTGTAGGTGTGAATGGTGCATAGATAGGAAGGTTTGCCACCCTGTCCTGGGTCTTCCTCTACCTTGGAATATTGTGAACAGAAGATGGATGGTACAAGATGATGGACCATTTCTGCTTTCCAGACACAGGACCAGCTGCTTAAAGCACCATGTTGCCCAGCTGGATGTCGACAGAGCTCACCGGCTTCCTTGTCGCACTGACGTGTCTCTCTGCTGCCTTCCCATTACATAAGGGCCCAGGGTTGTGCTGAATGCTCCATGTGTTCAGACGACACATCTCTCACGCGGAGGAAGAAACTCCTTTGCTCTGTGCCAAATGGATGAGGTTATATTACTCACTTTCTCCGCGCGGGAAGAGGCCAAAGCAACTGGACATACGACAGCTCCTAGCAGACACGATTACGCAACGGGCTGTTCTTGTTCGTTTGGAGTGAGAGCCTCATGCCTCATTCAGGTTCCAGTCGAGATGGGTGTTTGTGTCCAAATGGGATGTTGCACTTTAGCTTTTCAAAAACCTCAGCAAGGTTCTTCTTGTTGGCTGATGTGGTCTAAAACAAACTAGTATGGTTTTCACTGATGACGTTAAGTGACATGGAGGAAAGGCTGCATCATAACTTTTTTAGGTATGACCATGAAGATACCTGTACTATACACCTGCTGTAATTGCTTTAAAATGCTGAACATCTCCTGGGAAGTCCTGCTGTTTTCTCTTGACTGTGGTACTATACACCTATTGAATACATAAAATTGCTAAACAAGGTGCTTTAGACAGCAGCATCTACGAATCAATTTTTAATCAAGATGCCAGGGACAATATTTAAATTTTTACATTATTATTGCACCATCTAAACTATTGTACCATATAAGCCAATTGAACCACTGTTTACAGTCTTTGATGATCAGCATAACCTTTGGCACTGAGAGTGTTCCTTTACCCAGGATGTTCCTTTGACATGCATGATGGAAAATGTACTGTATGGTGAAAATAGATTTGTCTAAAAGGTTTTATTTGTCGCCCCCTAGTGGCGATATTGTTTTTTGTAATAAATATTACACGATGTCAGTGTGCGCATGGAACTTGTATCCATCCATCCATCCATTTTACAAACCGCTTATCCTACTGGGTCGCGGGGAGTCCGGAGCCTATCCCGGAAGCTATGGGCATGAGGCCATCTGGTGCTCTTTACTCCCTGTTGTAGATAGTGATGTTAATTTATCCAAACCCAACAAATGAGTCATTAATATTTTAATAAGCGGAATCTTGAATATAAATGTATAAAGCAGGACAAACAACCCTAAAGCAGTGGTTCTCAGCCTTTTTTGCACCCGATCTTACCCCTGATTTTACCATGCCAGCGCAGTTGCGTCCCTATATCAAGCAGGGCTGGGCTGGGACCAAAAAATTCCAGGGCCATCCCAGGAGATAGCGGCCCACTACGATTATTTATACGATATGCGAAAGCACATGACATACCAGAGGATATATGTGCACGTTGTGTGATTTCAAAAATTAAA
>JAODJU010000119.1:7845371-7857097 GCA_026776725.1 Gnathonemus echidnorhynchus
GGGGCCCGTGCAGATGGGGAGACAGCGGCACAAAGGGTGACACGCGCCCACACACTCGCAGACACACACACACACACCAACAGGTACAGCAACCTGGACAATGGCGGGACACTAAAGAACCCATTAAGTTCTACACCACGGACATTTACAGTGCCCATTTATTACTGACAGTAACTTCAGTCTGTGGTATGACTGACCCTAAAAGGACCTAGACCGTATTGTGTGACACAATGAAGAATAACCTGAAGGGACAGGCTTCTGAAGCCCGTCTTTGTGAGTGGTCCGCTACCTTAACAACGAGGACAAGGAGTCCTGTTTGTTTGCCGACGGCTTATTGGCCCATTTGATTATCGGCCCACGCAAAAAAGCAGGTCACGACATCGTGCTCAGCTGTTAGCTAACCAACTGTGGGGGGGGGGGGGGGGGCCATCACAGACCCCAGGAGGGCACCTGCTGTCGTACTGTAGGAATGGTCTCCGGGCATAGGTCATGCGAGTCACATCAGATGGAAGCTAGCTTATGGGAAACAGGATCCGGCCCGTGATGAAGTCAGTCGGGCCAACCTGAAGGCAACAGTAAACAGAGCCTTTGTTCCTCGGGAAGGTAGAAAGGGAAACTGACCAGTGCTCACGGTGTAAAACATCCACAGAGGGGTTAAATTAAATAGCAAAACAGAACCTGAAAAGACTCGCGGAGGGGATTCGCAAAGCATCGAGGTCTTTAGGGAAATTACACACATACTCCTGTCTGTTCATGAGTGCACTACTACAGTTAAAGCTCTCGAATTAATTACTCATTAGCCCAACAAAAAAATAATTGAAAGGCAGTTCCATGCAAAGGTCCGTCTATAATGCTAATAAAGTGCTATGAATTTTCATTTGTCAAGATTCAGCCTAAGAGGTTACAGAAAAAAGATCTGTAAATTGATTTGCCGATATTAAGCTCATCCATGCTCTGAGACATTTTGTTTGGCCAATATGAGTCTAAATGTCACATCCATCAAGTTTGAATTGCATTAAATTAGTCATTTAGAATAGAATTTAAAAAAGGTTCCTGCTTAGTCTTCCATACATAGATATTTTTCACAGTGTATATCTTTGCATCTTGGCTGAGCCCCAGAAATGGCAGAGTCAATATATGTCAGGGACAGGAGTCTGTATTCTATCAGAATGTGCTCCCCACCCCCCCACATTCCTGCTCTATACAGGACCAAGAGGCTGAGTCCATGAGACAAGAAGTAAACTCTGGAGATCCACTCTGACCCTCCACTCTGACCCTGTGCAGCAGGGTTATGGTTGAGGAGCGAGAGAGAGAGATCTGGTACTCACAGTAGGTCTTGCTGGTCAGCTCCTCCACCACCTCTGGCTTCAGCTTGCTGTTGGACTTCCCCATGGCCGAAGCTGGGGGAACACCTTGCCCCCACCCCTCCCCTCCCGTTCTTGAGTCTGGAAGACGCGGCGGTGTCGTTGAGCTAAGAGCAGCCCCCTTTCAGGAAAGCTGGCCGGGGTGGCTGGCAGCAGATAATCCACTCAACCATGTCGCGTTTCTGCTCCCCCGTCGACCTCCGCTTTGTGTCAGCTCCACCCCGGGGGGGGGGGGGGCTGTGTCCACGGGGGGCAGAGGCTGGGGGGCTCTCTTTAAGAATCACTTCCTGGGAATCTACCACCTGGAGCCCCCCTCCCCACCCACTGAGATCCAACGCCTCGTTTCAGGAGCAAGTCCCCAGGAGATTAGCCCGCTTACCGGCTCAGAGATGCGAGCTCAGTGCCGCCGTCTTCAGACTGTAGGATCTGAGAGAGCGAGAGGGAGAGGCAGGCGGACTCCCAGCCTGTGAGTGTGTGTGTGTGTGTGTGCGTGTGTGTGGCGTGTTGATAGCGTTGTCCGTGGTAACAAGTCACCAACTCTTAGCTGCCTGCTCCCACACAACCCCACCCCCTCCAAACAAGCCTATATCATTTTAAACATTCACATTTCCTTCCCTAAATTCTGCTTAATTATACAGAAAAATATGAAAAGAATCTTTTAATAGAATGTATTACTGTGTATAGGTAATACTGTGTATTAAAATGCATAATATATTTAATATATCAAGCATATTATAAATTAAATCTATTGTGTCACATTCAGTTCCGGAACATTCAGCATGCTGCCTTGCGACATAGGTTAATGTCAGACAGTAATGTCTGGGAAAGGGAGTACCCCCCCCCCCCCTCCCCGAAGTAAGCATATTCTGGCTGGGGTTTCACATAGAAGGAAATCAGTCCCCCATACCTAGGTGAACAGTGAGCTCACTCTGGCCTCTTTCATCAGTGGTTGCTGCATAGTCACACTGTCTCAGTATCTCCCAAGTTTCCCAATAGAACATACCAGAAAATATAAACAACACTGTCCTTCAAAAGAGCCGCACTCACAAAAATCTGTTGAGATCCACTTCCTCTGTCCCTCACTGTTCTAACCGCACTGGTCTCGTTTCAATGAGGTTACCTCATTTTTATTTGATCTTCTAGAGCCGACTATCAATTTTGAGATTTTCCCTCCGCTCACATGTACGTCAGTTCAATATTGTATTTTCATGACTTCATTAAGGAAAATCGGCTAGATGGTAGAAAGAGCAAAAAATATATCAGTTCAAGCTTTAATTAAGAGCAAGTGGGCTATGAAAAAATCTTCTAGAAGTGATGTGGGTAATTGCATATTCATGGACCTATAAATAAAAAGAAAATATGAACTCTGGTTTAAATATGTACACAGTACATCTCAGGCAGTTTATTAGAGTCACTGTGGAGAAACAGACTCAAGAGCTTGGATTGTTGACTCGAATTTGGAGGAACTTCCTCATTTGAGACACAGCAATGCAAGCATTTGTCGAAAATAGTCCAGATCCACACGAGCATGAAGGCAGCATCTGGAATCTCAGCTTGAGCAGTCCAGTGAAGCTTGGACAGCAGAGATGAGAACTTTAAACACGCACCAGAGCCCACAGCTTGGGCTGCAGTGTGCTTTTAAGCGACACCATCGTGATGCTGATATCAGAGGACCAGCGCTATAACTGATGGTGATGAGCAGAGCAGGGAGATGTGAACAATATATCAACTTATCAACTTCTAAAGCAGTGCTTCTCAATCTTTTTCATCCAAGAAACTCCCTGTGTCCAGGAGAACGTTTGCCCCCCCTACACAGGCTGTGATATTGTTACTCTTGTATGCATTCCGCAAAGGCGACAACAATTGCCTTTGTTTATTATTATAAACATTTTAATCTGGTCACACTGCCAAACAATGTAATTTCTCTTGACTCAGGCAAGCTGGTTTCATTCCACTATGTCCACCAACACCGTTTGTTTCTCATTTTTTAATATAATTCTCAAAACAGAAGGTGAATGTTTATAAACAAAAAATGAAATCTGATCTTTGGCAAATGGCTCTAAAATCCAAGTATATATTGCTGTAGCTGGGAGCCGAGTGTCGAGTAGGAGTGGTTTATCACAAGGGTCAGGGTATCAAATGAAATCAGGCCCCTTGTTAGAGACCCCTCCCACATAGCTGCAGCTGTATACCTCACTGAATGGTTTAATTTTAGCTGAGAATTCTGGGATTCTGTGTAACCTCACGACAGCTTACAACCTGGAAAGAATACTATTGGTTTTTAATAAAGATGTTTAATAAGGTCTTAATTATAACACACAATTCGAGTATATGGATATAAACGGTTTTGCATTATAATGTATCTCGTTTAAAAAAACAAAAAAAAATTACGATACACCATAAAAGGTCTATACCACTCAGTACTAGGTTGAGCCATGTTGTATTTCTACGCATTTCAAATAAATCGTGCAAACAGGGTCGCCAATTTTGGTCAGCTGGTTGGAGTGAGATTTTCAATGAGACATTCTGCACACGCATTTACATGTATGTAACAGTTTACCTTGTAAATAGTCGCAAACTACCCCAAAGCTTTAGATGTTGCTAATTTTAGGTCTATAATGAAATAATATACATTTACTGTAGACTTCATGCGAGAGTCTGAAAGCGTCAGTGTCACGCCAGATGCATGACAGATGGCAGCCCTGCAACCGTACCATTAAAGAGGAGGTATTGTAGATAAACAGGGTGAAAAAGATGTCAGCGGTGTGGCGGCACTTTGGCAATTAAAAATGCGACATGCAGCACACTGGTGCAGTGTACTGTAAACTGTGCCAAAAACGTGTGCCAACTAAAACTGGAAACACTGCGCCGCCATCCAGTCGGAAACAGAATGCACATGGGTACAGTCATTAAAGTTTGCAGTCCATTCAATTTGTGATAATTTTTCATGTTCCGAATCAGTTTACAGGGAATCCTAAAGGAATTTTAAGCAAAAATGGAGCCTTAAAGAAATAATTACTTATTGCGATATATAGTAATTTATCAAGATTGACTGATATAAAACAAATTATTTTGCCATATGGCCAAGCCTTAAGTTATATCAATGGATACCTTAAGCAATACCAGTTATGTCTCAAGGTTTGTGACTTGATGACAACCCATCAACAATCCAACCCACGTCGACAGCGACTACAATTCCCACGCAATTAGCTCAGGAACTGCGCAGGAAGAATACTAATGGGATACATTAGCTGACGGCCACTAAATGCTCCAAGCAGAGGGCTGGATTGTGTTCTCCAGAGCAACCTAAAGGCCAGAGATGGGGAGGAAGACAGGGAGAGAGCCCCAGGCACACAAATTGCTGATTCCTTCTCTTTCCACCTGCTGAGAGGAGCTGGAGGACGACTACCCAGCGCAGAAGAACACGTCCACTTGAACCAAGCACTAAATAATACCGGTATCAATAGAGAGTATCTTCTAACTGGGTCAAGGAACATAAAAGGTACGTAACCAAGGACACACACCATAGCATTCCTTACCCTGGTCCCTCACAAACCTCCCAAGAAACACCATGTGGGAACCAGCAGAACTTCATTGACTGGACCTGGAGTTCACAACACAAATCACAAGCTCTTAAAAGTATTAATAATAGTATTCATTTAAAGGGAAGAGTGTATAAACTACTGTGTTGCATCCTAATATTACACATACATATATAGTATTTTATTTTTCCACACTGAAAACCTCTGTAAAGTTTCGGCCTGATGATGAACCCGAGTTTGAGGGTTTGCATAAGAACAGAGGACAGTATTTAAATAACAGGAAAACACAGGGGAGGGAATATTCAAGTCTAGGGGAGTTTTACATACTCTGGAGTCGGAGAGAAAAGCAATGAATCGATTATATCCTGACAAGGAAAAAGTACTGCTCCATACTTCAGAGACATACGGTATCCTCTGCTTTGGATCTGTGTGGAGAGGTATTCATACTGCAAGACATCGAGCCCAAACATAAGAGCTTTGCAAGAACTTAAAAACAGCAATAAGTATTTACTTTCGTGGACTTCCTTCCACAGTCTTGAAGACTTCCCGCACTTGAAGACCAAGGAAGACAAGATCACAAGATGACCTTTGTGACCTTTGCCTGGATAACACGGACCATCAGGTTTTGCACAGACTATCAGCTCCAAGTTTTCACTCAAATTGTTATGCTGATATCCTTTGAAAATTAGCAATCTCATATTAAAGTGCAAAATAGAAACATTTGCATTAGTAGTCTCACACTTTTGAAATCCATCGTGAGTGTAATTTATATGTTTATAGGATATCTGTTCAGTTTTACTTTATTCATTTCTTAAATATAATCAGAATATACATGATATACATTCCATAAAATTCCCCACTTTTAATATCATTTGACAGATGATTAGACTGTCATTTATTATGGGTGCAAAATAAAGTGAATTATTTAAGAACATAAAAGATCTGAAGTTTGCCCAGTTTGTTACAACAGACAAGACAGAAGACGCTTATTATTTACAAATATGAAACAGAAAAGAATCCAAATCCAAAATGAAAAATAACAACAACCAAGAAGCGGAAAACAACACCCTTGTACATCTCAAACTGCACACCCAGGATTGCCGCAGGGGAAGTAAGCATCGTTCCCCATGACGGATCTGTCTGGTAGGAACCTGTACCTTGGACAGAATCCTGATGGCAAGAAAACCATAAACCGAGTCTCCATTTTCACAGCAAGACAAACAAAATCCACCTGTGTGGATTTGTATATTATTTCCCAAATGGTTTCAAACATGCTACTCATGTTTACGTTACAAAATAGCTAAATCGACACACCCTCCTTCAGTCCTGACAGGGAAGCATACAGAAGCAGGACAGTGTTACACCCTGAAAGTGGCATCGCGGTGGCAAGGTGGCTGCAGGTTAGCGTATCCCATAATCCACAATGCAGCCCAACCGTCAAATCAACGCCGGCACCATGTCATGGACAGGAAAACGTATAAATGACATCAGACAGCCATTTTGGCCAGTACCATGTTTGAGGGAGCCACATCGGGAAATATCTCAACATTTTCAATAAATATTTACGGGGGGTGTAAATAGGTGAACATCTGTTATGGCCCAATCCTCTGACTTTGTACACTGACTGCCATGTGGAGTACCCAACAGCCAGAAGTAACCCACAACGTGAGAAGAGCCCTTGTTTGTGCATCTTATAAATCACATTAATAATATTCTCTATCATATTAAACACAATAAATAAAAAAAAAATAATAAACAAGACCGCCACCACAAAAATCAAAATAAATACTAACAATTCAATGAGTATTCCTTGACGGTCTGCTGAAATGAGCGAAGTACAATGAGGGAGAAGAAGAAGTGTTGGTACATCAGAGCACCAAAATGTGGGCATAGTTGTGCAAGAGTGTGTGTGTGTGTGTGTGTGTGTGTGTGTTGATGAGGCTGTTCAACAGCAGTTGTCCTTCACAAGAAAAAAAAAAAAAAAAAATCCAAGCCAAGTATAGACAAGTCCCTGAAGCCTTGGGGCCAGTTCAGAACTGCAGCCACAAGGTCCAGATAGAGGGGGGGGGGTGTTTACATCTGCCAACCGCCCCCCACCCACCCACATTGTGAAGATCTTCTCAATCAAGCCATGCTCTCTCTCTCCTCTGAAGGCCCATTGGAGACCTTCTTCACCTTCTTCACACCCTCCATCATACCAGTCTTCGATGTGGTGACCCTGGAACGGATGAGGGACGGGAACGTCAGTGTGCACAGGATCGGACCTCACTGAGACACTCGTACCCAGCCCAAATAAACCTCTACAACAAAGCAGTGAATCAATGTATTATTCATCTGCATTTTCGCTAATCAAGGTCCGTGCTGATGGAGATGCCTGCTGAAGTCAGACCTGCGCAGATGGCTGGAAAAGCAGAAGCGGGAAGAAGCTGTTAATCTGTGGAGAAGGTGCCAGTGAAGGAGCGACCTGGCATCCCTTCATCACGTTAGGCTGCCAGAAACCAGACTCACATCTGGCGCTCGCAGCTCGACACACTGAGGGTCAGCAGCTGGAGAGCAGAGGTGATCTCCACCAGCCAAAAGCCTCACCTGACCCTGCTCTCTCTTCCTCTCTCTCTCTCACACACACACAGACACACACACACACACACACGTCTGCCTCTGTATCACCCAGACCCAACAACCAAGGATAGACCTGAAGAGTAGAGACTCTCACATCCACATCTATCAGCTAACTTCAATCCTAATTGACTGCTTTTGTGCCGATCTGAGAATGCGACCTCACACCCCAAAACTTATAAGGCAGACGCACCACAGCAGCAGTGTACAGCCCTGCAGGTTAAGAAACGGCGCCTGTGCTCGGAAGGTCACTGGTTCGAATCCCAGGCTCGGCAAAGTGCTCTCACTGTGGTGGCCCTGGGCAAGGCCTCCAACCCCCAACTGCCCCAGGGACCATCTGACCCTGCTTTCAAGTGCATGTTCCCTCAAATGATCTCCATACTCTGAGCAGCTTTGGATGAGCCTGCAGTGAGGTAACTGCAGTGAGGTAACTGCAGTGAGGTAACTGCAGTGAGGTAACTGGTCATCATCCTCCTCCTCTGACACATGCCCAAAGCAGGAAGCTCCAGCACCAAGCTGGGTCGCTGCGCAGCCCAGTGGGGAAGCGCAGGCGCAGGTCGGCCCGCTGCGCAGCTCTCAGCTGCAGTCCAGCAGCTCAAGGTCGCCGCTCCTCCCCAGGATGGGAAAAAATATCACAGCATGCCCCCTCCCCCACCAAAGGCTGCTGTCATGGAGCAGGTGTTAAAAGTACTGTCCAGCTCCCCCGCACGGGCTGAAATGTGGGTCGGGGCACCATATGGCACATGTATAGAGCAGGGAGGGGGCTCATTTCACATTATTTTTTATATTATATTAAATAAAACGAAGAGAGATACAAGTTCTTGAGAATCTAAAGAGGTCAGTTCGCAGTCCACTGAAGGAAACACAGGGCTTTTTAATAAGTAAAATGTTATTCCCACAACAAGAAGCGGGGGGGGGGGGGGGGGGTTCTCCATTATTTATTGCATGATCCTCAGTCCAGGCCCCAGCTTGCTTTTATTTCTGAGTGTCTAACACTCTATCATTTTCTAATGGCGTGAATCGAGTCCTTGAGGAGTTGAAATTTAAAGATGTTGACTTATCATAAGCCTGTCCGTCCATCCATCCATCCGACAATTCACCTAAATGTGTTTTTGACCTGTGTGAGGAAACACGAAAAAAAGCAGACAAAACTCCCAAGCCTCCTTCATCATTAGACGCCAGAAACGGTGAGTACTGGTGAGTACTGGTGTGCTGGAGCGAAGCGACGCCTGGCCTCACAGCCCGGACCTGGGTGTATCAGCACAAGCAATATAGCTACTGAAGCTACCATCACTGGTCACTGGAGTGAATCAGAACACGCACCATGAGGACAGAGCAGGCTGCACAAAACAGACAGGAACAGGCCACAATGCAACACACTAAACAAGGGAGCCCATCAGGTCTACAGGGCTGGACTTCTGACCAGTGCTTCATGAAGCTCAAGGTGCTGCATTAAGGAGAAACCTTCCCTTCAATCTTCATAGCTTTTAGATCATGTTCTGGTAGAACGTATGGTACTTATCCACTGTCACCAAGAACCAAGCAGTACCCGACCCTCACTAGAAGTCCCAAAAACGTGACTAAAGCAAGCAGGTCGTGTCACTCCATCATATTTCTTCAATATGCACAGAGATACCGTTGATCTGCATCGATATGCATAGATGATCTAAAAAATGGCACATTCTGTATATCACCCGTTATCAGCAGTATCACACATCGCAATGTACTGATGAACGTACGATAACTTGGAACTTGATCACTTCCAACGACTACTTAAAAAAAAAAAATGCTATAGATCTGCTGAACAGAATGGCTTCGTAAGGAAAATTTACACAAGCTAATGCTAACTCCACTAACATTTGGTTCTAACATAACACAGCGATTCTCACAGACATGCTAGCAGAAATTTGCACATAGTAATCATGATAGGTCACTGTCGCTTTCTTTTACCGAGCCGACCCTTCCACAGGGGGAAACTGAAGGGAGCTGGAGCCGCACTGTAACTTGTGTGTCTTCGCGGTACAGGTCAGGTACAGGTCAGGTACAGCCTGGCTCCAGTACACCAATGGAAAAGCACCAGTAGAGACTCACTTTGCACACAGATACCAGAACCAAAGAGTTGGGAGGTATGTGTGGCTCAGAGGGTTAGAATGCTGTGCTTGTTATCAGAAGGTTTCCAGTTCAAATCCTGTGGTCAGCAGACTAATTTCACCATTGGGCCTGTGGTCTTACAACCCCCAGTTGTTTCCAGGTCTGGCTGACCTTGCTTTCTAAATTATGCATTTTGCTTTGGGTAAAAGATTCTGCTAAAAAGAAATGTAAATAAGGGAGAATCTCGAGAACAGGTCAGAGTTTAACGTCAGAGGAAGCAATTCCAGCATTACAAATGGAACCAAAACACAAAACATTACATATCTGGTCATAACTCATGAAAAAGTAGCAGATGCACTGGATAATGGACTATGGAAAAAGAAAGAATCAGTTGAGTTTCTTCATTTAGCAAGATTAAAAAAAAAAAAAATCTATTTCACCAGGTGGAAAAATAAGAGAAATGCGTGATAAGAGGAGAGAGGAGAAGGACAATCAGAGCTCCCGGTTGAAGTTATTTATGGAATCTTTCAGCCTGGAGATGAAACGGGCCAAGTCTGCAGGGGTGTGGAACAGTCTGCAAGGTAGGCAGGAGGGATGGCACCATATAGAAGGACGCAAGCAGGGAGACAGATGAGCGACAAAGGAAAGAGCGGGAAGATTGGGGGGGGGGGAAGAACTCTAAAGCTTACACATCCTCCATCTCCAGGTCCTCATCCTCCATCGAGAGGAGCAGGTAGGGGTTGTGGGACGCAGGCCGGAATTTGTGCCCCGTCAGGAAGAAGAAAACCAGCGTGGCCAATTCATCCAGGAGCTGGGAACAGGAGGGCAGGAAGTGAAGGTTAGGACACGTGGGGCGGGGCCGGGTGAGGGCTGCAAGGATCCTGATTGGCCGTTACACAGCGAGGGTGGGAATAGGATCCATGACATGGACACAGAATTACCATTCAGGGGAGTGGAAATCACATCTGCCATTTGTTATTAAACTATTTTTTAAATGGCCTGATTTCCCACACATGCAGAAGCCAGAAAGAAGAACTAATCAGAAGCCATTTTAATCTGATAGTTATCAAACTTGCATGATGAAAGTCATACAAAACCACGCTATGCTTGTTCACACATGACAACAGCAATGGGAGCACAACCAGGTTTTCTCTAAGGCATTATAAAACAGTGAAGGTCCCACCCCCCAGTCCCAGTCCCGGTCCCAGTCCCACTGCCCCAGCAGGCGAGCTCTGCCCCCAGGCTGCACTCACCTGGTACAGCCACTTCCACTGGAAGGGAACGATAAACTTGATGAGGATAGCGATTATGCGGGTGAAGTAGATGTAGCACACGATCTGAAGGAGGAAGACGGAAATCTGATGAATCAGCAGCAAGGTAAACCGTGCCCTGGTGAGGACGGAGACAGAACCACGGCCTGCGTTCCACAAGCGAGAAATTCTCACTCATGTCATTCAGCTAGAGACGCCGGAGCGCCAGATAGCGGCTTCTCTCCAAGTGCGGTACGCTAACACGCTAATGCAGAAAAACACTCAGTCAAGGGTTAAAATTGGCTTTTCCCAGAGCTATTTTAAGATTAATGACGGCTACAGCTGTAGCCAAATATGAGCTTGTCGCTGTTAGGGGCCATACAATTACCAGCATGGCTCCGGAGAACCGTGCTGGGTTTGGGCATCAGAGGCAGCTGCGTAACGGAAGGTGGGGGGGGGGGGGGAAATCACTTACCATCACGTAATAATGCCTGAACAACTTCAGCTGGGCCAGATTGACGGCAGCTGGTGAAGAAAAATAAAGCAATAATGACGATTTAGTCAGAGGCTTGTCATACCCATTTCCACCCATAGGGGGCAAACACTGCCATTGTGTATGAGCGCAACAAAATGCTGGAGAGACCCAGCCTTGTAAATGGCTTGATTCAATTTCAGTTTTGATGGAAATTTTGTTTAGTTTTGATGAACTTTCAGAGTGACCTTATTAGTTTGTAATTTAAACGACACACTTCTATATAGCTGTTATATAATCATATACACTCACCCAAAGGATTATTAGGAACACCTGTTCAATTTCTCATTAATGCAATTATCTAATCAACCAATCACATGGCAGTTGCTTC
>JAODJU010000119.1:7859223-7881830 GCA_026776725.1 Gnathonemus echidnorhynchus
GAAGGGTTACTCCGAGAACATTATTAATCATTCTGGATCTGAAATGTTCCTATACACCAATGTTTCCCTATCCGATCCTTGGGGACCCACAGATGGTCCACGTTTTTGCTCCCTCCCAGATCCAAACGTGGTCTGTCTGGCAGGGAGCTGTGAGGGAGCAAAAACATGGACCACAAAAACATGGGTCCCCGAGAACTGGGTTGGGGAACACTGCTATATACACTTCTAGACTGTAAGCTAAACCTTGCCTCTTGTGCGGTGTTTGCCTGGTCTCCCTGTGTAACATGGATCTCCTCCCACGGTCCAAACGCACACAGTTTGCCAATTGGTTCTCCAAAGTTCTCCCTAGTCTGTGTACCACGATGAACTGGCGTCCCACAAGAGCCGGTTCTAGCTTTTCAGGGGCTCTAGGCAAAGGCCCCCCTAAGCAGGGAAATCGATGGTCATTCTGGGGCTTTGGCACCTGCCTGTAACTATAGCCAGACCCTCCTGAAACAATCCCATCAAATCCAGTGGTATAGACTGCGGAACGCTAAGTGCAGCTCTGTGCTCTTTAATGATAAAGACCTACCTTTTCCATCTGTGGCAGAGGCTTCCTGTAAGTGTCTGACAGACCTGTGGATGTCACAATGAGGAGAGGTCAAACATCAGCACTGTACACAACTGGGCTGTCATATTAACACATTAGATTAAAAAATGCACTGAGATCTTAATGAAACAATCCTAACACTAGCGGAGATATTATTATCAAAGCATATGCTTAAATACTTTTAAACAAATACTTAAAAACAAAATCAGATAAAAATTTCCCACCAAACTGATTCCGCTAGTATAGCGGAAGCTAAAACCCTGGGTTCCTTTAAAATCAGAGATAGATAAGATTTTAACAACTCTGAGCTATTAGTTAAGTTCTCCCCAAACGAGCTTGATGGGCCGAATGGCCTCCTCTCCTTTGTAAATTTCTTATGTTCTTATGCAATTTTTTAATCCAATAAGAAATTTAATTTTTCCGTGCATTAAAATACAGTGACTTCTTCAGTTTTATTTACTTGAAAAAGCTTGAGATAAAGCAATGTCTGTAAATTATTTTTGATAAAAACACACAGGATCTGAGCCAGGGAGTGAAGCCATACCAGACGACAGGAAAAAGAATTGCACCACAGCACAGCAGGTCAACCAGGAAGAGGATCTCCTTCCAGAGGCCGTACTCAGTGGTGCCCTCCTCCGTCGACTCAATAATGATGTATGCCACATTAGCCAGGACCTGGAGCGTGGGGGGAGGGGGGGGAAGAGAGGACACATGCCAGTAAGGACTCAGATTTCACTGTTTACCTCTTGTAAGTGGGTGGAGCCTCAGTGCCAGCATGGCTGGAAAAATATTTGCATTGCAGCAAAAGGCTGTGGGGCTTCCAAAGACCTGCAGAGGGATGACGATCATGAAGATCTTCTTGTCTTTATCTGACAGGATGTGCTTGACGAAGGCCCAGCCGGTTCCGATCAATGCGATGGTGATGAACAAGAGCGCCCCCTTCAGTCTAAGAAGGGAAAGACACAAACAAACTGTCTTTTACAGCCTTAACACTGAATTCATTGTCTACAGCTTTAAAACCAGACCGATTTGAAATGATTACAGGGAAGCAGTGGGTTTGTGACTCAGAGGCTTTCAGAGTCACTTCTCAGTTAGTGACTAATTTACAGCTGAACCATTCAGAGAGGCATCCGGACAGTAACGGCCCTCTGCTGTATGCAGAGGTGGAAGCCCACTTGATAGCACACTGACCTCTGGAGCCGTGTGACACTTTAAAAAACAGGAGTTCAAAACATGACTTACAGGTGTGTGATGTAATACACCACTGCCCATCCTTCAATGGGGAACCCCTGGTTAGAGATGTAGTAGTAATCAATCTGAAAGGAAGCATGGTCAATCAATCAATCAAATGAATCAATCACATTTTATTTAGTGCTCTGCAGCATTTTTACAAGCCATTTTGTCTCTGTGTGATTTAAAAGGATTTGTCCCAAGAGCAAACTTCAAATGCAACCTTAAGTGGTATAAAAAAAGGTTTATCAACACGTGCTGGTACTGGGAGGCGATACTGTTTTAGTCCAGAAAAAGGCAGAATCAGGCACTTTGAGAAATCTCTCCGACAGCCTGTGTAACACAGCACACCCACCATGCCCAGTGACGTGGGGGGGATACGGGCTGAGGTCGTGCCAATTTGCATGGACACTTACAGCGTGGAAGACCAGAGACAGGGACTTGGTGAAGGGAAGAGCCGTCATCAGCCAGTGGATCTTATAGACATCAGCCCTGAGGGAAAAGAGGAACAGGTTAGGAGGGAGGGAGAGAGGGAGACAGATAAAGACCAGCAGAGAAAGATAAGCCAGGGATTTGATAAGGATTTGGATTCTTCCTTCCCTAAAACCTTAAATGAGGCTGTAAATCCCGTATTTGGCCACGCATGGGGCATGTACACTCTCGCCAAGTTACAACACACGGATAAGATGTACGCCAGGTGAAGTTGCTTCAGTGATGGAGATATTGAGTGTAAAACACAGACCAGACCTGATTCCAGGACAGCGGATGTCCCTCAAGGGGAAGCGCTATGTCATACTCTCAAGAAAAAATACATCTTCCAACTGTCCTCTCTGCCCTGATTGCATATCTATTCATATCCTTTTATAACTAGGCCAGCGTGGGTAACAGCATATTTGTCCTGAACTCTTAAAACGGATGGATCATTATTATATTTTTAGTCCTCTTACAGCTAGTTTGCTAGCTTGATGCTGAAAAATACTTCATCTATACCCCTTAAGTACTTTCGTGACCATGCACTGGTATAGCTATTCTTATTTTATGTACGTCACCAGTGTAAAGTATATTGAAAAACTGATGTTGGGTACAAGTTAGACAAGTTAGCCACCAACATTTAACCTTTATTATGTAATCAAAGCCTGATCTCAAAACCAGTTCCAATTATAAATCAAAGTTTTTGTAGTTTTTCTGCATAATATTCACCCGTCATTCAGAAAAGTCTTTAAGTTTATACAATGTCCTTGTTTAAAAAAGTAGAGTTAGTTCTTTGCCCTCTACTGGTGAATATTGGTACTGCATCTATTAATTTTAAGATTAAACTTTATTGATCCCATAAAGCCATCACATACTTTAATAATTGGGAATAATGTATTCCTTTTAAAGGTAAGCAGGGTTCAGATAAGACACTGAGCCAGCCTTGAGGCCATCCCTTAATACTTTGAGCTCCTTGTAGAAGCGCAAGGCCACAAACTGCAGTGGTAAGGGCTGCTCCTCTGAGACTGACCTGTGTGTGCGGAGCACGTGGACCCACAGCACACCGATGAGGAAGAAGAAAATGGACATGAAGATGTAGAGCTTGGGCAGGGGGATCTCGCCGGCGGACAGGTAGCTGTTTGGGTTCTTCTCCTCGATCTTGATCTGGATCCCAGGCGGGTTGGGGAGCCAAACAGAGCAGCAGCATTGAAGAGGAAGAACCAAAAATAGACCGAGAGAGTCAGTGAGATAGGAGCAAAAACAGACAGAGACAGTCAGTATGGCAGGAGTGAAAACTACCAGAGATAGTCAGTGAGGCAGGAGCAAAAACAGACAGAGAGAGTCAGTGAGGCAGGAGCGAAAACTACCAGAGACAGTCATTGAGGTGGGACCAAAAACAGACAGTCACTGAAGCAGGAGTAAAAATAGACAGAGAATCACTGAGGCAGGAGCGAAAATTGACAGAGAGAGTCAGTGAGACAGGAGTGAACAGAGAGAGAGTCACTGAGAGGCGTTGCCGCACCCAGCACACGACAAACCACCTCAGGGATGAGAACCTGAGGGCAGCCATGTGGCGGCTGATGCCTCAGCACCACTAGTCCAAATGTGTGGTTTTTTCGTTGGCTGGAGTGTCAATCCTGCCACCAACCCCCAAGTTATTCCCTTTAAGTTGGAGGACCTCCTTATAGGGAGAGTCATTGAGGCAGTGCTAAAAATGGACAGAGCGAGCCAGTGAGGCAGAAGTGAAAAAGTCAGTAAAGCAAGAGTGAAAATGAATAAGAACAGATCGTCAGTGAGGCAGGGGATGGAAAAGGGGGTTTTTACATGAACAAATTCAAAGGCGTCTGTGTAGCAAAACCCATGACAGAGGAAAGTACAGGCAACCAAGGGTGGGAAGGTAGGAGAGAAGAAACACTGGGGGGATGGAGAGGAGAAGGGAGCCGAGAAGAGCAAAATGAGGGATAGGAACGGAGGGGTGAGGGGATTAAATGGAGGGAAAGAGAAAAAAGGGTAGGAAAAGAAAAGGAGAGAGAAGGCGGGAGGGAAAAAGGAAGGAGAGTGAAGCTCCTCACATCGATACTGAAGTGCAGAGGTCCTGTTGGCTGCTTGTCCACCGTGTAGCAGTTGTGAAAGTAGAAGTTGTACAGACCTTGCTGGCTTTCATTGCTGACGATGAAGTGAAACTGGAAACAGAGGAGCAGTCAGCCACCATGTCTCTGTGCAGAGAGACTTATAAAAATCACAATAAAAGAGAAGCCAAAGCTCACCTGAAATGAGTAGCTGCCCCCCTGATTTTGGAGGGGGTACGACAAATCAGGCTTAACGCCCTGTTAAGGACAAAAGTCACCAATCACTGCATTTCATTACAAAAACGACACTGTGGAGATCCACTCACTGACAGAATACAAGAACCTTAAGGGCACCAGAGGCTTTGGCTGAGCTGAAAACGCCTTACGGACCTTTCAGTGTGAAGGTAGCAGAGCTGAATCGAGATACGAATTCACAGATTTAGCAGAAGGGCACCACAGTGGCTCAGTGAGCAGCACGGTCACCTGTGTGCGTGTGGCGTACGGATGATCCCCCTTATTGTGACTTTCCTCCAAGTCCTCGGGTTCCCTCCCATGGTCCATAGACATGCAGACAGGCTAAGTGTGTCTCTTAATTTGACCGTGGTGTCTGTCTGTAAGTGTGTAGGTGTTGGAGTCCTCAATTGAGCTGGCAACCCAGCTTCGTTCCCTCTATTGCCTGGAATAGGCTCTGGACACTTGCAACCATGACTTAGATATGCAGTGAGAAGAAGGGTGGATAATCATCCAAATTTACGTGTATCGCAGCTGTGTGGCAATAATAGGTGCAAGAAGACAAGTAAAAGAAGAGGTCAGAGGTCACCAGTGTGGCCCAGACGGCCTCAGGAGTAGGCCTACCTGCGTGGCATCACGCCTCTCTCTGGCCTCACCGTCCCCTGAAAGAGAAGAGAGACACATCTCAAACACCATCGGCACCACCTGTCACTGCCGTCTGCCTGCCAGTTGGCATCACCAAAACACCGGCGACTGCCAGATACAGAAGTACCAGGTACATACAGGTATCCAGAAAAGTGAGAGTCACTGAACAGCCAGTCAGACAAACACAGGAGCCAGACCTGTAAATAGCTCCTGGTGGAACCCTGCAGTGAGACGTCCTGCTGTGCGTTAGGGATAGAAGGACTCTAAGGGGAGACAGCTAATTAAGGATAACGCCACTGATAAACTTACCTTTGGCTTTGACTGGAGCAGGACTGTGTTTGGCACCAGACTCCGCCTCCTTCTTCACGCCCGTCTCTGCCAAAGACGGCTTGGGCACCTCGGACACGATGGCAGGGAACGTGCTGTCCTCCGTTGAGGTTTTCATTCTCACCCTAAGCAATGCGACAAAGTGAATTGGTGGTGCACTGATATAAATAATCGATTTACAGTACTGGGCGACGTCTGAATCATGTTGGTATAAAACTATGACTTCATGTCTAACTGTGCCAGCTTAGCCATTCCAGGACTTCACCAAAAATCACCCCAGTATTTTCAGCGGTTATCACTACACCCATGTATTTTTTGACTTGATTTTTCGAGCACTACCATTTTATAATCACAAATCAAGGAACTAAAAAGATTAGCTGTGTTTGTAAATGAGCTGGTTGTGAAATGTAATGAATACATAGAATGCCAGAGGTAACACTAAGGACTGGTTTGGGGACAAAAGCAGCGTTCATCTAGCCATCCAACATGTTATGTTCTGTATAAAGTTGTTTTGTTAGTTTTATACTTTTATAGTGTTACTGTTAATCTACATATATACTTACTCTCCAGATAAAAAGCTTTAAACATTTTCTTTCACTGCTTCAGACTTTCGCACAGTATTGTATTTTTGTCTAATATTGCTGATACTGGTAGCTAATTCCGATATGCAGCTAACCTCTGAGCTCCACAAATCTCTAATAAAACTAATGTTGATGATGTTACTTCTTAAGATTTTGTAAAATGTGTGTAGCGACATCATATAACACAGACATTGTGACATCAAAGTACCGCTGACTTGGGAGACTTTAGCGAAGTTCCATGTGGTGAATAAGCTAATGAAATCCCTCATCTTCCTCCATGGAAAATGGCTGACCCACCAATATAATCATCTCCGTCATTTTAGTAATTATGTCCGTAGCTCTGTAGCTGCTAACTTTGAATATTGACTAAAATCTAAATATTGGCCAGCAATATGATCAAGTTTGACATATCAGAGCGATGCCGATGTCCTGATTTTTAACGGACGTCTGATGCTAACCGATATATCGTGCATCTGTATATCACAGGTACACTCAGTGGGTGGAACTGTCCCATGCTGTCAATCATCACCAATCAAACCAATGAAACCAATAAAGGGACCAACCGCTGCCTGTGACACGGTGTACCAAATCACACCCACCACGGAAAAAAAAGCCTTGCTTCTGCCATCACTAGGAGAACATATCAGGCCGAGGAATTCAATCTCCCTAAAATGAAACCTAATAGCAACTTGGGCTCCTTAAGAAACTAGCTGTCTGCGCGAGGAGAATCTCCATGAAGGAGAAACCCAGCCAAGGCAACGTGAAGAGCCTCCAAGGTGACCAACAGCACCGGTATTTATTGAGACAACCAGCGACACTATGTAAGATTCCCCTCTGTCCTGTGGGCACATCACTCCACATCACGCCACACTGCTCCACATCACTCCACACTGCTCCACATCACTCACTTGCTGTGCTCGAAGTCGATCAGCAGCAGAGCTACAGGCGTGTCACTGCTTGGCGCCTTCTTCAGGGCACAGTAATCCACGTCCACATCCTGCAAAAGCATGTGCCGTTAGCTCACACCCGACCCATCACACCTCTGTGCTGTTGGGGGGGGGGGGTGGTGCTCACATGATGACGGCCAGACACGACTAACTGAAGGAGGAAGAGGAGGGGCTCCACTCACCAGGTACGTCGAAAAGCCGTTGCTGTTGGTCCTGTCCAAACTGAAGCCGATCTTCAAATGCAAATCCAGCGTGAATTAGCATTAGCATGATGCTATAAATAGCTCACTCCTGTGCCTACATTACTTTAAACAAAGACAGCTCTAGAGAAGTCCCTAGGCCTAGGCTCTCAGTCAAGGACTAATCTGGATTACACAAATATGAGAGATGTTTTTAGAATGAACTTCGACTTAAGTCAGATCTCTCTTGTTTAAATTAAACATAAGTTTAAAAACTGAATATGCATTGGGGTTATGCATCAGGACCAGTCAAATTTTATTTCCAGGTCCAGAAATATTCTGGATTTCTTGTTTCTTGTCTATAACAGTGCAATACACAAAAATTCTGCAGGGAATTTTCTTTACCGTGGAGTCATCGATGTTGTTGGTGATGCCATGAAGCACAAGGCTGTTCATGGACACATTCATGTACCCATCCTTGTAGAAGCCAAAAGAGTTCAAATGTACCCTCTGCCGGACATCATCCTGGGGGGGGGGGG
The DNA here is from genome assembly GCA_026776725.1 of Gnathonemus echidnorhynchus. Taxonomy (NCBI): domain Eukaryota; kingdom Metazoa; phylum Chordata; class Actinopteri; order Osteoglossiformes; family Mormyridae; genus Gnathonemus; species Gnathonemus echidnorhynchus. Next base: position 7,867,032 of record JAODJU010000119.1, read on the forward strand.
TACACACAAATCTCAAACAAGTCTCCATGTAATAGTCGACTGCGAACCCTCTATGAGCAGACACAAAAATCCTGTTACACTGAACTCAAATAACTCAGCATGACTGTCACTTTCCTTAATTATACACTTTTTAAATAACCCTTTACTCTTACGTGTCCCGGGTACGCTATGATTTCACCAGCAATCCTACAGCATCAACAGGCTAAGCCGCCAGCCCTTCCCGTCCCCCGTGGTCACCTCTGACCCCCTGCAGTCCTCACATGAGCACTGCGTTGTAACTCTGAACCACGTACCAGCGTCACATAGACAAGCAGTCAAGACACAGCGGTTTAACCACCCAACCAGCGATCGATAAAAGAAAATACGGTCAGCATTACTCTACCAGGTAGACAGACGCCACAGAAAACTTAACACGTACCCTAGATAATCAGCCCCGTTTTAATACGGATATATATGTACAACTATATGTACTACCAAGGACAATGAGCAACAAAACACACGGAACTTAGGCTAGCTGAAGATGTAAGGGTCTCCCGCAACCTAACGTCCTACATTTAAATCAGCTTAATTGACTTAGCCAACCATTTCTTAGGATTACCAGCGGCTATGCTCAGGCCTTTCGTAGTGCTAACTAGCCACCTAATACTACTAGCTAGATAGCTACTCCCTCGACCGGGGGGGGGGGGCGTTGAACGACTCCATACTACTACACCGTTCAGACAGCGACCAGTTTAGCCCGATCGGCGTTATTTCGTACCTTGAGAATGAGATGGTGCAGTCGACAGTGGCTCCATCCGATAAGCAAAATAAATAAAACACGCCTGAACGCACACCTCTTGTCAGCCGCCATTTTTTCATATCAACATCGCCGAGCCGACTTCTGGATATGTGACGTCGTCAGGTCGAGGGCGTGTCCTAATTAATCCAACTCCTCCCAAAACTTCCGGGTTCCGTCACCACGTAGAAGCCGTTCTGCGGTCAAGACCCCCCGTCGCGCCTACGACGCCATTGTCTCTGCAGTTCTAACTGGCAATTATAATTAGATTACACAGCGGGTAGTATCCTAGCTAAAGACAATGACTTGTATGCTAATCCCTAGAGACAGTTGACTGTAACACCCCTTAGGGGCGAGCTTAACCACATTTACATCAATCTTCTAACTGCTCGTCTTGGTCAGGGTCAATTACAAGCGCAAACTGGAGAAGCTAAAAAGCAATATTTCTAACGATGAAATGGCTCTTAAAGACTGTCAGGTACTTTTCTTGTCTAAGATTAAAATTTAATTTCACAGCAAGTTACTTAATTTAGGTATACGTTTTCTTTCCTGAACGTCTCACTGAAGACGACTGACAGTACAGAAAACACAGTGCTGTAATTGTAATGCTGCTGGTTAACAGAAACTCCCTCAGGGCTATCCATCAAGCTCCATCTTATAAAATAATAATAATCATAATAAGATAGGGCTGTAATAGCCAAGGTCCTTGTACAAATCATCCAGAAAGAAGCAGAATCTGCCTGTTTCATATACGAAATATAATATGCATAGATTAAACCCCCTGAATCCAACTAGATCTGATTTTTATCTTTATTTTATCGAAATGCAGTCCACAGAATCTCACTTAGATGATATTCATTCACATATATACAAGGCACAAGAGTAATCAAAGATGTTTATGTGCTCGAATCAAATATTACATTTTCAAAATATGACATTAAAAAAAAAAAAAAAACACTAAAAGTTTTCTAAGTTAATTAAAGGAAATCAAACATAAGACCATATTGCAGTTTAAAACAAACTGGTACATGTGACAATGTGCAAAATGCATACAGGACCTGAATCAAATATTTTCATTCTCCATTGGGGTAAACGTAATAGTCATACCCGAAAGTTTGCAAATCAGGATGCATCCATGCTCTCAATCACCCACATTTTTAATCTTATTCGTTAAACTGGGTTCAATTAGTTACTGCAGTCCCATTCTCAGCTGTATCAGCATGTGAAAGGCAACAGACATGGCTCAAAGAGAGAGAAAAGTAATATTACACAAAGAGAGCCTGCAGTGCATACTGTCACTCATCCATAACAGGATGTATGTCAGGTGGAAAAATCAGATGCCGATAAATCTGTTTCAGAATCAGAATCAAATCTAACCAGAATCAGAGTGGCAATAAAAAGTGGACTGAGTAAACTCTCAGACTTCAAACTCGATGACAGCTTATGTCATTTTAAGATCACTAACATTTTACTGGAATGATGGACACTGTAAAGGCAGAAAGTAAGTGCTTAAGAATATGATTATGCCCAGATGTCATGCTTAAAAAGGGCTCAGAAACATGTAAACAAATACATAATGGCAGCTCTTTCTACATCCTAATCTGAGAGGACAGAAGGTGAAATAGTAATGCATTCATGTTCCATACAGTTTATCCCTCACTGGGTCATGATGAGACTGGATTGGCAGATAAAGATGCCAGTCTACCAAAGGGCACCAAGCAGGGGGCACCCTGAAATGGATGCCAGTCTATCAAGGGGCACCAGACAAGGGGCACCCTGAAATGGATGCCAGTCCATCATAGGGCACCAGGCAGGGGGACACAAATTATTGTTTTGCAAGAAGCATCAAATGATATGAAGATGAGTTTTTTTTTTTTGCCTAATTAGTGTTTTCATAAAACATCCAAAGTAAAAATAGCCAAGCCCTTTGTCACCAAAAGTGGTGATTAAGGAGGGTCATGTTCATACACAGCAAACTCTGCCGTCAGCAGGTCTCCAAACCCCCAAGGTCATCAATGCTGTTCGTGTTCCACTGTCCAACAGCAGCTGTCATATAAGTAGCTGTAAGACGGCACTTATAAGCCTCCAGGATCATTTTAATTAAAATTTAAAAAGTGCTCCCCATTCACTAATTTCTGGAAGGTATTAATTTTTCCCTCCTCACACACCTGTCCATTCCAGCTAAATGCAAAAGGTGACCCTGCTGCCCCCTGGCTGCTGTCTGTGGCAAAGCACCCACTATCACAGCCTGGCCTTAGGCGTCTGCTCCAGCAGGACCTTCATGTCCAGCAGCGCCCCCTCCAGGCCATGTGCCAGCTCTGTGGCATTGGTCTCTGCACAGCTATTGAAAGCTGACACGGAGAAGTTGATGTGGTCCTCCATGGGGTTGTAGCAGACGCCGTATCCGTCCGGCACCACTGGCCCGAAGCACATCACGCAGTCTGTCTTGGCCGGGACCTTAAGAGGGAGCACAGAGCGCGTCAGGAATATCCAAGCATTGCTAAGACAACAAGCCTGTTCTGTCTTTGTTAAGGGCTATTCCACTCAAAAACTGAGGGTCCATCTCTGTCAACCTTCTGAAACAGCCTTCCTGTATTGTGAATACTGATTAACCTAAGAATCTTTGGTTCTGTGAAAAGGCTGTGAGGATGATACTCATGTTCAGAGCAAATTAAATTGACCAAATGCAATAAAAAAAATACATAAATGATTATTTTACTGGTGTTACATTATTATATCAGGGAAAAGTGGCTACAGGTATAAATTCCGACCAAAGTAATTTGGAATTTTGCTGGGACCTCCATTTCGGGCCAGTCAGAGGAACTGAATGCATTCCTCAGACTCAGTCAATGGTTGGAGATGAATGTACCATTTTTGGACATGCTACCCAGAGGATTACAGCCTACCTGACTGGTGGAGAGATTGTAGTGCATGGCCACGGCATAGGAGGTGTCCATGAAGACCTTGGGTATAGATATCAAGTCATCATGGGCTTGGAGCCTGAGGCCCAGGAGATGGCGATCTATGGCCTGACCGCGGATTGCCTGCAAGGGAGAAGGAACCAAAACATAGATCTCCATGGAAGCGGATGTAGACCCTGACGGGAAACCAGTCCATTAGCAATTAGGTGCCAACTGAGTGACTGGGAGGAAACTATGGCTTCATGATTTCACATCCCAATATAACGGCAATAATGTTGTGCATGTGCAATCGTCACCAGGGCTTTAGATGACGGGCACAAACATTTTTCTCAACGCCGACTTTTCAGTACTATATGGATGTTTACTTACGCCCATAATTTGGTAAAAAGATTGGTAGTACGCCTAAAATATTAATGAGAGGCATATTGTAATGCCCAAAAGTTAGTAATCTGTATAAATTCGGCGCATTCTTATGTTTATTAAACTCCGTTAGCGGAGCACGCCACATACTACTGCTTTGGTAAATCATGGACGGGATAAGCATTGAAATGGTGGTGAAGAAAGGAACAGCTCAGCAGCCACAACATCTTTTAAAAGAGGAGATACTGTGGATAAACGCGGTGGAAAGACGTCAGTGGTGTGGAGGTACTTTTTGCAGATTAAAGTTCGACACATTTAATAAACATAAGGATATGCCGAGTTATTACAGATTACTAACCTTTGGGCGTCACGATACACTTCTCATATATAAACTGAGCAGGGGCCAGCAGTCACAGCTAAACCCTGGAGTTTGAAGCTATATTGCTACCCACTGAGCCACTGTGTAACCCTATAACGGTACAGAAGAATATCAACACTGACGAAACTCATGTGATGTGCCATGCTAAAGGTTACTAGAGAAAATACCACCACCGGGATGTAAATCCACAACCTTCCGGTGACTGATCCAGGCATTTAACCACTATGCACCACATTGCACCTAGAACAGCACTGGACTCACCATGTCAGTGTAGGTTCTGTGGGCCTTCACAGCCTTCTCCATCAGGACCACCTTCTCTGTGTTCTGTTAACACAGGTGGACATGAAATCCAGACCTGGGCAGTAAGGGTATGGAGACGAGAAACCAACAAGGGCTGCGGCTGAGGACTGACCAGCTTGGCGGAGTCATCCATGGCGCGTGCGAAGTTGAGCGAGTCGATAGAGGCTGAACGGATGGTGTCTGTACGACCCAGTCTGAACATCCTCAGGGAGGCGCTCTCATACGTGGAACAGCAGCGCCGGTACATCCTGAGGTATGACAAGAGATTGGGCGGGGGGGGGGGGTCACAGAATCAGCCCCGAGAACTACTAATTAAAAATGAGCATAATGTGTAACGTGATACATGCAGAGACAATGGTGTAAAGGAGCTGCATCGGGGCTGAAAGCGAAAGGGTCGGCAGTCAGCAGGACGCACCTGAAGTAAGCCAGCTGCAGCGCCACTTGTATGAAGGCGTCGGGACTCATCCTGTGAGATTTTGGGATGTTCTTCCCAAAGTGCGGGAACACGAGGACCTTCATATCCAGATCCTGCACCATTCTGAGGGACACGCAGCGGGAGAAGGAACAGTTAACCTCCAGGCGCACAATCCCACTCAAAACCCAGGCTGTTTCGAAAGTAGGAGGGACACCATGAATCTAATATAAGTAAACAACAGGATGTGGGGAAAAACACGCTACTCAGGTACCACCTACAGGCCAGCATTGGAATTGCGGACGATCGGGTTACTGTGCAAGACGGAGGGACTTTCCAACCCCTGTTAATGTCCTTTTATACAAACACCTTCAGATTACAGACGCATGCACTGTGCTAAGCAAACAGGATCTCTGGCGCCCCCACATGTTCATGTTCTGCTTGGCTTTCTCGATGTCTGCTTTGATCTCTGGAGTGATGTTGAATCGCAGCTTGCGGGGCATGGGCAGGGGCACCATGGGCGACCGCACCATGTCCGTCTTCCTCCTGATCGACACAACATTCAAACACTGTGACACCGGACTGTACTGTGTGTAAGGCTGTGTGCATTTCATATAGAGATTAAATCGTCCAATGTTAATGTCACAGATACACGTATTACAGGAACTACGGCAGAAATGAGTTACTCGGCGCTCTGATTAGCCATTCATTCTGCTGATAAAACAAACAGCAAGCGCTCTGACAACTTCCTACTCACATGTATTCAACTACATGGTCCAGCAGGGAAATAATGGGCGGGCCTTCGGCAGGGGCATGCTCATAGATCAGACCACATGACCCATCCTCTCCAATGATGAACTGCAGACAGAAAACCAAGTCAGGTGACCACAAAAGTGAATCATATCAATGTGGAAGCAGTCAAAGCGGCTACCTCAGACTGAGCAAACGCGACGGGGGTCAGAAACCCTCACCTGGAGGGTCTTGTCGAACCAGCGGTTCCCACTGTTCCGGCGGCTTCCCCCGCCGTGCAGCATCTGCAGGGCCGCGCGACTGCGGTACATCTCGTCTGAGACGCGCGGCATTGGTGCGTCCAGACACACCGTGAAGATGCTCTTCTGGATGGCGTGCACCGACTCCCTGTTTGTCTTGTCTGAAGGTCATTTTAATAAGACAATGATGTAAATAATTAACAAAAGATTTCAGGGAAAAAAAAAAAAAAACACTAGCCAAGCCCCTCCCATTTCTTAATTTCAGGCCCCGCCCCCAGACTGCCTCACCCACCTTTGAGGAGGTTGCTGTAGGCCTTGGCCCAGGTGTTGCGATGCTGCGAGGTCAGGATGCCCACGGGCTCCTTGTTGGTCTGCAGGGATGAGTTCCAGATTTTCTCTAGCTGCATGTACAGCTGGTCCGCTGTCAGTGGGGTGCCATCACTGTTGTATGCGTCCAGCACAAAGAACTGTAGGCCACGGGAGGAGAATTTTCACATTTTTAAACACCAGAATATTATTTTTGGGTGAATCAGGTCAGGTTCTATTGCTCCATCTGCCATCTATGTTACCCCTCATGGTGTTCAGTCTGGTAAAACATTTAAAGAATATAAACATGTTTGTTTTAGGCACTGATGATGCGTAACATCAGTCCCTGGATTATCAGAAATTCCACTACTGGCCACTAGGTGACATTAATCTCCTGTTAGTTTATTAGCTAGTAATTTGCCCATTAATCTCCCACTAACTAAGCACACCTATATTCTGACAGTTTGGTCTCAGAATAGAAGAGTAAAGCAAATTATTTTAAAGATTTGTTGTTCTACTCAAGGTTTATGTTTGAGACAATGGCCTTCCACAAAAAATACCTGGTAGTTGTGCACCACTGTGATGAATGTGGGTGCCCTCTTGCTACGGGCATAGTTGACCACAGAGTCCTTCTTGAGCCCGGGGATACGGCAGGAAGAGAGGATCTTGTAGTACTGATTCATACAGAGCGGGCTGCCCCCCAGGTACTCCACAGGTAGGGTTTCACTGGAGTGGGGCAGCAGTGAGTACAATTTGAACCAGGGCAAGCCTGCCAAAGTGAGTTTCTGCACCAACATGGAACCAACTGGAGTAAACAAAACATATCACTGCCTCACTGCAGATGACTCTACCTCAATGAAGCACTCAGAAAGAAAGAACGACACTAAATACAGTCACATATCACATCGTGTGTGAAAGACCTTCATCTTCATATAACCATGCTTGACTTCCTAGGCCGAAAACACAAAGACATTTTTGTGGCTAGACCAGGCGATCTGAAATGCTGGTAACAGGGCAGGCGAGACTGTGCCCCCCCCCCCCCCCGATGAAATGAGATCTGAACAGCCCGTTCTACAGGGCAACACAACTGACGCTCCAGTCAAAAGTTACAAAGGCACTCAAGACAGATTTGGTTTAACTAAAAGGAGGGCAAAGGCTCAGCGTTTCTATACATACGCACACAAGACAGTGACTGTAATCAAGCAATTCTCCAGATGTAGCGCGCACTCCCAGCAACACATAAACTGGCGCCATGGAGACAGAACAGACATTATACTCACTTGTCAATCATGGTCTTAAAATCCAAAACCCCTGCGATTAACTTAGCAGCAAATCTGAAAAGAAAGATTTAACAAAACCAAGTAGCACTTATTTCATCTTTACAGTCATGCAATCACACACACAAAAAAAGAATCAATCCATGCTTAAAATGCCCAGAGTAGTAAAACAATAATTCAGAGATATGAAGGCGACAGTAAATATCACTATCACCTTACAATAAATGTTGAATTTACAGAAATCTCCAACTCATCTTATAGTGACTAAATTTGAAATTAAAAGCAAAGAAGCATTTGGTTTCAGGAATAAAATACACGTTAAAATTCAGCTGTAAAATTAGCACAGTGGAGGGGTAGAAATTACACTCATCTATTTATATTTCTATGCACTGTGGTTACAGTTTCACTGTCATTCATTAAGATGCAGAGAACAGCTATAACTGATGGTTAGATGGCAATATGACAGATACTCATTCAAAGCCACCACCAGGGGGCGATCACCTCATCTGCCCCTGCCCATCATTAAAGTCCATGCGGGGAAGGACCACCCCAGGGCTTGAGTGGACCACCACAGGCATCCGATAGTCCAGGTAGGCAGTGTGCAGCCACCAATCAGCAAGCTGCAGAAAAAGAGGGATAAGAGGGGGTATTTGGTTTTGGTCTGTTCAGGGGCAGGTATATTGGCCTTGGCTATAGGCCCAGGCATTTCTATATATCAACCAGCATATCCGCACAGAGAGGGAAAAGATCCATTTTCTTTCAAGGGAAAGTACACTTTGTAAACAGGATCGCCTCGCAAAGTGTACGAGCCAGTCCTAGTCAAAAATAGATTAGTGCATTTTAATCAGAGTACGTGCAATAGGACATGTTGCAAATATTTCATGGTGCTACGGGAAAAAGTACAGTCAAAGCAAGTACTGCCAAAAAATACATTTCTTTAGCCCAGAGCATTCCCTGCTTTACGTAAGTCTCATATTTATATAATTCACCTATTTAATGTTATCAAAAATATAGGGGACAGTATGCCCTTAAGCACCAATAGCTCCAGGGAATGTCTGTCCCTGCTTTCTCAAAAATGTATGTTGCTTTGGATAAAAGCGTTCAGTAAATAAAACGTAAAACATCATTAATGTAAATTTCTAGCAAGATCCAGAAACAACTGTCATATTTAAATACATCAGACACAAACCAGGTAATTATGTAATCAGTAAAACAGGTCGGACCCAAAACCTATGTTTACATAACACAGTTCATAGAATGCGTTTTACAGGAATTACTGCTAGATATTAGGCAAATTCTACAGACTTCCCAAAATGAAAGCAGGCACTGGTTGAAGTGGAATAAAGAGCAAATTCAATGTTTGCAGGCCCTTGGAAAAGTACACACTGGCTGCACCCTGCAGTGGCAGCAGGTGTCAGAGCGTTTAAAGACCCAGAGTTTTGACAAATCAATCACTCTCTAACCAAAGGCTCTAACCAAACAGCTTCAGGGAAAAAGTTCTAGGATTTATACAAGAAAATGTTATGCAGCACCAACATATACTTAAGCAATGCTAAGAGCATGAGTGTTCATGGTAGCCAGCCTCAGAAGCCCCCACCATGCACATACCCAGTTCTCCATCTTTCGGGCCCTCTGCTCCAGCCCCTTCTGGAGTCTCTCGCCCACACCCCCCGGGCTAACAAACTGAGCCACAAGTTTGCGGGTGTGCAGCAGCTCCTGCTCGCTGATGATGGGCTCCAGCATGGTCAGGTAGCGCTCAAACGTCTGCTTGAGGGGCGGCACCGGGAGTTTCGGCAGACCCTGCTGGTGGGCCAGGTACCTGCCGGAGATCTTAGTCGGCCAGATGGGCCGCACCAAGTAACACGGCTTTTTGCTCTGCTTGACCTGGAAAACACCATAATATTCGAGCACTGGTAAAGTAGATGGCCAAACTGACCAAAATGTACAAACACACTCATCAAGGAAATCCCAAAGCCATTTTACAGTGCAAAATAACTTGAATATAGTTATAAGATGAAACTCAGATGTTTGTAATGCAAACATTTACAACCATTTCCACAGAAATTAGTACCAGTATGCAATAAGCAGATGGCCCAACTAACAGGTCTGGATTACCTATAACAAGCCAGTGTAACTACAACCTGAACAGCCACAATTTCAAGGATGGGATTTTAGGAATATCGTAGTACAAGTAGTAGTACTAACGCCAGCCAGGATATCTCAGATGATCTGAAGTTCTTTTGAGAGGACTCACGCAATTTATATCCAATTGCAACTATCATGCAATGACACAATTATGATACAGCATCCCCTAATAATTTAACCTGATCTGGACGAATAAACTTGATTAAAGGTGGCACTGAGAGCTGCTGCCCCCACCTGGACATGGTGTGTAGTGCAGTGTAGTCTGGGATTGACACAAAGTCACTTATAGTCCGCTCCACGTTCAACCGTTCTTATTAAAACAATTATTTGTATAGTAAGCTCCACTTACCCAGGCTACGTTTGACTGTCTATGAAATTTCTGTCTAATATGGCCGCTAAATTAAAGTAAAAGTATAAAGTACTGTCCTGCTGTGCAGTTTAAATTGGACTTTAAAATGTTCCTTATAGTTATGAAAGATATATCAACAGAAATCGGGTGTAGTTAGCATTAAGTATTGCCCTTGTAGTAAGATAACTTTACAATAAAGGCAGGATGTTGGATAACACGACGGTAATTTCAGACTGGCTGTCTGTCAGACCTTAGCGCACTAGCTGGAAGGCAGCTGTCCGACTAAAGCCCGTTTCTAAGCTATTCACTACACCGGTGTATTTATTATTAACGGTTTTATCGGCAGAAAGTGCGAATGCCGCGGCAGCCCGTTGAGCGCCATTGCTGTTACTGGGGGGAAGTTAGCATTCTACATAGTTAGCCGACGTGCTAGCAGGTGTACCTACCATCGTCCTGGTCAGCAAACTCAGCATAATGCAAGCAGGAACGCCCTCCGGAGCGGTCTGGGCTTCGGGGGACCACTGGCCAGAGTCCAAAGGGTTTCAGGGGGAGACGCCCCCTTCCTTTAGGAGAGCACCGCTGCCATGGCCCTTAGTCTGTTAGCCGTTAGCCTGTTAGCCGCTCGGCCGGCGCGCTTGCCCCTCTACTGCACTGGAGGGAAGGCGGCGTCCCGCGAGACACGCACTCCGTAACCAGTTCCAAGCTGTGCTCCTGGCCCAGCCATCGGCCACTAAATCAGGTTTTATTACCACTGTAGGAAGTGGTTTAAAAAGTCACTCCCAACATTACTTATTAAACAGGAACTGGATGGACTTGTTCAAAGCTCATACGCGTCATTCATATTTGCTTTATTTTGTTCAGAAACAAAATATAGACGCGGATGGATGTTCAGCGTTTCCAGCTCTCACGCATCTGGTGACACACTTTCAAACTCAGGCTCACGCAATAAATCGTATGGCAAATTCATATTATTGCATTATAAACCTCCAGTTAGCTACAAAAAGTGTTGGGGTAATTTGCAAACCCTACAGAGTATTTATAAGGTAAATAAAACCGTTTCATACTGGTAAATGCGTGTGCATGTATGTGCAGACTTGTCTTGAATTGAAAATCTCGTGCCAGCCAGCCGACTGAATAATGGATGTATAGTTTTCAAAATCTAGTTGAATGATTAACTTGTGATTTAGTTATATGCTTTCTACAATATATAGAACAGCTGCGTGCTAGTGTGGAGATCCAAACAGCACGGGAATGGTTTGAAGTGGATGTTCCCAATCTGCTTTAGGAAGACTTTAAGGTGTTGATTGATGCTGTAGAGCATGGCCATATGTAGATAAACAATCACAGAATATGGAGCCCTAACCGTCTCTTTCCTTCCACAACCCAGCTGTTTTCTTTAAGAAACTCCCGAAGCCACATCTTGATCGATGACACCTCAACTAGCTCATCCAAATACCGTCCTCTCTTTATATTTTATCCTTTTAGTGTGTTTTTTTCTGGTTCAAAACCGGTAACGTTTTGTCTTTTGTCAATTTATTGTAAGCTCTTTATTCCACTGCCAAACTGCATTTGCTACTGGTCATCCACTGGAAGTTCACACTGCTCCTATAGGTCACGTTGGCTGCTTGGCTACTGCATGCTTGTGATCTGCGTGCTTTGGACAAAGGCACCTGCCAAACGAGTAAACAACCAAACATACATTTTGTAAATGTTACTTATAAATGACAATATAAGCACCTTATAAATTCTATGACATACATTTTTTGAGGCAGCAATGACATTTGCATCTGCAAACGTGCATTACGAGAGGCAGATGCTGTAGCGTGATCCGACTCAGAAATGTATTTAGTTTTTCTGGATTTTTTCTGGAAACCCTCAGACCACGTGCAGTGGTGATTCCCAGCGATTTTTTAAGGTATCTGGAGGAAAAACAACTCAATACTTGCTTTACGTCCTTGGGGTTTTCACGGGCTACGTGGATATTCCAAGAGGATAGCCGTTAAAATCTTCACTTATTAACAAATAAAATTCAGGTCAGTATGAGCAACCACCTAACGTAAAGACGCGAAATTAAGTTACTCGTGTCTACGCTAGAGGGAGCTTTTGACACACAGAAAACAACCTTGTCTAAAGAAAGGCTTTATTTGCGTGTCATTTTCAGGGAAGCCAGTTTAATTTCGAAAAACTATATTATACTTATATATCATAGTACTGTTACAAATTCATTTTCTTATATTTTAGTGAATTTATTAAGTCATACTCACTGCTGATACTGAAATGTGAGTGCTATTGTATGTGTATGTTTATTTTTCGGTACGGTTATAACATTGTATGACTAATTGGGACTTTCTTGGTGGATTACGATCATATTTATGTTGTCTGACAGTCCTGCTTGCCAGCTGACAAGCTATTTTCCAATTAATTGCCTGAACCGACGGGTGTGGGTGGAGCTGGGGTTAGGGCATAGACTTGGGTATGGATGGTAGCGCAATGTCCCTACCGATATTGTGGGAGTACCGTGTGTTTAGGGGTGCGAGGCTGATTTGGTCCATACCAATGTTGAAATAAAACCTATGCCCTTGGGGTGGGGGGCATGCAGGGACCGGTGGTTTGCTAGGTCAGTGCCCCTTCATAAGATGGCACCTTATACAGCCAGTAGTGAGCCTTTGAAACTGACAGTGCATAGGAATATTGTGTGTTGTCTACTTGGTTATTTTATTGGTTCTCACTGGGTTAAACTAGCAAGTGACGAAAGTGTCTGTATGATCCAGCATATTAAGGGTTAACTAAACCTCAGATCTCCCCTAAACTTTTCAGGCAAAACTGAGAGAATGGCGACACCAAGTGGCAGAGGATTCTCAGAGGACACCTGAAGGCCACCAGGCAAAGTTAAAGACCCAGACATTCTCCCAGTCCCATCCCACACTGATCACATTCGTTGGAGCTCAAGCCCTCTTTAGTAGAGATGGTGACGGAAAAGACCACCAGGACTACGTGTGTCTGCAATGCATCTTTATAACAAGGTGAGGAGGCTTTGAGAACATGGAGAAGAAAGGCATCAGCCACTTCTGGGAAGCTTCTCAGACTGTCAGCAGCTACTGTGGGTTAGCTGGATAAAGCACATTCCTCAGAAACAGGTCCTGGTTTTACATCCCAGTGGTCCCTCTCATGACACATGATAATGCTTTTAAAGGACAGCCTGCTGGACTCATAACTCAAAAGTTTCTGGTACAACCTAAATTGTTCCAATTAAAAATCCAGTTTGGTGAATGACTTTAAGGCACTTTGGTCTCAGCTAAGCAAGTAAACGTAGCTAAAAACTCACACCCTGCGTAGTTAAAACAGTAACTCAAAGAACAAAATCTCTGGGGTGAAATTCATATCCGATTAAAGCATCTTCATAAGCCGCTACTACACTACAAATCAGCATGATAGCAGCCGGTTCCATCTGGTTCATCTCAAGGCATCGTTTAAATCAAAAGGAGCATTGCTAATTCTTCACCAAGCATAACTCAAGGCTCTGTGACCCCAAGCTCATAACACCCGTCTGATCCAGAGGTTGAAGGTTTGAGCTTTATGGGACCACCAGAGGCAGGGGACCACCAGAGGCTGGGGGCCACCAGAGGCAGGGGACCATCAGAGGCAGGGGGCCACCATAGGCAGGGGACCACCAGAGGCTGGGGGCCACCAGAGGCAGGGGACCACCAGAGGCAGGGGACCACCAGAGGCCCCCTCTATGGCCCCCTCTTTCTTTCTTTCTTTCCCTCTCTTTAGTAGAGCTGAGAGGGGCTGGACCGACGGATGCTAAGTCTATACTGGTGGGGCTGGTAGCGATGCGGGTGGAGTATGCGTACTCTGTGCTGACCCAAACTGCGGCTCAGGGTGGAGTATGTGTAGTCTGGGTGGGGGCAATGCAGAGTGTTGTGTGAACTTGGCGATGATTAAAGTCTAGTGTTGAAAGTATGATGTGCATGGTGAATTTGTGGACTGATAACTTTTGTTTTATCTTTTTATTTTTGTTATTTTTTGTTTGTTTTTCCTTATATTTTTCAACTATTTTTTAGTAAGGATTAATTGTGCATTTGTGTTAAAGAAATTTTTAAAAGTCAAAGTCTTTCCCTCTCTTTATTTCTAGGGAAGAACGAGCTTCCTCTATTTTCTGTCTGCTACCTATCCTTTCTTTCTTTCTTTCTTTCTTTCTTTCTTTAATTCTAGGAAGATCAAGAGCTTCTGTTTTCTCACTGTTTCTTTCTCCCTCTATTTCTAGGAAAAACAAAAGCTTCCTCTATATTCACTGCTTTCTTTCTTTCTTGCTTTCATTCTCTTTCTTTCTGTCTAGGAAGCATAAGAGCTTCCTATATTTTCTGATTTCTTTCTCTCTCTCTCTCCCTCCCTCCCTCCTGCCCTCCCTCACCTTCCCCCCCCCCCTCTCCGTACCTTGTGAGTGTACAGCCATGATTCTCCATCTCCCTGTGTCTTGGGGAGGTTGTGTGCAGAATCCTCCGCTCACATGACTCATTTCCTTCCACCACATGCTGCTCTGCATCACAGCCTCCCTGAGGGACCCCCCCCCCCCCCGCCCCACC
>JAODJU010000119.1:7884740-7914349 GCA_026776725.1 Gnathonemus echidnorhynchus
CAATGCCATGACAAATGTGCGCCATAATCAAAGCTAAAGGCGGTCCAACGAAAAATTCAAATGGCGACTTTTTTTTTTGGACGGGCAGTGTAAGTAGGTGTTTAGTTTTATACCTATTCCTCTCCTTGTGATTCAGTTTCACAATAAATGTGAAAATATTGCACATTTCAGCAGTGTAAGAAAATATTGCACATGCTATTCGGTGAAGTCATTAACGTGTAAACGTTAACGTTCTGTCTTTTAGCATAGTCTTCGTATGTGTGCCTTTTTTATTGTCCTTAAGCAAGTATATACCTACTAGCTACTTATCTGATTACTTACTTTAGTTTAGTTTGCTTTGCCGGGGACAGCTCACATGACTAACAGATTCTTCTTGTGTTAGAGCTGTGTGAGATCTTAAGTCAGGCGTGACTCTATTTGAGAGATGATGACAGCAAGCACAGGTGTGTGTCTGCCTTCCTCATAGCCATCTTGAACATCTGAATTCACAGGTACCTTTTACATTCTTATTGCTTCTCCAAAGGCACTTGGTATCAGTAAACTCCCCCAGTTGTAAGGTGGCTATAAGGGGAAGGTGAATGTGTCACTGTGTGTGTGGCCAAATGTGCCCACAATGTGATAAAAACCTGTTGTTTTGACCTTGGGACATTTTTTTTCAGTCCCCACAAAAAGAAACTTAATATTTGAAAAATCTTGAAAAAACTTAACATGGCAAAAGAAACCAAACAAAATACAAGTCTTATGATTACGGTTAGGGCTGGGTAGGGGTTAAGGTTGTCATAGTTGGATTTGGGGTTATGACCATAGAAATGGTAGAAACACCGGTACCACAAAGATACAGATACCTAATCTGTGTGTGTGGAGGTCATGTATAGATTACATTGTGCGGACCAAATGTCCCAAAATGGGGGGACCATTTTTTCGGATGCAATCAAAAAACTAAAAATGCTAAAAGTCTTGTACTGTATTTTGTTTGGTTGCTTATGGTTAAGGTTAGGGTTGGGTAGGGGTTATGGTTGTCATTGAATGGACATTCTCTATAAAAATATGAATACAAACATTGTGTGTGTATGTGTGCGTGTGACTAGAAAGATATTATTAGAACATGTCTTGGAACGTGTGAGTGAAAGGAGAACATGGCTTTGCAGGCTAATGCATGTGAAGTCAAAGGAGACAGGCTGTATTTCTGATTAGAGTTATCACTTCCTTTGATCTGTGATTGATGCCAAAAAGTTTCTCAACATGTAGCATCATCAGCTAGTCCCAGCTAGTGTTTAAGTGTTGCAAGCTTCGAGAGCTCTTATTGGCAAGGAAAAAAGAATTCTAGAGGCTCGTTAACAGTAAGGGATGATGGATAGTGACGACTGATTTCTTTGATGCCTGAAGAATTTGGGTGTGGTGTAACTGATAATATTTGTAAAGCTTGCTAACTGCAAAGTGTTTTTAGCTGGCACTAATATTCTATGGTTACCATCTGCTGGTCGCAAGAGGAGAGGGCTGGATAATGACGTAGGAGATGGAGTGAACTAGGCGGCTGGGTGGTATCGGATCGGTATCGGATTTTTACGGTATCGATTTATTTTAAACACAAGATATAGTATGACACAATATTGTTTACATTGATATACTTTCATTGTTTGTTAACATTAGGCCAGTATTAGATATTTAATTGAGACCAATATTATTCCTTCCTGTTTATAAATATCACGAGAGCTTCAATGATGACATTGCACAGAACTTGCAGCTAAAATCAAACCATTGAGTTAATCTCTCAGTGGCAAGATGGCAGAAGGGAAAGGTGAGGAATCATAGACACTGGGTTCATTTAGTTTTACAACATTGCCAAACTGCACACAGTTTAAAAAATTTGTTAATTTGTAGTATTTGTTTTATTGTATTGAAGGCTAATTTTGTACCTAAAAAAATAGGATCTTTACAGTTAAGCACAAACAATAGTTGTCAGGCATGTTTTTAAAGCCAATTAACTGAATAGGTTTGAAGGTTTTGTTGATGAACATTCACCGTCTGATTTGTGAGCGATGTCATAAGCTGAGGGCAAAAAACGGAATCTGTTGGTGGATATAGTGGAGTGAAATGCTTTTTGTAAAGTTGCACTGACTCTTGCAACACGGATGTAGGCATAAATTTATCCTAATTACTGAACATTTAGCCCACTTCATATATAATACAGTGATATATTGTGTGTCACTATTCTGCCTAAGATCATCTAAATGTGGTATTTGGTCCTTTTCACGCAGCCCCAGAGTGAAGCTGAACTGTCTGCAGCAAATACCCTCCTGCACTTTACACTTGCACAAGTGCTTAACGTAAAGTATTAGTGCAAAGCAAGCTGGTGAAGTGCAATCAAAGCAGTGACTGAGGCTGCAGTTTCTGTTGGCCTCTTTCCCCTCAGGAGTTCGCATGTTGGAATTGTTTAATCTCCCCCATGTGAACTGCTACACAACGGTTGTCTTTCTTTTCCCTCCCAGAGCAGGATCTGCCTGGATGAAAAACACAGACAATTCTTATACCATCCATTTTGATTACATCCAATGGACCAGATGCCCAGGTACAGTTTAAGTGCACAGTAAAGAACCATTTATTATTTAGATAATGTCTCTGGGGAAAGCAGCTGGAGATGCATGTATTTATACCTGAAGTCTAATGTTTTATGAAAATGACACAGTGGTCTGGTTGAGCGGGATTCCCTCCCAAGGGTTCCTTAAATCAGAGGCAATTCAAAGGAACTCATCCCTAACAGTGCCATGTTTTGGCTCCGCGTGTTTATCCATCTCCCTGACTGCTGACAGGATCTGTCACTGACGTGGGTAAATGGATGAAGCTGCACAAAGCCCCAGTGCCCAAGGATCTGGACTCGTCCAGGAGATCTGCTGCTAATTGTATATTGTGTGCTGCATGGTTTGCTTGTGCCTGAGATTTTGGATTTGGATTAGAATAATCAAAAATGGTTAGACAGGTATTGTTATTGTCAGTGATACAGGTGTGTGGGTCATGTCAGAACTGTGTTTACATTTTGAGTCAGCTGGACTTTTTTGTCAGCTGTGATACAAACACTTTGCACATTTGCACTTTTTATGTCGTTTTATTAATAAATAATAAACAGTAATCTCTGTCTGTCCATTATATTCTTCAGCTGTTACCTCTTACGAAACCTCACAAAAATCTGATGGCTTAGTCCTGGTAAATGTGACCTGTTCCCACTGATGTGAAGGGCTTGGAGTTGTATTTAAATTTTTTTGAATGAAATACATATGTATGTACAACTTGTATATAAAACATTGATCTGTTGCTTGGTACCATTCATGAGATAAGCACCCCAATTTTTTTTAGTTATCTAAAAAAATGTTGTTTGAGCCTCAAGTGTTATTAACTCTTTACCTGCTTTCAAACAAAAAATACTATATTGTTCAAAGGGGTGTAGAAGTTATGAGGTTCTGAAAGTGCAAAGTTATGAAAGTGCACATAAATTTCTCATTTTAGTCCACTACTTTCTTAGAAAATAGCCTAACGTTTGTGAATTGTTTTGAGGAACTTTAGACTTTCCCCTTTGTCTTGCAAGTCCTGGAATAACACTGGTCAGGTTTGCAGGCCACACTACATATATTCATCGTCTCCTGGGAAACAGAGGGCGAGCTCCAACCCCATAGTTTGTTTTATTAGTGACTCTCTTGATCACAGCATAACACTCTGCTTTTGATTAAATCCTCATTAATAAGCTGAAGTCAGATCATCTCAGTATTTTGCCAAAATATTTTTTGCAGATGGCTCCACAACACAATGTAAAAAAGGTTTATTAAGTGTTTTTTCGCTAAGTCATCATTAGCAGGCCAGTAAATCTAAATGTGTGAACTGGGATGTATTTTTGATTTATTTTTGACTTCACTTTACTGGGATTCTGTTTATTTGTGTAAGTCTTTGCCGTGAAGAATTTCATTTGCCATTTGAAATACTACATCTTGTCAATTCCTATGAATTGAAATTATCTGTAATTGTTAGTAGTTGCACTAAATGTGAATTAGACGTCAGACTTTGGCATATATGGATCCACATGAAAATAGTCTTTAGTCAAAAGAATGATGCAGCAGAATGGTGATCTTGCTAGTGACTACGTAAATGGAAGTATTAGACAGGAATGAGTTTTCATGAACCATCAAGATGTTTACTGTTTGCCCTGTGTATAATGTTTGCAATTTCTTTTGCGTTAAATGTATGTTTCTGTATGCTGTTAGTTTTTACATTTGCATGTTCACCATTTGCAGCGATGTCCAGGTCTAATGTAATTGTGGAAGTCGACTGCACTGACATTGTGGTAAGGATACCTCCGATCAAATCAGTTTTATTTATGCAATGCACAACAGGATACAGCAGCAGATGCAGATGTAAGCTGTTTGTCAGTCAAAATCAATCGTCAGTCATTCTATTAACATGCAAGTTATCGGTAATGCTGACATGATAGTGACAAATGTAGTAACTCGATGGTCTGGGTCAACTTATGATTTGTTCATTTTCAGTTTCCTTACCCCATCAGTATTTCTCGAATGCTATAACAAAACTGCATAACAGGGTATCCCCTTTTATACATGCCATACGCATGTTAAAGTTTGAGGGCATGGATTGGAGTTTGCCCCTTTATAAATTCAGTCACACTGACCAAGTTCAATTCTTTCTGTCTTCTAACTCAATTACTATTTTTTGGGGTGGTTTGTAGAGCTGGGAGAATTTACTGCAGTGGCGATGAGTTGCCATTCAACAAACTTTTTTAGATTTAACTAATTACAAGTATGCAGACAACAAAGTGCAATTTGGCATCTAATCTAAAATCTAATGCTTTCAGAAGTGCCTTAATTCTTAATGGTGAACATTCAACAAGGTGCTTAAAACATTTCTCAGTGATGTTGGTCCTTGTTGACATACTAGCATCACACAGTTGCTGCAGATGTGTCTGCTGGACCTTCATAATGTGAATCTCCTGTTCCACCACATTCCATAGGTGCTGTACTGGATTGAAATCTGGTGATTCTGGGGGCCATTTGAGTACAGTGAAGTCATTGTCATGTTCAAGAAACCAGTCCTAGATATGAGCTTTGTGACATGGTGTGTTATCCTGCTGGAAGTAGCCATTAGAAGCTGGTTACACTGTAGTCATGAAGGGATGGAAAATAATACTCAGGTATGCTATGGAATTTAAATGATGCTCACTTGTTACTAAGGGGCATAAAGTATGCCAAGAAAATATCCCCCACACCATTACACCACCAGCAGCAGCCTGCATTGTAAATACAAGCATAGCTGGACTGGCCATCTGGCGTACCAGGCAATTTCCTGGTAAGCTAATGTGTATAGTTGACAGTAAAATATATGGAGGGGTGCTGCCCCCCCCCCACCCAGTCTGCAAAATATTTCCCACGAAGAGCACTCAAGGCCATCGGAAATCCCAAAGTCCAGACCCGAAATTTAATCCCAGTTCAAACCTGGATACAAGGCAGGATTGATCCGTGTTTTTGTAAATTTTCAAAGTTGTTGTGGTGTAGTATTCCTTGGGAGTTGAGGCTGAACTCACCCAGAGGATGAGGTTCATGGGCTCACAGGAGGTGAATAGAAGAGACCAAACTCACTTATCCACATCTATCATATTTAATAAGGTATCTTGTTAAAGCTTACAACCAGCTGCTGAACTACCCGCTTTTAACACGCGTTTTCAACTAAAACCCTCCATGTAACAACACTCAACTGAATCATCTTCTACCCCTCACCAGTGACGGTCTCTCCACATTAATTCAACCTCAATATAAAATAAAATAATGAATGTTACAGTTCCTGTGCTTACACTTTCATGTGGTTTACATGAAATTCTGATCCTACGATATGAATGTTGCAGCAATCGAAACTTATCTGACCAGGCAATGTTTTTCCAGTCTTCCATTGCCCAGTTTTGGTGAGCCCATGTCCACTGTATCCTCAGCTTCCTGTTCTTAGCAGACAGGAGTGGCACTCAGTGTGGTTTTCTGCTGCTGTAGCTGCTGTTTTGTGGGTTCAGAGATGCTCTTCTACATACCTTACAGTAGTTATAATGAGTGGTTATTTGAGTTAGTATTGCCTTTCTATCAGCTTGAACCAGTCTGGCCATTCTTCTCAGATCTCTGCCATCAAAAAAAGCATTTCAGCCCAGAGAACTCACTGGATGTTTTTTCTTTTTCTCTGTAAACCCTAGAGATGATTGTGCGTGAAAATCCCAGATCAGCAGTTTCTAAAATCCTCATACCAGCCCACCTGGCACCAAGAACCACGTCATGTTTAAAATCACTTAAACTAACTTTCTTTCCCATTCTGGTGTTTGATATTAATATTAACTGTAGTTCCTGTCCTGTATCTGCATGATTTTATACATTGTGCTGTTGACGAATGATTGGCTGATTTAGATATGTGTTTCCACAAGCAGTTGAAGAGGTATACCTAATAAAGTGGCCAGTGAGTGTATATTCATGTGTGATAAACAGTTGAAAAATGTGTCTATACATTCTTGCTTGTGATAAATGTTATTAGGCCCCTAAATATAATATTTTATTGTGCCTCTACCTTTCACTGTTTAAAATTCCACTTCTTATTTACATCGCTGTCTTTGGCTTTCACAACCAAAAGGGCTTGATTTGCATATGATATAAGCATGCAGTTACAAATTACATACATATGTGCATACTGTACGCCACGTTTGATTCTGATTTTGTTTTTGTTAAATATGAACAAAATTCTAATGTTTTTACTTGATTTCAGTAATAATCTAAGTAATTCTGAATCAGGGAGATGAAATAGTGGGCAGAAACGTTTTTGTTTGAGTCGCTGTTTACAAACGCAGCACTTGAGAAGTACGCGTAAAAATATACACACTTTAATGTGTTCGGGTCGCTGGTGACCTGGCACTTTTTGGAAAATAAATGGCCATAAAACAATCATTTTAAACTCTTTTGAGCGAAATACTCCCACATTTCAGGGAGTTTAACTTTGAGCATTTTAACAATGCTCAGTGTAGCCACTATAGATAACGTTATAGCGTCTTTGGACATAAGAGAGTAAGTGGCACCGAAGTCTGCGTTACGTACAATGTGGTCTGGTACATGCAGCCCTATGTTTAATCGTTATAGAAATTAACCAGAAAACTGGGGGGATATCCTAAATGATCGATTCACAAATTTTACAGATATGAAATCGCACATATCTTTAAAAGCGATTAATTGAATAGACGATATTTTGCACACCCCTAACTTAGGACTTTCTACCTGAGCAAGGCACCTGTCTAATTGGTAACCATTCGATGTGTAATGGGGTACATGTGTGGATTTCTAGTGACACTGACTAAAGCAGGTTTTCTCAAACTAGTCCTCGGGGACCCCAGACGGGCCACATTTTTGCTCTCTTCCAACTGCCGGAGAATTAGGGGAGAGTAAAAATGCGGACCGTCTGGGGTCCCTGAGAAACGCAATTGAGAAACACTGGGCTAAAAATTAGTTTGGAATAATATAATAATATTGCAGACTACACGGTAGCGCATAAGCTTGTTTTTACTGTGAAGTTGATTGAATTATTATGTCCGCGCTGAATAGGAAAACACGCTTAACTGAAAAGCACGTAATTTTAAGCACCTTTTTAAAAAAAATTATTTTACTTAAGTGTTTGGTGGGAGAATCGACTCCTCTGTGAGTTACTGTAGCTGCGGTTTGCCACCGGTCTCAACTCTTCATACTGCTGACGTAAAATAAAACATCAACCCCATAGTCTAGCTGGTGTGTCACATCTTGTACATGTTTTGGGAATTGTTTCCTTGACATGCCCTGCTAAACAATCTCTAGCTTATGTGCCTGTAAATTGGATTTTGTTTGCATCGTTTGCAATCTTTTACCTAGCTAGTTTGTCAGAAGTAACTCTACAAACCTAAACACAAAGCACCTTGTCATGACATTAAAAACTAAGCACATTTAACACCATTTTTCATTTTTAGTTTTTATGTAATTTCAGGTTTTCTACAACCAATAATATGAGGCTTGTGCCTTTTGTCAATAGTTTTTCATGTTGTTCACTGTAGATATTTTCTACATGCATATTGTAAACTAACTTTCCTTATTGTGTTAAAGCTGCATTTTTTATTGTATCAAAACAGTGTAATGTCAACATACTGGTAAAAGAAAAACTATATTTTGACAGCCAACCCTAATGGTAATGGTCTGTTTTGGCTAAATCTTTTTTAAGCGATATATTTGGTAATATATCTTAAAATTAGTGACTTATGATTTGTCATCTTGACTATAGGAACTTGTGTCCACTGATTCGATGCTCTGACGAGGAGAGTCTCTGCTGTCTCGGCACCCAAACACGTACTTCCTGGTTGGGAACACAGGAACCGATGATGTACTGGGTATGGGAAATGAGGTTCTGTCATGTCTCCCAGAAAGTTGGGAAGCGTTTTACAGTTTGTTTTTATGTTTGTGTAAGGATGTTTGACTTCCCACAGGAAATGGAGTTAAGCATGTCCTACAATGTACTGGTGACTGTGGAATAGAATTGTTTATTAAACCGATTATAATGAATGCTCTGATAATTTATCACAAAAAATTCAAAGGCGAAGGATTACTAGATGCCAAGAGACACTTATTGGGGGGGGGGCATCTTCTAATGTATAGGTATTGATGTAAGTACCATATGAATTAAGGCCTTCCATGCCCCCCTCCCCCCAATTAATTTGGCCTCCCTTTAGCTGCTGATATCATTGTTTAACCTTTGACCCTACCTTCAGCCATCATCATAGCCATCTTAATCCCCACATCCTTTGCAAGTAAGTGATTTAACAGCCTGAGGTCTAACAGTGACTGGATCCTGTTCACTTCCCCACATTGCCTGCAGTGCCTCGGGCAGGGGGCCAGGGGTGGGGTCTATTCCAATGAGTTGCTGTGGCTATGAGTGATGACGGGCTGACAGACTGTTTCCGTTAAAGAAAGGACAGCAGTCAGGGTCCTCAAACTGCATCCCTCAGATCTTCAAAGAGCAGAATTCCTTATTACCCTCAAACTATTTTCCTTTGCATCTCTTGGCTTCTGGTGGTTTGTTGTAAATATAACAGCTAGTTGGCATGCAGCATTTAGCGTTGAGAAACATGGCTTTTGGGCGAGATGTGAGGGGTGACGTTCTTGTCCATGTGCACTCATTTGTCTGCCTCATGGATAACTGTTGGATGAGGTGAGGGATCTAGTTTATGAGGTGTGAAGTGTGTGGCTTTGACAATTGCCTTTTAATAAACTGGGGTGGGATGGTGGTATATTTTCAATCTGAACTGTTATCAGAGTCAGAACTCCTAACTGTATGTAACCCCTTTCAGAATAGCAACATGATGCACTTGCTTCAAATGTTGATGACCGGCTAGATTTGTATAATAAGAGAACCACAGGATGAAGGTCAGCTTCAAGATTTGTGCTTTGACACTGGTTACTCTTCTGCTGTTGTTTTTATTTGAAGATTTATTGTAAAGTGCAAATGAGTAACAATAAAATGGGTAAAATGATGCTCTTTCTAAGGCTCAGGTGCAGAAAAATGCTACATTTTCATCTGGCCTTTGTTAAACAGCTCCACTGTGGGCTTGAAAGGTTTTCAGCGTCACTCTTTCCTCTTAACATCATGGTGTGAATCTTTCCTTATATTAATCACAAAAGGCTTTGTGCTTTTCAATCCATTTATCAAACTTCATTCAGTTTCAACATCCAATTTCAACTTCAAACAGTAATAACATTAATCTTTACATATCTACAGAAACTATACATATCTTCACGCATGCATATTTCAAAAACTTTCTCTTGAAGTCAGCAGAAAATTGACTGCACTAATGAAGAACACTGAGCATTTCATAAACTGACACCAATAATGACTTAATATTTTTATATCTGCTGGATCATTTAAATCTTGTACATTGAAGTGCAACGTGACAATAGCGAGTCAGATGTCAATTTGTCATCAAACAGGGCAGCACACTTGAACATGCAAATAAAAACGCATGGACCGTTTATGTCTTTTCTTTAAAAAACATCCAGAATTATAGCATAATCTCTGAATTCCAGTAAAATATGGTCCAGTTAAACGTGTCAATTCAACATTTTTTAAGTTACAGAAAACAGAACTTTTCCAAGGAAAGCCATCTTGAAACTACCACAATGCTACAACCAAGGAAACAATCTGGCTGTACATAAAAGTGTCAACTTTCTGCTTCAATATGGGTTAGTGTAAAGAGTTAAACATGCTGGAATCATATAGTATATACCTAACAGCATGGTAAGAAACATTTCTTGTTAATCTCCTTAACTGCCCTTTGAAACCATTTGGGAGTCCAAGCTGGGTGTACAGGCCTCCAAAAGTATCTCCAGGGACTTGGTGGTGGGGTTTCTTAATTCTCGTTTCTTCTTATCCTCTTTCAGGTACATGTGAAGTTATTTTGCTGGCCCTGATGATTTCGGATCTCTCGCCAGTGTGAAGACTTCCACAGCACGTCTGTCACTGGGCTGCTTATGATGACACAAAATTGCCTACAATCAAATTCCGCCCAGAAGGAATGGCACTACCTGTATGCACCAGCATCACCTCTCTGTCTTCTACACGATGCCTTTGTGGATCCCCCTAGCTTTCCCTATGATGGCGCTCACATAATTGAGATTGTCCACTGAATGTTCTCCTCTAGATATTTGATATTTTGCATATAGCCAAGTAACTGATTTTAGAGCTTGTATTTTTTTTTTTTTTTACATTTTGATATTTCTACAATAAACTCATATTGGCCCATATTCAAATGTTTTTGGGCCACTTGGGGTGGTATATATGTTGCTGGCAGAGTTCAAGGCATGGGGATATCCGTGCTCTCTCATGCTGGGCAGGGGGTAGGGGCCTGGCCGAGCCTTGGTGCCCAGGTAGTGCTGGTAGGTAGTGGTGAATTTGTAAGGAAGGTGGCCCAGGGTGTCTGGAGGGTGAGGATATCCATCGAAGCGCGTGTCATGGGAGGGGCGGCTGGTCGAGTGTGGCACGGAATGGAGTCCACTTGGGGCCGAGAGGGTGGGACTCAGGATGCGCGTCATGAGTTGGTGAGCTGGGTCTGGAAGGTTCAGTGAGCTGCTTGGCTGTTCCCTGTCGTAGTCCCGCAGAATGTCCTCTGCGTCAAACAAGGAAATTATGTGAGCTCAGTTCTACACCAGGCCGTCAGTTTAGGTGGATATCTTAATGCTCGGTATTAACAGTTACTGTTCTGACTAGTTTGGGGGCCCAAACCTGTCTCGGTGCCGCTGGGGTGAGGGTCTGACAACGAGCTTCTGTTTCTGACAGTGTTGCTCAGAACTGGCAAAGAGTGAGGCCTGTGGTTCCGAGGCCTATAGAATTAAAAATGCAAAATTTGCATGTTTTTGTTACAAACTATTGCCAGTTAAATATGGATTTTTCCTAGTATTGAAAACTACTTTTTGTCGACGTTATCATTGAAAGGGTATTTGGTTTTGAATGCTTATGTGGTGCTTGCAATCCAAATTGGACTGTAAAAAAACTACGTGAAATTTCATTAGAAAAGTAATAGCTATAGATAGAATGGTTGCAATTCAAATGTAACCACCACAAACTGGTTGTAGAGCACCTGTTTTTGTCATTGCTGTCTACTGAGTCATTCCTTCAGTGATCCTGCCTAGTATTAGTACAGGATCCTCTTTGAGTGAAGGAGGTAAAATTGTTTATGATAATCTACAATCAAACCAATGTGTGATTATGGATTCCTATGACTGCCGATGTTGCCCGTGGTGTATGCATTGGCGTTTGATTATGTCTGTATTGTCATATTTAGAAGGCAGTCATAGTGCTCACAGTGTATCTTAATGTCCGTTAGCAAGGCTTCTAGAACTCCAAGCATCATTCAAGTAATTAAAAAGTGGGAGGATTCCGTTTGAAAAGTGTTTCAACAGAGCATCACGAGTCACTTCCAGGCCTGCTGCTTACCACATTTCAGGATCACAGTCCCTAAAGCCCTTCGCAAACGGATTGCTAGCAATTTTCAGCTGCGTGATCTACAATCGACAAAACATGGTTATTGTACCCTGCGACTGTAAGAAAGTATTTCACTCAAGGATCAGCAATAATATCCTTTACTTATTTATCAATTAAAGTTTTATGCAGCACCCAGACTGCATCACAGTTTATCCATGTATAAGAAAACATGGAATTATTAAAACGGAGGGGATTGTTTTTCCATTTTCCCGTGGTTGTATAACTAAAACGGCATTTGTAGTTTGCTAACACTGTCGTCCGTGTAAAACCATACATTGTCGGACACATGAAGCTGTCATTAAACTGGAGAATATCAGAATAACTGAACAACAACATGAAACTGTTTTTGAATAGCTGACATGACACCAGTCATTTTTGCTCAGCGGTTTTAGCATTGTGCCGGGGCCTAAAAAAATGTTAATCAGCAGAGAATACACAATTGTCCTAATTTCCTTAATAATTAGATAAAGGAAACAATTATATTCACCTATTTTTCTGTTAAAACAGCCCTGTTATTAATTAATGCAGATATTCAAGTGTGGGTGCAATTGGACGTGATTCTGCGACGGGTTAGTCTGGGGAAAGACGACAGGCTTACTCTGTGATTCTGGTAAGCGGTTACCGCAGTGAATCGGGTCTCCTCGAACACAAAGGTCTTGTAGTTTTCTTCAGCGTACTTCTCGCTGTCTTTCCTTGGATCAACATAAACGATATGAAATCTTGGCTGATATCTATGCATTGAGTTGAGAATGATCTGAAAGAAGCAACAGGAGGCAACGATTTTTTTTCTCACGTAGTATCGATGCTGTTTGCCAGACGTGTATGCTTCAGTGGTCGGTCGTCGTCTTAGTTTATTTTGAATTAACAATAGAAAGAAAATAACATCAGGTTGAAATTCGTAAAGGTGCTCTTTTATGGAGAAAAAAATCTAGCTTTAGGGATTCTCAAAACGAGGCTGCTTTATATCGATCTTGCTTAAGGGATACGTACATGTCCGTTGTCATCTAGCAAGTTATTGGTGAGTTTTAATTTATCAAAAGAGACTATCTGTTTCATCCACTGTGATCCATTGGCTGGAGAGTCCGGGTGATAATGCACCCGTCCGGGCGTGACTGCATCCGCCTTCCCAGCGACTAACCATGACGAGCTATGGAAGGCGTACCTGCCGAGCGAAAGGTCAGCGTTAAACCTCAGCAGTACGAATGTAAAACGCTTTTGGTATACGCTCTAAATATATTATGCTTGGGAAAAAAAAAGGTTGTGTTAATAAATTGAATTCCTCATTCCAAGTGAATAAGTGTTATATAACATATCTGACAATATCCTGCAAGCATGTAGGCCTATCGATCGTGCGACGTCAGTCATCTGACATACCTGTAGCGTTTGTCATCGAGTGGTATAAAATCCATTAAAAGCATATATTCGGAGTGGATATCAAGTCCGAAAAGTTTCACCTGAAATGCGGGGAACATTCGTCTGAAAGATAAACAGAATCGACGTTTCAAAACATTCCTATAGTACTGGGCTTGTTATCCAGTTTTACTACAGTACACATATAATCATATACACCAGTTTGAGATAGCTGTATTGCAGTTATTGGTCTTCTGGCCGTAGGTTATTGTTTGCAAGTAAATTCAATATCTGGTTAATTGAATGTTTATATTACTCCTGCCGCTCCTTTGCATCGTAAATCTCATCGTATTACGGGAAGGCAACACGTGAAAAATTATTTGGCTTCCTACAATAAAGTGTTACATCGGATTCCATTATAACACAGCATCTGGAAAATAATGAACGAATCTCGTCGAATCATGTCTAATTCTGCTAAGGTTCCGACGTGAAATTAACCGGCTATAATGCATTAAATAACTGCAA
The DNA here is from genome assembly GCA_026776725.1 of Gnathonemus echidnorhynchus. Lineage (NCBI taxonomy): Eukaryota > Metazoa > Chordata > Actinopteri > Osteoglossiformes > Mormyridae > Gnathonemus > Gnathonemus echidnorhynchus. The sequence continues at coordinate 7,898,688 of JAODJU010000119.1, forward strand.
TGATGATAATACGAACAAATGTTATCAGCAAGAAATACGACGGAGGCTTACAAATAATTTATTACACTTAATTTAAACTTAATTTGTCCTTTTGCAGATGCTAAAACTGATATACGAAATCCAAACTTTCGGCATAACGTAATCCGAATTAATTTACAGTGTGATATCTGAAATGTAATTTTTATAATATACATTTTTTAATTTATATATTATGAGATAAGAAGATCATTCCCTACTGGACATATTTCGAAACGAGAATAAGAATTTTACGGTATTTTATTCTCCGTACAGTAATATCTCCATATTTCGCACGTATCTTGCTTTGCAGAATGATTTTATGCAAAATTCTCTTAACTAAGGTGCTTCGCATATTCTCGTAAAGCTTGAAAGCACCATTTTGTAAAAAGGACAGTTTCATTTGAATTATGCTCCATCATCAGATATAACTTGCCGTTCTAATTACGGAGTATACTGTATCTGTTTTAATTCTGTCGCGTTAGCTACCTTGGGAGGTAATTAATGAAGGGCTACGTGTTCTGCAAAGTCCTATAGCCTAAAAGTCTGCACATTTTCCCACACACAGTAACAAAACACACATTTTCAAAATATTTCTGTCACTAATAAACATTTGTTTTAACGCAGACACCAATATAATTTCTTACATCTATATACTACTACTATACTATCTTGGCTTAATATTCCTGAATATGTAACCAGTTAACCTGCTAACCCGTTTGTTATACAGTGGTGTTGAAGTTGTAACAGATTAAACAATAAAAAATTTAAAAAAGATATTTTGAAATTTCGCACAGAGTATTAATTATAAAACATTTTAAATGCACAGCTAAGGTAACAAATACGGATTTCCCGATTTTATAGACAGATTTTTTTTATTATTCTGACGTAGGTCTACACGCTAAAATTATGCGCTAAAATAATTTTAACGTTAAGTTCTGCTGTTACTATATCAACGTGGAAAGTAGACAACTTAAGGACAAAGGTAACTTGTTTATTTAATATCGTAGGGAGCCAAATTAAATTTAATTTGCTGTAACGCAATTCCCTCCCCCAACACACGATAAATTTAGGTTAATTCAACTTTTTATGTATGTTTTTTAAGTATAAGTGTGACAGTAGGCTACCGATGACCTATTCGTTTATTTCTATGATTTATAGAATTTATAATTAATTTTACAATGGCTAATAAATTACAGAGCATTTCATTTTAAAATAATATTTTTAAAATATTGTCAAAAACCACCAGTTCCTAGCAGATAGATTGTTTTTCTCAGGGTAAAATTAATTTGCCTCAATAAAGCTTAATTATCCCCTGCGCCGTTTGTTAGTGTCACTGCAAGCTTTATTTATAAATTTAGTAATGGCAAAATCCATTTAATATTAAACCATTTTTGTCTGTATTAATAATTTTTACCTCCCCGCTTTAGTAACGATCATCTCAGTTCCAAGCTGATTAAATTCATCCCAGAGTGCCTTCATTTCCAACTGGACGGTAACGTTGGCCACTTTAGGGTTCTTTTTTACCAGTGGATGTCTGCTGGGCGACATGGCGGAGGATAAGGGGCAGCTGGAGGTCCCGGCATCGCTCTGCGGGGACTGAGCTTGATTGCACCTCGGGTAGCTGTCGGCATGCTGGGCGCCGGTGCGAGGCTCGAAGTAAGAGTCGCGTTGAGGGTAGGAATCCCGGGGCGTCGCGGGGAGACGGAAACTCCCAGGAGTGCTGAGGCTGTTCAGGCTGTTTGTGGTGAAGGCGGCAACGTCGCAGAAATGAGAGAGCTGCGTCAGCCACGGGCTGGATATTGCAGAAATCATCCCACGCTTTTACTGTTACTCCTGTTCCACACACTCCGCGGAGTATATTGTTGTAAAGAGGAAATCGTATATTGGGAAATGCCAACCGGAAGGTCCACGTTTTAAATGTTTAGAACGGATACCTTGAACAAACCATTTCCAAAAGTCCGCTGGAAGATCGTAGGATCTTTGATAGCACTTTATTTGTATGACATCATCTATAATGGAAAGAGTAGACGTTTGATCCGTAATGATGGGAAAAGTCTTCCGGAGTGAGAGAGCTGCCGTTGGGTGGATGGCGTTCCGCTGTAGTCCGAAAGCTCTCACCGTTCCTGCAGTAACCTAACCTCCTGTCTTTCATCTACTGAGTCTTTTCACCGTGAAACTAGGTCTCTATAAATCTAAACGAAGTTAATGTAGTACATTTCCTCTTCTTAATTCGAAGGATAATTACTGATACACAACCGCGTCCATTTTTACATATTGTTCTATACTCAGTTAAAAGTATAGGCTACATTACCTGCAGTTTCAGAGGTAATAGAGAATTTGTCTCTCAAAAAATTGAAAAAGCAGTTAATTTTACTACTAATTAAGCCAAATGCATATTAAATATCTGAATAAGGTAATAATCTAAATATAACATAATGCATGTACCGCGATCCTCCTTGCAGTACGATAACGCGCAGATACTGACAGCAGCTCGCTCACCGCCGTCACCGACCACCCCGCCCCTGGCTACTATTTCGGTTTCATCGTTAACCTTTCCAACTCGGGTTTTTTGTGGGGGTCTTTTCGCCTTGCATGTTTAAAATATGCTGTGGATGAACTTTTTAGAAACGTAAAACAAATGTCTATGTATTCTGGCATACAGAATTCATGCTGTTCTAAGAAAAACGTTATCTTCAGTGTGCCATTTAAGTAAATGTACGCAATGCTGTATTATATTCACACTATATACAGTGCAGGCCTACCGTGCTGTCGCTGTGTCTTCTGCCATGACGTCCGTCGTGGTCCGCAGGATTTGTGAATGTTGCAAAACATAACGTTTAGTTTTCCATGATGCATTTGCAAAAGTCTGTAAAAGTCTGCCGAATGTATTAGTGTGATATCTATGAGGAATGTGCAGACATTATGGTGAGAAATGTAATTTTAAAGCAGATAACGTTACGAATATATCGCAGACTGCTGTGTCTATGTAACCGCTAAACAAGCTGTATTTAAGAGTAGAACAAATGTCATTCGAAAAGGCAATGCGTAATTTTATCCAAAATCGATGTAACGCTTCTTTTTTATTTTAACTGTTTGTGTAACATGGTATAGTGATGCTGATTGCGGAATGCCTGTTTAAAAGCAATATAAATTAATAGAATTTTTGTTGGAATAGAAATTAAGTTAACATGACGTACTGTTCTAGCTAATTATGCTGTGTGTGTGCAAGCTGAGTTGATATGAAATCCTCCTGCTTAAATTTATGTTCATTCTGTTGGTCCCGGGTACATGTAGACACGTAAAAGGAATCTGACGATAAAACCTGTTATAAAACCGAAGGCGTCTGTTGGCATGAATATCCAGGCAGATTCCAGGGGCCTCTAACACAGGGGCCCTTGAATATGTAAAACAGGGGCAGAATGTCTAGGTACGCCCCTGTATAAAACACGTTACTTTAATCCGGTTTCAGACTAATGGAAATATAATATGCCTACACGCTAAACAGCTTCTAACCGTATACCTATTTTCCCCAGAGCCAATACCAGCTAAGCTTAATAATTAGGCCTAAATATTACTGAGTTTTAGGCGATTGTGACGTGTTTCCAAATACACTATGGGGAATCAATACAAACTTAACTCAAGAGAAAATTGTCCGGTTTTATTTTGGGCAATTTTTTCTAAATTAATAATTAAAAAAAATACAAATTTAAAAGGATTTCAGTTAATGAGTTTCTGTTAATGGAGTTTAGAGATGAGAATCTATAGTACTTTGACCTGCAGGCTAAAATATCTCATGTCACTTTGAACCCTGTGTATTGTGAACTTAAGCTGTACAAGAAAGGCATGTATTATTTCAATATTCTGCCACAAAATAATGTTTAAAATATTGCTGATGAGTATAAAGGTGTAACCCGTTATACTGAATTGTTCTTAGTTTCTGGATGGAAATACTTGCTTCTTAATTTATTGGTTTTATACTTGCTTGATTCAGTTCCAAGTCTCTATAGTAACTCTTATCTCAAACTGTGTGACGGATAGTTACAAAGAGGCATGCGGCTTCACTACCTATTTGACAAGCGCGTCCTATACATTCGGTCTGTCTTAATGCAAATATGCCATCGTAAATGATATTAAGATTTCGCGACGATTTACGCAAACCTGCTAGATTATCCTGTTGGTTAGAAATGCCACACTGGCAAACATACAACTTCCATGACAACGAACGATAACTCATCCAAAGGTACACAAATCAGAAATGCTTTGCCTCTTCTGAATCGTGTTGAAAATGCCTATTAAATAAATATAGAAATACTATCTGGTGTAATTAAAATTTACATTTAAAATTGCATCCTTTATTTTTCAATATGATAAATTACGGTTTAATAAATTACTGGATTGCATTTCATGTTTATACTGCTCTATACATATCGTAGTTTATTAGTTAAATCGGTGTAAAATTGACATTTTCTGAATTGTAGCTACATCTTATGACAGTTTAGTCGGAAAAGCGACTGGATAATTACTAAAAGCTAAGGAACACTGCGCAGAAAATCTTGCGGTTGTGTACGTGTGCATTTGCGCGTTATTCTGCATCATGCATGTTAAGTCACATGCCCTGCAGTTTGTTCAAGATTTCATGTTAATTCTCAGTCACTTGTTTATGGATGGCGTTTAATAATCACAAAACAATATTGGCCGTGCCGTGTCATTTAGAATTAAAATAGCTAAATAATGATCCGTATCTCTGTTGCATTTTCCCCTCTTTTTTCGTAATAAAAAGATTCCCCTCATATAAAACAAAAATTACGCTGATCAAGATATATCGCTATTTTATTTATTTATTTATTTTAAACTTTTGTGTTGCGCGTAATGCGATAGTTTTGCTGCAGCACTGTATAAAATCAAACGCCAAATAGATTTTCTTACTGTCACTTCTTCTTAACATTTTAATTAACTGCATTTATAGTCTAAAGCGGTAATAATTGAGCATTCATTTGTACAGTTTACTGTTATTTTCAGGCTGATTTTAAGACCTACATTATTTAAGTAAATAAGAATTTTTGCTATGGGGACATCTGACTTTTTATTATAGCGTTTAAGTAAGGGCCATACTTTGTACTTTGGTTTCTCTTCGTTTGTTTTCTTGTCTCAATGAATAAACACTTGTAAATTAAAAAAAAATAATAATAAAAATCATTGCGGTATAAAGGTATTATGTTGCTTTTGTTGTGTAGTGATTGTGTTCATTCATTAGTTATCCCGTATTAATGTTGCCCCAGTACGGTGAAATGGAAGAGACTCAGTACAGCATGAAATTAATTATACTATATATAAGACATACGGAGACCACAAAAATTAATTAATGAATTAAGAGGTTCCCAGTATTTGTGCAGTTTAAATTTGAGGTAAAGTACAAGGCTAGCATTTCGTAATTCGTAACACGTAGTATTAAATTATCAGTAGAGACACGTTAATTGTATAGTGAGGAAGCAATCAGATTTGTGCATATAGTGTTGAGGTTTAACTGTATGGAAAAACGGTAAGATTTATGATGAGTAACAGTTAAGTAAAAGTTAAATTAACTATCTGAATGTCTACCTTCTTTAGGTGATATCTAAGGTAGTGTGTGATTTCAACCTCCCAACTGTATCCATGATAGTTTTATCCTCTTATTGGTTGATTCTGTCAGGGGGCGGAGCAGCTGACTGTTTACGCAATGAGGGCGGCCCTCCTTTCTCCACGCCTGCGCAGAGCTTGCAATCTGAGCCAAGCCAGCAATAAGCTCTGCCTTCCCAGAGATTTCAAGAAACACCATGGACGTGTAAGTCTTCCCAGAGCAAAATATCAAAATAAAGTGCAACATAATGAGTGAGCAACAGTTTTACAGTTTCCCCGAATGGAAGTGTTGAAAATTTAAGATGGGTTGATCTCAATAAATCTGTCCTTCAGACGTCCTTAAAGAAAGATGCTCTCTGACAATAGATGTCAGGATTTGGCCCCTTGACCACTGCGTGTTTATTCCTGCAATATCTATAGCATACAAAGGAGGTCCTACTAACACAATGTGTACCAGTAGACAGAAACATTGTAAGCCTTGCAAGCACATCTTTTTTTCATAATCCACCATGTTCAGTTTTTTGCTGTGGGACCTGCAAGCTTATAGAACATAAGAACATAAAAAATTTACAAGTAACAAGAGGCCATTCGGCCCATCAAGCTTGCTTGGGGAGAACTTAATTAATAGCTCAGAGTTGTTAAAATCTTATCTAGCTCTGATTTAAAGGAACCCAGGGTTTTAGCTTCCGCTACACTAGCAGGAAGACTATTCTGTATAAAGAAGCTGTGTAAAGAAGTGCTTCCTCAAATTCATTTTAAAATGTTCTCCTGCTAATTTACACTCATGGCCACAACTTCTAGTATTTAAACTAACATTCAAGTAGCCATTTGGCTGAACAACATCCAGACCTGTTAGAATCTTCTATTACTGGATCATGTCCCCCCTTAGTCTCCTTTGCGCGAGGCTAAACAGATTCAGCTCAGCTAACCTCAGGGATGCTTTGTAATGCATCCCTGTCTGTCCATGCAGAAATTCCCTGGACTTCATCGCCTTGGTTTTTCTTGCATCCCTTTGGACTGCCTTTGAATAGCTCGCATTCCAGAGCAGATGAGCTGTTGATGGGGAGTTTAGGTCTAATGTAGTCTGCTAGTTTTACATGGGCTCTTTGCCTTACTTGGAGCGACCCACAGCTTTGTGTGTCTAATGCATCCAGAGCCCAGCATTAAAGGCAAGAGTAAGACAGTTTTACTTTGTAAATGGTTGGATGGTATGATCTCATTTTCTCCTTGGAGGTTCAAAAAAATGGAATTATGTGATCAGAAAGCAACTTGTTCCACAGATCCTGGAAAAGACTCATAATCTCTGTTACGTAGCATGCGCTTGGTTTTTCTTGATTGTATTAACTGGACAGTTTTGACTTTTAATACAGACTGTTCCTAATTTACGACATATGCAACTTACGATGAATCTCACTTAAGACTGAAGTTAAAAAAATAAATAAAAATAAGTGAATGCATGTAAAAATAAATTCTGTGCGTCCGTACAGCCGGCAGAGCTGCGCCGCCTGCTCCACTCTGTATGTTGTCACAGGAAAGTACTGCAGGTCTGCGTTACGGCAGAGTGATCATCCCAGCCTGACTCGCAACTCGCACTCTCATTCTCGCACCTAAACGTCAGCGTGATTATCCTATTCCGACGGGCTGCTCGTAAGTGCAAGTGGATGTCTGTTGGAATGGAACCCAGACATTTGTCGGGGACGGCATGTACACTGCGCAAGAATTTACAGAAATGGACATGTATGTACTTTTAAAATCCTGGAACTGCGGCTGCACACCAGATGCAACGAGTGCAAGAACTGTATGATGTATCTTGCAGTCATCAAACTGAAACGCGACTGTAAGGTTATGTAATCTCTCATGCTGTAAGTCAAAACAATTTTAAAAATCAGGGAAATAAAGCTATAAATAAGACACTCAGGACTGTGGTCTCGCCTCTCAAGTAATCACTGACTTAGTGACAACCTGGTCAGCCAATCAATAATCACGTGTAGAAATGGGCACGATGACAGCGTGCATGACAAATTATTTGTTTATTTAAGGACAAGATTTTTTTGTTATTCTCACCAGTAAAAAGTTGCTATTTAAGGAACATGTATTAGTATTTTCTGTCTGAATATTCATTTCATCTGCATATTTACTCTGAACAATAACCCAAATTGACTGAACTGTGACTTGTGAACTGAACTGAACCATGAAAATCTGTACTGTACCCTAAATAATCCTAATAAAGGGCTGTTACATTTTGTTTGATAATGCTTGATTATCAAATTTGCTGGATTTTTTTAGGTTAAATCACACCACTTCTAATGGTAAATGATGTGGACTCTAACTTTTGTTGCCATAAGGGGTGTGGGGGAGTGAGGTGATTCCAATGGCCCCGGAGTGGTGGGGGCCCAAAAAAATTTGGAATATAATTGGATTGTTCTGGGTTGGGGTTGAGTTGTTTCTGGCTGCAGGGAAGGTCTGCTTGTTCCATATCAATGCTCAGGATAAATCCTTATTTTCATATCATTTTGTGTACCTCAATATAGTGGGGAAATACTAATCTGACATGGTGTGTCTGTGACTCAATAAAAAAATAACAAAGCATTTTCTTTCTTTGAAGATCTCAATTGATTGTTTACCTCCCCCTTCCTGGATTGTGGCTCTGCCAAAAAAGGGAAGGATTGCAGGCAGTGATGCGGAGGACACAGTAATGCTGACAATGACATCTGGGTCCCCTGCAGAAATGTATTTGTGGCAAAAGTACAACAACCGCTTGCAGACAGACAAAACTATTATTTGCGCAGTATGAAGCTGTACAGATTTGGACAAAAGCCAATTTTCAAGTAGGTTGGACAACACTGATTGCCTGAGATCCATCATCGCCCCCCACCAGTTTGTTTGTGTTAGTCTCCTCTCGGATGACAATGAAAAATGAGGGACCATAGATTTGGGCCCAGGACACAAGGCCTGATGCCACAAGGGCAGCCAGAGTTGGTGTTCAAAGGGCTTCTCTTCTGAAACTAGCACTTCCGCTCAGGTCTGGGGCTGCACGTTGCTGACGTCCCATTAAGCAATATGCTCAACCTGGATTGCTTTGGATATTTATCTAGCTTTTTAAATGCCTTTGTTTTTTTAATCTGTATTGTACTTTCGCTAGATAGATAAAACCAGTTTCACTTAAGAAGAGAACTACAGGCTCTCTATTTGGTGGCTCTGTCCATCTTGCATGGTGTACGGCTTGTTTTATCTACTGGATGCCTTCAGATAGAATCATTCTTACTTCTCTTGATTTCAATAATGTTTACACTAGCATTAATCATATCATATGTCATAGAAAGACTACGCCAAGGTGCCAAGGCATATCTATTAGAACAAGATTCAGCAGGTTAAGTGTCTCTTTCCCATAAAATCTATTTTCTGAATGTTTTTCTAAATGTTATTATACTCATGAGACATGGGGTCAGAAGAATGTTATCCACTGAAATATAATATATGTTACTGCTACATTTGCCCTCTCAGTTTCAGTGTGTTATTTCGCAAGAAAATTCTTAGTGCCGTTATGTTTGTTTGTGTGTTAAGCATACGTGGGGAAAACAGGGTCAAAATGCACTTTTTCCTCTCTTTGTAAACTTGTCATTTGCAGTTTTTCATGCCATTAATGCCTTGTCACGTGTCCCTTATAAAAGTGAAAAGTACAAAAGTAGAAATGTCAGCCTTTTAGAGACTCCGACCCGGGCTTCCTTATAAGCGAGTTGCGTGTCGCTTGTATGTCAATGCACACATGCATCTGTCCTAGACAGGCAGTCAAGCTCGTTCCTCAGTGAACAAAAGAGGTGAAACAGTGGCCTCCGAATGAAAGACTATAGGCTGGGTAGACTTCAGTGCCAGGAAGCTGAGTGAGTAATGCAGTGACTTGCTGCTTTGGCTATCTAGTCTGGATGAGTGGTTTTGGGTTGATTATTCCTTCAGGCAGGGATTTTACACCACGTGGTAAGAACACCCAGTTCATCATGCCCAGCAAATGCATTTCTGTAATGAAACTGTGTTTGAGAATCTCATCCTTTGAGGAATATAAGAACTTGTTCGAAGATTGTTTAGTCCGTGTAGATCCTCGCTAATGTGATTATTAGACGTCTTGTCATACTGGCATTTCTTTTCAGTGTTCATCCTAGACCCTGACTCACCAATACAATTGCTCTCTTTCCATTGGTGTGGGGGCGGGGGGGACAACTTAATAATTTAAGTATAAAGCAATAAATATTAAAGGGTAAACGTCCATCCCCCCCACCCCAGCTTCCTACGTTCCTGTCTCTCTCTGACGGGGGACTGTACTGTGGTTGACTTCAGGCCATTCCTTGCAGTTGTGTAGCACTTCACTGCATAAACATCTGTGCCCTGATTTTTCCTGCATGTTGACAAAATGTCCTTCTGGTCCATGACTGGAGTAAACCTGCAAGCTGTTAAATGTGCCGATCATTGCCTTCTCTTTGAGGGGAGAACCTTGAGGATATATAGCTTGACTTGAATCTATTGTGATGCAGCATAAACTTGTCTGCCTGCTCTGTGGACAGTGTAATTCCCTGCACATAAGCTTACATATTAGCTACCCTTTTACAGTACACCTTCTCTGTACCTCTGCCGAGTGTCAACATTTCCTTTGTTATGTGAATCCAAGGTTTGTCGTCCCACCACCAAGACCCAGACCCCACCCAGGCCAGCAGCAAGCCACCTAATCTGAGAGACCCAGACCCCACCCAAGGCCAGCAGCGAGCCACCCACTCTGAGAGACCCAGACCCCACGCAGGCCAGCAGTGAGCCACCCAATCTGAGTGCCATACTGCGTAAGATCCTTGGTCTGCCTGGTGTTTGCTGGCCAGCAGGGTCAGTACATTGTGGCTCAGGTAGCTAAGAGGAGTGGGTCATGGAATGGGGTGAAGTCAAGGAGTAACAATGGGTCAGCAGACTGAGTAACAGCTTACAGTGAGTAGGGCTAACTGGCTTATAGTGCTGATAATAGTGGTATTCAAAATTATAGAAATTATATTCCCATTTCACGTTGTTTTTCTACGAAACCCCCTGCCTGTGCTACACCCACTGATAAATACCTACTTGCCGTCATTCAGTTTTCTTGAAGGAATGCAGAGACTGCTCTGTAAGTAAAATAGGCAGGTTCCATGTGCTGGCATCCGCGATCGTGTGGCCTGTTTATCAGAGTGTGCCAGCTCGTTCAGTCAGTGTGTCATTATAGAAAAAATACTGCCTTAAGCCTAGTTACGTACTTGTCTGCACGTCGTTACGGTCTCTGCTCGGACTTTTGCATGCATACTACATTTGTCTGTATACGCAGACAGTTGTGGTTGGTGCATGCGTACTGTAATGATATTTCACCAGACTAGCAGACCGTTGATTCTTCACACATGCAGTAGACAAACCAAAAAGTCATCTAGACCCAAAATCTGGGCTGCAGCTGCAGAGACTCCTAATGGCAAGATTTACGTGAGCCATTTACAGACCAAAAAGACACAAGTAACAGTGAAGTATCGGCTGGATTTACGCTTCGGCTTCAGCTTCAGCAGACCTTTCTTATTGCAGGAGAATATTTCTCTGTCCCACTGAAGTGACAGCCATGTGAATAATATTGGTCATTACCTGCTCTTATCTGTGATTGGACCTAATGCAAAACAAACTTATATCTGGAAGAAACAATGTTGCCTTAAGCTTATAAGAAATCCTTTTGAAGATAAGTGTTTGCTTTTCTTCATGAAGTCTTATTGTTGTTGTGGAGAGTGTGTGAAAGTGTGGTTTTTATATATGTTGCTTTGTAGTGATTAGTGTATATGTAGGTGTAACTGTATGCATGTGTGCATGCGTGTAGTGGAACAGCTGTACTTGTTTTTGCTAGATCATCTCTACAGGCATGAAGCTCTGTGCTGTATGAAAATACGGTTCCAGTTAAGATGCACATGCCTTATTCAATAAAGAATTTGTGGTTTGTCCCCAGAAACAAATTACTGTAGGTTGCTTTTCCACCACTATGTATGAATCTTAGTATTAACACAGTATTAACACTTTGTGCTCATGTGCTCTAAAAGAGGCTACAATTATCCTGCACCATGGTTACATTGGCGTTGCCGTTTTAAAAATGAAAAGCTTTATGTGACTAATTGCTTTAGATTTGTAAAATTTTGGGATAAAAGGTGTTTAGTGTTGCGTAGTTAATAACAACAATGCAAGTCTGGTGGTACACTACAAAACGGAAAGAAAAATTGCTTGATGTTTGAGAATGTCGTGTTTCAGAGCATAACATTTCTCAAGCATAAGATAAACTGTGTTTCTGACATACTATAAAGCTAAATAAAACATCTCTGGAGTTTTCCACTGCTGGGGAATCTTACATTGGACTAAAACTGTAAACAGGCATAACAAACAAAGCTTAGTGCAAGGCATATGATTGGCATTGACTAAAATGTTCAAGTGCATCCACATATGTGATGTCAGGCGTCGCAAAGAACATACTGTGTCAGACAGGAGTAGACTTTAAGTGTATAGACACACAGCCCATACAGTACCAGTCAAAAGTCTGGACACACAAACCCATAGGTTTCTTTGTACTATTCTCAACATTTTGGAATAATTATAAAAGCATCAAAACTGTAAAATAACACAAATATAATTATGTACTGACCAAAAAAAGTATTTGAAAAAGTAATTTGCTGGGAGGTTAGGCAGCTCTGTGGGTTGGGACTCAGGAAGTTGCTGGTTCAAATCCCTTGGTTGGCAAAGTGATCCCACCATTGGGCCCTTGAGCAAGACCCTTAACCCCAATTGGTTCTGGGACTGGCTGACCCTACTGTATCCTCTAACCAGTTTCATGAGGTGGCCTCCTGGGATGGTTTTCCAGAGGTCCTGAAAGAGGACTCACATATGTTGAGCACTCATTGGTCACTTTTCCTTCATGATCTGGTCAAACTCTTCCAAAACCTTTTCTCCTGTGTTTAGGTCAGGTGACCAGGTCATGTGATGCGACACTCTGTCACTCTCCTTTGTGGCTTGGCGTGTCCAGACTTTTGACTGGTACCATATAAGGCACATGACTTTGCTTGAGAACCACAAATAGATTTACCCCGTGTTCAATATAAAATAGAGTACAAAAACAGATAAAAGGAATTCAGGAATACTGACTGATAGTTGTTTTTCTTATTTTTTAGGCATATACTGGGGTTCGGAAAATAACGTAAATGTGACTTTGTAGGTTTGTCAGCTACGAAATTTGGAGCAATGTAATTGAATTTGTCAAGGGAAAATGTCTCAGACTATGACAGCATATGCCAAAAGAGGACCTTCAGGAGCAGGTGACTCTTAGGGGTTATTAATCTCATGATTACTCTGTGTGGCTGAGGAATATAAGGCTGTTTTACGGGACGGGGGGCACCTTTTGGTGGAAGCACTGTTCCCTTGTGATGCCCCCATATTCCAATGTTCTCGTACACACCACTACAGAAATGAACGGTTTTACAAACAAGATGAAATCAAGTATCTTCCACGGCTTTCCCAATCACCAAATCGAAACATAACTGAGCTGCCATGGGCTTCTGTCACTGTTGCTTAGAGTACTGGAGGCTTTTCTTGAATGATTGTCAAACATACTTCTAGACACAGTTCAGGACTTGTACTGCAGCATTCCAAAAAGGGCTGAAGCTGTTCCGAAGGCAAATAGTGTCTCCACTCCTTGTTCATATAATGTTAGGTGTTTCTGTGATTTTTGTCCACCCTCTGTATAATATAAATCACTGTGGCTATGGAAGATGGATGAGTGTAACATCAATATAATATTTAAAGTTTTGCAAAAAAACGGGTAATCAAAAGGGAATGCTTGGCACAGATGTTTTTATAAAAGTAGTACTGTAGAAGTTTAACAAAACAAACAATGTTATACCAACCCCAAGTCATTTATTTTCATGTCAAGACATATATTTAGACTACATGCTTAATTATAGCTTTGGATTACAGAAGAGACTGGGGAACAACATTTCTGTGAGCTAATACTGAGGACAAAACCAGTAAAGATTGTTATTTTATACTTTGACTCTTCATTTTTAAAGAACTGCATCTCCTCCATGTCATGTTAATGATTTGCCAAAGACTGAAGGTGTTCCGCACTGCCCTGCTGGGAGAAGAGAGCGGGAGACCTAGAGAGTCCAGCCAGTGCCTGTTCTCCGTTTGCTGAAGTGGCCAGTTTGTGCAGTGCCGAAGCAGTGTAACGCTCCAGTTTGTGCAGTGCCGAAGCAGTGTAACGCTCCAGTTTTTCCCCTTTCTCGAGCTAACTTAACTTTCCCATGTGCTAAATAGTGTCCTAGCATATAGACCAGATCCTTCACATATCTACATGACTCAGCTTCTCAGAGGACCAGCCAATGGAAACAAATTGGACTGTTTTTGAGTGGAATGTGAAGAACCAATAAACACTGTGTTTCTCCGGAGTTTAACTGCATTCAGGACAAAATGGCTTTAATATCACTGAGCAGTTTTGCTGAAAATCTTGGTTTTAGAGTAGATCCATCACAGTCAGGATTTTAAAAGGTGTTTCCAAGCTAGTCACATTTTTGTCCATATTAACGTGCTCCTCAAGACAACAGCAGTTCTTTCCCATTTCGTTTCCATGCCCCCCCCCCACCCATATGCTGCACCATTGGGCAAAACTGGCCTGGTCTTCGTCAGTTGCAGCCATGGCTGCAATACTGGGGGCTGTTGAAAAATACCCGCAGATCTGTTGGCATTTTTAATCGTAAACGCAACCAGAAACATGGAAACCAGCTGCAATTTAGTTCTAGAGGCTTCTCTCTGTCACAGAGAACCACGTACCAGGCAGCAGTTGTGCCCTGTAGACGTCCCATCTTCTATAGTATTGCTTTAGTAAATGTCACCACTGGTTACTGCTACTGTGGAAAGTACAGAACATCTATCATGAGGAGGATGCAGATCTAGGATATAACCACACGGTTCATGATTTCTGTTTCAAATTGAAGATTCACAGTTTTATCCTAGAGTTTGGCACTTTACTTCCATAAATATTCAACTATATGTTTTGCAAAGTATTGTAAGCTGTGCAAGTTGATTTGGATTCTAGTGTTGCCTGGCAAAGTAAATTATAGCAACAACTGGCAGATGCTGAAAACCAGTCAAGGTCGGATAAGGTTTACCATTTGTTATTCAGTAATTTCAGTAAACCAAAGAACCAGGTGCAGGCCCTTAATATGGGAGGGGCATCCATTTCCCTGGATTCCTGTGATTTCTCAGTCATCACTGCACCCAGCGTACGGCCCGGATCGGATTTCTTCATTTGGCACCAGGAAATTGTCCAGTTTTCTCACAACTCGTGATGCGATGGGTGTCTAATTGCTATGGAGTGTACATGCATTGTGGTCGAGTTGTCAGATGTGGCTTTTGCTGAGCCTGCACTGGGGACAGATGTCCCTGGGGTCAGTCGGGGCTTATAAACAGCTAGTGGTGGAAAACTGAACTTCTGAGAATTTTGTTAAATCTGAATGGTTGGTCTGACATGATTGAGAATCTCTGTTGTGACAAAGAGTTTCTCTGTGACACTGGATGTTTGTAATTTGCATGCTCCTTATACTGGAAAGCAAGCGCATTGGTGTTCCAGCGTCTTATTTTATTACTTGTTCACAACGTATGAAAAATATGTGTTCAGTACTGGCATGTCACTGCTATATGCATGAAATAGGGAAAGTGCAGGGTGTTTGTGTTGATCATAACCGTTGACTCATTATTGCCTTTTTATTTCAGGTGTTGGGTTGATAAACGTTCCAGGTGAGTTTCAAGTATGTTAACTTTCGGAAAATGTCCAAACGAATGTCTGATTCTTTCTGGAAGACTTTGTAAGATGACATATGACCGCACGTCTTTAAGCTTTTCGTGATGATACAGTTCTTAAACAACAAGAGAGTATTGAATGAGTAGGCGGAGCTGAGATGCTCAGGGCCATGTGACCTTGCGGGGGGGGGGGGGGGGGGGGGGGGGGGGGG
>JAODJU010000119.1:7914359-7930049 GCA_026776725.1 Gnathonemus echidnorhynchus
TCACATTAGAGTATGCATGGTAGGGGGGGGGGGGTGGGAAGTGTGTCTGTATCTGCACTCAGTCTGTAGAGGCTCTCGCGCACATGGGTGGGGCTGTCCATCAACACTCATGCAGTTGGTTGGTTAATCCCTTTTTTCAGCTGTTTTATATAGAATAGATGTGGTTAAACACCTTTTGAGTAAGGATGTTCATAATAGAAATTTGCTTGGGGGGTAGGTTTATTCTTAAACCTGCCTTAAAGCCCACAGTGTTGTTTTTTTAAGTTTAATGCTGTGCCTGGTGTTTTCTTCTGTTAAATTGTTGTAACAAGGCTGTCATAATTTAACTGTTGGTAGGTCTTTTGGTTTAACCTTTTTTGTGTGGTTATGGCTGCCGTTCATTCCAAGCTCGTGTTTCCCGTGAAAAGTCACCCATCACTGTGGCTAAGCTGCTGTTTCAGCCTGAGGCCAGACAAACCCAACGAAAAAAAGACAAATGGAGCAGAAGTACTCAGGTTAGCAGCTACTGGGGGTGATTAATGCCCAGACCTGGTGTTTGTTTCTGCCTGCCCAGGGCTTCTAGCCATGGGCCCCAGGGAGAGAGGAATGATGGCCGGGATACAGAAAGAGGCCCTGAAATATGGCACTTCCACATGCTGCAACTTTAAGACAAGGCCTTGATGTTTATTAGTCATTACAACAGAATACCACTAACATCACAGATGTTTTGGCTTGATAAAGGGTGAGAAAGCTAATGTAAACATGTGACTGACGTTCTTTCTCCTCCATAGTGCTGCTATTGATAGCACCTAAAAAGGTACAGCACTGTGCAAAAGTCTTAGGCAAAAAAAATGTTTGAATGATCTTCCCGTTGGTGTAAAACTATAATGATATGTCTGTCAAGATGTCAGCTAACCCATTTCAAATCCTCTTGTAAAATCACCTCAGAGTTTGCAGTAACTGTCTAATACACCCATGCATTTATACTCAGACACTACCTCACCTTATTTGGCTAATCATTGTCTCATTTAGTTAACTAATTAAGTTAATTAACTGAGCTGGTGATGAAAGTTGACGTGTACATACAGAATGGCTGAGGTGTCCCTGAGGAGAGGCTTAGTAACCGAAGCGGAGTTCATCTAGCCATCCAGCGAGACATCAGTACATTTTTGGGAAACATAAGAGATTTTTGTTATTTTTATTGTGTAACTTCATTTTAATACGTTCTGTTACATTTGCTGTTTTCTTCGGCGTAAATATATACTTAGTACCCAGATAAACAGCCGTAGACATTCTTTGACTGCCTAAGACTTGTACATTACAACTTACTTCTGTGAAGAGGTTCTCTGTTGAGGCATAGACTGTTGTCTAAGAGAGAAGAGTGTGGGAGATTAGCAAAGCCAGGGGTGGTCTTCCTGGATCTCCAACGAGCAAAACTCTTAACACCGCCGACAGGTTTGCTGTTGACTGACATGTTGGGGTCATTGGTTGGGGGGTAGAGGGCAGTCAGACCATCTGAGAAACAGCTGGAAGTTCAGTTTGTGGGAGGGCAAGCTCTCAGTAAAGTCATCCATACAGGATGGAGTAGTCGTTTGAGAGGAATTGCCCGGCTAAGGCCTGTGGCTGTTCCTTTACTGCCACCTTGTGTACATAGTGAGTACTGCACTATTTTCTTCTATTCCATTTTACAGAATGCCTTGTCGTTTTACATGGAGCAAATACCCTCCTAGGCAAAAAAGGAATCTGCAGATCAACACACTGCCCCATTTATTAGGCTCTTTGGATAAAAGCAACATAGAGGAGCCAATCGGCGAACGGCCTGAGCCAGTGTTAAGAGCATTCTCAAGGTCCTTACGTGTATTTTGAGTGTATTTTACATTTTTGTACTGCTGACTTTAAAATGTAAACCTCCTATTTTTTGTCATTTTTAAATGGTTATTCAATTATGCAATGTTCACATGTTTAATCTTTAGTCATAATTTCACATCTCTAATTTTAAATATACTGTGCTTTGCTGAAGTTTTTTACTGCACTATTGAAGGGTATTTCTGAACTACTGGGTGCACTGGATGAATAGTGTGAATGAGGGCTGCAATCCCCAGGATGCTGGATTCATTTGACACACACACACCAGTTTTTGCACACCACAGGTTATTTTGGAAAAATGCTCTTAAGGCGTAAAAGTTTGAAATTTACATAATTGTCGCAATAAAATAGATTAAGATAATTGAATGCTGAACAAGTGCGTGTTAACAGAGGGGTGTCTTTTTTCTAACTAGTAGTTTCTAGCTGCAGAGACTGTGCAGTGTATCACATTGTCAGAACTGCAGCGCTATGCAGTGTGCAGTTATACCACAAACAGAATGAACTCATCTTGCCTGACGCCCATCATCGCATAATGCAGCTGATCTCTTAGCATTGCTGTCTGTGACCTCACTACCATTTCATGATAGCAGCCAGCAGAGCATGATGACCAATTTGATTCATGCAAATTTGTCCTTTTTAATACTTGATCTGCTTTGTGTGCGTTTTTATAATCAAACTTGAAATTAGCTGAACAGTTTACCAGTGATGGGGAATGGAGTGGGCGCAGTGGCTAGCAGTTACCGCAAACCTCTGGAGACTAGGCTGAAGTCTCTGCCTTGGCTCTATGTGTGTGGAGTTTGCATGTTCTTCCTGTGTTGTCTGGATTCTCTGGTTTCCAGCCACAGTCCAACAACATGGCAACATGCCAAATTTCCCGTAAGTGTGAATGTGTGTGTGGCCTGCCATGGGTGGTGCCCCCTCCTGGGTTGTTCCCTGCCTCATCCCCATAGGCTCCAGACCCCCCCAACCCTGCAAAGGACAAGTGGCCATGGAAGATGAATGGGAAGCTCAGCTCTTGGTAAGCTGACCTTGGATTTGTGCCAGGTACTGAAGTAAGATGCAGCAAAAGATGTGAGGAGAGCAGAGAGGCCTGGACACAGGGTAGGAGAGGGATTGGCCATGAGGTCATGACACACTGGATACTCAGCTCTGATTGGCTGGTTTACAGTGGAGCACTGCGATGGCTTATAAAAACCAACATGGCTACAGTCATGCACTGCATAATGATGTTTTTGTCAAGGATGGACCACATTTACGGCAGGGGTCCTGTAAGATTGTAAGGGAGATGAAAAATTCCAAGCGCAACACATTACTCACGTTTGTGGTCATTCTGTTGTAAACAAACCTTCTGTGCTGCCAGTCATGTAACAGTATAGCGCATAAGTTGTGTGCGTTACTTGATAATGATAAACAATTGCTATTGGTTTATGTATTTATTATACCGTACATTTTATTGATATTTTAGAGTTTCTGCTTTGCCACACACAACTGTAATTCTCCCACTTCAGCCTGTGCACAACAATAGCATAGTCATAACTCTGT
The DNA here is from genome assembly GCA_026776725.1 of Gnathonemus echidnorhynchus. NCBI lineage: Eukaryota > Metazoa > Chordata > Actinopteri > Osteoglossiformes > Mormyridae > Gnathonemus > Gnathonemus echidnorhynchus. Next base: position 7,917,747 of record JAODJU010000119.1, read on the forward strand.
TTTTAGCATTGTAACAACAACATTGAAATTATTATTTCGTCGTGCAAGTTTTATCAAGAACTCAAGCAAGCGGAGCAGTTCATAAATGCATTGTTTGTAATGAATTTTCATGACTTAAGTTTTGATTCAATATTTGTTAAGTTAAGCAAAAGGAGGCCACAGGCAGTACAGAAGCCTCTTGTCAATGTCAGTATCACAGACTTTGCAATGTTGTTTACTACACCCCTGCTAACCTGGGCTACGTTTCCCAAAAGCATAGTTGCTAGCAATGTTACATACTTGGTACCATGCAACTGAATAGTAGCTTTTGCAAAATGTACCCCAGAACTGGATTTACTTATTTAGCCTACTAGTAATAAATGACCTCACATTAATGGCTGTAAGTATATAATTATATTATATACTGTGCATGCATGCCCCTCTGGAGAAGAAATATATGTTGCAGGTTGTGCAGGCCCACTGGGCTTGAAATATGGCTTGTGTGTGTTAAGTATGGGGGTGTAGATAAGACTGTTATGTAACAGTCTAGGACAGGGTTCTCCAGCTCCAGTCCTGGTGAGCCCCAGCCCTGCAAACCTTAGCTCTTTCCCGGTTCCCCCACACCTGACTAAACTCAAGAAATGGCTGGTAATTAGCGGTGATGTTGAATCTGGTGTGTTAAATCAGGGGAATCCTAAAAATGTGCAGGGCTGGGATGTATGAGGGCATATTCGCAGTAGCTCTGTTTGCCTTGCACCGTGCCCAAGCACAATTTCACCCCCCTCCCCGCTCCCCCACTGGTTTACACTCACATTGTACTTGACAGTCGTAGCCCAAGCGAGCCAAGGGTTGCGTCCTTCAGAGGCTGCATTCGGAGACCGAATGCGTCACAGTGGAGCAACAAGCTGTTCCACTCTGAAGGCTCCTCCAAATGGGGTCTAGGGGTCTTTTGCGTCATCATGAAGGATGCACTCGATGGATCCTTCACAGCACAACGTATATCAAGATTCGTTGTGCGGACCTTCAAAGGACACAGCCTACAAAGGCTACATAGTCCGCGTCCTTTGATGGATGCAGCCAAATTCAAACACAAGGTGTAGCCTCTGTTGGCTACATCCTCCGAAGGTCAAACAGAAAGTGTTGTCAAATGGGATGGTCTGGCTTACGATTAATTTCCTATCTGCATCACCAGCTGTGCCCACCCTTACCCCTTGAGTCAAGGTGCGCCCCTGCTATTACCTTGTCAAGACACACCTACTTAATGTCTGAGCAATGAATCTTGGGTAATGTTGGGCTGCAAAGGATCACTAGGGTGCATCCTTTGCGGAGCAGGAAAAGGGGGGTGTATTTCTAGACCGCATGGGGAGTGGATGCGGAGATAGTTCGGGATATAAATGGACTGTAAGCTGGAAAATTCCAAACACACAAAACGGCTGAGTGTGGCAACAGGCAATGCTATGCACATGCAGCTGTCACATCAGGAGGCTGGATTGAACCCGTCAATAAGTTAAAACATTTTTATTCTGTCGGAGGAAGCAAAACTTAGCAAATTTTGCAATTTCACTAATGGTTCATGTCACGGCGTGACACCGTGCCGGAGAACATAATCGACATTATGAACACCCGTAACATAACGGATATGCATGGACTGTTGTGATGTTCATCCACTGTTTCATATATATGCCAGCAAAATAATAATTTGTTTGTGGAACTGAGGTATGAAATCATATGCCATGTTTGTCCTTTTTTGTGTGTTTGAAATTTGGTTTGGCATGCCGTTCTTTGTGTGCTACTGGGTGTTGAAGTGTTGGGAAGTCTGTGGGTAACTTGCTACTTTCGCATAGTGTAAGGTAAAAGAGGTGATTGTGATTTTGGAAACGTTTTAAACGATGTTTAGCCAGAGAGGGTACTAACCTGGGGAGGGGGGTTGAGTGGTTTCACTGGCAAACAGGAAGAAGTGGAGTTGCACCCCTATTTCACATGGTTTGCTCTGGGTAGTTACCATTGCATAATTTAACAACAGGGGGGGAGATAATGGACTGTGGAAATGTTATTTAATTGTATAAATTCTGTGTGTCTTTTGATACCAGGGGTGGTGGTAATGTGTGTTTGTATGTGAAGGTTTTAATGTAATGCATACATTTATATCTTTGGAGCTTGTAATGCTTAATTGATTGAAGCTGTTGATGGTATAGTCGGAGGCCTATTTCTAAGGCCTGAATGAGAGACAGGTTGATTGCATGGCAGGCTGTGAGAGAGTGAGCATATATGTCTGTGAGCTGTTGGACCAAATATATTTGGTGTAGCCAATTTTGGTTTTCAGTAATTTTGCCTAATTGGTGCATAACAGCACATAGGTTTTGTTTTGGTTTTTTTTGAAAAGTTTTTTTTTTTCTTAATTATATTATTATATTAGTGTTCACGGTAAATATTGGGCACTGTGGCCTGCTGAATAAAGAAAAGGTTTTTGGGGCCCTAGTTTTCCTTGTCTGTAACCCTTCTTGCTGCCTTCGCCGCCGTTCATCCTAACAGTTCATATGTAATTTCACATGACATATGTTTAGAAAAATTAGTCTAAAATTTACCACTGCTGTCTTTGCCTGAGCTCTGGATGCACTCACCGAGCCAATCATAAGCATTCTTACACTTGCCATTTTACTCACATATAGACAGCATAACACATTTGTGAGAAATTGAATGAAAATGTGTGATGGGGAGAAAAGCAAACAGTAACTGGTCACCAAAAGACCTTGGTCTTCTGATGTATGGAAATAAGTTAAGTTCCATTTTGCTACATTTAATTTAACTAGAAATTTCAGCTCCTTGTTTTCTAGATATCTCAATTTATTGCAAAAATTTCAAATATCATAATGTGAACATTTTCTAGCATTGTTCAGCCCCACTCAGCACACACAATACACTTAGAAATACATAATTTAAGGTTAATGTACCATATTGTCTAGAATGAGTGTGTGTGTGTGTGTGTGTGGGGGGGGGGGTTAGCCTTCATTTCAGGTGTGGTCATTTTGAGATGCGGGAATTGTAAAAAGTAAATTAAGCAAGAGGATTTGCTAGGCTACTCCAAAAGGCTGAAGAACACATAGCTTATTGTTATCTATGGCTAACGTTGCATTATTGGGTGAGTGTCTCAACCTGAAAGTCTTCTGCATGTCTGCATTTTCTTTCACTTTTAATGTGAAGTGCATCCACACAGTGACTTTTGCTCTGTATTTGGACCCTCATCTGCTTTGCTCCATCTTCATTCCACTATGTTGTTGAGCGATTGAGAAGACAAACTTTATATCGATGCTTTTTCAGGTAATCCAGTTTAATCGATTGTACAGTGGTGATTGTACGCCAGGATTGTGTTGGATCCTCTTGGGGCATGTTCATTTATAATGGAAAAATAAAATTAGATGTAACAATGCAGCTGACATACAAAAGACACAATAGCCTTTAGTCTGCCTTTTAGACAATGCCTGGAGTGCAGTGCAGATTTAAGCCTCCCTCCACCCTTCCCAGTTAGTTAGTTGCCACCAGCTTTTAGGAAAATGTTTCACTTTTGAATGACAAAATCCATATAAAGATTTCAGTTGTTTTTCCCTAGACTCAAGTTCCTCGGTCCTGCACTTTTGGGAAATGCACTGGAATAAATGGTTTGAAGTAATTAATTACTAACTAGTTTAAGCCAGAGAAATGGGTTGAAATGAAAAACTCACTCAGTCCTCTAGAGGCTCGGTGTCATTTAAGCCTTTATCAGGACTAAGTAATTAAGATCACTGGTTACAGTACTTATATGGCCAACAAGTAGAGGTATAGATTTCTGTGCATTTAAATTATTTACTAGACTTGTTGAAATATGGATTTTAAAGAATAGACACAAGGCTGGCTACTCTCTATTTGCTCTCTCCTTGAAATTAGTAATCTATCATTTTTGGTTGAAGAGGATTAGAGGAAATATTTCAATAGGTAAACAATTTGTGACATCACTCTTTTGTATTGTATTTTGTTGCCATGGAACTAAAGTTTAACAAGAAACAAAAGGAAGGCTTTCTTGCTCTGGGCATAATTAAATTCATCATTGCAGTCTGATTAGGTTCCATATACCTGATAATTAAAACAAAAGAAACAATCTGTGTGTTGATTTCCATACTCATCTCTGTTTTTCTACAGATGAACTGCATATATTGTATATTATGCATGGAAAATTAGTCAAGATCATAAGCAGAAGAAACACTGGAGAAATAAATGCTCTTGCCCGGGGCAACAGGCAGGTCTCAGCAAACTGCTGCCACACTGGATGCTGTGACACCACACTGCATCCCGAAAGCCTGACAGTGCCCCTCTCGGACTGACTTTTAACACAGTGCATTTGGACATCACAAATCAGCTTGACTGTCTGAATATCACCAATAATCTGATTCTTTGGCTTGATATTACCTTTTAGCCTAATTTAAGGTACAGAACCGGACTCTGAGGAATATCCCCAAGGTACAAACAACATTAATCTACCCCCAATGGTGTAGAAATGTTCCTCATAGTCCATTTCTGTATATTAAAAGGCACATAGCCTTGAGGGTACAGCCCCAGTGGCAAGCAAAGGAACAAATTGGTATTCTTTTTTCTGACAGAGCACTAGTGTACTAATAGTGACTATATTATTTGCATTAATTCTTTGTATGAGTTATGTCGAATTTGATTTTGTTTGTTCAGTTTCAGACTTCCCAGGAATAAGTCAATGTTTCTCAAAGTGTGCAAATCGGCATGGAAAATGTGCAATAAATGAATAGGTGTAGTTTCAGGGTTACGTGTCACGACTCAGAGCATTCAGGTAAAAACACATTTATTGGCTTTCTCATTTCCTGTTGAACTATCCAGTATTTCTGGAAATTGTAGAGGTGAGGGGGGTGGGAGGAGTAGGAATTACAGGGGGGTGGGGAGCAGATGGAGCTGTCTGTGGAATACATTGTTGTTGTTCTGACAACATCGTCAGTTATACACTCTGATTACAGTCAAAGGTCAAGGTTTGCCATCTTTGTGAGACCATAGCATAGATATTTATCTCAATGAAGCCCCAAGACTGCTCAAGTTCCACAACTGCCAGTGTTGCCTTCAGCTCAGCCATCTCTGCCGATCCATAGCAACAGCAACCGCTCTGTCACTCCCATGCCACTGCACGGCCTGTCTGTTTAAAAGCCCTTCATGCTGATCCTTTCCACAGAATTGACTCTTCTCTGGTTCCCTCGCAAATGATGAGAATTGGTTGTAAGAAGAGCCCTCAAGGCATATACATAGCCAAGTAAAGCCTTTGCGAGTCCCCATTGGCAAGCTGGTCACGACCTTGTAAAACAGTCTTTGGGATGGTTTAATATTCAGTTTAACAAATCAGTGCATTCAGCTCACACCACTCAACAAAACTGACCAGTACCCTCGTATACGCCGTATAATCCCCGTGTCTGATACATCCAACTACAATATATAAACAATAATACGATTAATCGTCAAATTAATCGACAGATAACTTGATTATTAAAAATAATCGATAATGACAGCTGTACATGGAGATAGAGTACTTCTCATTCGGATTAGCTATAACTAAACTGGCAATGTCACTTCATTTATAAGAAATTTGTTCGGGTTGGAAAGGTATGTATAAAGTCATTTGCAATTAAAGACAAATTTATTCACAGTATCAACTTTCCCAGATGAAACATTACGTAACACTGAATCTTCCAATCCTAAACCAACCCAAATTACCTCCAGCCGAAAGCAATTCCATGAATGAGAGACCTGCAAAAAGGACTTATTGAGAACCTGGAATGCCAGTCCACAGCAGCAGCACGGAAGTGGAGTGAAACGGCTGAAGTTCAAGAACACACTTCAATATCCAGTTCTCAGGCTCTTAGTCAGCAAACTGACCTGAAAAGCCACAGAATACATCAGAAGAATTAGCCTTTCTGAGCATAAGAATAATTGAATTAGTTGAATTAGTTACTTAGTGTACCCAGGGGTGCTGAATTTTGGGCCCCATGAAAGCATATTATATTGGTCCTCCAACCCAGACCAATCCAATCATGTTCCAGATTTTTTAGGGCCCCTGTTGCTCAGTGGCCCTTTGAATCCTCCTTACATTATAGCGCCCCTGTGTGTAACTAAATAACTATTCAATTCAGAACTGAAAACTCTAACAGCTAATAATGGTTTTACAAGGTCTTTCTATCTGTTTTGTTTTTTTTTTTTCAATTTCTGTTTTGTAAAGAAATTCATGAACAGAAGCACTTTATGGATTTTTATGTGTGTATTGGGGTATTTATCTGGCTATTTATTTACTTGGCATTTTGCTTAAAATCACCGCTGACAACTGACATTTTGTTCATAGTTTTAATTATATTTTAGCAAGATTATCTGTGTACACTGGCATACACTTAATATCTATCCATCCATCAAACATCTGGAAGTGTAGCAACACTCTTACTTCCAGAGCTTCAATGCCTCCTACCATATCAGGCAGCTTAAGTAGACTTTTTACCTTGCCAATAAATAGACACATGACAACATACAGCAATCAACTCATACTAATCATTCTTCTAAGGTGCCCTGCACATTACAACCATGAATCGAAGCATTACTGCTTTAAATGTCCTGTCAGATATGGACAAGCCAAGTCCATCAATTGTTAGTATTTTTTCCTGACAGTGTGACACACCAAATGATCAAATCCACTTACACATTCTATTAACTTTAAAATGACCACTTTCTTTATATGGTAAATTGGAACTGAAGTATTGCCTCGATCAATGAAGGGATGTGATCCTTTTCATTCATCTCTTTCATGTTTTATTTGGCAAACAACTATATCCTCACTATGCACCTGTCAAGGCAAGTGGTGGGGGGTGGGGTTGTCTACTATTGATTGCAGAGAAATTATGCGCATTCACTCTTCAGACATTTCATTGATTTCCACTATTCATGTTTTAAAGACTTTCATAAATTTCACAGTAATTTTCTACCCACACATTTATTTAACACCCGTCTCTTTTCAGGGTGTGATTTGCTACTTTGCCATCAGTGTAGACCACTGGTGTTCTTTTTTGAACAAACAACATGATGCAACGCATAAAAAAGTAACGACGGCGAAAACTTTCATGAATGTGACCAAACGTATAAGCTATTTTTAGGGGGGAAAATACGATAAATGTTAATATATCTGAACAGTGGAGGGGTGTGAAACTGCCTGCGGGGGAAGAGGTAGGTGACTGGAGGTGCTCTAAGTGAGGGAGCGCTTACGGGAGAGGTCTATAAGCGAAGCCACCATCAGCCTGACTGACTGCAGGCAGAGGCGCACAATACGAATGCTGTAAAAAAGAAAAAAAAACAGCATTTCTACTTCAAAATAATATTCGTTGGTTGACAGGTCTATAGTTGCTTTGACGCACTCTTGTGTGTAAAACAAAGTCAGTCAGATGGATTCGATCACTTCGGGGTAAAACGTTTTATTCGTTTGATGTGCTTCGATATATTGACTATATATATATATATATAAAACCACTTTTTTTTGCATGATTTTTTTATTGAAACAAAATACGGAAATAGCCACCGAGAGGAACACATTTTCACTGAAAGACGCGTAAGTCAGGTAAGATTTGTATGTTTAACTATGACTATTATAAAATGATCACTACTGATGTATATACCACATGATAAAGATAAATTTTGATAGCTGGTTCTATTGTTTATAACTACTATACTGAGTTGACGAGTTTGTTTTAAAAACAGTAAATTTTCACGCTGAGCACTTTATTCCAAGTGATCATTAACGGATATTAGGAGAAAGCTCCATTCTGTATTGCTGAACAGTTAACCAGCATGTGTCATAATATTACTAATAGTTGTTGATTGATTTTTGCCCGTCTTTGATCCTCGTATTAATGTCCTGTTGTAGGGACCGTAAGCTCTACGTCAGAAAACAGAGCTCCACTAATTCAACTTTAAAAATTCCTGGTTATTAAAAGCAGAAGCCCGCTATGAGTACCGTCTTCGGTCAATGTTAAATGCATGTTAAAGTGCACATTTTTCCTTCTGTCCAATGTAGAAGGATCAACGCGATAGACCAGTCAACCACCCAAGTCAGCTTGTTAATTAAACATTAGTGTGACTGAGAAAGGATTATACTACTTAGGGCAGATTTATGAATTTTAAAGTGGAATGACATATTTTCAAAACCTTGTTTGCAATAAGCAATTTTACTTGATTTTTGCTATAATGGCAGAGATAATTATTCGTTAAAATCAGGGCTTTAAGTGCTCCGGTACTCACCATTATGCAGTGCCTTGTTACCTTGTACCGGTGTTCTGACGAGTTGCGCTACCTATCGAGTGCTATCGAGCCTTTCTGCGCATGTGCAGTTGCACCGTTTTAGGATTAGGGTTAGGTTTTAGGGGTTAGGATAAGGGTTTTAGTGGGTTTTTTTTGGGTTATGGATAGCGTAAGGGTTAGGACTATCGATTAGCACTACGGTAGCCTAACTCGACAAAGTAGCTCAACTCGTTAGAACACCGGCACCTCTCTATCTGCTGATACTGAGTACCAAGGGGAGTACCAGCGACTGATTTTCCCCACTTAAAGCACAGCTTAAAACTGTATGTTACTGCCCGATTTTGGATTCAAGAAACATTGTCTTTGAAAATTCACTTTACAACGACCACTTATGTAAATATAACACACATATAAATGTGCTACTGTCGCCACCCCCCTTAACTTGAAACACTGTTGCTGCTTCTGTCTTGTCTGAGTCTTTGGACCACGTGATCGAGGAATAATTAGTTCGAACACTCGGGTTATTACAAAATATTCACCTGTTTCTGCATTACTGTTTAATGCAGCACATATCTAATCCAAGTTGCGAGATGTTTTGCTAGTACACATGCACAGTGAACATAATGAATCTTAAGATTAGTCTTTTGCAACTCGGGGTAAGGATGAGTGATACCACTGATTTTCTTAAAAAAAAAAAAAAAAAATCGATCCAATACCCTGGTTAGCATCGCCGATCGGAGAGTTAAGGGCCTGCTCCCTATAATATAAGCATTTAAATTACCAGGTTACAAATCTGTATTTTATCCTTAAAATCGATTCTCAAAATGAGATTTTCTGAATGAAAGATTTTTCAATATCGACCCGTACATCCTTAGCTAAGATCCTGGCTGGGGGGTCGTTAGGCCTATTTGGGGCGGGGGTTAGTGTATTTATTGGCTTAAGTCATGAATAGTTTGCCATCAGTCCCCCATCCATTCATCTCTAACTAAGCCCCTGGTCGCTAATATAAATAAACAAAAAGGTTGGATGAAAATTCCATTTGAGCAAAGCAGACGACTGTTGCATCTTTATCTTAGCTTGTGTGCAACACACTCCCCTATTTATAAAGGCGTAGAATCCAATGAAGTAAATCTAGAGTTAATGCACATTTTGACGGCCACTGCTGATCTAAGACAAGTAGTGGCAGAGGGAGGGAAGCGAATAATTCGCACGACGCTCGCAGACTCCACCGTAAAACAGTGCATGGTTTCAGTACTATATACTATTTACAAAAGTACATAAATACGCCCATAAAATTGCAAATTAATCGCACTTAGCGGCGTAAGCCATGCTGGTACGTCTTTGCTGACTAGCCCCACGGCGTCACAATATGCAGTGCATAATTATTTGGATTGACGCAACCATTACTTTATTTAGCAAATAACATGTCCATCTCTTGAGGTTCTTGGCCAAAATTAAATTGTAGCCCTCCAGTTATTTTGATTTGACTATATACCACCTTGTGCTGTAATTACTACAAATACAATTCCCTGTGGATCAATACTAAGCACTGGTCAGTTACTGTGAAAGCAGCAGTGCTGCTGAACACACTCCCGTCAGTCTGTCATGTGGGAGTCAGTCTGACGTTGTCCTTTGTAGGCTGTTCAATGCCTTCCCTCATGATCTGTCTGAAATGGTGGTTTTGAGTAACTGACAAACAAAAGAATCTGGAACCTGGTTATTTATCCAAGGTTCTTTTCCTTGAAAAATTGTAAATTTTTCTTAGAATAAAATATGGTGCCTCAGTGCCAACACATTATAAAATACTTATTTATCGTGATTCATATAAATGTATCTTAGTAAATGTCATTCAGTGTAATGCTCAGTGTTTTTACAAAAAAGAAAATATTTTATGCGCATTTTATTATAAACATCATTATTTATCTTTGTTCAGACTGGTGGAAATATATCTACCCAGAAAAAAATGACATTATTTCAAGGCAACATATTTGATGCGGCATGGGTACATCTGAAAATATGTAGAAGATTTTTAATAAAACTTTTCTGCCTTACACTGGAAAAAATGCAAAAGTCTATGAAAATATCTTTCACTTCATCCCTTGATATTTGTTTTTGTCTCTCGGAGTCAACAGCGCAAAGTTTTTGTATTTTTATATAAAATATTGGTGTTATACTGAATGGTAAAATTTTGTTGCCTTCCCTTTGTTAAACTGAATGACACTGATGAAGGGCAAAAGTTGTGGCAAATGTTATTCAAGTTTTAAAATGTTTTTTAGAAATAGTTTGTGGTCCAATCACTAACTAACAATCACTAATACAATTATGCCATGGGTGTTCATTTATATTTTTAGTAAGAATTTTTGCATTTTAAAAAACGCTTCTGTCACTATAATTTTAATTGTACCTTTTGAAGGATCTTTTGACACTTAAGAGCTTAATAATTCCTTAATTTAATAGTTTGCAACACAAATATATCTGGGTCAAAAAAAGGTTATGAATTGAGTGATTTAATGTTATATTTACATATATTCTTCTTTTTATGTAAACTAATGTACAACAAATTTACAAGTCTTGTTTTGGACCCACGGGTGGCATGGTGGTGCAGTGGTTAGCACTGTTGCCTCACATCTCTGGGACTCGGGTTCAAGTCTCCGCCTGGGTCACATGTGTGTGGAGTTTGCATGTTCTCCCCGTGTCGTCGTGGGGTTTCCTCCAGGTGCTCCGGTTTCCCCCCCCACAGTCCAAAGACATGCTGAGGCTGATTGGAGTTCCTAAATTGCCCGCATGTGTGAGTGACTGGTGTGTGAGTGTGCCCTACCCCTGTCAAGGGTTGTTCTCTGCCTCGTGCCCGTTGCTTCCGGGATAGGCTCCGGACCCCCCACGAACCGGTAGGATAAGCGGGTTGGAAAATGGATGGATGGATGTTTTTGACCCCTATACAAAATTAAAATGTGAAAGTTGACATTTCTATGCAAACAGCAAAGAATATGTATAAACGATACAATGCCTTCTGTTCACTTTTTTGATCACACAATTGAGTTATCAAGACCAATGAAGATTAAAATATGAAGACTATTAAGTATAAGACTTCTCTTTTTATATCCTTTTATTGGATGGTTATACTACTGCATTGATGAATGGTGATTAGCAATTTGTGGCTAAAATCACCAAACCTGTTAACCAGACCTGGGTGCCAAGTCAGTTCCTTAACAATGTCATAAACAGAGACTAGTATAAATGAATTCAGTGACATTAGAAAATGTTCCAGATATTTTTTTAATGCATAGTATATATCAACGATTCTCAACCCAAGTTTTGAAAGGGTCCTGAGGCTACGGAAGAAGATTAGAGCCACCATGAAAATATTATTTGAATTCTGACTTTAATGTCAGAATTCTGAATTTTTTCTCAGAATTCTGACTTTAATGTCAGAATTCTGACTTTTTTCTCAGAATTCTGACTTTTTTTCTCAGAATTCTGAGTTTAGAAAAAAAGTCCGTCTTCAAATTATATTTTCATGGTGGCCCTCATCCTCTTCCGTACGAGGCAGAGTTGGAAGTGAAAGCATTTTAAAACCAGAGAGCTCCTATGCTGATCCACGATCAGATTTTCCAGCCGCAATTCTAGAATTAACAAATATAGACGAGTCTTGGGTCTGCAAATGCGTAGCGCAAAACTACTCAGCCAATCCAAGAAACCAAACCACAGAGCAACAAATTTAAAATTCACTGCCGCATCCAATCAGATTTGTGCGATAGGCATTGATGGGCGTAAAGTGCAGAGCGCACTGCGTGCTCGATCATAGCGTTAATTTAAACCTATACTCAGTGCTTGAAGTGGGAAAAAAGAAGTGCAGGAACTCTAATTTTCCGACATTTGAGCGGTGAAAAAAAAAATCAAGTCTTTAGGATGTGTTGATTCAAAAACTATTTTATGGTGCGTTCGATTATTCCTCTCCAACTCGGAACTCGGATGAAAACGTCACGAAACGTCACGAAAAACGTCACT